>JAQIBA010000007.1:286853-886853 GCA_028293925.1 Brueelia nebulosa | reverse complement strand
TAAATTTTCTCGGTGAGAACTTTTCAGTTTTTCTGTAAAATAAAGAATTCAGCGCCAATTCGTGTAATTTAAATGAGCCTTTGGAAAACGTAATAAAGAGGGAAAGCGTTTTCCTCAGGAGAAAATTCGGCCGCAGACTAAGCCTTTCCATTTCCTCTTCCCGCAATTTTCTTATATTTCACACAAATTTTCCCTTAACAAACACCGGAAAACTTACTTCTCCTTTTTATTTCATCATAAGTTCATGCATTTTATTTATTTCTTGGGGGCTGTATCATAAATCTGAAAAAATAAAAGACTCGCCATTGTCGGTAAATGATGTGAGGTAGTGCAAAAGGAGACCTCCTCTCGGAGTCCAATCACTCACCTTAACAACATATTTTCTCATTTTAGGTTCTTCTGTTTCCGGAGGAAGGCTGGGCGAGAAGCGCCTCATCATCCTACTGGACCCTCACCCCGTTCTGGTGGAGCAAAAGTCGCTGCAAAGTGGTGGAAGTCGCAGGCACGCGAAGGTACTCACCACTTCTTTAAGCAGATATTTTTCAGTTTGGTCGACAGTCCTCACTTTTCGCACTTTTCGCACTTTTCGCACTTTTCTCTGAAATGATATCAGTTTTAACAAAGTTTCTTCAAAAGCTACAAAATTTCGAATTTGTGCAGGAGGATTACATTCGATTTCGTTTTATTCTGAGATTGAATTCAGGGATTAACACAATCGGGAATGAGTTTTTTAGGAGAAAGGATGCTTTGGGACGTTTTACCTTTCTGTACCTTTGGGGGGGGGGGGAATTTAAAAATAATTTTTTTTAAATTTAAGATATAATTCGGAAGAATTAGGAATCATATTAATACTTCCATCGTAATTAAATATCATAAAACTACACAAAGACCATCGAGGTTAGTTCAATAAAATTTTTTGAGCATTCAGTAAACCAATAAGGCAGGAATCACCTACAGCTCTTCTAGAAGAACTCATTTTTCGATTTTTATTTGGGATCTTTTCAAATTTTCCCTGTTCTTCAATAAATACAAAAGTAATTCTGTTTATCTAACTTCTTGGCCAGCCACCTGAGTCGAATTTTGGCTTTTTTGAAGAGAAATTCTGATTTTTCATCTTTCATTTTCATCCACCCCATTCCAAGTCTAATTCACCCTCAACTCTGAAGGATTGCGAAAGATCATTTTTATCTTTCTTTTATTGGAACTGAGGAGAACGGAGGAGCAGTGCGGGTTTTTAAAAGAAATGTGGGGAGAATGCGAAAGGAAAAAGGAAATCAAAACTTCAAAGCGCCAACGATGACTGATAATGAGAGGAGATGATGATATGTAAAAATATGCAAACTAGCCCAAAATGCAATTCAAAGCGGAAATAAAAGAACGGGGAGGGTTGACTCCGCCGGGGAAGGGATTGAAATGCCGGGTGGGGGAGACAGAGCAGTGTGTCTTCATCATGTGGCACTGCCTGTGTTTAAACAGGTAAAATGCCCCCACATTGGGTGGCAAATTCATTTCGTATCTTGAGAACATTTTTAAATAATAAATGTTGAAAGGGATGAAATATGAGTGCAAGGTGGATATGGTTAATAAATAATTGTATAGTTTGCGGTATGCAGTATGTGAATGCATTCGGGGTCCGTTCAACCCCAATAGTTCCAAACATTTGAATTAGGGCGCAACGGGAAGGGGCACATTTATTTTTACTTCTGACCAGTGAAGAAACATTAATTTTACGATGTGGGTGTCCAGTAGTACAGTAAAAAATGAAAGAAAACTTCAAGTACGAGTAGGAACGAGCATTTACTTATGCAAAAGGTCCTCAAATTACGGTTTTTACTTTACCCAAACTAAAGTAAATCAAACTCACTTTACCTTTTCTCATAAAAGTTCATAAAAGTGCATTCGAAGGCATTCAATTGATCCTTTAAAATCAATCTCTCGAGCTCTGCGATAACACTGAGGAAGCAAATACTTATACTAAAATATCAATAATTCTAGGTTGAACCTTATCGTTCTATCCTAACCTCAAAGGTTTCTACTGCTTCTTTCCCGGTCAGAAACGAATGAGTGAGTCTGCGAAAAGAGAAATCCCGCATTCGCTTTTGGAGCTGTTCATTATCAAAAGCGGTTGCTTAAATTCACCCTCTCATTGCCCTTGGGAAAACCATCTACTCGAGTAGGAGAATATTTAAATTTTTAGGGGATGAACCAAATTGCTTTTCACCCGGCTCCTGGGAATCATCCTGGTTCACCCCGAGGGGATCTCGGCTTTTCCCTCAGAGAAGGGATTCCGTGACTGAACCTGGGGGTCGCATCCCCCGATTCGCAAGAGCCCGCCTAATAATTGACTTTTCCTTTCATCGCAGCTCCTAACTTCTCAGTTTTCTTCCGCTCGTTCTTAGCCTCTTATTTTTTTAAAAATGAAGTAGAAACGCGAAAAGAATGGGAGGAGCGAGATTTATGTGAGAAATTTTGAGGGGGGAACGTTCTGGAGTTGGCCTTACCGCCTCAAACAAAGTTTCCAAGGGGAGTTACGAGGTGATTAGGTTTTCTTATGCTTACAGGCGAGCTAAGCATGCTTTTGTGAACTTTTTACTGCTTTTTTTGCTATCTTTCTGCCTCTTTTCTTGGACAAAAGATTGGCATTTTCAGAATAATGCACCAGAATGCTTTAGTCGTCTTAAATTTATTCGATCACAATATTATAATCGGTCGCAAAGGAATTAGTTTATCTTTTGAACTCCCTTTGAAATCTACTCCTTTAAAATTTTTATTTAAAATTTACTCTTTTCTTCGACAGGAAGATTCATCTTTCAAAAAAAATTCTATATTAAAGCCGTAAAACTCGACTGTCATTTGGCGGTTTCCCGACTTGTAAATTCGAGGCTTTTCTTTCGCAGCGCCCTCTCTCCCCCATGCCGAGAAAAGGAGAAAAATCCTCACAAGTCTTCAAAAGAAGCTTTTAACGGTTTTCTAACGACGCATATAAAATAAAAATTGTATTTCCAAAATGCACATTGTCGTGGCAGTGAGGCCTAAGGGCGCTGCTTATAAGCTAAGCATGAGAGAAACTAACTTTAGTTGGAATCCGCTTTGCATTTAAAATCTCCAAATTCAATTTATTCTCTTTCTCCTGCTGGATCTGATTTTTAGGTATTTCGCGCGGGTAAAATTGCAAAAGCCCGTGTGGAGAGGAAGGGATGGGAAAGCGAAATAAGCACTAAAAAGTAAGCGTCGAGTGGGACTAAAAGATTTTAACTCGGCATATTTGATATCTCCGCTTGAAGAAGAATGTTTGGAGAATGACCAAAAGCTGAGCATTTGTTCCATTTCAGATTAGAGAACAGATCTTCGGCTAAACAAACATGATACAATGAATGATGGAAGTGGGTGTCTGTGGAAGTGAGTGTAAGAACAGAGCACAGAATACAGAGGTCATGGCATTGCTCACGACTTCGCTCCGGGAGCAACACAACCCCATATTGAAACCGCTCGGTCCACCCAAATTAAATTTAACCGCAAAAAGACTTGATTATCTCTTTTGTCTGACAAAGGAAACCGGGGTGGGAGAGGCCTTTCGTCAATTTCTTTCCTCATCAAGGATTCGAGACATGTTCGCTCATTAATTTTCCTTATCCTCCCACCGACAAATTACAATACAAATATTCAGCTTCCAAACGAAATATAAATCACTGCCATAATTCCAATGAGAATCGCGTTCTGCCCGTTTTTATTTAATATTTTACCAAGGGCGAAGACACCCCCACCCCGACCAATTAAACGAATTTAATCACCGAGCAATATTATTCTGTATTCCTTAAGAATTTAAAAAACCTCCCCCGGGGGTGAGAAATGACGTTCTCCTCCTTTTCTTTTTTCTCGGTGATATATAGTCAGTAAAGCATTAAATCATTGAGATGAAACTAATAAGTTGCATATTATATCAGCCGATGCGAATATAAATTTTCCACTTTTTTTATTTATTTTTTCCACCTCAATTTTTCTATTTCAATTTTCCATTCGCTTTCGGTGGGAAATGTTGTCAGCTAGCGATGTCTGTTTGAAGGTTTTGGGTATTTGTAAACAGAGACAAAGAAATTTCAAGCGTGCTTATGAAGACAAACCGAAGTTTCTGAGGTAATCGAACGAAACGCTCCATTTCTTGAAGAAGACATTCCAAATTTATGGATCACTTGTTTTTTGAATTGTTATTTACAGTCGCCTTGATTTATCACAAATAGGCGTTGAGAATTTCCAAAATGGAGTAAAATGTCAATTTAAAAACACCACCCACCCCCGCCCTTAGCCTTTGGGACATCACTGAAGCAAAAATGAGCCACCTGGCGGAAGATTTCGCCATTAAAACCGTTGCTTTTGAAAATATTAAGAAAATGTCAGACATTTCCGGTTGTCACTGGTGCTTTCAATTAATTCGGCCACCCTCCCTTCTCATTTGCATTTCTCTCTGTCTCCTCTGCTTTTTTATTCAATAAATATTCAGATTAGTTTTAATAAATATTTTATCGGTTTCGGCATAATTAAGTCGCTCACGAAGTTTGTTCTGTTGCTTGCTTTTTCACTTTCAGCTTATTTCATATACTTCAGAGTTATTCAGACGAATCAGAGGGTTTTTTCTCTCCCGTGTTCCCTCTGAATCCAGGCGTTCGTCATCCGCATTCCTCATTTCAGTGGCTTCCAAAGTATTAATTAAGTACGAGTACAACCCCAATTAATGTGGAGTTAGTTCCATTAGTCCAAAGCGATCAATCTTCATTCCTGATGGGGAGGGAATGAGGGGGGAAATGGTAATAGAATTCGACTGAGTGCTCAGCGTCGCGTGCATTCAGCAGATATTCGAAAAACCTTCCATCATGTGAGAATCTAAAAATTTTCCTCTGTTAACGCTATCAGAATAAGACTCTTCTGAAAAAAGAAAAAGTTGACAATGACGGAGTTTTAAATGCTTTCGACTTCCTGTTGGCGAGATTCGATAGGAAGACAAACACTTCTCCCCTCCTTCCGCCCTTCCTTTAAATTCTCATCTTTCAAAAGGTGAGATTAAAATGGCGTCTAATTATTTAATCTCCACCCCCGCCCCCCGCCCACTTCCTCCTCTCCTCTTCCTCAGGAAAATTCAATTTAATTCATTAGACGGAATGAATAATCCCGAGTCAGTCGAATTACTTTTCATTGATTTTAGTTTTCTACAATAATTAATCTCCTCAGTTTTCATTTTCTTGGCCTTTCAGAAGACTAATAGACGGTCTTTCCTTTTAATATCTTTTCATTTTGTCGCGTTGTGAGCGATGTGAGCGCACTATGAAAATCTACAAGAAAATGCCGTTTTGGGTAGCAAATTGTATTATATTAAATGTTTAATCTGCCTTTTTAAATGTGTTATATAAACCGAGAAGAGATGGAAAACTAAAACAAATGTCTAGATGAATTGGTATAAAAAAATAAAATAACACAAAAAAGAACTAAAAGGACTGGGAAAAGAAAGAGAAGGCAAAAAGATCCCAAAAACAAAGACCTCTTTATTAGAAACTTATTAAGATATCTTTTCGCCATGAAAACCCGCCAAAAGTAAATTTCAAATTGAAGAAAGCATAAATCCGCCCGTAACAAAAGGAGTAACGCTCAAATCAAACACTTGGCTGTTGAAAAGCACCCCTTTCTCTCTCGCCTCGAGAGAAAGGGGTCTCGCGACAAACCAATTTGAACCTCCGAAGAAGCGCACTGCCACCCAAAGAAAACTTATTCAGCTGAATCTGACAAAAGCACCGATGGAGGGAACTCATGGGAAATTTTCGAAAAAGCACTCGCAACTCTCCGGCCTAATTATAAATTCGAGCAAACTTTAATAAAAGTTATTTTTTATCTGATTTCCAAAATTTTCCAAAAAGAGAGAGGGAGAGAGAGATGAAGGGGTTGGGGGCGTTGGCTAATTAACGCTTTTCCCTTTCCGGTTGCTCCATTAATGAAAACGTAAAGATTTTCCCGATTCTATTTTGGGGAGACTCCTCCACGATTTTCCCATCCATAAAACGCAAACGTGACTGGTTTCTTAGCCGAGGTTTCCTCCCCGGGATGGAAAGATGGAGAAGAAAGGAACCCAAATTCGTTCCATCTCCTCCGAATGGATTACAAAAGGCGCGATGAGGCTCAATTCCTCAAACAAAATTATTCACTGTTATTTGTGGAATTTCACATTTTTTGTCTTTGGCTGAAAATAAATCTTAATAATAATTAAAAATGAGTGATGAAGGGAGGGTGGAAAAATGCAATGTAATTTTGATTGAAGGAGCAATTATGAGGCCGTTTAACGGGGCAGAAAAAATGCTGCTGAATATTCTTTATTTTATTGAGGTCCGGAGTCGTCAGCAATTTCATGTAGAAATCCACCCTTTAACAGTCGAACTTTGGCAGACTTCCAAATCACTGGTCAGAATAAGCTTTCAGAATATGAAAGGAGTGACCATTTCAGTAATTCATCTGCCAAATTATTTCTCTTCCGTTTATTACCGCTACTGTAAAGTTTTTGGTAGGTATTATATCCAGTCCCGGATTCTCCAGTTATTCCAGCACCCTTAGGTGTTCACTGACAGGTGCCAAACTACCCGAATGCCTCCCGAATTTAGAGAAAAATTTCATTGGCGCAAAAGTAGCAAACGAAATATTTTCCAATGCGATCACAGACGATCCACTTAAAATTTTGAACTAAATGAATGTGAGAGAAAAGGAAAGGAAAAGATCTGCTGACGTGATGAAAATTTTTCTGCGGTATGTTTGATCCGAAATGATTATTTCGGAGCGGTTCTCGTTGCCATGACAACTCAACTTGCAATTATCAAATCGCAACTGGAGTTGACCGTGTTATTAGTCAGCCTCGATGGGCTGAGCTTCGACAGCAACAGAACGTCAAGAGTAAAAGATAGGAAAAACACTTCGAGGGTGGCAGGAAAACGCCCCGAAATAAAATCGTGAAACGATTCCCCGCAGAAAAGAGGTGAAATTTTCCTCTTGGAAAATTGAGATCACCCAAAACATCGAATGGGTCCCTCACGTGAATAAAATAAATAAAACAGAGAAAAAATAAATTTCCCTCCCAAATAAAAGAGAAAGGGTGGTTTTGGAACAATTTCGGATTTCGGGGATGGAACCGTAATATGATTTTGTTACCGGGCGAACGGAAAGCAGAAAATTAGGCTCGGCCATGAAAAACGTCGTGGGGGTGAAAAATGAAGGGCAGGATTGACTGTCGTCTGCTGAAGGCTTTTATAAGCATTTTCTTGAATCTTTCGTTCGACGCTGTTACTCCCAAACTGCGTCTCCTCCCACTGGCACTCCAATCGTAGAATGCCCTATGTAGAATTAACAACTAGAATATATAATAAAATAGAATATAATACAAGAATAGATAACGGAATGTAAGATAGATATAAGAACGGAAGAATATAATATTAAATAGAATATATAATTAATATAATAGAAGAATACAAGAATAGAAATTAGAACCATTGTATAATTCTGATGAACAACCTCTGTGGAGAGATAAACAATGAGGAGAAGGAAAAGTAGAACTGCCTTTTAGAATAAATTAAGAACTTGACCTCTTCCCCGAAAAGTGTAATTGTTTAAAGACGACTAATAAAATCCTATTTCATTCGACGTTATTCAGCGAATTGTCTTTTTGCGGGATTTCTTAGGGAAAATCCAGGGCTAAATTCAAAGGGAGTGAGAAAGATTTTTCATCCCTAATAGGAAAATGAATTGAAGTTTGGCGGTGCCATATTTTTCCTGGTAAATGCGTCGACAGAGAGGCGCCCTTGGGGACTCCACTCAACTGAAAACAGAAAATTTGTTTCCCCACAGCTCTTCTCGCCTCCCCTCTTTCCCCGTTCTCTCGGGAGCCCTGTTTGTCTTTCCTGCCTTTTGAATTATTACTTCTTCGTTCCCATTGCTGAGGGACCAAGGGCTCTTTCGAAAGAAAAACGCACCTGGGAAAGGTTCACTTCGAGTGACGGCGATTGGTCGCCACCGGATCACGGGTGGCTTTCAACCCCCAACACCGCTTCTACTTGTCGTTTTCATCTCCCTGCAAGTTTTAGCGGACGTGACATTAACGAAAATTTACTCGGAAACATAATAAAAATATATTTCTGAAAGCAGAACTCGGGAAAGTAAATGGAATGGGGAGGGAGAGAGAAGTATAATTATAATAAAAACTTTCCAAAATTCTTAAACAACTTTTCGACCTTTTCTTCATCCTCAGGTTTTTAAAACATTTGTCATGATTTAAAACTTTTCATCCCCCCATTTTAAAGCTTCACCCCTCCCAACTTTTATTTCTTTTTTAAACAATAAAAAGAGAAAATGTGATTCCGCGTTTGGCTCCTTAAAGGTCTGCTACCTTTGAAGTTGCCTTCAGCAGTGTGCCGCCGCCGTATTGCCAAGCATTTTCTGCAAATGCTGAAAGGGAATGAGCCGAAAGGCGCCAGCAAGCGACAGGAAAGCAATTTCTGCAGCATCCAGCCAATGGGTGTTTCCGGTGGGGAGGAAAGTGAAAATTCCGTTGTGGAAAAGAATCGGGGAGCGGCGCAGGCGCGATTGGGTTCTCACGCAAGAAACCCGTAAAAGAAGGCAACAAAGCCCTAATTCAATTTGGACTTTTCTTTAAATTTTATTTCCCCGCCATTATTCTTGAAAAGAAAATGAAAATCGACGTCTGATAATTAATTGATTACCAATGGTTGTTCCGAAGGAAATGAAAGAGCCGAAGGGGAATAAAAATAGTTAATTTTTATTTTTGAAGTGTCGCTATTCCATCAATGGAAGGGGAAAACGCTGAATGGAACTCAACACAGAGAATGTAAAATCTATTTGAATTAAGGAAAGTGGACGGAATGAAGAAACGAAGAAAGAAATGGAAAAGAAGAAAGAATAAAACTTTAGATTTAAATCTGGCCACATAAAATAAAAAAAATAAATATACAGAAAGCAGAAAAAGAAATAAATTCATAAAGAAAAAGAAAAAAAGCCAAGAAATAGAGAGAAATCAAATCGGAATCAGTCTTGTGCGTAAAAAGGGTTAAAAACAGGGAGAAACCGTCTTCTTGGAAAGCATTTTTCATAAAATCCATTCTTTGGCATCTTTTTCTGGTTTTTAGAATCCAATTTGGGGAGGAATAAAGAAGAAAATAAAAATCTCACAAATCTCACAAATCTCACGAAGCAAAACATCTCGGACTCAAATGAATACCTTCATCCCTCAGCCTGGGATCGGATTTCTCCCGAGCTAATTTTTGATTGGTTTTTTAAAGACACCCATCCCTTGAAAATCACAAAATCCACAAAATATAATTTATTTTAGAGAAAAATAAGAAAACCTTTTTTGCATTTTTATGGTTGAAAGTCTCTGCGAAATATTTGTCTGAGACGATGACGAAATTAGGAATTAATCTTATTAACATATTCAAATGCTTTACTGCCATTTTCTTTACCGTTTATTAATTTCTGTCTTTGTTTATTCTTTTTTGTCGTAATTTACCGCTCTTAATTAAATTATAATGCAATGCGATGTTAAGAATATAATTAAAACTGTAATTAATATTGTAATTTATAATTGAAAATTTATAAATTTTCTTGTGCGAAATTATTTTCGAACGCATAAAAAAAAATAAATTTACATTTTTTATAGATATAATTAAAAAATTCTTTTTGGATAAAGAGTTGAAAGGTTTTTAGGGGCATTTGTCCTAAATTTAAAAATATTTTAAGGTATAAAATTTTGAGAGACTCTACCAAAGACCACTTGGCGGCGCTGTTACCTCATTAAATCCCCTCAAACTCCGATAAAATTTAGTATTTGTAACAAAATAGTGGAGTTACAGAAGCGCGAGATAAAATAGGCTTTTTCTTCCTCTGACAATGAGTTTTCTTAATGTTCACCTTCGCCAGCGTAATTACAAAACGCAAAAAAGTTTAAATATATATTATCCCCCTTTATCTGAATCCCCCGCCTTCCGCCTAAAAATCTTTATGTAAACCCTTATTTATTATAACGAAGCCATTTGCGTCAGTTTCTTTAATTATTGCCCCCTCGAGTTTTTTTAGAGTTTTGCAATTGCTTTTACGTTAGGGAGCGGCCCTGGATGGAAACCATGCCTCCCTGCCAGCAACGACAACTGCTTATTCCCGATCCTTTTCTCTTCTTACAGATACAGCACCAAAGCGAAAATGATAGACTCGGGAACAGGGACGCTATATATAATTGGGTCTTTTAAGCGGATGTCAGTGGATCCCGATTTCAAGGTAGGTGGTTTTGGCCGGCCTTTCCAGGGTTGAGGGGAGAGGGGGAGACGTTAGCGGTATTGAATGCGTTTTAAAGGCATCGCGTGAAGCTTTTTCTAATTGTTATTACGGCAATTATGCAAATGAAACAACCGTAATTTTCCGTAATTTTTTCTGACGATGCCGACACAACTTTTCTTCGGTTTTAAACTTATTAAAGACTAAATAATCTCTCAGATTTTACCTCTCGGAGATTTTCCGGGAGATGAAAGCGTGTGGGAGGTTTTTGTTTTCTTTTCGGTTTCCTATGAACCTCAGGAAAGGGATGCATTTTCGTTAGTTTACAAGTGTGATTGGGTCGTCTTTTGCGGTGAGGGGTTTACCATTGCAAATTTACATAGGAAAACCATTTTTTAACCCTCGAATGGTGATATAATAGAGGAAATGAAAACCGCAATGACGTGTTTGATATGCTGAAAACAAAGTGCCCGATTAAGTCCAAATTAGATCCCTCTCTCTCCCCTCCCTTTAGGAGAAAAGCTTAATTTCTTCATTTTTTTCTGCATCGATCTGTGTTAGATTCGAATAAAACACGGTTTAAGACGAAGAGAAAGAAACTTTCTGAACATAATTTTGTTATTTTATTCGTTAAAT
The DNA here is from genome assembly GCA_028293925.1 of Brueelia nebulosa. Lineage (NCBI taxonomy): Eukaryota > Metazoa > Arthropoda > Insecta > Psocodea > Philopteridae > Brueelia > Brueelia nebulosa. The sequence continues at coordinate 875,909 of JAQIBA010000007.1, read as the reverse complement.
AAAGCGAAGGTTCGAAACGGGAAAGCCGATGAATAAATGCAATGCGAGAGATAAAACTTTCTGAAGGAAGAAAAATTCTTTTGTCTGAAGAAATTATTCTAATCGGATTAGCGAGTAGATAAAAACACCTGAGTAAAGATGGAAGAGGCAGAGGGGTCGAAGAAAGAAAATTAGAAATTAATTCAAATTTGATTTAAAAGTCAATTTCATAACGAGATTACCTCGAAACATCTTTACCTAAAGCCCATTCCACGAGAAAGAACATAAAAACTGCTTTTCCGGGGCCCTCCCCCGGAAAACAACTACACCCATATACCTTAGTCAATTAAGCATCGCCTTCTAATGACTTTTCGTGTTCGACTTTAATTGTTAAGAATTTGCGATTTCATCGCACCCTTGACTGGAGCTGGCACTGAATGAGGAACTTTGCTCTCGGAAAGATTTGGGGGAGAATTTCGGGGGTTAAGAGTAATAAGGAGATTTTTAATTAAATTTCAACTTGTGCTTAATTGGTGCAATTAATTATCGATTTATAAGTGATGGCGATTAATTATTTCGTCTGCTTATCGCACGCAGAGGATAAATGAAATGTTTTTAATAAAATCCGGCCGAGTTGCCATCATCTTTACAGCTGTAACATTCAAAAGAAACCGACAGGTGATGTTTTCTCTGCAACTCACCCAAATCGTTTATCTGACCGCAAATCGACAAAAAAATTATTGGTTTTTCTCGCGGAAAATCCCTTAAACACTCCGGATATAGGCGTCGTTGGTTCCCCCCTCCCCTTAAAGAAATCCCTTGCTGATCTTCGAAAAAAGGTAGCTGTGAATTTAACTACGATTTATGAGAGGCTTTCAATGTTCTAGAAAGCTTTTTTGTAATTAATGGCGGTGCAGTAGAAAAACTGCACTTGGCACTTTCGTGATCAACGTCCTGCAGTGCTGCCATCTTCTTCATCCTTCCCTTGTTAAGGCAATTGAAAAAGCTGACCAGAGAAAAATTGTGCCAATGTCCGATAGAATTCATCTCGCAACTGTCGGATGAAGTTAAAAATGAAATTGATGGAGTGAAAATAAATTTTATTCTGTCCAATAAGTTATTCGAACAGTGAAAAATAGTGGGTGAGTGAGGAGAGTGGCGAGAGAGGGGAAAAGGGAGGTTCTGCTAAATGAGGCACAATTGGAAAGAGAAAGGCAAACGGAAGTGGGGGGTGAAGGTGAGGGGAGGGGAGGGGCGGAATAAAGATTAATAACATATGTGGAAGTTATTAAGAAACTTCCCTTTCAAGTGACCGCAGGAAAAATTCCGGGGTTGAAAAGTTTTAGGCGCGGTCCAAATGAAAAATTAAGTATATCGTGCAAGAGTGGTTAAAATTTTCAAATAATCAATTAATCTTTTTTCGGCAGCTGTACCTGACGTCGAACGTGAGCACGGCAGACTTCAACATGGGCTACAGCATGACGGGAACCCTCGAGAGAGGAAACAAGTCCAGCAACACCTTCCAAATGACGCATTTCGCCGTCATTAGGCGACGGGACTACGACAAGTGAACGCCCCCAGAACAGCCCCAGAACAGCCCCAGAACAGCCCCCGAACAACCCCAAAACAGCCCCAAAACACCCCCCAGACAGAGCCCATACTCCAAAGGGGTAATACCTCCCTCGCTTAAATGATTTAATTAAGGCTAATAAATTCCCTCCAGCGGAAAATATGCTTTCACATTCCGTCACACTGTTAAATTACTTTGTAAACTTAGATTTTACACTAATTTCAAAATATTATACCGATATTAATATAAATTTCCCTTGTGAAAGGCGAGTTTTGGAGCAGTTGCGCTCCATCCCCGGAATTAGACAACTTGCTCACTCACTCATATATCAAAGAATGTTGGAACCTTTCGGGACGATGAGCCAAGAATTTTACTCCAAAGGGTTGTGATTCGGTGCTCTCGCCAATTAATTAACTCACTTAATAAAATTCATAAAACAATTTGATGTCGATGAAAATGTTTTATGAAATAATTAAGCGACGGTCTGCACTGTATTCGGAACCTCAAGAATCTGGAGGGAAGCTTTGGCTTCGCAAGAGGGGCAGCAGTTGAGGGAAAATTACCTTTTGTAAGTTCATCCTCTCCATGTCGAGTGCTTACAACTTTCCGAATGCGGGTGCGGCTTTTCGATGAGATCTCGAAACTTCCATTGCCGTCTCTGTAAAGAGAGAAAATGTCGACTGAAGGTGAAAGTGGCGCAGAGAGTGTAAACGCAGAATAAACGAGATTGGGGGTTGAAGAAACAAAGTAAATTCCTCGAAAAGATAACGAAACGGAAGCTTGAAACCGAAGGGTGAACATTTCTCTTCTTAATCCAGAACAAATCACTGACACACAAGCAATCTTTCTCTCTCCCATCGTCGTGCTCGGGGAGGGGACGACGCCAGCAAAGGTTCACACAAAACCTACACTCAATGGGATAATCTCAACAAATGGACAGCGCATTTGGTTGTGGATGTGATTGTTATGAAAACTTCGAAGAGTGCCCACGGAAACAAACTCGCTTAATTAACTCTTATGTGAAATATGCTTAAAAAGAAAAACGTCCAATAGTGCAGTCCATCCTAAGAATTTCATTAATTGAAATTTAAATGATGCTAATTTACTTTTTATCAAAATAAATTAATTTAATCAAAAGAGGGGTCTTCCCCGAAATGCCCTTTAAAGCTTCACTTGATTAAAACTTTCACTTATAATCCCTAATTCTCATGCAAAACCAATCCAAAACCAATTTTTTTATAAAAATGAGGGAAATGCCGTTGGAGGGCACAACCCAATTGCTAATTCTTCTTTGTTCTAAAGATGCCGCCGCGTGGAGAGTAAGGCCAAATATTGTTTGTCCAATGTCCACTTGTCCACTTGTTGTCCATTTTGGGAATTTCTCAAACTATTTAAATAAAAATCTATGAAAATTTGTCCCCGAAGAGAATGAATCGGTAACCGTCCGGGTGATTGCACTATGAACACCAACGATTCGAACACCTCGATTAAATCCCTCAAAAACTTTCCTCTCTGCCCCAGTTTCTCAATTATGTATTTTATTAAATAAAATGTGCAATTTTTTAATTGTTTTATTTTTATAATTACTAATTAAGTAGGCTAAATGTGTTAAGTGTTCAGGCAACGTTTCTTAAATCAAAGTTATTTTTAAGCGGAGGATTTAAAATAAGAAGAATTGAATTTTCCGATTTTCCCCCGCATGTCTAGCATCTGAATAAATGTTAGTTATTAAGTTAATGTCTTAAAAGGATTAAAAGCAAATGATATTATCATTATACGATTAGAATATTCGAAAACGGCGATGAGTTGCAGCCATAATTTGCACTCAGTGGTCGAACTCAGTGGAGTCCTCTAGCGGAAGTTAGTGCAACTTCGTTGAGCGGATTTCCCGCGCGAATCTCAGTCTCACTTTTACGCATTATACTGAATAAATCCGGCTGTGATTAGGATTTAAGCTAAACCTGAATTTTTTGATGTTAAACGAAATTGTTCAGTATACGATTCAATATATCAAAGATATTTCGAAGGAGGCTTTCTGCTTTTAAAAAATGGAACTTGTGAGTTAAAGCATTGAAGTACGAACACGAAGTACGACAAAGGAGCACCGATTTAAAAGAATGGAAAAATCATTTGTAATATTTGTGTGTTCTCATTTCGCGCAAAATCTTGATTTTCTTTTTGTAATAAAATGTGTTTCTCAAACTTATTTTATTGTTTTAAAAATGCTACTCATTCTATTCCAGTAATACTTTTTTCCGAATATTATACCTACAGCTTTATGGTGTACTATACCGTTGGGTGACTTCCTGTATGATTAAAAAAACTTGCAAAAGCTTTCCTAAGTTTTTCCTAATTTTTCCGAAACGAAATTTTCACTCAGAATCGAAACTCGACAAATTGCAATGAAACTCTCACAAATCTCTTCGAAAATAACAATTAAAAAGAATCAAAAAAACCACCGGGACAGTTTTCATATTTATTTATAATACAATTAAACATAAAATATACAATTTTTATAATTTATATAAAAATATAAAATCGTAGTGCCCGAATTATTTTATACCTATTTATATTATAATTATGGTGTTATTGCATGTTTTTCTTTTGTGTTTTTCAATGTTATATTTCACAGGTGGGAACCTCGACCTCCACGAGGTTCTTGTGCGCCCTTGTGAACCTGGGGAGGGTGGCATTATAGTGTATATTTTATTTTTTCTGTACAGTCGGATAAATTAATGTAGACAGAGGGCACTTTTTTGGGTCAGTCAGATTGGCGGCCTCTTAAATTAGTAAAAAGGTTCCCCACCTCTGTTATATTTTTTTCTTTCTTTTTTATATATAAATTTGTAAATTACCGTTATTTAACGTATTCCGAGTGTTCTATTTTCGATGATTTATTTCCTCTGTTCACTTTGTAAAAAAGCTCTGAAACTTTTGCCGACATCACATCGATTAATAAGGCGCGTTTGACTTGTGACTAAAACATTTTAAAAAGTTTGCCGTTAACAAACAACTTTTAAAGTTCATAAAATAAAAGGAATCTTATACTTAAAAAATGAAGTTGCAAAGTATACATCGAAAAAGCTCGAAGCTCACAGATTTTGAATATTCCCTCAAACTTATAAATAATAATATTTTAATGTAAAAGAATTGTATAAAAGTTTAAAAGAATCAAACCTCAATTATGATGAAATTTTGTGGGGAATGAGGGGTGTTTCCATTGGTCTGTCCTCCAAAGCAGCAACAATGTTGTTGGCTGTCAGCTGAGCCATATTGTGTCTAGCTTCTATGCTTGCACTTCCAATGTGTGGGATAACAACTGAAACCAAGAGAGTTCCACTTCAGAGAATGACACACTGAATGCATACTCACTAAAACTTCTGCTCACCACAGTTCTTTAGTTCAAGAAGAGGGTGGTCTTTTGGAAGTGGTTCAGGGGTCATCACATCCAACCCAGCAGCCCCTATCTGACCCTTCTTGAGAGCCTCAATCAAATCATCTTGCTCCACCACTCCTGGAAATGAAAAATCTGTTAACAACCAGACCCACAGCACTGGGTTCAATATGTACCTTCATACCTCCTCTGCTGGTGTTTATGAAAATGGAAGTTGGCTTCATCTTGCTGAAAGTGCTTTTATTGAACATCCCCTTTGTCTCTGGAGTGAGTGCACATGTTACAATTATAAAATCACTGATCTTAAGAAGAGTGTCCAAGTCTGTGCGTTTTGCATTTAGTTTCTCAGCCTCTGGTTTATCACTCCTTGCTGTATAGTAAATGTGAGAGATGCCAAAAGGCTGAAGAAGCTTGGCTACTTCCTGTCCTATTCTTCCAAAACCAACTATTCCAACCACTGAATTATTAAGGCCCACACCACACATCCAGGAGGGTGACCAAGATGGCCATGTACCACTGCAACAAACAGTTCACTAAACAGAGAGACACAAATTGTATTTTCCACATAATTCAATAAATTCATAAATTCATCTGAACAAGCATTTCATTTATTATCCTTTCATAACCATCAGAGCACAAACCAAACTATTTTACCCTGAACTCCAATTTTTTTCCACTACTGGCCAGACAAACAAGCACCAAAGTCCCATTAAATGCACTCACTCAAGTATCGTTTGATGAGATTCAAATAATCTCCTGGAAGTTGCCAGCAAAAGGCCCAAGGTCAATTCAGCAACAGCAGCAGTAAGAACTCCAGGAGTGTAGCCAACTTTGATATTTCTTTTGCCAATTTCTTCTAAATCCAGATGTTCAAAGCCCACTGACATTGTGCCAATTACTTTCAAAGAAGGCCCTGACAAAATGTACGGTTAAAAGAAAATAATTCACATTAGGGGTTATTTTTAACCTTACCTGCTTTGTTTAGTACTTCAACGTCTATTTTATCTGTCAGCATGCAAAATAAGGCATCTTTCTGGGCTATTTCGTTCAGTAAAACATCTCTTGGAACAGGCCTTTCTTCAGTCCAAGCTGACACCTTATAACCCCTGGAGAAGATGCGAGTAAACATTAACAAGGAATGCTCTAAAAGTAACTCGTAATTGGCAATATGTACTTACTTTTTCTTGAATATATCAAAGGCAATTTCTGGGACGTCCGGTCTCGTCACGTATACACTAAAAGCAGCCATTGTTCTAACGAAAAAAGGGTTAAGCCTGGAACGGCAATACCGGCAAAGGACTGCCACCATTGATCGAATATGGTAAGGCTGATGGTTGACTTCGGACTATTGGTTCAAATTTAGCATGATGCGCACGCGTAATGATTCCGTAATGACGTCCGTTCTCCGATTTAATAACGGTTGCCTCAGTGGCTGACAGCAATGGTTGCTCACTGGTAACCGCGGAAGACACAGAAAGTGTCCACAATGCAGTGGCCACAATGTTCTACATTTGCAATGCTCTAGACTCACCGACACTCTACAACAGATGGAGTAGATGGATTCACATACTCCTAACATTCACTCCTAACAAGTCATACTTGTCTCAATCTACTGCTGCCGACTTGCCCTGATCAGTAAACATGTCAGTAAACATTATAAAATCCTCCTTGTAATGGTACAGGAAATTCGGTTTTAGAAATTTCACTTACTTGGGGAACCTGCTCTAAATTAACTCTAAAAAAAGGATGATATTGGAAATTTAAAGTGTGCTCTATTAATGAGCAAAGTTAGAAGAAAGTCAGAGATTACATTTTTGAAAATTTTGACTTTTTAACGGTTACGAAGATTTTGAATTAAAATTTAGCAAGGTTTCATCTAATGTATCAGGGATAAACCTGTAAAATTAAAAAAAAAATCGAAGATGGCATCTTTAGCAATTCCGAATTTTGGATTGAGAGAGCCCGACCGAAAACCGAATATCCCTAAAAGACTTTTCATTTTATAATTTCCAACAATAGTAAAATTTATGGACACCACTTAATTTAATCGCATGAGACATTCTAAGCTTTATCATTGCCATAAAGATTGTTTTCTGTTCACAATACTCTCTCAGTCATAAGGACATTAAAAGAAACAATTTAAACAATTTAAACAATTTAAATTAAAAGAAACACTTTAAAAACAAGATATATATTTTTATATATTTATTATTTCATTATTATTATAATTATTGTTGAAAGATACATGGTTTCTTATTCATTTTTTAACAAATGAATAAAGCAAACGGTCAACTACAAATCAACCTCTTTAAAATAAAAATAAAAAAATAAGAAAACTTATTCTTTCAACCCACACACCGATTCCTCCGTTAATAATATTAATAAAATCCAATATGAAAATGGAAAATCAAAATTCGTGTAATTTCCGCAGGCGTTTTCATCAGTTCTGTTCCTAATTGGATTCTGGCAGTAATATCGCGTATTTACACAAACATATTGTTATGAATGAAAGGAGCGAACATGATGAACAGGAAGATTATTGCAAATTCTGTTAGAGTCATTCATTCTGGAAAAGCCTGCGAGTAACCACAAGAATTTCTCAAAATAAGTTCCCATTATCACTCAGCACCGGTCGCTCTGCTAATTTTCTCTGGTACCGACGTTTTAGATTGTATTTAAAGTTTCCACTCATTTACTGAAGATTTATCGAAGCTCTGGACTTATTTGAAGGCCAGCTGAACATTGCAGCCCTTGGACGACTCTTCTGCAGCCTCAACTTAATCAACTTTCCACTTCAGAACACAATTATTTTTTTAAAACGAATATTGCATTAAGTGTGTAATAAACGGTCATATTTTTATAAAAAATTATTTTGCTGATTGTGATTTAATAAAAGATTTTTATTGAATAAATACAGTTTCTTTTTCTCAGACATCGGCACGAAACGAACGAAAACTCGAAATAATTCTGAATTCCCATAATCAGAAGCTGACAATCGGGGGATTGAAAAGCTTTAGTTTAATGGGGGGAACCAATGACAGTTGAATTAGAATAAAATTCTAATTCAACTAATTAGAAATTAAAATTAAAGAATAAAATTCTAAGGGTGTAAAAATATGCCCCAATTATGGGGGAGGAAAAAAATCACTCTCAGATCTTCTTTCAATTTTTTGCTGCAGAAAAGTGTTACGGAAGTGAAGCTGCAAGGGCTGCAAAGAAAACACAAAGACGTATTTGCCCTCCGAGCCGTTTCGATAACAGCAAAATTTTTATATTTTTCTTATTTTTCAATTTTTTTATAATTTTTAATTTAGTTAAGTGAAGTCAAAGAGCCTGGCAGAAGCTGCTGTCAGTAAACCCACGAGACCGGAACCCACTGGGGTGTCGTGTGAACTTTTTCGATTGACTTTTCCAACGTAGAAATCGTATCCTCGATGTCGTTGTTGACGATTGTCACATCGAAAAAATGCCCATAGGCTTGACGAAGTAAGTCGGACTCTTTCGCCAGTCGTTCCAGACTTCCGTCATACTGAAACAAAAAGCGTTGACCTCAGTGAAAACAAAAAAAGAAAGAGAATCCAAAGGAAAGACAGACTCACGTCGGCCATGTTGGGGAGAACGGGGGCGGCGATAAAGACAACGTAGGGTGCGAATTCGGCCGTTCGGAGGACCTTAAGAGCCTGAGGTTCGACGTCGAGGATGGCCACTCGTCCATCGTGGTGGATTTTGCGTATCGTTTCTAGTTTTGTACCGTACATGGCGTCTTCATGAGTACCTGCAGATAAACACCTCATAAGGGATGGAGACTGAGCACAATGTAGGAAGAATATTTTATTTTCACGGCACTCAAAAGTTTTCAAACCGCCTTCGAATCTATTGCAGAAAAAAATGTTTAATTATCTCAAACTGATTTCCGCCCTCACACGCTAATTTTACGGAAAATTTATTTTATTTATTATTTGACTGATTCCAAAGAACGGAACTGAAAGATAATAAAGATTATACGAAAAGTACAGACCGTATTCTAAATATTCGTTAGCTGCGATATCTGTCATCATTTCATCGTGCGTTACGAAGTAATAACTCCGACCATTTTCCTCATCGCTTCTTGCAGGCCTCGTTGTGTCTGAAAAAAACGCACAGTTGACACAAAAAAGGCCTTTTCTGCCTTCTCCACCCAACTTACACCCCTAAACCAGTTCGCCCCCATCTTTAGTTTTATTTGCTCCGGTTATCGGAGGTAAGTGCAACATTAAGAAAAATTCTTCCTCCAACTCGTGTTTCACCCTTCTATCAACTCTTCTTTCTTTTGTCCAGTCAAAAAGAGTGGCCATTCCCTCTCCTATTGATAAGCAACAAACGATACACAATGGCACACTTACGTGGAATCGGATATGCATATTTTTCGGGGTGCTTAGCTATTAGAGTGTTTTTGATGTGACGACGGCCAACTCCATGGGCACCTAACAGAACTATAGTTTTCCGCTGGAAATCTGAAAAAAAAGAAAAAGGAAAAGGCCTTAGAAGGAGCGGTCGATGAGAAACCAGCGATGGAATGGATGAGGAGCCTTCTCCGTGGCTAATAAATCGGCCAAATTCACTCCCGTCATTTGTCCCCCCTTTCCCCGCACACCCCTACAACCCCCTACAAATGAATTAATAATTAACATGTTGACTAGGCTGAGGACTAGGGGCGGCGTGAAGATGACCGCCATGACGAAGGTTGACGGGCGGACAAGTCAAAAAGCGGCAGAAGGGCTTCTCGCAGGGGAGAGGAAGCTGCTTACTTGGCAATTTGACCACTTCTTCGTAAGTGACTAAATCCAGTGGGTCGAAGACATGGTTGTGTTTAGCCAGGTACTTGTCCTTGTATTGTTTCTTTTTCCGGCCGAAAATTGAGCAGTTAACTGAAACAAGAAAAGTTCACGTCTTTTATAAAAATTCAACGGGGCGCTTCGAAAGAGTTTCCCCGGGAGCAAATGAGTGCTTTGGATCGTTTTACAAACAAAAAAATATTACCGGTGCCTTGACGAGAAAAATAAAATTATTAAATAAAGTAAGAAAATAGTGAAAAAAACAAAAGTTCCAGTAGATGATCCGACTGGACATCTACGAGTCTACGACTACAGCGAAAGCACTCTAGACATGCTGCTAACATTTCGGGCAGTCTCTCAGCTCCATTCGCTTTTGAGGCGGAGACTTAGAGCAGTTTTCACGCACACGCCCCATGGTGTATGGTGGATTGCGTTTTCTATGCTGTACTTAAAAAGTGCATATTTACTAATTGATGATATAATTGTTGATGATAAAAAAGCAAAAGCTTTCCAGCTCAACACCATTGTCTATTGATACTATTCCGTGCTTCACCGGTTTTAATTTTTTCTTTTGATTTTCCATCGAAGCAAAGTACAACCTGTAGGAGATTAAATACACTTTGCACTCCCCAGGCCGTGGAACCGTGAACTTGGCACCAGACATGAGAATACCTCAAGTTTTCAGCTCTTTTCCAATATGGAAAAGCAATAATTATTTGAATGACTTAAAAATGAATTCAAAGAAAATAAGGTAGAAAGTAAAGGCTGAGCGAATATTCGAAAGAAAGAAAACTCTACAAGCAGCGACCAGGCAAATGCAAATGAAAGAAATGAGAGTTGTACCTGTGGAGCCATTGCAGCCATCCTCGTGAGACGAACAACCGCCCTCCATGCCACCTTGGAAAACACACAACACATACAACATTCCAAACAGAATAACGATAAAACAAGGAAATGTACGCAAGCATAAAACCCTCCCCCTCTCTGCCCCTCTCTCCCCCCCTCTCTCCCCCTCAGGGAACTTTACGAGTTTTGTAATTCATTAACCACAAAGCTTTCGTAAAAAGGAAAAATATTTCCGATAAAGAACTCAAATTGTTTTCTAAAGAAGAAACCAATAAGAAAGGAGAACGCGTTTTCTCAGAAAAAAACTGCCCCAGGGATTTCAACATTTTTTTAACTTTTTTACTTTCCCGGCCGCATCATTCATTTTTTATATCCGCTTAGAATTTCTCCGCGTCAATGAGCAAAGGGCATTTCAAATGAGATAACTGCCGAGAAAACAAGAAATTAATTAAGCGTGTTCCTGCAGAACCCTTGCTAATTACATTTCCAACAAAAGCCTTCTCCGCAGAATGTACACTTGACTGGACCCACTGGAACTTTTGTGCGGACTGCTGAAAGAAGCAAACAAAGTGCCTGGCTGCGTTACCTTGTTCTTGCTTGCTTTTCTCGACAGCGACGCAAGCCGTTCGCCACTCCTGAAGCTCCGGAGAAGGGATCAAACCAGCTGATCCCCCCGAGTTATCTTTCCTAGCTTGCCACCAACTGTGATCAGCCTTGTCAATTATCTACAACAAGAAATGAGTGAAGGGAGGCGGGATTTCTGCAGCACTGCAGAGCGGCGGCAGCAATCGCACTTACTTGTAAAATATCCCCTGTCTTGAAGGCCAGGCCCGCCTGGGTGCACGGAATGAGGTCATCTTCCAGCGGGTCGTAAGAAAATTGAGCACGGACGAATATCTGCAACAGGAACAACAAGCGCCTCTGCATTAGCCGGAGGAGAAAATGCGCCGCAGAGGCTCCTCCCGAAAGGACGAAAAGAAACCATAGATTAATACAGAACAAGTACAGGAAAAGGGAAGGCATCGGGAGCCCGGCCACTTGCGGAGGGGACGTCCCCGAAGGTCTCAGGAAGGTGGAAAGGATGAAAGGGATGACCAAATCAAATTTGTTCCGGGAACTCCGAGTTCCACAAGTATTAATAAGCTGAGTTTTCACTTCTAAAGACCGAAAATCAGAGAAGGGGCTCACATTCTGGGAGCTGACTTGAAGAGAGCTCATTTTGCATGGAAAAAACAGGAAATGGAGGAAATGACAAATTTTTCCAGAAAGAGGGAACCGCTTCCGAGGAAATGTCTTCCCGTGACAAAGTAATTTCACGTTTAAACGAATTTCAAAGGGGTTTTCGTGAGTCACGTAAGGAAAGACAGAGACAATCGGAAAGATGCACACTTGAGTGCAGCAAGGAATTAGATGCCGTTAGAGCGAAAGTTTAAACTGTACATGAGCATCCCTCTACGAAAGCTCTGTCGGGGTTCCAAAATTTAAAATTCAATTTCATTCCCGCAAACCAAAGGGCTGCAATTCCAACCCGAAATCACCCCCCGTTGTTTATGAGGCGTCTCTCGCCTGATTTAATTAAGGAAACGCCACTTTTATTATTTACACTGTCCGGTGGCGGACAGGGGGAGTGAACATGTATTAAAAAAAGCTCGAGGACAAAGTTTGACGATCGAATTCCAATATCTGTTGTCGAGGGGACAATTTATTCCGGAGGAGTTAATTTTCACTTCATGAGTGGATCGGTCATTGTATGAGTTGGTTCCGAAAGAAAGGGAAAAGGAAAGGTGAAAATGTTGCACCTGGAACTGCTACAATTATTAGCCATACATTTTGCTTAATTTTTCCTCCCTCTCCCAAAATTCCCTTATAATTTCAAGCCGGGAAAAGTGTGATTTAATGTTTTAAACATTTTAGCACCGTTTTCATAACCTCGAGTTGGCCAACTTTTCCGGATTCTTTCCGCCCTTCCTCGGAACACATTCAGAAAGCTTTTATTGTAACCTTCTTCCTCTTTGAAATTCCCCCAACTTTTCCTCACACACACAGGCAACATTCCAATTTAACTTTCCAGAAAGGTCGCTCATGATGAAGCTGGAAAGCTGACGGCATCATGAAAGTTCGGGGAATGTCTCGGTTTGCTTTTTGACGTTTTCTTTCTTTTTTCAACATTTTCCCGCCTCATGAGGTCGACATGTAATACATCTGAAAGCTTTTTCCACGACTCTCAATTCCTCAACAATTCCCTAAGATGGGTTACAGTCGGTACACTTTACACAGCAACAGAAGTCGACAACGGCTGTACAACAACACATAAATCCGAGAAATGGTTCTTCGCTCTTTGAAAATGTCACAAGCTACGTCCTGTGCCGAAGGTGACTACAAGTCCCGTGCAAATGGGTCGGGTCTGTAATTTTCTTAAAAGCTTCCGCCAATAACCTCCGCAGAAGGAAAGACGGACGGGACGGCGGGGGAGGTTCAGGGAGCCGAGGGGGCGATGTCCCGGATCACTTTCACAAGAGAAAGCCGGAGGGGTGAAAATGGGAAAGGGGTAAATTAAAACTCTAGGCGGTAACTACTGTTAAACTACATTATGAATAAAGTTTTCTTTAATGACATCACACCAGATGAATAATAGATGGATTCAGAATACTTACAAGAACCGGTAGAGGTTTTATCCTGAACAACTGACCAAAGAGTGGGCCAATAAGAAACACATTCGAAATTAATTTTCCAAAAGAAAAGTTTGAAAGCAATAATTCTTCATGGGGAGAGGAGAAAGGGGTAGGAGGGGAGGGGGATTACCCGAGAAATGGATTGCGAATATTTCAAACTCATTTTTAATTTTCGAACCCGAAGTCCTGATTTCGAGAGAACTTTAAATTAGTTTACTTCTTTTTATGATGGTTTCGACGATTTCAAATTTCTAAATTCGCCTTTTGAATTTTTTCAGAGCGGTTTAATTTCGGAAATTCTTCCATCTTTTCTCCTTAGCTTCAGAAATCACTCGCAGGAAAGAGCTTTGGGTCAGCCAAAGTTTTTATAAGCTGTCATACATCTGTTTGCTCTGTTTCCGCCCGAAATGTGTGGGCTTAACTCTTTTCTTTTCCTTTTTCCTTTGCTTCACTCGTCATTTTCCACCCTATTGGCCAGTCTTCAGTTGACTATGACAAATAATACAAAAATAATACAACAAACTATGATTTTGCCTTTTCACAGATATAAAAATTTTTGGCCTTCTATAGATAAACCTTAAAAAAATGGTGTGAAAACGGAAATAAATTCCCTAGTTAAAAACAATTGATTTGAACAAAAATATAGTTTGGGAGAAGCAAAAACAGTAATTTTTTTATCCTTCACTGTGAAATATAATGCTTAATTCCCGAATATGTGCACGAAATCAAGTTGAATAAACCTAAATTTTTTGTGTTTAAAAGAGGAAACCATTCCTTCCTCCCATTTCACTTAATAATTTATCGATTCTTCTTTTGTCGTTATAATTTCGCCATTAAAAACTCCCAAACTCATAACTCCTTACGCTGACTAATAGCAAAGACCGTTGAAGGAAAATTTAAAAAACTTACTTCAGTCACGTGAAAACCGCTCCTGACGACCTCTAACCTGACAGTAAAGCCTGAAAACTTCCCTTGAGCAGCAGTGAGACACCGTCTAGATAACCAACCCCGAAGCTCTTCCCAATCGTTGGCAAATCACGCCAATGTCCAACACCGAAATATTCGCAATATATTTTGAGAAAAAGAAAATCGTTTCTGGACAAAACCAAAATGGAAGAAAGGGGGTCATAGCAACCGAAAATCAGAAGGACTCGACAAGGCGGGAGGAGGGATTCTAGAGTAAGGGACCAAAGGGGACCGCAAACATATTCCTTTTCAAGGATATAAAAAGTATTCCTTTAAAAACATCACGCCTGAAAGAGATTCGAGTAGGCGGTTAAATAAGTGGTTGTTTATGTTGTAGAACCAATGAGTGGGACAGGGCAGCCAATTGCCTTTAGCGTTCAGCACTGCGCCGCCTGCAATGTTCACTGCTTTCTTACATGTTTACTCATTTTTTAGTCTACCAATTCTCTTTGTGATTCAACTCACTTAAAATTATTTTTCCTTAAAAAGCGAATTTATTAAAGAAACTGAGAGAGCAGCAAATAACAGAATATTTCACCTTTCAATTTCAATAAAAAGTGTATGAATATTTATAAATAAAAGCTGATTAATTTCTTCAGTTCGTCTTTTCTCCTGAGCAACTGACTTAAGAACAAAACCAGAAATGTTAGAACGACATTAAATAATTAAAAGCGAAAAAGCGAAAACCAATTTTATATCTGGTGTGATGCGCAATGTAAATTAAAACCGATAAACATAAAAAAGGAACAAAGGATTGGGAGACCACTATGACCCCCAACATTATGAAAAAAGAACAAAACAGGAGGGAGGAAAGTAAACCCTCACAACTGGATAAAATATTAAAGCAGGGATTGAAGCACTAAATCAAAATAAGGGAACCGTTCAAAGGGAAAGAGGGAAAGAGGGAAAGAGGGAGAGAGGGAGAGAGGGAAACGCTCTGGAGGAGCAGAGGCGGGAGAGGCGGAAAGAAAAAGACAGAGCGTCAAATCCGATTCGAGACCTATTTTCATTTTCATTTCTTCGAGTTGTTGGAGGATTTGCTCATGCGCTTCGAGGCCCCGAAATCGGTTTAACGACGATTGACAAGTTAAAAATACTAAAAATAAAAAGACAGAAGAAGAGGAAAAAATGTTGAAAATACTGAGCTTACTTGTACCTCACAGGGCGGCGGTGCGCTGCGGTAGGAGGGCACGATTTTAAACGTGACCGAACCCCTTGCTTCCCTCTGAAACAGAAAAAACTAAATTAGGAATTTCCCGACGTGAAAACGTGAAAATATCTCATTCCACAAAGCTTTGCTCTGCAACAGCACTGCGGAAGTCGTTACGATTATATCTCTTTCCAACGAGAAAAAGCTATCCTTTGAGATTGATTTGAGATATCCTTTGGAGTGGGAGAGCTTAACATTCATAAGAGGAAATAAAATAAGAAAGATTTTAGTGCATTAAATACAGAAAACACTACAACGTGTGTTATACAGTGTATGTGATAACACAAAGCACAATTATAAATGATTGTAAAAAAGAATCGGCAAAATATTGACATCCCGAAATCTGTAATTATAAAAAGATCGCAATCGCATACGATTACACATTCTTAATTCGATCTTCTTACGACGCAATTTAGCGATAAACTCCGGAAAAAGAAGTGACGGCTGTGCTTATGAAGTGCTCCTTATTTGATTCTTCTTCTTAAATGTCAACACTAGCACTCAAGCAACCCCTTGCAAAATTTCCAAATGAAATAAAATATTGTAAAAATCGGATTAAATAAAAAAATAACTATGCACATAAAAACTAAATCAAAGAAAAGGAAAAATACTAATTATGTTTTAATTCCAGTGCGACTGTAGTGCGAGAACTTTTTAAAATTCCCTATTAAACTTTTAAAATGATAATGAAAAAAGTTTCTGAGCAGAAAACCCCTTAATGGAAAACCTCTGTAAGAAATTGAGTAATCACACGAACAAACCAGTGGGTGGAAGCTAAAGGGACTTAGGTGTATCTACCACTTCCAAATAGATAACAAACAGTCACAACTTTTGTTTTATTTATTTATTTATTTATTTATTTATTGTTTTCTTTTGGTATTTTTATAACTTTCTTCATTTACCGTAGAGCCGTTTCTTATTTGCTTTATGAAATTTTTATGAATATTCTTCATTTTTTCGAAATGCCTCAGGGCGGTTGACTTTATTCATTTGGCCTGCCATTTTTCCCTCTCCTCATTCCTTCGCGTCTTAACTTTCGCAACGATATTAGGAAAAAAATAAGAAAGTTAATTAATTTAAAAATTAAAGGGATAAAATATTTTTTTCTTTTGAGAATTTCTAAATTACGCAGTGATAACAAAATTGTACTTTTAAATACAAACAAAAAAGTGAAAAATTATGTAAAAACAAAAAGAAAATGTTAAATACTCTCCTTTCACATTCAATTATTCAGAAGGAATTTCAAAATGTGGACGTAACCATAGTTGTCTCCTTTTTTATTATTAATTTTCCTGTTTTGAATTGAGAGTAGTCAAATTTTGAAAAAAGAGGCGAATTGAGAAAAGATGGGGCGATGACGTGCCATTTCTGAATTTCAAATATTCTCGAGAGGGGAATCGACGTGGCGGGACTGAGGAAGACCTCCCCTTTCGAAAGCTTTTTACAATTCTTTAGAAAAACTGTCTTTGAAAAAGGCGTGTCGTTTAAGAAAACTGCATAAAAAATAACTCCTTAAAGAGTGCCTAAATCTTTTTTTAATTTACCTACGTTTTGCAATAAAGTTTTCTTCCTGAAATAAAATTGTACGACTCGACTAGAAAAGTCAAGGTGTCAAAAGTCAGTGTTCACTGCCTCTGCGGAAAGACAATAAATTGCATCCATTTCAAAAACCTGGCGAAATGCACCAACCAAATATTGGGAAAAAACTGTCCAAATTTCGACATTCCTCCAAATAAATTTTTATTTCAATTTTACTATAAAGTGCAACAAAAAAGCATAAAAATTTAAGTGCCCGAAAAAGCAGTAAAAGGAAGTTCCTTTTTGCGTTTTTGAGGAAAAGAGAAACGTGGAAAAAAGAATTTTCAGGTTTAGTCTTGAGGCAGTTACCGGAGTAACCGGAGTAACCGGAGTAACCGGTTAGCTCACCAAATAACTTTTCGAGAAGACTCAACAACTCAGAAACAACTCTTTAGCGCTTTCCTCGACTTGTAAATTCTACAACGGCTCTAAGAGTTACCAATTAATTTACTAAGAAATTATAAGAAGGAGTGAGGCTTTGGAGAAGTGAGTGAGGCTTTCAATCCACTTTAAATAATTATTGGAGGCGACGACGGTCCGAAGGGGAGGAGGAACACTATCAGTATTTTTGTTCGACTAACAGTGAACAAGTTGAGAACTAACCAAGAGAGGTTTCGGAATTGAATTTTTCCACTTAGTGTTCCAATGATTTACCTGAGGGATAATTTTCACTTGGAGTAGATTTTCTGGGGGAAATTGAAAGTCCTCTTCTTGAGAGAGAAGGGAGACTGCGATTTAATAAATCCGAAAAAACTAATCCCTTCCAGAATGAGCAGGTGAAAAGGTTTTACGCAAATCCCGTGAAGCTTTTAACAAGTTATACTCCAAGAATGAGGATATTCTGACACTGGGATCACACGTACAGGCCCAGGGGGGTCGCAATTAGGTTTTTAAATAACATGAAATTATAAGGAAGGAAAGGGGTTCGAGGTTTCCACCCTTTGATTGAGGATTAAATTCAAATTTCCTTTTGCTCTCTTCACTTACCAGAATCTTTTGCAAGACATTAACGGATTGGTTGGCAACGGGTATACCGTTTATCTCCCGTATCTCATCTCCCACGTGAAGGGTCGCCTGTCTGTGAATCATTCCTCCGTGCATAATCCTCGCCACGATGCATTTCCCTTCTTCGTTCATTTTTAAAGTTATACCCTAAAAACAAATAAACAGTAATTAATATCTCTCTGGGCGAAGTGCGGAATGCAAAGCATTCATAAAAGCATCCATAAAATCTCTCTCTCATCAAAAATGTAAGAAAAACCTAAGAAAAGAAAAAAATGCCTGTTGCAAGGAGGCAGACAAAATTATAATGGCCAAATTATAATGACAAATCATTTCAAGTCGTCCACGGAATGTTATTGCATGAAAACGCTGCAAATCATAGCCAACAATTTCCATTCCAACAAATCTGTCGAGTTTTTCAATATATCAAAGATAAGATGTTGGATAATAAAAGAGAAAAAAAGAAACCAAATAATTTGACAGTCTGACAATGAGAAGTGGAAAGGTGAAGATTTTGTCCAAGCATTTTTCCACACATCGTTTAATGAATTTAATGAATTTATTTCAAAATTTTGATTAAATAAGCACTGAGCAGAAATTCCAACTCACCATTGGTTCATCGGTGTTTTTCTGGAACTGAACTAATCGAACTCTGGTGACATTTTCCATTTCGACGTCGTCATTGGCCCCTTCGATATCATCCCCCCCGTTAAGATAGGGCATAACGGGCGGGGGGGTGACACGGACTGCGTCTTCGCCGTACACCTCGTGAGCGACCACATCATGGGCTTGAAGCAATGCCTGCAACACAGGGAATAAGCAGTGAGAGGAGTGGGTTACACCGACGAAAACAATCAAACTCTCGTTCTCCCCTCCCAGTCCCAATTTGCTTTTCCTACGCGGACAGATGTTCCCAACACTTTCAGAAATTTCCCGGGAAAAGCTCATTAGGACCGCATTCACCATTCCTAATGCTCACTGTGCCTTTTGCTTTTTGCGGATTACTCTTCATATTAAACAATCATTTGGTTAATAAAAACGTAATCCGGAGGAACAACATTCCCTTGTACGTTGTCAAAGTTCCAACATAATACATTGGGCTCTTTATTCCCACGTTTCCTAATCACGTTTATTAATAAAAGCCTTTTCCGAATTCCCTCAAGCGATGACATTAATTTCATTTTTAAGTGAATGTCTAAAAAAGTCTCCATAGACCTTTTCGTTTTTTTTCTTGTAGACCTTTCTGATTGTTTTTTTATTGTAATAAAACACAAAAAAGGAATCCGCTTTCGAAATCTTTCTTTAAAAGGCTCCCCATATCCATTTTTATAAAATCTCAAAAGCCCAAATGAAATTATGAAAATGAAGTAAATTAAAAATTCTTCGCATGAATGGCGAGAAGGCAAAAAAGGAGCCATTATTTTTTATTAAAGCAAAAAGGCAGCTGTGTTTAAAGTAAGATTTCAACTCTTTTTACGTCCTCTAAGTCTCGTCTCCACAAGCATGCAATGCAAATTTATAAATATTAATAACAAAGACGCCGTTTTCTGCCGTCCAGGGGTTAACGTTTTAAATAATAATTAGAGCATGTTTTGGTGATCCATGTGGTTTCGCTGTTTTAGGACAGACACCAACCCCCATTAATTAAATGCATTCCTAACCCTTTCAAAAACACAAAAATTTTTAATTTTTAATACAATTAGGAGAAGCGTGCGCAGTGCATTTCAGTCGTGAAAGAGTCGGTGTAACGCCGGAAGGTTCAAAAAGTTTAGAACATTTTACGGGAGAGTTTCCCTCATTGTAATTAAGGGAAAGGCTTATTCTATTTAAATTCCTGTCAAAAAGCGTTCGCTCACATGGGACGAAAGCGAAAACTGTAAATTCTGAACTGCAAGAGTTCCCATTTTAGAAGGGAAGAAATCTTTGCAGGGAGCAAAAATTGCCGCCCCTCAGTCGTTCCCCTGTCATTTTCCCTTGAACCGGGTCTCTAATTTCCCTCAACGAGTCCTTCAAGTTCCCCCTCCGGAAAAAATTAAGTCCTTCCTTCGCTTTTAACTTTTCTCGCTTGTCATTATTAATTAATTTTCTCCT
This sequence comes from Brueelia nebulosa, assembly GCA_028293925.1. NCBI lineage: Eukaryota > Metazoa > Arthropoda > Insecta > Psocodea > Philopteridae > Brueelia > Brueelia nebulosa. Next base: position 855,787 of record JAQIBA010000007.1, on the reverse strand, counting down.
TCTCTAAATTTCATTTAAGTCGGAAGATTAGTCTTTCTTCTTCGCTTTCTTTTTCTTCCATCTCTCCGAGAAAAAAGGATGAAAGGCTTTTCTTTGGACTGCGAATGCTTTTTTTACAAACCGGCCAAAATAAGATTCAGTTTATATAATTAGCGCGAAATTTCATTTATTTAATATTAAATTGCATTGCTATTAAATTAGGTTTGTTGATTCCGAATGTCGCCGTGATTTAATTAAAAGCTCCTCTTCTCCGGCTGAGCGAAAAGAACGCGACTTTTTCAGGGTTTTTGTGTTCTCAAGTTTTGTTTTGTCAGAGTGAAGAGGCGATTGCCAATTTAGCGAACACAGTGGAACTTTTTGCTTTCAAGGCTAAATTTCCCTTAATTCTTATGCTCTGATAATTCTTCAAGTACACAAAAATTAATTTTCAATAAAAAAAACTTTTATTTTATGAAAAATATTATTTTTGGACTATTATATTGAATATGATAGTCAATACGAGAATAATTTAAGAGAAAAAAGTGGTAATTATATTCAAACCTAATTTTCTTTTTAAGATATAAAGATAGGTGCTGAGCAGCTTATTGGTGAAATATATATATAATATAGTTAAATATTATAAGAGAACAAAAGAACAAATAAATGCTGTTCTTAATTTCTGTAACATTTTATGAAAGTGCAAGAAAGTATAAACGTGTTTGAAAAGTCCACATAGAAACAGTGGAGGACTGCTCCGATCTGTAATATAATGCCCTCGATTAGATGGGCAAGATAGTGAAAAGCTGGGGCCACTTTCAGAATAGGTATTCAGCTTGACCAATTCTCGAATGCCGAAGTTGCAGCCGCCAAAGCAGAACTCCATCGAATCAAAAAATGAAACATAACTCAAATTCGGATTAGGAGGGCGGAACCATCATGAACCGGAAGCGGAACCATCATGAAACCATTAAAACCTTTCGCTCGAGAGGAAAAACCTCTTTCCCATCGGAATAAATTTTCCATTTGTCGTGGTCCTCGAACTGTTCCCAAGAGTTTCTCGGGGTTTTCGCCCCAAAAGGGTTTCGGAGGCAATTAAGACTCCTTCAGGATTCAAGGGGGCTTTCACAGATGAAAACATAAGAAAATGATAATTCAGAGCGACGGAGAAAAAAAGAAAAAGTTATAAAGCAGTAAAAATGCTCGAGCCAGACATGTTGAATTCGAAATGGGAAAATTTACAACGCCACTTTCATCCCCGCTTGATTGTTTGAAGGAACCTCCCAAGAGGAGGAATTCCTTATCGGTTGCAGCCTTTTAACGAAGATAAAACGAACCTAAAAAATTAAATACTGTGGCTGAAGAAGGAAGCGTTTAATATGTTAAAAACAAAAACAAAAGCAAAAAATTAGTAAAAACTAAAGATTCTGACGAGGAAAGAGTTAAAATAAAAAAAAAGAAATTAAATTAAGCTGTCACTTAATTAATTACAATGAAATGAGAGAAAAACAATTTTTTAAGCATGGCCAATTACATTACTTTTCTTAAACAATACTTTCTAAGTAAAAAAATGAAGAGATGTTAAAGGATGCCTAGAATTTTCCAGCAGAAGTTTACAGATTGTACACTCAGTGGAAATTCATCCGCAGGCGATTTGAGGAGGTTAAGTGACGTTTCCGTTAAAGTCAACATTTTATTAATTAATTCATTAAAGCGTAAAATGAAAGTTTGGGAGTGAATGATTTTTAAGTTGAAGGACAGAGAGGGACAGAGATCGACCACCGACAAACGGGTATCCTGAGCTAAATGAAAGTGTAAAAACAAGACGTCAGCACTAAATCAGCTGACTTAAAATGATAAATGGTTTTGCAGTTGCTCTTTTCTAGTTTCCGAAAAAGCTTTCTAAAAAGCTTTTTCGGGTGCAGCAGGGGAATGCGCCGAGCACAATAATTTCTGCTTCTGGTGTGGGCCTTTCACCTTCTGTGATTTACGCAGCCACGAATATTATCTTAGTCAGCAGTGGTCGGATTTTTCACTTGAGTTTGAACTGAGGGAGATTATGAGACGTTGAAATTAAGGTAAAACGCCTTGAGAGGCGATCACGACAGAAACTGGCCTTCATCTCGCCAGTAAGAAAGAAACCGGATTACTCGGTTGAACATGATAATGTAGCACAAGGCGGATAAGCAGTCTTTTTCATTTTCTCCCCTCCGGGCCACGTCAGCTGCTAATCTCTCCCTCGTGCCTTGTCCCTCCTCCCTTGTCAGAAGGATTTGCCGGGATCTTTGGCATCCTTCGCCCGCCCTCGACGCCACCTTCTCCACTGCCCGCCACCCTTGAACGAACTCTCTAACTTCCCTCTCACTCTTTCACGAGAACTAATATGAAAACCACAAATAACCCCAACATTGCACCATGTATGGAGAGGTCCAGTTCGAGATTAAAACTTTTGGTGAAGGTCACCTTCTATTGATTTCGGAGGGAAGAATCGAAGGGACCAAACGAAAGGCTCACGAAAACGTGATAAGAAATTGAATTATTTTATTCATTTGTCCGATCTTCGGATTCTTCCCGTTTAGTCGTTCTCCGAATGAAAAGAGATGACAAAAGGGATGATGGCAAAATGGGTCAATGCGTGGAAACACGTTTTTCATTTTCCTCCATAAGTATCGTATTTCATTATTCTTCGTATTCTTTATAATTTATTATTCTGGAAAATGCGGAAGGTAATTTGATTTAATTATCACTGGAATGTTGACTTGCTTAGAGCGAAGGACAATTCATAAGAATACAGTATGCAAGAGTCAGTGTGAATATATAATAGATTTCCTTCAGCGGATTTTCTCAACAAAAAGAAAAACGTTTACACTCAGATATACAATATTCGTCTCTGTTCTGTGCACGATTGTCACTAAAGACTAAAAGCTTTTTGCTTTTGGCTTAAAAGCCCGTATGTCGCAGGCGGGAAACCGCTCATCAGTCATTTTCTTAAATTCCACTGACCTTAATTTCCTTTAGCTTGTTTTTATTTTCTTTTGGGGGAGGCCTGGATAACTTCCAAAAAAGTTCCCACCCAATAATGGATCTTAATGACTTTAAGTGTAAACTTAATATTGGACCCAATAATATCCCTCCCCCTTGTGCTTTATCACAAATTTACTCTATTTTGAGAACCGTTTTCGCTCATTATCTCCTTTTTCATTAACTTTTTCGTTCAGGGATAAACAACAGAAGATGGACTACTCTTTAATACGCGTATTTTTATCACAGGTGGTAATTTAAAGTGTAATTTTGGGCAATTACACGGCATAGAATAAAAGAACAGTTGAACGAATTCTTTCCCACATTGAGAGTAATACACAAATGCCTTACAAGGAAATTAATCACTGCACAGATTGAGTTTTGCTAGTTTACATGAATTAAAAAAGAAAGAAAGTAAATTCGAGTAAATTTTAAGAATTTGAGTCCAAAAAAGGAAAAGAATAGAGAAACGAAAAAGACAGAGGACTGCGGCTCAAAAAAAATGCCATTAATATTCAAATTCGGTTTTTCGCATTCAAGAAAAGAAATGAAAAAAAAAGAAAGGAGAGAGAAAAACTATTTTCACGGATTATGTAAAAAATACAAATAAGAAAAGTTTCGGAAAGAAAATTTAGTTTTAAGTAACATTCTTTTCGTCTTTCCTTTGGAGTTTTTCAACGACGCGACGAATAAAGTGACGTCTTTTTGAGATGTCCGTAAAACATTGTTGAACCCTTTCTGAAAGAATGCATTTGTCCACAGCAGATCAAGATCTCATGAAAATTACGATTTTGTGATATTTAAATATCTAAAGTTAACTTAATAGTTAAAGGGTTAAAAAGATGGTAATTTTTAGAGATACTTACGTAACAGAGCATAGATCACATGTAAAAGTATGGCGTATCACAAAGCCGAGGTCACTGTCATCTCTGAGCGCATACAATAAGTTTATCACGTTTGCATCACAACCACTTTGTCATATCCCGAGGGATACTCAAAAACTCCCCTCAGCTTCCCAAAGGTCACCGTTGGGATTTGCACCAGTGCTCTTCAAATTTTTGCTTTATAACCTTCATAAAAACTTCCCATAAAATTTTAACAAGTAAAAAAACAGATTTAATCGAAAAATCTTACTGCAAAGCCATTACACTTGGGAAAAAGAGTAACTCATCAATTCCATCCGTTTTTCTTTCACTATTTCAGTCTCAGTAATTAAAAAAAAACTAATGGCATAAAAAATGGGAGAAACTTTTCCACTTTCAAAATCCAGTTAACGTTCAAATGTAAATTTTTCTGTTTAGAATAAACCTCTGAATTGATCGGAAATGTGCGCGATTTCATATTACCATTTTCCGGACTTAAGAAAAAAGTGAAAAAAAAATTTGTATTAAAATGTTTTAATTTTTGCACTTTCTCATCGAAATTTATGTAATAAGGGCACAACTGAATTGGAAGCTTTTAAATTTTATGCCCTTTATGTGTGTTGCCATAAACAAAGAGTTACGTTAACTCCAAAAGTACCGTTCTTTGCATAGCCGTAATGACTTATTATAAAAGCCTCTATATATTTTTTTCAATTTTAATTTGTGTCAAATTTCCTGTTTTATTTCCAATAGTTACATCCCAACAAGCAACGTGAAGTTATCTGTTATAAAAGCATTGACGAAGATGGACTTACAGAAAATGGTCAAAAGAAAAACAAAATTTTCCAAAAATTGCTTCGACTAATATCTTAACTCTCGTACAACCATAAACGAAATATAAAACAAAAACTTTCAAAGGGCCTATTTCAATTTTTATCCGGAATATTAACCCCTTTCCTAAACTGCCATTTCAAATTAAATAAAAATAAAAACGGGCTCTTTCATCAGCGGCTTCTTTTTAATTAGTCGAGTCAAACTTCATACAATTTCATCCATTTACTTATGCGGATTCTGTCTCTTTCAATGCCGTCCGTTAAATCTGATTTAAGGCCGCGCATGCACACTTGTTGCCTTTGTAATACACAACCAACACAGAAATAAAATAACGGTAACGCCCTCTCTTTGTCTTTCATGGTTAATACACTCCATTGTTTTAAAGTTAGCCCTTTTCTAAATTTTTGGACTAGTTGAGTAGCGGTCTTCTTTCTCGTCCAACCACCCTCGGGCATTCGCATAGGTCATAACTCAAGATAATTAAAACACACGGCATCCAAGGCTCTCTCTAAATCCCGGGAAAAGCTCTGACTGAATGAGTTCGAAACAGATCGAGAGGGGAAGGGGAGGCCGCATCAATTATTTGATTTATCTTGGGAGGGATGCTGACCCTTAGGAGGTGTGGGGTTTTCGTGCTCATTAGAAAAAGGTTTGTTCATAGTGACTGATCTTCCCTGAAATTTTATTGCCCTCTGACTTACGAGCGCCATTTTTTGAGATGTGAACCCTTGCTGATTCACTTTGTTTCTGCGGACTTAAATGCCCTAATTATTGGCTGTCCATAACGCAATCAAAGTGGGAAAGAGTGCAATGAAACTAAGGCCATAATCAAGACTTACCGCCGCCATTTTTTAAAACAGGGAACTCTCCAATTTTTCACTACCACATAAAATTTACCTCCTCATCTTATAATTCATTCTTATCTCTTTAAGGAACAACTTTCTCCGAGAAGCAACATTAATGAAAAACTTGGAGAAGGTAACTTTACCACCACAATAAAATCTCTGCTTTAGAGAAGGTGTTATGAAAATGTATTTCAGCCTAACAAAACCTTTTTTTAATTTGAAAGAGGCCGAATGATTTTCTAAGCTAACAAAAACATTATAAATATCACTTAATTGAAATTTCGGATTTATGCTTATATTTAGTTCGCTTTCAATGTTGTTGACTACGTTTTTATTAATGAACAGGCAAATCTGCACCGAGAGTAAATTTTCTTTGATGACGTAACAGAAGCAGACTCAAAGTTCAACTTAAATTACAACTCCGCACTGCCTCACTCCATTTCTCCTTCTCATTATTGGCTTGTACCTTTGAGTAGATTTGTTTATCCTTCTCCCCATTTACATCGTCCGCCTTTTCTCTATAATACACCCGTTTACATATAACAAAAGTTGGATGTACTTGCTCACATGATTCTGTTTTCCAGCAGAAACGTGCTTTCATAGAAATGTCTGGGCTTAAGGGAAGACAACAGCACAATCATTTCGACAAGGAAAATAAAATGATGCAATCTATCGCTCGAGCTTGATAACGCTCAAATTGTCTCTCCAAATTCCCACAGGTATCGAGCGCAAAACAAAAAGTGACTAAAAAAAGTTTGAATGCCCTTTGAGTTAGTCGCAGGTGCACAAAAAATTTCTTTATCTAATTACAAAGCTAATTTTCTTTAAAATAAAAGTCAGAAAACACATTTATCAAATTTATAAAAAATAAATTGTAGGAAGTCGGAAAATTTGCCAAGAATTCGAAAAAGAGAGTGTGCTGAGTAGCCAAGGGTTCAAAGTTTTATCGCAGCCAATTCCCAACTCCCCTGAGAACGCTCGCGCGGACCATTCTTCTGCTCTTTCGAACACAAATTCTCCATTAGGCCTCCTCTCAAAAATTTCCCTTAAAAATCTTGCCTGATGCTTTTGTGTTGCTTCCCCTTTGCCGATACTCAATGCGAAAAGCCGGAACTGCTCTCCACCCTTACCGAAGCTCAAATTTCCTCCATTTTTTGAAAAGAGTTATGACTTACCTATTTTCTTTACATCATTTCTTTTTTCATGTGAACGCATACATTTAATAGAAAGTGAGTCCAGCAAATAGCTTGGGAATTTACAGGGAAATTTTTCGCTCAGGAACGCAAACCCGAAAGTGGTTGACAAAGTGTTAAAACCAAAGGTAAACGCAATTAGTTGCAATCGCCTATGAAAACAATATTGTGGAAAAAGGGAAAGTCGTAAATCTTTCATCTCGCTCATCTTTCAGCGATTCCCTTTGATACAACGACTCACGCTGACCTCCGCTCTTACTATTAAACTCATTTTAACAAACAAAGGCAGGTCTATAGAGGTGACTATTGCTCGAAGAAAAGCTCTAGCCACAACTATTCTCAGGATGGAAAGAAGAACAAAGCCAACCACATTACTTAGCCAAAGTAATCGGGGGAGAAAGAGAGAGGGAAAGAGCTAATGATCGGGAGGGGGTCGAGAGTTGGCACTGAAAGCTTTTCAGTGGAAGGTTTCAACTGAATTTTATATGAGCCACATGTGAAAAATGGTCCCGAGCAGAGGCACAAATAAATAATACAAAAAGGCAGTCAAAATATATTCCGATTATTTACAAGAGCAGGGATTTTGTCAACTTGTCTCATTTATTTTTACTGAATATCGGAATTTTCCCCATTCCACACGTTTGCTTTATTATTAAAGAAAGCGATCAGTTCTAAAAAGGGACATCAGTTCCCTTCCACAGGGAACCAAATGTAATAATAATTTAAAGAGTAATCTCTAAAAAATTTTGAATTTAACTCTAAAACTAATATTGAATTCTCATGAAAAATATAACCTCACCGATTTATTAAATCCTTAAAAGAAACTGCCTACTGTGGGCAGAACTACAGAAAGAGTTAGCGAGTTATTGTTCTTTTCAACGTTCCATTCTCAACTCAAAAGCAGTGCTCACCAAACTGAGGAAGAATTCAATTATAATTAAGCGTTGGACACGAATTTTTATGCAACGCTCACTTTCATTTAAAACAATTATTTTCATTAAACAGTTATTTTCAAAAGGAGAGAAACACTCCGGGTTTTTTACAAGAGAAATTATTCTTTAAATTTACTTTTTGCTTATTTACTCCCCCGTTGCATTTGTTGATCCCTCCCCGACGATGAATTTTTATTATTCCTTTTTTTATTATAATCTAAATCCAGCTCGTTTGATTGTTTATAATAGAAATCGACCAGAAAAAGGAAATAAAAAAGAACAAATTGGTGAAGGAGATTTGGCGCCGGATTCGCTTCATTTCCCAGAAACTGTTCGCTCCCCGCCCCCCTCTTCTCTGCGCAGCTCTGCCTCACCTCTACGAAGTTTATCTATCTATCTGGTCTATCTTCTGGTCAAACGTCTAAAGGACACCGTGCTATTTTCATTTTATCACGACGAGGGAAAGAAAAGCAGGTACAGTTGGGCGTAGCATTCATATGTTACTGCCATCGAATTAAACCCATTAAGAAACCTTACACGTTTACTTCGATGGAAAAAGAATGTTCACAAATACCACTTGAGCAATTTTTATAGTGCGTCTTTGAAAAATTAATTTTGTTCTATCCTTTTCTTGATTATGTCTTTTTCAGAGACGTCTGAACTGACAGAGAACGAACCAATCTCTCCTTTTACTGCAAAGCAACTAATGTCTAACTATCGCAATGGCACTAAAATCGCGTCTTCCCACTGTGGCCAACTGTTGCAATGCAAATTAGCACATCTTGTGAAAATAATGAATAAATTGGCCTTCTCTCGTTTGGAAGAAAATCCGCTTTTGAGAAAGCACAAATTAAAAGAATTAAAGGCCCGAATTAGGCTAACTCTCGAGGAATTTTTTATTTTTTTGTCTTATTCACTCCTTTTCCATCAAAATTATTCAGCGATCTTTTCGGATTTTTCAGTTTTAAAGAATGGGATTTTTAATTTAAAAAAGAAAGCGTTTTAGTTGAAAAATAAAAAGATGCGCCCCGAAATCAGAGAAAAACAGCTCTTGGAAAATTTTCTCTGCTTTTCTCTTCCCCTAAAGAAATACCGTAAATTAATTAATTAAAAGTAATTTGCTTAACTAATTATATTAATTACAAGTTTACTAATTTTTATCTTTCGCTTCTTTGATTTCACCCCTTCCCTCCACCTCCACCCCCTCCACCTCTTTCAAGAAAATTTTTTAAATCATTTACGAGACCCTCATTTTGGGATGGATGAATGAATTTTGAAAGGCGGAATAGATCGCTTAAAGTCTCGTACATAAGAGTAATTAGTTTGAAACTAATTGTTAACGACCCACTGAGACACCTTCCCAAAAATTCTACATCCAACAGCAACAGCTTAAAAATTGTACGTCTAATTTGAGGTGAAACTGCTAAGCAATCGAACTCAATATTTTGCACTTTTCATTCCTAAATTGAATTTTCCGAAAATGTAGCAACGCTTTACATCGAATCAAATCAAATAAGAACGAACGAATTCTTAAATTATCGTAAACCGTTAGCACTGAGTTATTCGCCGTTACGATTATTAAAACCATTTCCGGGAAAATGCAAAAGAAACAATTCGAGTCCGCTACCGCCGATGCAATCGGTCGAACGAAAATAAATAAAACAAAACAAAATTGTAAATTATTCTCACATTTTCAAATTTGTACCGGTAACCGGCAATTTGAAAGGCGGAGAGAAAACTGGAGAGAATAACGGGGAAAAAGAGAAAGAAATGAGGCGGGAAGAGGCGAGGAGGGAACACACCCCTTACTCCCAGATCGCGTAACGGAAAAGTCGAAGCTCCCCTTGGCATTTCACTCGCGATCGTGGCAGCAGAGTGAATTTCCCGAGCGACGCATGGCCCGACATCTAGCGGCACCTCCACAAACTAGGTATTGGCTGCTTCGCTTTCAGCCTTTGTTACGTCATTTCCCTCGATCATTATATATTTTGGCGGACGTATAATCAATTTGAAGGTTCTTTGGGAAAGCCTCGCTTTTCTTTTTACCGTAAAATATAAATGCTAATTTTTTTATTTATGATTGATAGTGCCAAACTAAACAATATAAAAAGACAGGCATGCTGAAGAAAACAGGCATTCCAATCCACTTCCAGTTAATATTCAGAGAAATCACCGCCCTCTCCTTTAAATTTTAACCCCCGTTAAAGAAGGCAGTACTTGCTGCCATCCCGAGTAAAGATATTCAACAGGGTTTCGCATTAATGAGTAAATGTATGAGTAATGTTAATCTCTTGAAGAGGCTTTCACTCTCTTTTCTAGCGAAGCATATCCCCCCACAGTTCTCATTACACTGTCGCTCTTTGCACGCTGAATTTCCCTCCAAACTGATTCTCTGCTCCCCCGAGGTTACGGCCCTTTGATAAAGATAATTACAACGGTGAAATAAAAAAACTTTGGCGGCGCCATGACCTCTGGAGAATTTGACTCATCTGTCCGGGAGAACCCTCATTAAAGCAATTAAAATTTATTTGGAGGCTAAAAGATGCTCGAGGAGGACTGCCCTCCCCGAAGGGCAAAAAAGAAAACTCTTTTCCATTCCCTGCTTTCGGCCCCAACACCTCAACTCCCAAATGGGATTCACAGAATCATGTTTGCTCCCTTCAAATAACATCCATTATTTGTTAACTCTTAACCGGAAACACTCGCACTTTGACAAAATGTAGTTGCATTAGTTTCGCTCTCTCCGATTTCGAGTTTCCTTTGATGATTCATCTGAAGAGGAATTTCAGTCTTTCTTTACATTCGAAGCAAACAGTGAATGTGAACAATGCGGAAGGTAGTGCGTTAGCACTTTAACAATGGCATTTACCTTGAACCTCTTTCAGAGGTCACGCAGTCTGAGCACTTACCTGAAAGGAAAGAAAACGGAATTAGTGTGAAATATAACGCAAATGGGAGCATTTTTGTGTGAGCGTAAGCGCTTTGGCAGGAGTTTCTCAGAGAATTAACATATCTGATAAGTAAATTTTCCTCTGACAAAAACCTAATATTTAATAAGTAATTAGTTTTGAGAAAGGCAAAGCTGAAAACATCAAAGTGAATCCGGTGATTCACCCAAAAGCGGCAAAAATAAAAAAAGAAAGACATAAAAAAAATAAAACTGCAACGAATCTTCTATTCCTAACGAACTTTTTCAAACGATCTGATTGGCTCACACAGACGTGACGTCATCACAGACTTAACCAATTCTCGCTCTCATTTATGGTTTAAATGATTTGCAGCATTAAATGGAAGATTATCTTAATGACCGCTTACGCCGTAACATATAACCGAGTTTTTTATTTATTTCGTCTTTTCATAAATTCAACCGGAATTCGCTAAACAAGTTAACATTTTAGGACGTCAACAGCACTGTCTTTAGAGCTGATAATTTTGTTCAGCCACTGACAGTGAAGTGGAACTGATTCATCGCCGATCCCAATATCGTTTCCTCTCGACTTGAAAAGGAAAAAAATGAGCTCAAAATTAAAATGAGATCACCTCAGGCGTTTTTTCTCACCCTTTTCAAAGGGAATGGCATTTATCTTCTCTCCTGGTGCCCTTGACCTGAATGCTGAGAGAAGAAACGAGAGCTTCGAAACTCCATCTCATTATTCGTGAAAAGCGCACTTTTCCATTCGCGCGCCTAAACTACAGAAAAAGGACAAAAAATAAATGAGGTGAATTCGACTTCTTGAATCTAGTGGAAGACCTTCACACTTGGATGCATTTTTTTCTTGGAATGTCGCAGCCTTATCCCGACGTTTCCCCGACGTTTCCCTTTCCCCCGAAGACTTCTCAGTTTATTAACGAACTAAGCACAAATTACTTCCGCCATCTTTCAAAAATGAACTCTCCCCGACAAGAGGAGTTTTTTTAAGAAATTTTTTTTTATTTTCTGTAAATTCTGACATCTTTAAGAGAACCACCAAAACTAACCTAATCATGACTTCATTTTAACGCACTGCAAAAGAAAGAAAAGAAAACGGAGCGTAAATTGAAAGAGCAATTTGGAGTTTTTAACAGCTGAAGTTGAAGAGAAAAAAAGATGGCTCAAAAATAAGAGCATTCCTGGTCTATGGTGTGCAATTTATAATACGAATGCGGTGAGGTCGGTTTTTGATCCACTCAAAGGGGTGAAAAAGTGGCAAGACTACATCGTGGTTGTAGTTGAAACGGAACGGCGCGAGACAAAACCAAATGGACATTTTCGAGACAGACCAGTACTATACTCAGTGAAGAGCCTGGATCAAAAATATGTATGTTACAGAGAAACACCGAAATGTGGGGAATGTCGACTTTCACATACGTCCCAAATGTTTGCTAAATACCCTTATTTCTCAATGCTGACATTCATCGAATGTACAACAATGGAATGAACGTATTTGGTATCTGTTGGACTGTTGGGCACACGAAATCAATGGAAAGCTTATTATTACTAAATAACTTCAGAAAATATACTTCCATTGTATGCACAACAATGATGCCATACGAGCACTTAAAGAGTTGAAAGGAGTTAAACCGTTTAAAATGTTAAAAAATCCCTTTTGAGTTTTAGGTAAAAATACAAAAAAGTGTCCAGCTGCTCATTCCATCGTGATAATATGCAATAAAGTATAAAAAACCCTTCGCTTATAAATAATGATGGCATGAAAGCAATCGATCGCCCCCAAACGCTGAAAAAAGCAGCTCCAAGTTCACATCCGACACTCAAAGCAGAAGATTCAGTTTGTGGCTTGTTAGAGTGTTGTCTTCTCCGACGGGAATACCGTTTTCCCTTCTCTTGTTATTTTTGTTTCATTTAATTAAATATACTTGCTTTCGTGTTTTTATTTAACTCAATTTTCTCTGTCATTTTTGAATTTGCTCGCATTGTGCTTTAGCGACAGCGAAGAGACCAATTTCTTTTTTGCATAGAGGGAACTAAAAACAGAGAGGTAATAAATGGCACTTTTGATTTAAATAAGCCTCCCGGTTCCGTTCTTAGAAAAAGGGGAAGAAAGACAGTCCATTAAGGGTCAGTTAATCACCAAAGCAAAGCTCAGCTAATGAAAAGTTGTTACCGCTGAAAGCGACAAAACGACAAACTTTGGGAAAAATGTCTTGGGGAATGTTGGAAAGGGAAATTGAGCAGGTGAGAAAAGTGAAGTGAAAGGGAAAGAGTTTAGCCAATTTAAACTTAACTAGTGCAGAAACGACATTGAAAAGTTTCAAAACTTGAGTGCGGGCTGAAGGGACAAAGATGAAGAGGAAGAAGATGGCCAAACACTCATTGGTCACCGATTAAATGCCGTTGTAACTCAAATTCTTTTAAGTAGAGGTATTACTTACTATAGGCCTATTAGTTTTGGGAATTCCCTCTTTTTAGTTCAGTCCAATCGAGGTTACATAAATTCAATTACATAAAAATCTGAAACCTGGTCACATTGATCAGAGTATAATTAAATATAAAATGTCAAAGTCTTCCGAAACCGAATGCCGGGAAAAAAATGTCGGGAGTTCAAAGGTCATAAATATTAGTTTTTCTCCATTTTCACCAAAACGGTAAGTTTTATCGTAGAATTAGCCCAGATAAATTATAAAGAATAAAATTATCTACAAAAAATGTATTAATACTTTTTTGGATCGTTATTTCTCAGAAACGGTAACTCTTAGAAAGGTATTCATACATTTTTTGGAGATAATTTTACCTCCAGAAAAAAAAATTTGCTTCTTAGGAATTTATGTAACTTCACCCCTCATTTTTGACCCAATTTGACTGAAACAGTCCATTTGCACACAAATAAAAATGTAAGCCCAGTTCACTCTGTCCAGTTCGTTAAAATGGAGTTCGATTCTTCTGAAAGAGACAGAGAGAATATATATTCAGAAAATAAAAGTCAAATTCTTATGCTTGTTAAGGGTTTGGGAAAGTCATAAATTTTACTGTTTTGAGAGCGGACAATTAGGGGAGGGGATTGGGGTTGTCCTTTTGTTGGTTTCCGAATACACATTCAATCGCGGACATTCACTGCTTTGCCTCTCATTGCTTACAATTTCCAGTGGGGATTCATAAATCATTTACCTCCCACGAAAACCGGATGAGAACACCTCTCTGCATCTTTTTTACAGGAATGAGATAATCAGATTTCAAATAAAATAAAAAGGCCCATTTGAGAAACCTCAGTTCACTCTGATTAGAGTTGGATTAATCTTAATAATCCTTAATTATACCGTCTTCTGTCTCCCCTTCTTTTGTCATTTTCACTTGTTACTTCATTTGCATAAATATCTAATCAAGCAAAAGTCTCATCTGAATTTTTCCCCAATTTTTTGTTCCAACATTGTGAGAATATCCATTAAAGAAGAGCAGATTAGGAATCATCGTCAATTAAAAAAATTAATTAATGAAATTCAGTTTATCGGAATCCAAAGATAAAAATTGAAATAAATTGGTCTCCATTTCGCATGGCTTCCTCCAAAGAGTCCGCTGAGCTTCTGTCATGAGTGAAAGCCGAGCTTCTTAATCTATTCCAATTTACACGTGTTTCCTGTATCAGGAAAATCACCATGGCGTAAGGGAATCGCTTAAAAAGCCTTTTCGTCCCCCACGCCAATCCAATTTTCAGAGGATGCGCTTTTTACAATATCGGCTTTCCCGGGAAGTGTTTCCCTGCGATTTTTTGAATCTTTGGCACTGTTCGATTCTTCAACTAAAGGCAGCGCCCACAGCATCGCTGACCAGAGGTTGAGCAAAAGAAATGAATTTTTTGTCGCACCTTTTATCATCGCTCGCCGCATTATCCAAACATACTTAGCCTCATCTAATTCAACGGAGGCGAACGTGCTGGGAAGAAAATATTAAATTTCAGTTGGGGAAGGGAGAGTGGGAATGTAAGGGATCACGCCGAAGGAAAGGATTCTTCTCCTCGAGATTGAAGCGAATCCTCTCCGAGGCAAAATCTAATTTGAGCTGGAAAACGAGCAGAAAGAGGAGGGGATGTTTTGTGTATGTAAACTTGCCCAAAGAAACCTGCCTAAAAATAATTACTTTCGTCACCTTAATTGTCATCCCCTCCTAATCCGCACTGGTTATTAAGCCGCGAGGAATTCGGTCAGTTTTCAGCCACCCACACGTTTTCATGCATGAGTTTGATAAGAAAAGAGAAGGGAGGTTCCACCTGAACATCCACGACTGGAATTCAAGGATTTTAAATAAGATTTACTTTTGCTCAACTTAAAATCAGTATCTTTCCATCACTTTCCACCCCTTTTCCCAACTAAAAGAAACTGAATTAACTGAGTGTCCTTTAATTAAGCTCAAATTCAGTCAAACTGTTAGGAAGCAAGAAAAACAAAATAAGGGTGAATCGGTACTGGTTTTTGGCACTGAGGTGGAAACGGGACAATTAGGAGGAAGAACGGGAGTTTGATATCCCTGCTGCAGACAATTGTGGCTCAAATATCCGTCGAACCAATCAAAAACCCCTACGTATCCCCTTTCTTTGTTCGGCCACAAAACAAAACCCAATTCTGGCAAAATTCATTAAGGAGAGAACGGAAAACTTGCGACCTTGAACGGATTGCAGATTAAGGAATTCGATAAGGTACATTTTAAGGGTAATTTCTTTATTTGACCCGCGGGCCTTCGAGAAAGCAGCACAGAGCGGGCTGATGATTAGGTGATTCTCACAGAGGGAGGGGGTGGAAGTCATGAAAAAGAAACGCCTCCCACCCAGCCTTTATGAGAGGCTTAATATTTCCCGGGGGAAGATTAACGCGAAGGACATAAATCAAGGAAGGATTTCGAGAGCGGGGGCGGGAGAGAGGAGATTTATGAAAAGACGAAAGTGAACAAAAGCACCACCATAATTGAGACAAATACGGGGAGGGGAAGGGGTTGTATAAATCCCCATACGGAAATCCAGATTTGAGGATTTGAGAGCCTTTGCCCGCAAATCCAACGTATTTACAACGTTTGCGTCCTTACGTTCGTTTAATAAATTCGTCTGCTCGTGTGTTTATCCTGAAGGAAAGGTGAACAACCGAGTCTGCCTGACTGCTTATTTTCCGATTTCTGTCAGAGAGGAAAAAATAAATACAAAAAGGCAGCCGGGTGTAACGACTGCACAGAAGGAGCGGAAACATCTTTGAGAAACCCATTTTCCTTTTTTCAATTTCAAGTCATTCCCCACTGCCTTTTGTTTTCGCTTTGTGTCCTTTTCCTTCCAGCCAATCTCTTCGTAAGGTTACCCATTTTCTAAAATCAATTTAATTAATAAAACAATTCTTAGAAGTTAACCAAGAATTGATTTAACCTTTGTCTCTTAACGGTTTATTCTTGACTGCTGATAATTTTTATTAAAGAATAATTATAAAAATCATATTTAAGTTATTTTACTTATCTCCCTCCCACCCCCCACTAAAGTATTTCTTTCGGATTTGGAAAAAAAATGTTAAAGGAACAAGAAAATAAAAACGGAATGCCATTCGGGCATTCGGCAAAGAGCCAAAGCGAAAACCTTTTCACGCAATTAAAGTTCATTTAAATATATATTTTATTTGTCTTTTCGATCAAATTCGATGGAAAAACTACTGAGAAAAACAGCGTTCCAAGGATGCATAAAAAAATTTAAATTTATTTCATAAAACCGAGAGAGAAATAGAACATCTCGAGAAAATGAGAGGTTTGAGAAGAGACAAGCTGAAGAGAAATTAATGTCAGTGCTGTCGTTCCTCTCTTTTGAGGCGGACGATGGAAGTGCTAATTGAACAAATTGCTCCTCTCCCAAAGGATATTTAATTCATTAGGATTAAAGGGAAGAAAGGAAAAAGTTGAGGACGTGAGTTGTCTGATAACCATTGGTGAAGGAGATGTGCGAGTTTAAAACCAAGCTGGT
This sequence comes from Brueelia nebulosa, assembly GCA_028293925.1. Classification (NCBI taxonomy): domain Eukaryota; kingdom Metazoa; phylum Arthropoda; class Insecta; order Psocodea; family Philopteridae; genus Brueelia; species Brueelia nebulosa. The sequence goes on along the minus strand of JAQIBA010000007.1, from coordinate 839,205 downwards.
CTTGCCAATTTGACAAATGCTATTGTGATTGGCTGCACAATTTCTCACTTTCTCTCACAATGGAAGTCTTTCAATGTTAGGCTGTCCTTTAAAATATTGACTTTTTGTTTAAAAACGTTTTGGGTGAAAATAAAAATGTTCCGTTTAAAAGATCATTTAATGCCAACAGCTGGCTCATAAGTTGGCGTCGCTCGCCTTTCATTATTTGGCAGAACAACAGATAATCCAAACCCATTCCAGTGGGCTACCCTTATCCAACCGGGTAAACTTCTCTGGCACAACAAATGCTCCGTTTAAAGAGAAAAATTCTTGGCGCCCACTATCGATCACGTCGAAGATAAACGAGGTGTCCAGTCAAGCGCCGATGGAAAAACAATTAGGAATTATGCCATCTATTTGCTTGAATAAATTTCCCGTGAACCCCCCCTTTTTGAGCCCTTAGCAAGGGATCCCCCAGGAAAGCACTTACCTGATGGCCAAAGAAATTCGGACCTCCATTCGCACACCGAAACCTGAAAGGACTGTGCACCGGACAGGAGAGTCTAAAAGGACTCTCGACCAACCTTTGCTTCGGATGCATACGAAAGTTGACATCGTGAGGCCGAAACACGGGCCGCTCCGAAAATCGCTCCTGTTCCGCAGGGTAGAGCTCGGAATAGCCCTCCGTAAGGACAGAAGAAAGCTGAAGCGACTCGTGCCCCGAAGGGCCCTGCACGCATTCGGGGAACGACTCCAACCCCGAAGAGCCCGACTGGACGAGAGCACTTCGGGAATGTTCGGGACAGAGATTACTGCGCGAGTCCGAGCGCGAGTGCTCGGGGCACAGGGGCCCCCGGGAGTCCGGCCGCTCGTGCCCGCACCTGGATTCGGGCCTGGACTGGCTGTGGTTGCGGGGCTCCGATCTCGGCCGGGATTCCGCCCGGGATTCCGCCCGGGAATCCGGCCGACTCGAGCAGTGCTCGTGGACCGAGGAGGAGTGGTGCAGGCCGCCCGTGAGGGAGTTCGGCCGACTCAGGCCGTGGTCGTGGGTGGAGCTGTGAACAAGGCCAGCAGCCCTCCCCGACAAGTCCTCATCGTAGAGAAAAGGGGGAGAGAAGTTGCTGTGGAGGTAGGCCGCCCTGCGGTCGGCGTGAAGCACCCCTACCTTGGACTCTAGCCGCGAGATGGAAGGGTCGCGGTCCCTGAGCCCCCGAAGGAAAGGGGCGCCACCCCGGGGGAGTCCTCCCGGCACGTCCTGGGGCACGACCGCTCATGGCGGGACTCCCTTCCGAGGGAGTGGTAACCGTTTTCGCGGGGTCCAGAGTGACAGTCGTCGGAGAAGTAATTGAAATGATCGCGATGGAGGTCGTGACCGGAGGAGTAGAAGAAAGGTTTGGCCTCCCGGAAGTCGTGATCAGCGCCGGAGACATGGCAGTGACTGGAGGAGTGATAAAGGTTCGAACGGTTGGGATTCTGCCAGGACGAATGGCACTTCATAGATGCGGGGCGTTCGGGATGGGCCGGCCACCAGCGGGAGGAAGGACCGGGGCCCGATGGGTTAGCAGGGAGCCATCCGCCAGTGTAGGGATCCAGCGTGGTTCGCGAACACTAGTGGAGCTTCATGGCTACTCCTGGGCTGAAGGTCCTCGCAGCGGGAACCCGGCCTGGTCAGATTCCGGCGCCGCAATCCGATTCCGAAAATCCATTGCGAAGAGCAGACAGCCTTATGACGTCATTTCCTAATGGCCACCGACAACTTTCGACTTCTCTTAGTGTTGCTCCAAACAAAAACCCACTAAAACTATTCACTCCACTTGAAATAAGTAAAATAACGGCACTTGTACTGAAGAAGAGTCGAGTCACCGGTAGAATTGTTAGTCACCGGTAGTCATCACATTTTGTAGCGAATTGCACTTCTTCGACTGCAATACAGGAAATTAGATAGTTATGCTAATATTGATGTAAACAACAGCCGCACAAGAATACTTCAGCCCCATTTGAACTCTTTTGTGCAGTTGCACAATTTTCTTTTCAAGAGATTAGTAAATGAGATGCTTCTAAGAATGCGGAGTTTCTTCTAAGAAAATAACGCCAAGACTTTTAAATAATTTGAGAAAGGTTTGGAGGGTACTAAACTTAAAAGTTTAAGTCTTGGGTAATTAAGATTTGGGGCAAACATTTCTATCTGCATATTCCACAGCGAAGACAACAAAACCAAATAAATTTAATATTTTTGAGGCCATTTTAAAGAAGACAGATTTTCTTGACACTCCGAAAAAAGAAATGAGGTGGGAACGTTTCGGGGTTTGATCAAATACTTCGTAAACTGAGGGTGAAATTCCTCATTCGTTTCAAAGCTTCTGTTGAGATTTAGGAATCTTTTTTGTAAGGGTTGCAAAGCGGATAATGAAAAATCTTTTGTTTCTTGGAGTGCTCTGCGTTCGAGTTTTCACTGCGAAATTGACACCGAACACTGTGCATTTTCAGTTTCATCACCGATTCCACATATCCTGATTCCTAATAGATTTAATATGAAAGAAAATACATCTGCAGGGGTGCTCCTCTTCTGCCGATTGCCAACCCCTTTTTCCTGGGGATACCGCACTGCCCCGACGAACGACTTATTATAACCATCAACAGTTAAAAATGCTGCATCGATTTTTGAAATTTAGTTTGGTGACGGAAGAGGCGAAACAATGAAATCATTTCGTGCAATTTTATGCGATTTTATCTGCAACGAAAACCAACTCCTCTCGTTCACGAACACTTTTCAAGAAACTGCCTCTCGCCCCGATCTTCATTTATGTAATTCTTTTTATTTAATTAAAAATTCTCGGTCAAGGATGATTAGATTTTCACTTCCCTTTTTCGTTTTATGCTCCTTCCTTTTTAATTTCGAAAATAAAAGCCCCAGCCCAAAAATTTAAAAAAAGGGAGCCGACAATGTCGAAAGAAGAAAAAGAGCTGATGTGATGGCTCGAAATGCTTTGACAGGAGAATCGGAAGCAATGAGCTGACGCCAAGAGTACTCAGATCGGCAATTTAGAGTGGAAATTTTTATTCAGAGAGCGAACTTGCACTGCGGTAAATTGACTTTTCATTTTCATCAACATAATACTAATGAATGCGAAAAACATCTCAGAAGAATGGAATTCCTCTCACGAATGAGGGAGGCTGCGAAAAGCACTTTTTCGCCTCACCTCCACCCGGAAAGAGCTTCTTGCCCAGAAAACTAGCCAATCGCCTGTGAGAAGAGTCTACGTAATGAGCTCGTGTAAACAAAGGCTGCATTTTAGCAGTGTATGCTCAGCAGTATGGGCCACTTCCAAAGCAAGCAACCAAGCAACGGGGCTGCCTTTATAATAAAAGCTCCTCTCAATGGGAAACATCCGTTTTATAGATTATGTTTGAAATCTCCATGTGAAAAGCGACGAGCGAAAATACAGCGTTGGACTCCTTTCAAATTGTGATTAGAATTAGAGCGGAGCTTTGAAGGGGAGCAGGAAATGTGATTTGCCAACCCTCGCCCAGACCGCCTCACCCCTTCCGATCTTTTTGCCACATGAATCAACTGTTCGCGCAGTTACGAAACGGACAGTGGCAGATTCGGCTTCCCCATCTGGCATTGAAATCCATTGATTCCGTTGCTGAATTCACATTCAGCTCCGCATAAAACCAAGGAGATTATGAGCTGAATATTTAAGAAGGGGGTGTGATTCTTACAACTATTTTAAATACCTAACAAGCCTACTGTACTATTTTACTCTTAAAATCGTTAAGTATATTTTGCGGCATTTTCACTTAAATTATCGCCAACTGTTTATTGGGCATGTGACTACTGACTGTTGTATATAATACTGTTGTATTTCCCATTAAGACACCGCCAACTTTCACTGCGATTAAAGGAAAATCAAGCACTGCATTGTAATCCCACTCCAGTGAAACTTGTGCGCCGAAATCCGAGCGGGAGTACATAAAATCCCGAGGAAAAAGGAGTTTAAGAGAAACAATGCCCTAGGGAGGGCCCACCGTGCCAGGAAGAAACAAGAAAAAGCATCCAAAGTCTCACAAGTTTGAAAACATGAAGAGCAAGACGCGAAAATCCGAACGGCCCGAGGACTGACGCATCCACAACTGGCGGCGACGTGTGCGTCGTCGTCGCGAAAAACGATGATGGCGCGCTTGAACCTCCCCGCGCAGCCTCCTGGATGCAGCGCCCCCGCAGCGCCCCCACTGCGCCCCCTGCGCCCCGCTGCACCCCCCCCCTACCCCGACAATCCCTCTTTCCTCGCTGTATTACATCCCCCAACGCCAAAATGTTTATTTTTTCAATTCATTCCACACTGAAATTCATAAAGAGGAACCTGTTTTCAGTTTTTTGTTAAGCCTTTCCCCTTTCCCCGCCATCGCCGTCTCTGCATTGATTTCTCTCAATCGGCCTCCGTTCAAAAGATTGCAATTTTCAATTATTTTCTATTTTCACCTGAAAATGAAGTCGCGTTGATCCTTTCTGTGATTGTCTTAAAAACGTGTTTCCGGAAAGCTTTTTCGTTTTCATTTTTCAGCTATTGCTCTTTAACTTTCTCTTCATGTTTTTTTTCTACCTCACGAGTTTCGGATAATTGCAAACAGTGTTGGACTGCTGAGATAAATATTCACTCAATTAATTTACATTAAGCTTTTTGTTAAGACGTTCGGAATAATTTTACTGTAAAGTATTAAAAAAGCGTTTGCGGTCCCCAAACAGAAGAGCTTTCTCAATGCCAATGAATGAATTAATAATCATATACTACTAATATAAAAATCTGTTAATGGAAATTCGTGTATTCTATTCCCTAAAATCTAAAGAACCACTGAGCCAATTTCCAAAGGACATTTTTCAAAGAATTATCTGCGCTGTCTCATTTCTGACCGACAAATCTGCACAAAATATGTTTGGGAATTTGTTTCTTTCCGCTGGAGAATGTTTTGGAGTCTGCTCGACTGCTGGTCAATCGATTATCGAGGTACATTCAGTTTTTCAGGAAATATTTTGTTGCATCTTACATTAAGTTGCCAGAGGGCGAAGCCCCCAGTATAATAATAAATATACAATAAATATTATTGGCAAAATTCCCGAATAGATTTTATGAAAGCGAAGAAAACAAATATATATTTAAATTTAATATATATATAAATAATATTTTAATGGGCATTAATTAACGGTTAAAGGAGAAAGATATCAATTATTACGGAAGCCAAATTTTTCAAAAGAAAAACGTACAATGGTAGAGTTTGTGAAGTGAAAAACAAAGGAAAGAGGAGGAGGCAATTTAAAAACGGTGATGTTTTAGAAAAAATAAAAAACACCTTTTGGATGTTTGTCAATGACAGGTTGTGCAGAAAAGAGTAAGTTTTACTTTTCTTGGAAGGAAGAAATCTATACAGAAGAAAGAGAAATGGAATCCACAGTGAAGGCAACGGCCTTAACGCCTCCCATTGGGTGCTGCATAAGTAATATCATGCATTCCCAATATGAGGAGAAATTACCCGAAAAACTCCCAAAGTGGAAAGAAATTGAGGAATGGCGGGAACGGGAAAACTCAATTGATATTTCATGGCAGATCAGTGAAAATGACATTTCTACTGAAGACAGCTTTTGTTTTTATTATTAGTTATCTTTTAGTGGAGGACGGGTCGCTGTTGGAGTTGGCCGTTTTTCCTCAGGCTTCCTTCATTATTTTAACTTAAAATTTCAACAAGCGACATTTCAAAAATTCCACCGCCACCTCAATTGGCCGCTTTCCCCCGGCCACCGCTGAGGCTTGGGGGCAGCGCCGCGCGTGGCCGAGCACCGGGGGTGGCCGAGCGCCGGGGGTGGCCGAGCGCCGGGGGTGGCTCTCTCGAGGCGGAGAAGAGTAGCGTGCCGCACAATTGACTAACAAAAAGGAATTTTCCATTTCTATTTAATTTGACAGTTATTGATGAAATAGTTTTTGTTTATTTAGTGAAAAGTTTCAAAAAACGACAATGGATTTTAACTTATTTCTTTTCCTTGAAATGCATAATGAATTTTCCCGTCTCTTTTGTTTTCTTCTTAGTGGCTTTGCATTTAAATGCTCGTATTTTTCGGAGTCGATTCCCGATAATCTGCTTACAGAGGCCATTTTATTCTCACATAAGATTCATAAAAATTTGTTTAAAGCCACATAAGACACAGCACCGATTTATCGTTTACAAAATACAAAAGAAAAAAACAAATCCTTAAATGGAGAATCACAGGAAACATAATAAAAAACAATAAAAAACACTCTACTTCATTCTGGCAAAAGCGCCCTCACAAACCAAAATTAAATCTGCTAAATTGTTTTCAAAGACGGCATTGAAACCGTCAGAAGACACAGAAGTTCCATTCCCAGAACGTCCGTTTACCCTTTACTTCAGAATGGGAAATGCAAATTCCCAAAGAGGTAAGATTATTTATGAAAATATAATATTATGCAAAAGAGTCGGTTAAACACTCTTTCGTGAAAGAAGGCAACTGTACAGGATTTTTTAGCCCTTTATAAGAGTAAAAAACGGCAAAAATCTGCTACAGCATTTTAGAGGGAGAGACGGAAAGTTGTATTTGAATTGTTGCGAATCAAACAGATACGCAATTTAATTGAAGAGGAAGAAAACAAGCAAAAAACTTCATCATCCCCTTCACGTAATGAAAACAGGAAACACTAAAAATATTTTAGAAAAGAAATCACTTCTTTCAATAACGAAAATATTTTATATCACCATTTTTACCATATAACTAATTTTCTCCCCCTAATTACTATTTTCTGAAAAACATCTAGATGGGTTTGCAGAAGCCGAAATTACCAAAGCCAAACTAAAATTTTTCCTTTGAATGCTTCTCCATAAATGGGCATTTTTTATTGGGATTTCTTGGAAAAAGATTAAAAATCTCTCCTCCTTCCCGTTCTTCGAAACCTCTCAGAAATTAAATTTAAAACCTAAAAAATAATTTCTCGCCACCCCTTCCACTTTTCAATGATTCAGTTTTCGGGGCTTCGCCGACCCGGAAATTTCTTCCTTTTTGACATTATCATCCCCTCCTCTCCCTCATCACTGGCATCTTTACAAAGGAAAGGGAAGTTCTTGTTCGCATAATAAATTATCATGGATTTGTAACCGCGTCACTTCGGCGTTATTTCAGAACATCATTTTTTAAATATTCCCTTAATTTCTGAAAGCGAAAGGAAAGTTTCCAAAGTCACATATCCGAAGAGTAAAATCCTAAAATAGGGTGAATTTTCCCCCTGAGATAACAACACCTTCAAATTTCAGGAAACCAATTGTTTAGTTAAAAATTTTCTTTTAATGCTATCACTCTTCGGACGATTTCAATTTGATTTCAATTTGATTTCAATTTGAAAGAATAGTTGTATATGAAGTTGTATATCTTGAAGGGAATAGTTGTATGTGAAAGGAAGAAACCTAATTGTGGTGTTCATTTCCCAAATGTAAAAATAATTTTTTATTTATACTTAATGCAACTAAAATTCCTATTGCCCTTTAGCAAACATTTCAATGTTTGCAATGTTTTAACTAATTAAATAACCAAATGAGCACCTAATTAAATTCCTGACACCAAAAAGGTGTCGAAGTGAAGCAAAATTTTGCAAATAGTTATACATCCCTAAATCTAGAAATGCGTCCTAAAATATTTACATCTTAAAAAATTGTTTTTCGACCCGTTCTTTAGTTTGATTCATTTAAAATTCAGAATTATAATAACAACGATTTTTTTCACATTCCAAAATGTTCACCCTCTAAATTTGAAAACTCCGAACAGGCAGTGTTGAATTTAAGCAATAAAAGTCATCGTTTTTCAAATTCGAGACCTTAATTTTTTTTTTAAATTTCGTTAAAAGCCTTTATATATTGTGTGTGTATATATATATCGGTTGAAAGTGAAATGGTGAAGGGCGGACGAGAGAAAGAAGAAAAGGAATAACCCGATAAAGTTTTCATCCCCTAAATTTAATAAAGTTAGCACTTCCACCCTCCAAATATCTGGCCTTTAAAGATGCTCATTTTGGAAAATATCTCGCCGAGGGCGAATTCTTTAAGGTGTTCAGAAGCAGACTGGAAGCCTGGTTGGGTAAGGGTGCGAAGGTGTTAGAGAAAAGGGAGGAGAGATTTAATTAGCTCGGGGATTGGCTCAATTTTCGAACCTCTATCCTTTCATTTGTACTGATTCTAATTTTTTACCTCTGAACTTTTAATGTTTCATAATTTGCTTTTAACCTAAATAAACCGGAGCTTTAGGGAAAATGTCCACGTTTCTAAAGAAAAGCTGCTTATTCTTTGTCGCCCCACGGGAACCCTGGTCGCAGTTTCGGGTGAACTCCGGCTCAGCCCCAACGGATAGGAAAAGAACAAATTAAAATAAATTTAGGGTTAATGAGACATTTAATAGAATTAACTTTTGCCTTGAACCCTTTTAACCGTAGATTATGTTTGTTTTAAAGATCTGCTGGGAATTGATTTTCACAACCCCTCAGTTGTTCTGTCAACTTCAACAACATTCCTAACTTTTGGACACATTAATATCAAATAACAACGACCTTTGTTCACCAATTTAGTTAGAATTTCCAATGAGGAATGATGACATTAGTGAGAGAATGACATTAGAGAAACACAACTTGGACTAACAAAGAATGTTTGCTGGATATAGAAATATAAATAAGAAAAACTTTATATAGTAAAAACCACAAAACGTAAAACAAGCAAAACAATGCTCTGGTGAGTACCAGAATTTAACCTTGTCTTAAGACAATCTGAGGAAAGAGATAATAATCGACAAAACAACAGGAATTCGAAGATAAAGGAACCGCGGGAAAGGTACAAAACGAAACCTAAGCCAAAGCTTCAGAAAAATACCTCAAATTGAGAAAGATTAGCGAAAGGTAAAATTTCAACCCCTGGAATGTTCCTCAGGGAGAAAAGAATTCGTAAGGAGCCAAAAAGAATAATTTCTTTGAGACACTGTCGTTTTCCATAATAGCGAAACATTTCGCACTCACAATGGGGGAAGGAGGTTCCCTGGAACTGTTAGTACATAATTTGAATTGCGGCCAAAAGTTGATTTATGCATCTTTCAAATCAATATTCCACATTTTGTTTGGTTAGTTTTCCTTCCACGAGTTTATATACCGCCCGCTTTTACTAAACAGTCTCATTTTTCTTTGTGACTCCCTTTTCTCCCTTTTAATTTTTTTTCAAACCCTCAAAATTAAATTTCTGATTTATGAAACTAATGCCTTTCGATTTAGGTTGAATGATAAATAAACCAAATTCCTAATAAATTTTTGCATTTGGGAATTCATCAAAGGGACAATTGGCTTTTGCTAACAGAGAATGAATCCCCGGGTGGATTCCAGCCTGGTTGGGGTTCTTCTGGATCGACAGAGCTGTCGCCCCTTGACATTTCCGATGGGAACTGAGGGGAGACGTAGGTCGCCAGAAGGGGTGCTCTCTCACCTAGGGGAGCTCATTGGCAAACGCTTTTGCCAAAACTAAACAAAAATATTAAAAAACTCTGAGTTAAATGAAAACCTTTTATTAGATAAAAAACTGCCAATGTTTACACCTTGAGAAAACCTTATCATCAGTTATTCCCTGAGTTCCCGCATTTCTATTTTGGAGTTTCTACTCGAAAATATTCATTCAAGCGAAGAATGACGTCATTTCAATTCGAAGCTGACTCTCATCTCAGAGTTCCTCTTCGAGCGGTAATCCAATTGCAAAAAAAGGAACGGAAACAAAAACGAACCCTCAAAGGCTTTCTCTGGCGGAATTTTTGACGACTCCCGAGAATCTTCCCCCAACTCTGACCCCTTTTAAAGAGAAAACTGGCAAAACTCAAAAAGCGCCCCGGACTCTTAATAAAAGCCATTTGTATAACTCCGAACGAACTCTCACCCCTTTACCCGTCTCCTGTCCCCTCCACCCCCAGCAGTTGACAGAAGAAAGCAAGTTGACAGCATCAACTGCTGCGGCTTGGCTAACGTGATACCATCCTGTCGTTGAATGATGTTTTGAAGAAGTCTGAATGACTGACGGCTGAGGGGTGGCCATTAGGAAGCGAACAATCTTTTGTTTCTGGATTAATGATCGCCGGCGTATAATTGCCTATTAATAGACTCTACTCAAAAATCTCTTTTAACAAATCGTTTCTTTTAATTTATGTCGATCAGGAGGAAAATTGGAGGAAATACCCCGAGAAATAAAGTTGGGAGGAGAGGGGAGAGATTTTATTGGATTTAACAGAGCTAAACTAAAGTTTGGAGTTTTGCCTTTAAGTGAAAGCGTTTTAGCCTGTTTAAGCCTTTTCGGCTTAAGGAATCCTCGACTGCCGTTATTATATTTTATTACTTTCTTTTCGTCCGCTTATTGGGAGGACTGTACGCCGATTTGGAACAAATCAAATCAAATAAATAAACCAATTTTTCCAACGAAGCATTCAATAACAATTAAGCTTAGTCCGCTAATTCTCGTACAAGGAGACAATAAAAGCGATCCTTTTTCGGTTTTAATTTTACCATTCTAATTTCAACTCTAAATCTTTCAATTTACAATGGTCATTTGTTAAAACCAAACAAAACATCGACATTAAAATAAGAAAGATAAAAACTGAAAAAGAATACAGAAAATCATCCCAAGAGTAAGAAAACAGGAACAAAAACCCAAGAAAATGAAATTATAAGGGCTTTTTGTTCTAAAGTACAAATGAAATGAAAACCTTCTAAAAAAGTGTCCAAGGATCAAACAAGAGCAGATAATCCAACGAATGGTCCGTTTAGAGTTTTCCAGATTTCCTCCGATTTTCTCCGATAAATCTGTTTTGATTTGGTTTTGGTTCTTGGAAAGAACTCTTCTAAAACACATTTAAAACTTCTAACAGCATCAAAATGACCATGAATTAAAAGCATTCGGCTCCAATTACTTTCTTTTCCAGGGGATAACCAATTCTTTGAGAGATTAGCTCAATCGGGAAGAATTTTCTTAAAAAGAAAATTTCTTTTTAAGAAAATTGATGGAAATTCTTTTCTTATTGATGGAAGAATTTTCTTTTTAAGAAAATTCTTCCATCAATAAAAAAACCTGTAAATCAATCCCTGGCTATTTTGGAGGAGCTTACCAAGATTACAGCAGCAGAAGTTGTTTTTTTCAATGTTTTCCGAATGTATTTTTTTCTGAAGTAGAGGGGAAGGAAGGGAGGGAGTACAGAAGTCCACATAATTTCCTATTTCCAACTCGGTTTAGATCCGTTCCTCGGATAAGGAAACAACAATGGAGTTGATTCATAAAAACAATTTATATTTTCACTTGAGTTCTGGTTTTGTCGGAATGCGGCTGAGAGCGGCTGAGAGTGCATACGTCTTTGTGTCCATCTGTCCATCTGTCCAACCGAGTAACCTCTTAAACTATACTGCACATCGTTCTGCACTTTTTCCAAACGTGACTGCTTCAATAAAATCTTCCTAAAAAATACTCCATAATGAAATTCTGATTTGCCATTCGTTACTGCCTCTTGAAAAACATAACTCTTGGGGGCTGATGGCGAGGGCTCCATTTAAAAATACAGGAAGGAAGAGGGAAGTTGGAAAGTTTTTGAGGATCCTAAAAAATGGGGCCAAAATTTAAACCTTCTTCTCCCTTCGAAAGAGAAAGTAAAAAACTGTGATGAACGGGTTTTAATTGGCCGAACATAAAGTATATTATGTTTTCCAACAATGAAAAAATTGATTTTCTGAGGGAGGTAGTTATTAAAAGCAGTGAAAGCAAGCATAGTAATTATATTTAAGGCTAAAATTATTTCGTCAGCGCCATTATCGGAGTTACTTTGCAGGGGTATGAGCTACTAAAGAAAAATATTAAAAATATTACATGAGAATTCTTTGAGTAGCCAAGTATTGAGAATATCCAAGTAAGAGTATAAAAAATACACGGAAAAGAGGAAAACCTTGGAAAAAGAAAAAATGATTGAGAATAATGCTGTCGTGCAGTCGATCTCCTAACAACTCTATCAGCAGACAGCCTCCCGCCGTTCCGAGTGAGATCCTCCCAACCTCGAAATCTTTGGCTCCATCCGTCACTTGACATTTTCATCAGACCGTATCATTTCGGTGTCCCTTCGCTGTCATCTCCTCCCCTCATGTCAAAGAATATGTTAAGAAAAAATGACAAGCGGGAACCCTTATGATAGATGGATGTGTCAGCACTTTGCTCGGATACAGGTAATAATAAAAGAGCCTGAGCATTTTTTACTTTTGTGCGGCGCGGCGTCTTCAACTGATTTCCTGTGTCTACAAACCTTCCAAGGCTCCAAAAAGCCAAGTTGTGCTTTCCAAAGATGGCAAAATTTCAGAATGAATGAAGTGACATTGACAAGTGTGTCGAAGCTTCGAGCTGGCCCTTTTTAAGCCGTGCAGCCGAGTTTAATGCAAACAGAAGACATGTATAGAACATGTATAGAAATGTCGAGAGCGCAGGAGGTGGTTACCTCTCTCTTACGGTCTTTACTTTTCTGCTGAATAAATAAATTAACAGCGCAGAAAAGTCTGTCTTCATTTCTTCTCTTCATTGTTACTTTGACTTTTCACTGTTTTATTTCAATTAAAATTAGAGTTCAAATTCACAATTTCGGACAATAAATTACCTTTACTCTGACAATCCCGCGCTAAGACTATTTATAGCGCCGGAGATGAGTGAAATTTCAAAAAGTACAAGCGGGTATTTTCTTCCCAATGCAATAAACTGCCGACGTTCTCCCGTTTTTGCGTTTCCAAATTAATAAGAAGAGACGACGAAGGGTGATTTGTAATGGGTTTCCTAAGAAGAAAGCCAGATAATAAAAATAAAAGCTCCAACTGGTTGACAAAGACAAAGTGCCACAGAAGATATTCTTTATTTGCTTGAAATTAGTTGGAAACTAGCTCTCTTTCCCTCTCGACTGATATCCGGAAGAGCACTTCTCACAATAAGTGGGAGAGTGGGAGAGTGGGAGATTTTTAATAAAAACAAGTCACTCCGACCTCCGCAAGCTCTTTTCCTCCTGTCCGTCGTCCCCTGGGGCCTCTCCTGAGTTTGGCGCGAATGCAAACTCATGAAAGCATTTCGTGGATAAATTCAATTGTTGAGCAGCATCTCTTGCATTAAGTTCTTGGCGTGAGTTTGCCGTCTGCTGCGGTGGTGGGCGGGCCGGCAACCCCCTCGACCGGGGAGGCTGCTATCGATCCACGGTAACTCTTCCATCTCTATTTCTCTTCCTCTCCTTTCTGGTTAATTCCCTCTCCTTTTTTCTGCGCTCTCATTACTTACATTGTTTCTGTGTGTTACATATTTATTGCTTGCGAAATCATTTATGTTTCTCCAAATTACACGCATTCGCCCGATTTCGCTTTTTCTCAAGAAATAACGTTGAGGAGGAAATGCTTCAGATTGACACAATAGAACTTTTGCCCGTGACACCTTTTATACAAGTTTACGATCCCATTGATCAACCGTTACAATTATTTCCGGTTTCCTCAAAGCGTTTCGTTTGTGGATTTCTCTATGGGTTTCTGCAACAGCACGCGCGTGCGCAGCGATTTTCATCAAAGGAAAAATGAAGAGTTTCTGCATGGAAATTTTCCTATTTTATATCTTGTACGAGATAAGTCTCAAACAAATGAAGTCTTCATAGCTTATAAGTTCAATTCGAACAAAGCCAACCTGCAAAACTCCGAAGGATTCCACGAAAAATCGTGAGGAAACCTCGCCACCAAAAGCCATCTTCTCCTCTTGGGATTAATCCTAATTTATTCAACATTTAAGTCTCTTATGACGTTTCTATTTATTTTTCATGTCAGTTTGGAAAACCTTATTATCTCCCCCATTCATCCCTCCCCCGTCCCCATCATCTCCGCTAACGGATTTTCTCAGAGATTTAATCTCAGCAACATCTTGCTCTTTTTAGTCGCCTTTTCCCCCTCTCATAATTCAAAAAATAATTAGCATGTAAACTTAATGAATTTTCTCCATTTGAAGAAGAAAAAGAAAAGTCAAAAAAGGCAGTTTCGATTTGAGCCGAAGAAAAGCCTTCGGCTAATACAATGACCTCGAGGTCCAATACAAAGCAACAAATGGAAATAATGAAAGCCGGGAACGAAAAATCCAAAAAAGTTAAAAAAACAAAAGAGGATGTTTGAAAAGGAAAAAACATAAAGCTTTCTGAAAAGAGCTTTATTCGGGGGAAAACGAAAGCAACGAAATTGCATGCCACTCTCAAGCGATTTTCCTTTTAAAATGCTCAGCCACTTATAGAAACTATTTTCCGAAGAAAACCGGAAACAAATTAATTTTAGCTCTTTCTAAACCAAAAAAATGGACTACTTGGAATTGGGAAAGGTAAATATTCACAGTTTATAATAACTGCAGAAATTAATTACGAAAATGAGGTTCTGATATTGCCGCTAAGATGAGAGGCTTCTAAAGGTTTTCATATCAGTTCCCCGATAATCCCTTGCGGACGCCTTTCTTTGGGGAAAGTGCTGAAGTTGGAATGAAAAGAAGTTTGCGGTGGCTGTTTAGTGAGTTGGTAACATCCACTGAGGAAGTTCTGGGAACGAACTTTCTTGAAAAACTTATATATCTCTGAGGAACGCTTTGTCTGGAAGGAGGTTCAAAAAGCACAGCAGAAAGCTGTTCTATGAATCGGGGATTTCCAGTAAAAATCTTACTGGAAAGGCCCGAAAGGAAAGTGAAAAGAGATGAGGCGAAAGGAAAACAAGATAAATGACTGCCGAAGAACACAAAAGGTTCCCAAAGCTCCCGTTTCCCTGCCGAGTCGCTCATTGCACCATAAGTGCAAGGAAATGAATCCTCCGGTGCTGATTCTCGACGCCGATAGCTGAATGTCTTTGAATTGAAACAGAAAAACAGAAGGAGTAGAAGAGCGGCAAGGGGCAGAGTTGAATTGAAGTTGGAGTGAAATGAAGCCGAGGTGTTTTTGTTTTTTGTTTTTTTTCTAAGGAAAAAGTGCTTTTGATTAATGACTCCCTTGGTTGGATTCTCGAATGGATGCTCGAAGCTGTGGCTGCTGTGGTAAGCAGTTTAGGAAGACAACCAATGCCATAAAGTTCTTGCGAAGTGGCAGCAACTGAACAATTACTTATTCTCATCAATATGCTTTTCTTTCTTTCACTGCCTTCCGATAATGGGGGGGGGGGGGGAGGGGCGGCAAATAAGACGATCAAGCGTAATGGGAGTAAAATCTGCGTCTGCACGCCTTAGAGGGGGAGAAAAGCAACAAGTTGCTATTTGACTATCTCTAAATTTTGCTGGCAATTTTCTAAATGTAGCCGAACCCTTCGCCTACCTCCCATTATGCGCCATTATGCGCTTTCCCCAGTTTTTGAACATTATCAAGAAATTTTCTGAGGGATGACTTTTGGAACAGTAAAGTAAAAACCATAACACACTGGAGGATCGATTATTTTCTTTAATCAGTTTTTTCATAACAGATGCAAAGAAAAACACAAGCGAAAAAGTTTGAGGGCCGACAAGAAAACGCTAAAGGGTTATAGTGATCCCCATTTTGGCACTAACAATACTTCGAAAGCTCAAGAGAGGCCCTAACTTTTTTTAGTGGCGCCTCGATTGGCAATAAGATGAAGAGCAGTTAATTAGCAGTAAAAACAAAATGGTAATTTGCCATTGATTAGAGCCCGCAAAAAGGTCAGAAAGTAGAGAAAGGTCGTCTGCTGTGGTAAGTCAACAGCGGGAGAATCGGGACGAGTGAGCTTTCGTCGCCCACACTTAAGCAGCTATATTATTCTTCTCGCCGTAGGTAATTAACCGATGCGAAGGCCGGGGGTGTACGGAGGACTTAAGTGGGGAGAATTTTATGAGAATTAAGAGATTAGATTGCCAGGAATTTATTAGTGAGGAAACACTGCGGAAAAAAACAGAGTGAGGAAAACCACCAGTGAAAAAATGCATTGTCATTACAAACAGAACATGAAATTTCAGAGTTTAAGGTCTTCCTAAAGTGTCAGCAGCTTCTGGATCAGTGAATGATTGGGGGAAAATCTCCGATGGCGCTATAAAGTCAATAATCCTTTCCCATTTTTTCATGCATGGAGGCAATCTAATAGAAAGACCTCCAGGTGAAACTTTAAGTAACCGTAAAACGGAAGGTATAATAAATAAGATTCAGTCTCCCATGGAAATAAGAACTGAACGCTTGATGAAAGATTGAAACAATCTTTTTTCTTCAGCCCCTTCCCTATCTGCTGCAGATTTATGGCGATACATGTCGTGGAAAACCGAAGAAAATATCAAATTTTATTGTGCAAAAAAGAGGGAAATGGCAAAACTGGTGGTTAGTTGAATTATTAAAGACGACCGATTCAACTATAAGGGTTTTTTTATTTTCTGTAAGAATTTTAACGGTTCAAAATTTGACAAACGAATGCACTGAAATTTAAATCCTCTAAACGTTAAAATTCTTAAAAACTAAATGCACAATTAATGAGTAGATGAAGGTCTGAAACTAAAATAAAATACATTTGAAAACTAAAATAAAATAATTCCAAATAATGCTTCAATAAATAATTTACAGAGAATCTCCATCCTATGTTATGATAAAAACCTTTCTATGAGCTTAATTCATGTTATATATATAGCTCGGTGAATAGCCCGCGGGAACCACAGAAAGGCAAACCAAACAATCGAGAAAGACCACGAAATCCGAAAAGTCAATCTTCTCCAACCCGAAGACTGCTATTGTTGCTTTATCCCGACTCCAACCCTTTACCTCGCTTCCTCAAAAAGAAGCACTTAAGGAATAGAGCACGCGAATGGAATAAAAAATAGGGCGAACGTTAAGGTGTTTTCCAGCCACCCTCCCTCGCGCCCCAACGAATAAACTGATTTCCGCTTCTTCAGGTGAAGGAAAATAAAAAGCATATAATTTCCTTTGTAACGTTGGTGCAGTTGCCGTTAGGACAAGAATGGGAAGGAAAGGAATAGCCAATTAAAAGACAAAAGTTGGGTAATTTTTAGGAGGAATTCAAGACGGCTTTTCAGAATTGAGATTTTGCCAATGATAAGGGACAGCAAAGAGACAATCCAAGAGAATAAAAAGGTAGAGAAAGTCATTATTTTGTAATGTTAAATATTGCTAATTCAATTCCCGGAAAAATCTCCAATATAAAAGCAGTATGTGCTTCCTGCAGTACTTTAGGAAATCATCAGGTTGCCGATGATTCTTCCTGGAAAATAAAATGATTGCAACAATGATGTGGAAAATACACGGAAGTTAAATTTTGTTTAAATTTTTATTTAACCCATTCTTTCCCAAAAAGGTCACTTGCGATGAAAACGTGCTGTACCACAGGAGAATCAAAATGTGCTTTCGACCTCCAACCATTACTTTCCAACGGAAGAGCGAGAATCCGCTTCGGAAAAAGTAGAAATATTTTCTTTAACCCAAATCCACTCCGCCATCATTTGGGGAAACTATTCAAAAGGAACGAAAAACCACAAAAAACCAAATTTATTTAATAAGTCCGTTTCGAAAAGGATTTTTTAGGATAGAGTTTTGCGCACGAATATACAAAATTAAATTGAAAATTCATGAGTGAAGATCTCAGATTCCTTCGAGGAAAAAGGGTAATCATTATTTAAAACAGGAATATCAGGGCAAAAAAATTTGTTTTTGATGCCTTGAAAAGCACATTTTTCGAAAACAAATTCTAAAACTAATTCCGGTGTCCGATCAAGCGACTTTCTGTACAGGATTTCCACAGCGCCAGGAGAGCTTAACTTGTAATTGTTGGTGCAGGCATAATGAGTGCCTAAGGAAAGGCAAAATGCTAAAGGTTAAACCTTTAACCTTTTTTATCCTATCCCTACCATTTGTCAATTATGAAATGCCGCTTTTGAGAGTGAGGCGCTGCCGGATTGACACTTTACAAGACAGTTCCCACGCTGCCCTTTAAATTGGTTCCCCTCTGGGGAAAGTTCTAACTAAATTCCTGCATGGGAACTATAGGGGAATTAGATATATTCAATATGAACAACAAAAGGAAAGAAAACTATAAAAAGTGAATGGGGTTTTATTGAATGCTATCGCTTTCGGTTCTGGATTGCTTTCGTCTCGCAATTTCAAGCGCACGCAGCAAGGGGGCGATACATTGCAACCTCCCATAGTCTTTAAGAGCCTTTGAGTATTTTTCATTTTTCCTGACAGCATTATCAGAGCCTAACAGCACTTTTGCATTTTAGATTACAAACTTTGAGCTCCTTTCGCCCTTTCTTGGCTCTCGAGATTACTCCATTCAAGTTAGAAACTTTTATTTGAGTGGACCTCACTAAGACGTTTTCCTTGGCCATCTTTTGCTGTCAGTGTTTTTGTCATCTCGCTGAAAATTATAATATATAAAATAGAACTCTTCCAAATGGGAAGAAAAGAAGATAAATACAATAACGGCAACGAAGGAGAGACACACTAGAGGAATAAGTTGACACAACTGCAAGTTTGAAATTTTAGGAAGTTTTTGTTTGTTTTTGCATAATGGTCGACACAGAGGAGATAAAATTAACTAGAGAAATATTTCAAATGCTGTAACCCAGCTGCGGTAGAATTTCGATTGATAAGTGTAAATCATTTCCATTCAGGTTTTTTCTCTTGCAGTGAAATCTCCTATGGAAAAGGAAGAAATAGTATTTTAGGCCGTCGACGTAATATCTCTGTTGGATAAATCGGATTTTAAATGAGTCATCACTAACAGTAATTAGTTCGACAAGTTGGGAGGCAGACTTCCATTATGGAGTTTTATATTTTGCTTCACAGGGACCGATACATCTTTTTAGCTGTTTACATCTACGCTCTGAACATTGAAATGCAATATATGGCTTTAGAGAAGTATTTTATTATTAGTATTGGCCTGCTCGAGCACAGCAGACGAAAAATCTATTTCGAGATTTGATTAAGAAAATAATTATCTCAATAAAAAGCAAATGGCGAGTAATTCTAGGTAAAATAAAACCCCGGAAATAAGCAAACACACTTTAGCAAAAGCAAAACGAATTTGTCAGCCAGCAAAGGATGAAAAAACAGTTAAATAAATCAGTGAAGACAAGTGGAAAACGGCGGTATCGAAATTTAGTACGCAAATAAAGGTAGAAAATCAATGTTAAAAAAACACTGCCTTCGTGAAAAGGACACCACAAAGAGAAAACTACAAAATTCTACAATTTCACTTCTTTCCTTTTCTCAATCTTTAAACCAAACGCAGCGTAACTTTTCTTCATTCACTAACAATTTTCGCCTTTCCTTTACATGGTTTCATAATTTTGCATTAATTACTAAGAAATTAAAAAAAAAGTAAGGCCTCCATTGAAAGGGAAAATAATACGGCTTATTTGCAATAAAATATGTATAAAATAAAATGGCCAGAAAAGAGGCGTTAATCATTATACCATCCATTAACAGTAGCTCTACTTGAAATTGCCACTTAAACGTTAATACAGTATTTAATGTGAATGAAAAGAAAGATTCCCTAAAGAGCGGACGTTCTCCTTTCGAGAAGGAATTTAACTAATATTAAAGTAATTGCCGCATTAACACTCAGACAATATTTTTCATTTTAGAGGAGATTTAACTCAAGCGGTCAACGGAGGTTTTAAATTTTGATGAAAAACGGCAAAAGAAAGCACCGGAAATTCCCTCGTGAAGAAATAAAATAAAAATGCTCTAAAATTCAAGGAAACGCCATAAAAAAAGCAGAGGAAATTTTTTACATTTCGCATTTGAAAATAAGTCTCAGATTTCCCTCTCCGACCTTTCCAACACGTCATGGCCACCTTTAATAATTTTCTTGTTTCCACCAAATTAAACAAAATAGTCAACATTTAAATTGTTTTTCTTTCATTTCTCATAATTTTTCCTCTGTTTGCTTATTTTAATTCAGACTCGGATTGACTCGAGACTTTGAAAAGAGAATAAACAGAACAAACTTCCTCCACTTTGAGCTTTCCAAACACATCTACTCCACTCACCTCGAAAAAGTATCGCCGATTACGTCGAACTTGGCTTAGGTAAAAGTTATAGATGTGTGGGGGCATTTGATTTTTCGTTTCCTCCCCTATCCATCGCGTGATCGGGAGGACTAGCTCGTACGTGGCCGGATCCGGAGAGAGTTCCCTTATCAGGGGGGTTGTCATCGCATTTCCGCATCACCCCCTCAGACGGAAACCAGCAGAAGCCGAACCGATCGCACAACAGAATAAGAGCAATTTCTGTCAGAGAGAACAGACTTCGAGCGTCCCCGACTATTTTATTTTCCTCTACGTTTTCACCCCATTCCACAAGGCCTTTTCAGTCCCTTCAAACATCAAGGATAAGAAATAAAAGCATTCGCGCTCAGGTTCAAGTGCGAGAATAAAATGACTTTAGAATGATAGGTGAAAAAACAATGAAGAGGGTATACCAAAGTATCGTAATGACACCCGCATCAATACAAGACTGTTAACTTTTCTTGAAAACCTGATGACGATTTCGATCAGTAAAATAAATTAAACCACTCTCCTTCTTTCATAAAATACAAAAGAATGAAAAATAATTAAAAACAGCTCAACTAAAATAAGGACTTCTCCGACAGAAGAAAGATTAAAGAGGTCTTAAAATCTTTTCTCGCAGTCGAAAAGTTGCCGCTCAAAAGAACACTTCCGCCCATTTCAGTCAAGAGTTTTTCCGATAAAAATTAACCCCTTCCAGTTTGGAAAGAAGTTGGCAAGTATTTTCATCGTTTTCTTTTCCCCGAGGGCTGAGCAGATCATGCATTATTAAGCAATTGACTCTCCCGCCGTCTTTCACTGCCTGACTTCTGCACCTGAAATGTCAAGTCATGCCTTGAAACGGCTGAGAAGGGCGGCAACGAATGATTGATTTTCATCAGAGAAAATAATTTTGAGTTTTGAGTGAATGGGCGCGAGAGCTGGGAAAGGGGCGCTATAAATAATAAAATCATTTTCCGCCCACGAGGGAAATGAAGAATGAGGCATTTCTATAGGATTCTTCACTTTGGACTTTCTCCTTTTCAACCTCATAAATCCGTTTTGGTGGTTCGCGTTAAAAGAAGGTTTTCGGTTTGAGCAGTGAATGAAGGTAATTGTGAAAGTGTCTTTATTGCGCAGGTTTTGTCTTTGCAGATGGAATAGGACATCTCGGAAAGTGGGAGCATTGGGAGCACGACTCCGAATTTCAGTGAGAAGAACGAAGTGAAAGTAAAAGCTTCTGAGACTAATAATAATAGGAATGAATGGATTAGACTGAAACATACTTTACTTTACTTTACTTTTCTTTAACCCGCTTTTTCCGTTAGGGTCGCGGGGTTTTTGCGAAACATTTTGTTCGCTTGCATGGATTAGACTGAAACATTTAGGGGTGAAATGTTGCTCAAAAATAAATCATACCGAATCCACAATTATTAACCAATGCTTTGGTTATGCCATTGCTAAGCCAGAGCGCATTTATTCCAAACCCATACTCGTGAGTGAAAAGGGGAATTAACAAAATTTCGGAAAGTCCAGAGTAAAAGTTTACACCGGCAAATCTCATACTTATTTCCTATCAGTGGGTCTCCCATAACTTCAAACCCCGATTATCGAAGGAGCAAAAATTCCAAAGCCCCCTTTTGGTAGCGTCCTGACGATGGGTTTAATGTCTGATGAAAGAGCATAAAAAATACTCAGTAAAACTAAAATGGGCGGTATATTCGAAAGTTGAAAACTTTTGGCTGAATTAAAAAAATTTTATCAATAAAAAACTCCAGAGCAAGTCATATTCGTTTCCTGATACAGTATGTTCGCAGAATTTCAATCAAGCTGAGTCAGCCGCACAAAAAAGTCTTACAGAAACGTCAATTATATTCTTTCTGCAGTATTCTTATAGAATTTTAAACTTGCTGGCTCGGGCTTGGGTGAAAAAATTGTAGTAAATAAAAAAAGAATACTTTAAAAACTGAGAGGTATTAAAAGTGAAGAAATGTTTAAAAAAAGAACTGTTTCTGTTTATTTTTAGAGTAAAAGCCATCCAACGAAATTTTTACATGAGTAAGCTGCTCATGCAAGGTAATTTGCAACAAATAACAATGTGCAATTAAAAATATTATTTTAAGCCTCTCAAAGAGCGCTAAAGGTGAGAATGACTTGTTGAAAAAACCTAAAATTTAGTAACTTAATAATATAATTTGCGACACTACCATTTTGTGCAAATGGGAAATATAAAAAGCTCAGCCACATTAGGGGCGCAGGGCGCATTCGGTGGAACGCGTTAAGACAGGAACTGAAGAGAAGGGATTTCCCGCAGAATCTGACAAAATGGCGATGAGGGGAAGCACCTGAGAAAATTAGCAAGCGGAAAAAGAAATAAATAAAATTGTTGAGATGGGAAGAGGGTGGTTTGGTCGAGAGGGGGAGTAAAAAAGAGAGAAATTCACATTTCTAATCCATTATAGGATTATGAAAATATGAAACCGCAAGCGGGTGCTCCATTTGTGTTTGTAGTGAGCTTTCGAAATGATGTCGAAATTGAATTTGAAAGTTTTTCAGCAATAATGATTTTTCCATCTGGCAAGTCTCTGATGTTTCTTATCTGTTTACTCAGCAGGAGCGAAAGGATGCGGAAATGAATTTAATGCGGCAACATTTTCATTTACGAGGCTACTTTCAGAATTGATTAAATTTCTTTGCGTTTTTGGAAAAAAAAGCCAAAAATGAAACCGGATTATTAGTGCTAAATCTAGGAATCGATCGACCGGAAATGACGGTGAACTTTTAAGACTTGACTCAATACGAATACAAACTGTATGCAGTCAAATGAGCATAACATTCAAACTGGACACGTTGTGTTCCAAATCTGCCAGAAACTGCCCACTGCTCGAATCGAAGAGGCACAAAGTGAATTTTTGATTATCGCCACTTTTTTCTCTTGCTTTTCCCTCTCTTCTTTCAGCGAAAGAAGGAAAATTTTTGACTGGAATTTCCGAGGATGAAACTTTCAAAAAAACCTTCACAATAAAAATTAGTATAACCACGACATCTTTTGTTGGTTCCTTCAGAATATTATGTACTGTTAATTATTATGTGTTCAATTTACTTGTATAAGCACTAATCAGATTCACATTCTAGAAAATGTGAAAAGCTTTTTAGACTTCACTGTAATTTAACACAAAAAAATCTAAACATGTTTTCGTAGGCGCCACATAAAATTAAGTTTTTTGATAATTAGCGTATAAAATAAAATATAGTGAAAAGCCAGCCTTATAAGAATTCGGGAAAGACCTAAACACGTGAAATAACTAGAAGGCTATGGGTCTTCGGGATGAAGGGCTCGCCCAGGGGGAGTCGTTCCGGAGGAAAGCGATACTCATATGAAATGCCATTTTGTTTGTCTATCAAAGCTCGAAAGCTCTCGTGCTATCATCGTCTCTTTGCAAATGATTGGCCTATTAAGTGAGAAATTATATTTCCTCTCCTTGAAAACGAGTAAAGGCTCTAAGGCTTCAGCAATTCAATTTTAATCGAAAAGGTTATTCTCCTTATAATTTCCCTATTCATCTATTTTCATGATTAATATGTAATACGCCGAGAAAGTCACTTTGTACCTCAAATGGGCTCTCAAGTTCCGTCGCAGCAGCTACTCGTCAACATTTCTCTGGAATGTTTGTACTTGCAAAAAGCTTTGTTCTCCTTTTAACCCCTAAACCTCCTCAACGAGGAACAGCAGGCACCGGTGCACCTTAAAAGGCGGGAATGAATGACGAATGAAAAAGTCGAATTAAAGAAGGCCAGAAAAGGATGACTGGATTCCAGCTCCAGAAGCAAACAAAATTCTTTGATTGTCTCCGTACTGAGGATATTAAATACTTCGTTAATTGTAAAAAGAAACTTAATCTCCCTCAAAATATTTGTTTTTTCTCGCTTTTTCAGTTTATCTCACTCACATTCATTTTTTTAAATCCTATTCCTGTTTCCTTAAAATTAACCTTTAGTATTTTTGTCCTTTCACTTGTCTCAATTTATTATCTTTTCTTCATTTTATTTCTATTACCTCCTTTTATCTTGTTCATTTCATTTAACCCCAACGCAGCTTTTTTCCTTCCTTTCTCCCGCGTTCCCAAACTTAGTTTTTTCCCAAAACGGGGACAACTCAAACTCTGAGAACAAAATTAAATGTTCCGCGAAAAGAGTGGGAATAAATTCTTTGGCGAAGGGTCAATTCGTGGCAACCCCTCTCAACCCTTTGACGCCCAACCATCTCAACATCTGTCATCCTCGCGCACTTCCACAAATCCTTTATTGCTTTGCTTTAATCGTGATTTGCATAACTGCCTCGTTAAATTAGGGGCGCATTTCCGCGACAACCTATTCGACTGCATTAAACTCAAGAGAATTTTTTCATTTTTTCGCCCTTCAATGGAAGCTGTGATGGCTTTCTTTCCCAACTCCCTGACGTCTCACATAATTCCGACTTTCCTTTTTTCGGGAAACTCCCAAATGTTTATTTAGAATATTTAGTTTCTTTTTCCAACTGAAATTAGTTTTTCCGTCAGGGAAAATAAAAAATTTATGGTCATTTCTAATGCACGCCATCGGGTGGAGGAGCAGTAAAATTTTTTTTACAGTTTTCCTGCCCATCAAATGTGAATTCGTACCGTGATGGCCGCTAATTTACAAATCTTTTAACCCGCAGTTTAGTGCGAAGACAGTATAAACGATAAAATGTAAAGAATATTTTCCTATCTGTACTTATTTACTGGGACCTCCGGAGCAGCAACTCGGTCAGCAGCAGGCGATCAGCCTTTCACTGAACTGAATCTTTGAGCTTAAAATTTAAATTTCCCATGCACAACTGAAATTTCATCCATTTACAACGAAATGTGTTAGGCGTTTACGGTTTTTACACTGATAAAACAGTGAAACAAACGGACTTTGAGCATCTCCGCAATAGAATACCATAAGTAAAATTGTTTAAAAGATACATTCAGTCTCACCGTAAGAAGTGAAATTAAAAGCTGACAAATGAACATATCAGCCAAACAAATTAGGAAATTCCTATTAATTCAAATTGCAAACTCTCCCCCTCCTCTCCCAAATAAAAAAATATTATTCCACGCAAGCGCCCATTTTTTATTTGTTTTCAGTTTTGGAGAATTCATCAAACGATATGGTTCAAATCGAATTAGTTGGAAAACTGAGAAAAAAATAAATAAAAGAGGATTTTAACGAGAGCGAATTTCTAAAGTCCCTTTCCCCTCCCCTTCCTTTTCCTGCCCCTCTCCGCTACAAGTCACTGCGTCGTTCAAACCCTACTACAAACCCTTCTGCGCACAATCCCCAACCGGTGGACCGAACGAACCGAAACTCCGCAAAAATATCCCCCGAATCCCTTCGGTTTCGGACGAAAACACACCGAGCGACTGTAACACGTGTCGGCACCACCGCACTACGACAGCGAAAGGAAGCCCTGTCGGCAAGGGAATGATGCCAATTCTGCAGGATCCGCTGAGATGTGACCTTCTTCTTGCCGAAATGGGCTCACGACTAAGTGAAATTCAGCTTTTCATCACGGGGTTGGAAAATGCTCGCGAGGTCGCATCATCAGAGAATCGCATCCCCTCCCCTACTCCCGCCCCTTGAAAACCAATAACTTCTACTCCTCCAACACTTGGTTGGGGCTGTAGGAAGGCTTAATAAATGAAATTCCCTTTCTTTGCCACCTTCTTTCCCCCTTCCCTCCCCCCCGCAAGGGAGGCACCCCTGGACACCACTTTCCAGTCTGTTAAAGTCTCATCACCGTCTGCCATTTCTAATTTTTCCATGCAAACGACCCGAAGATGGCCGCAAACGATTGAAGGGGACGGGATTTTACCAAAAAATTTCATAAAATGAGCAATTAAGAGAGAAAAGAGAAAAATATAAAAATAAACTCCCCAATAAAGATGTCTGCCACCAGATAATTCACGATGAACCTGACATCTGTGGGAGAGTTTCCCAACTGCAGCTTCCGGGAATATCGATCCCGTTTTATGTAAATTCCATCAGGACGGCGCATGGCGTCACCTCAGGGAATTAACTCAAGCTCGGCGATATATTATTTGCGTTGCGGTGAGGACGCACATCCCGCGTCCAGGATGCGATTCCAGGAAGGCTCATCGTCCACTTATTGAAAACTTACCCTAAAATGTGGCTTCAACAGCAGTTCGCGGAGATCGTCGACGTCACCGTAATCTATGTCCGGATCTAAAGGCGAATTTTCTAATTCCTGGAGATACAGTAGAGTGTCCCGACATCTTTCGACTGCGTCGCTCGGGGGAGACCTCATAGGGCTAACTACCTTACTCGAAATTCGATCATAAAGCTGAAAGAAATTCATTAGCGGATCACAGTGCCGTCCGAAGAAGGAATCAACAGCACGACTTACTTCTAGTAAAGCGTGGAGTTGTCTGTCGTCGAGAACGGAATGAAGGAAGTCGCGTTCTTTGAGCGGGGCTTCTTGCAAGCAGTGAATGTCGTCGAGCGAATCCAAAACTAAGCTGACCGCTGGAAAATGGAGGAAAGCTGTTAGCATTCGAGCCGAGAGGCGGAAGGCAGGACAATCGCAGGCGACGCTACCGGAAGATGTGATCTCGTCTTCCCCGTAATCGGAAAAGCCGTCCGAGTTGGGGTCGGAGTAGAAGGAGTTCCATTTGGGGGAGGAGACGGCGGCCATGACGGCGCCCTTAAGCTTTCGCCTGGCGTTGAACTTTTTCATCTGCTCGACGGTTTCGATGAGGTGAATTTTGGTCCCGGCTTTGTCTCTGTCCCGCACCCATCTATGGTTGAGTACCTCGTGAATCGTTATCCTCTGGTTGTGGTCCTTTGTCAACATCCTTTGCACCAAGTCCTTGGCCGAGTCGCTGATTAGTTCCCATTGAGGAGTGTTTAACTAAAACAGAAACAGAGTCAGTTGATACCATTTAAATAAAAAACTTCCCATATACGTTTTCAATTCAAAGTCATATTAAAATAAATAAAAATATTTTTATCCAAACTTCCTTTTCCCCATTGCCGAAAGCTCCTTTTCCTTAAGCACTCCAAAGGGTTAAAATTTTAAATGGCGGGGTTTTATGTCCACCACTGATCAAGGACGCCGGGATTTGGCCGTGACCTCCTGGGGGTTGCACCGGCTGAATAAAAGGTCGACGACATCTGCCGGGAGAAGGCCGACTCGTCGAGCTTGTTGCTTTCTCTGGCCAACGTCAGAATGCGCTCTTCAATTTCTCAACGTCTCCCGGAAACCACTATTTGCGTCATTATTTTAACAAATTACTCAAAATTTCATTTTCTGTTTATTTTTTTTGAGTGCTTATGGAGAATTACGAGTGATGAGAGAATGGATTACAATTTCGAGCTTTTATGGTATGAGAAAGAGGAAAGCTTGAGTTTTGGCTGCTCGAGTTTTAACCAGCTTTTATTTAACTTCTAAATATGCATATAAACATGAGAGTACTTACAAATAATTTTCCCTTGCAAATGGCTTCGTAGAGTCTCTCCTTCGTGCCGAGGAACGGAAGAGTTCCTGAGAGCAAAATATGAAGAAGAACCCCGGCCGACCAAATATCGACAGGTTTGCCGTAGAGCTGTTTTTCTATTACTTCCGGAGCCATGAAATGGGGAGTGCCTATGCGACCTGAAAAAAAGGAACTCCTTCAGGCGCCGCCTTAAATCACCTGACAGGAACAAAACCCTTTCCTCATTGGAATTTACATCAGTTTTGCACCTTCTTTCATTAGTATTGCGGTAAAATTCAAAGGGAAACGAAAGTTTATCTTTTGGCGTTCGTCTTTGCAAACTCTTCCACGATGGGCTTATTGCCTCTTCCGCCATTTTCGTCATTTCATTAATATTTATGACTTTTATGACACACACACACACACACACACATACAAATTCCTTGAACAGATTAACAGATTTATATATTAATATGATTATCATTGGAAGACGTTCTTCTTTTAACATTAGAGTGAGACTATAATAATTTAAAAAGCTGTCACTTTCCCTTCGTCGGGGAGTTAAGATCTGTGATTCCCTTTGTAGATGTGAAGATGACGAGGTAGAGAAAAGCTTTTTTAAGCTTCATTTGACCGTTTGCGTTTTGAAATTCGGAAGGCTATCGAGAAAGGGTAAGAAGGTAAGAAGGTAAAGAAGAAAAATCAGATAAGGACCTCAGAACTGAGAGTTACTGAGTTTGATTTTCCTCATCAGTGGCAAACGTTTAATAAAACGGCTTTGGCTTTCTCTTCTTTTGTTTCTTTTTTTTATTATTGGTTCGAAATCTCTCGTTCGGCTTTAATTGAATGGTTTCATTAAATTAAAAAGATTAGAAACAGACTGGAACCGGCGAAAAAGGGGAAAAAGTAAGGCAGAAATCAAAATCCACGAGTTTCGGCATCATAAACTTTAAAAATTTGACTTAATTAAATTTTTTCGTCAAAAAAGCTTTTATTTCGTTTTCGGGAATGAAATTCGACCGTAAATTTGAACAAATTTGAAATTGATAAATTGTTTTTAATTGAAGATTAAATTTTGAATTTAATTAATCCAAACAGATATTAACTGTGGCAGAAAAAGAAATAAATTCTAGAGATAATATGTGCTGGTGAAAGAAGTCCCGAGGATCTTCAGGAAAGAAAAGGACTCTTATTTTCTCTTCCTGGGGGATTACTGTGTCGCAGATGACTCTTTGGTGTTCGCAAAAGATTCAGTGCAGTGCACTGGGATAAGCACATCCTTCTATCCTTTGTCGCCACCAATTTTCACGCTTTTTTGACATACGCTGCAGTTTTTGGTTTGCGATATGGTTTGAAATTGAATTTTCGGAGCTTTTGCTTTTACCCTAATTCATGTCAGCGACTTGGAAAATTCACTACTTAAGTTGAGTTTTAGAAAAATGCACTATCCTTTATATCAGTGATGGCCAACCTTTGAAAATATGGGGGCCAAAGTTGACTTCACTTTACTTTCACAACGTATGCGAAAATTAAATATGGATTTTTTAAATTAGTCTATTTGACGTTTATTTTATTAGTGCGATGTCTGCAGTTGTTTTTAAGAAATGTTTGGGCCATAATAAAAGACCGGGCCACATGGAACACCTTCACGGGCCGATATGGCCCAAGGCCCGTAGCTTGGGCATCACTGGTTTAAGTAATCTGAGGAATTTCAAATTAATTTTAGCACCTAATTGATATTAAATTCTGAACTATGATTATTACTTAAGTAACTATAACTTTATATTAAAGTAAATAATTAGAAACTTAGCCCCCTAATGAGATGGAAAAAAGAACCAAATATTGCTCCGACGTACAAGAACATCGGGAGGTAAATTCTGAAGTTAAAATCAGACTTTGAAAAGAAAATTATATAAATTACACTTCCGTTAAATTTAGATACCGAATAAAAATAAGTTTATATGAAAAATATTAATGGCTTATGCTAAGCAGAAAGTCTGCACGGCTTATCGACATCCGACCGTAATAGTATTTTATATTTCTAAAAATTAAAAGGCATTTGTATAATGATGAGATATGTTCCCGGAAACAGTTAATGGTGACCGCTAATTGCTTTTTCTAAACTATTCACAGTGAAAGGAGTAAAATGTGGATATTATCTCAAAGAGATAAAATGATAAGGTACAAAAGAATTTTCTCAATGTTTTTCCAAATAATTCTTTGAGAATTACTTGCTAAAATGCAGTATTAAACAGATGGGAAAATATGACTCATTAAATGATGGGTCAGTCTCACAATTAATATTTTGCAGATGCCAATTCTAAATTTCTAAATTTCTAAATTTCGGAAAGCTTAGAATTCGAGCACTGGAAAAGGGAAAAGGAATTTGGAACTGCTGGCAGTAACAAGCGTCCCCATTTAGAGCGAAGACAACGAAACAGTTTTCCCCCAGAGCACGCAAGTTTTTAATCGAAATGTAAACACTAACATTTCATAGTCGGTTTCTGGAATTTATAAATTCGAGCCGAGTACCCATTCCCCCGAGACACACCTAACTTGGGAAGCGGAGTTCAAAGTGATCCCACAAAGGAAAAGAAAGGAAAAGAAAGGAAATACGTTGCGGGCTCGAAAGTTATTATTGTGGAACACTACCCATTTTCTTTTCCTTTGTCATTGCGGCTCATATTTGTCTCCCAAAGCCGAGCTTAATCAAGAAGGCAAGAAGGCGTATGAAATTCTGCCCAGGAAAGGGGAGGGGGTGAAATGATGTCCAGCCAAAGGGGAAAGACTCTTGTGTGTCTGTGGTCTGGTCGGTCTCATTCTTTATTTATTCCCAGTTTGAGCAATAATTCATTAACTTTTTTAAATAAAAATTCATCTAATGCCAACCAGTGATGCACAATTTAAAAAACTATCCATTTACGGTTAAGATTTCATTTTTCTGGACAAGAAATAGAATTCTCTCAAAATTATAAATTCCACTCGTAAAATTATTAAATAAAATCTCCCTAATTATAATATTGTAATTAATTTTTAATAAGAAGAGCTTTTTTTACCGTAGAAAATTGAGTTGGTAATCCTTTGAAAATTTTCAAAAGCTAAGGATTGCTAACGTTTTCGAAATGAAGAAGTCTTAACCTCGCACTGGGAAAACCGTTTCTCTCTCATCAATCAACCCTTAAAATGGTGAGGTCCCGGAAGGATTCTGCACGATTTGCAAGGACGATTACTCAGCTCAGCTCAGTGCTTCTTAAGCTTAAAAACTTTTTCGGAATTCCGCTCTCCTGTAAATTAAAAATTCCTGCCTTAAAGTTGTCAACAGCTTTAGGTGACCTTCGCTAAAGCACCGACTCGAGGGTGGTCGAGGGTGGTCGAGGGTGGTCGAGGGTGGTCGACAGGAGTTCATAACAAACCGTTCAAATAGTTTTTCAGGTTAATTTCGATAAAAACGTGACAGACTGAGAGGGAAATGAAGTATTCGTTGAAACACCTTGAACATGTAAATTTAACGAAAGCTAATAGAGGAAAGGAAATGTTAAAAGATAAACATTAGACAGATAGATAGGCAAACATAGATATATCATATAAAATAATTTTTGATTGTAAGAAAGGGGAAAGGGGAATTCTAAAAAAAGAAATTTTTAATCTTTCGTCCGTTTTCCCTAGAAGGCAATTAGAAAAGTATGAGAGCTTTCAACTGTCTTTCTCTTAAGTCTTAAAGAAGAAAGTTGAATTTTTTTTTGTTTTATTTTAAAACAGCCGAGGAAAGTATTTTTTCTCTCAAAATATCTGAACAAATTCCAAACAAATCGTTTTTATTGAGTATGAATCATTGCCTGAGGAACCGGGCAGAAACTTCGCTGAAGGACCGTAGCAAAGAAACACACACCGAACAGAAACGATGCAGTTTTTTCTGAAGCTGAACACTACTTACCCCCGTTAACGTATTGTCCATTGTGTAATTGGATGGCGAAGCCAAAACCTCCTAATTTTACGGGAGCTGAATTCTCTTTGCTAGCCAGTAGAACACAATGCGGTTTAATATCTCTATGAATTATGTCATTTTCGTGGCAATATCGCAAGGCGTCGAGTATTTGTCTCATGTAATGGCTGAAAAACACAAAAGAAAGACGCACCAATCACATAAAAACACTATCGAAAAACGTACAATTTTCTGTACTTAAAAATTAAAAGTTGACAATCTGATGAAAATGTTTACATCAAAATTTGTTCCCGCGTTTTAACACTACCTCACTCCACACACTCCAACTTCTAAATCCCATATTTAGGCCTTTAGCTCTTAAATCGAAGAGTTGTTCCCGAAATTTTTTTACAAGTCAATTTTCAAATATAATAATAATATATTTCTTCCCTATTTCACCCGTAAGTATTAGGGTTTTTTTTCAGAAACTTTTTTCAATACAATTCGGATTCAGTATAATAAGATTTTCAATAGATTCAGATACAAAAAATTTCCAAAAAATAAAATAAATAAAATTACCAGTACAGATTAGGGGAGCAGAGAAGCCTACCTACTGTAAATAAAAATTAAATAAATTAATAAACAGTGAGTATATAGTAAATAAATAAGCAACAATAAATGTGCTAGACAAATTACCTATAAATAAATAGATAACACACAAGAATAAACAGAAAGCGATAATTAAATAAACATATAAAATAAACAAAAACAATTTTAAAATAGTAGGGCTAATGTCTAACATGAAAAAGCAAAAATCGAAATTTAAAAAGAAAACTGCAAGCGGGTGAAGTTGAGAATGAAGAGGAGGAGAGAGAAAGACGAAAAAGGAATGGTGTCTCCGGTGGAAGACCGAAATGGGAACACATTTTTTCGAAAAGGAAAAACGGGTTAACTTTCCTCCTCAGTCCAGTAGGAAAGTTAATGTTTGGGAGTTAGAAAAAAAACATAAAATAGCATTGGAAGCAACCCATCATGAAGAGAGAAAAGCTTTGAGCAAAATAACGTGCGTACAAGCATAAAATGTAAACGGTTTAACATGACTTTGTGAATGCAAATGAAGTTTAGTATAGTAAGAAGAATGAGGCCTGCCCTCTTTTTTAGAAATT
Source organism: Brueelia nebulosa (assembly GCA_028293925.1). Classification (NCBI taxonomy): domain Eukaryota; kingdom Metazoa; phylum Arthropoda; class Insecta; order Psocodea; family Philopteridae; genus Brueelia; species Brueelia nebulosa. The sequence continues at coordinate 806,557 of JAQIBA010000007.1, read as the reverse complement.
CTCCACCACAAATGAAAGCACGAAAAAATCCAGATTAATACTGACAACCAAAATAATAATTTTGACTGGTGGAGGACTTTATTGAAGCATCCCGCCCTAAATTTAATCCTTTTTTTGGACTTTTACTTTCAAACCACCGGAATTAGGAATTGAAAACTAAAAGTTAACTCTTTTTCGACTTTCATAAATATAAATATGTTTTTAAAATATTTTCTCTTTACAGAGGGAAAAAAGTGCTGAGAATTTTGCTCCGTTCGACTGATTAGTTACAGAGCTGAATTCCTCCTCTTAACAGATTAATAAATTTGTTGAGATCCACATAGTAAAATTTAATAATTCTGAAGTTGAATCAACTTTTTTGCTCTCTCAAATAAGAGAATTTTAATAAACTGTCAAACCCACACCCTAGCTGCAGCCCTTATCTTAGGAAAGAATCCTTTAAACTATAAATTAAGGAAAATTAAAAACTCATAAAATAACTTTCTCTTCTACACAATGCACTGCAATTTCTTATCAAAGACAACTTTTCTTTTATAAATTTATAAAATATTTGCAAACGTCAACTTTCAAGTATTTAAAGGAAAATACGAATTCAGGGACATCTAGAGGGAAAATATCATTCTCCATTCTATCAATTTTGCCATACTTTCCTTGTCTTAGATGTAGAAAATCTAATATTAATGGTAGCCAATAGATCAGCCATCATCCTCGAAAGAAAGGAAACTCGCCTCTCATTTCCTTCTCTTTCTCCCGAAATGCCAAGAAAATATTTAGTACCAGTGCTACCACTTCCCAAATTGGTTTATTAGTTCCAAATAATTTGCTGGTTCCAAATAAAAACTTTAATTAAACTCATCAATAAACCAGAAAAACGATTAATAACAGCCAGCGCCCATTCATAACTTAATCAAGTCCGTGACTCCCCCAAAATATGGATTTGAAAACTTGTTCAAACAAACGGTTGGTGAGTTGATTAAGAGAAAGGAAAGGAAGGCTGAGGGAAAAGAGGGGAAAAGGCAACTCAGGTAACGTCTCGCAAGCTCTTCTACGATTTGATCGCTGTCGTCCTTAAGTGATTTCACGCGAAATTTCTTTAACCTAAGGTTTCCTTTCCCCACCACAGAAAAATTATCATTTTTGCTTCAATCTAGACGCAGAAAATTGCTTTTTTCATTCAATTTGTATACTTCCTCCCCCACCGCACCACTTTTTCCTTTTTCTCTTCCTTCAGAAGTCTTTATTTGTCTTTGTTGAGTTCTAATTTGCGTCTTTATTTTATTTTTCATTAAACAGTTATTTTGTTTCTCCTTTTCGTCATCTTCTCTATCTCCGATTCTTTTATTACCATTTTAATTGCTATTTATGACTCGAATTAAAATAAAGTTAGACTTTCGCTGAGGAACACTTGATTGAGACAAGTCAGCTAATATCACGTCTACGTCTGCACCCACTTCTCCCCCCATATCCCATTTCTCTGCTCGATATCTTTGTTCGTTTTCGCTCTAATTCTCTTCCCTTAAAGCTCTTTGTTTCTCACCAACGAATTTCCTTTTTCAAAAGGAAACCATTACTAAGACCCAATTGCAGTGGCATTCTGACGAAATTCTGATTTATGTAGGTTTTCCACTCGAAAGGGAGATTTTCACCCTAAACGATTAGAATTAGCACGAAATCGCCCTCGCCCTCGTTCGGAGAACGTGCTTCTTTCCTCCTAACTTTAATTACCATAAATCTAACCCTTGCATTCGGGGTTCCTTTCCAAAGCTCCATTTACGGACTCGCAAAAGTTCGGATTCCACCTAGTGAACGACTCAAATTCAACGTCAATTCAAATACTTAACGCGAGACAAATTCTATATTTTATCAAACTCAAAAAACCCCAAAAAGGGAAAAGAAAAGAAAAGAAAAAGTTTAAAGAATATTTCCAGGTTTTTCATTAAAGAAGAATCTCTTTTCTTAAGTACACTTCTTTAAATTTGCCAAAAGAAATTCTTAAAAGCGAAAAGGTAAACCGAACAAAGTTCCATTTTCCACCCCTCGTTGGAATGCTTTCCTCTACTTAGTGAGGGGTGGTGCTCTCTCAGTCATTATGTCCTGAGGAAAAGGAGGGGAGGCATTACATCGGTTTCTTCTTTTTATTCTGTGGTTTCAGAAATTTCCGCAAAGACTTTCTAAGCGTAACGCAAAAGGCCACATCTGTTTCCAGCAGAAGCTTTTAATTCCCGGCCAACCGCAGCATTCGTTTTCGATGAAAAGGTTGCAGACGCATCTGTTTAAAGTGGAATTCTCGAGTGCAAGTTGAGAATATTGAGGGTTGTGGCTCGTTTCGTTCTTTCGACAAAGGCTGCTTTGAGTTAACATCTCAACTGACGCTTTCAGTTGTCCGTTTCTGTCCTGTCAATCCCTCAGAAGAAAATTTTTAATAATTAAAGATTGAAAGACTTATCTCTTTCACTCTCAACGGTTCTAATAAACATGAGGATCCATCACGACGACCATCAGTAAGTGTGCATTTGTGAAAAATAACTTCTGGCGTGATATACGTTTTGGAAAAAATTGGAAAAAATTTTTCCCCCGATGAAGCCTTTTTAAGTGCTTTATTATGAAATTTTTTGAAACCACTTTGTCAGCGTTTTCTTTTATTCTATTCCCCCAAACCTATTGTTTAGTCATGCACTTCTCCAGGGAGTTTTTATAAAATAAAATTCAAAATGTGTCTTCCAAGTGTTGCTCTCTTGATTCTTGCAACCACCAGTAACGCTTCGGGCGCGGTGACCGTCCCTAAGGGGGATCAAAATTAGGAGGTGATTCTTATTGAAAGGGAACAGGAAACAGACCAGCAGTCACGTAGAAAAGCGCAAAAAGATTTGTTCTCGCGTGTTTCTGACAGAAAATCAAAGGGCCGCGTTCTCCAGAGGCCGTATTAATTTCCGCCTCGAAGAATCTGCTCAATGGAAATATGCCAACAATTGAAGAGAAGCGCCCGAAGGAAGATGAAACCATCTTGGACGGAGTCCCTAAGGAAATTGCTGCCTCAAACTTTCTTTCTCATTCTTTTCTCTTGCTTGAGAAGCAAGGCAAAGCCAGAGTCCATTTAAATACTCTCAAGAAAGCAAAAAAAATTATTTAAAAAGCTACAATTTTAACTCCTGTGAAGGTATGTAAATTCAAACGACATTTATTGGCCCTAATTCATATGGTTTATAAACCTCCACAGTAATTTTAATAATAAAAGCACTCTCACACGCACAGCATTTACGATGGCAGCACACTTTCAGAAACATTTTCAAGTTTTCCATATTTATAATTCGATGAGAAATTTTTCGGGAGAATATTCCATAAAATTTGAAATCTTCATGAGTGAACAAGAATCTTTAATGAAATTTTACAAAATTGTTAAATTTGTTGCACATTAATCTTATCCTCTTTATACAATCTGCTTAAAGTATTTTACCAAAACCACCAATAAATTTCTCTGTCTCTCTCTCTTTTTGACGTAAATCTCTTAAGACTTTGTTTTTTTTTTCTCCCCCGAATTTTACTCACCAAAATAAAAATACCGCAGCTTCAGATTACATTAAGTAAAGATTACGTGATTTACAATATTAAATCACCAAAACTAAAGAAGGCCTCTTACATTTTTAAGTAAAATGCTTTGGCACTCCACAGTCGGAATGTTTTCGACTCCCTGTCGAAATCCTACGGGAAGAAAGGAATGCGACCGGCTAAACACAAAAATTCAAATAAATTATTTTACTCACCTGGCCACTGCTTCGCTGTACACAAATCCAGCCGTTGCTCTTCTTACGATTTCGAAACACAAATCAGAGCCATCCATGCTGAAAAAAAATTTTTTTGCTTATATAACCGAAACGTCATGTATTTGCATTACACAATGCGTCCGCTTTCCCAATTTTCGACTTTTTGTTTTCACGATGAACCCCTTTCAGTTCTTTTAAAACCTTTTTTCCCAAAGGAAGAAAACAGTTTTCCCTCTCATGAATTTACTATTTTTTCAAGCCAGCACCAAAATTCATTCAGACTCTTTTATCAGAGAAAAAATTCCCTTTCCAGAATCCTAACTAAAATATTCAATTGCTTATTAATTAGCAATTAAAAAAGTGTGGCTGCATAAAAGGCAAGAAATCTAATGCCAAGATGCAAAAAAGAAAGTGGTATCATTTCGTTAAGATCACTACAACACATAGATTACAATTCACAAGAGGAAATTTTGTGCATAGGAATTAAATTAAAATTACACTTATTCTTGTTTATGCTGAATAAGCTGAAACTGCTTCCAGACTTGCAAGAGAAATTAGCTCAGAGTTTCTGCATCTCTGCAAATTTTCATCCAAACAAAAATCGAAATTTCTGCCGGAAAAATTTTCTCTTCTTATTGCCATAATCTCTGTATGAGCAGAATTTGTTTGTTACTCTCAGTTAAGCCCCATTTCCTTAACATTTTCGAATGTTCAAGAGAAAAGCAAGAAACTCCGAATGGTTTGTGGAAAATCTTTGGAAACACCGATCCGATTATTGCTGTCACAAAACACTGAAATGCCGTTTTTGAATGGAGGAGATGCAACCCATCCGAAGCATTTCCTTCCTTTCATTTTATTTCTTATTTTCTGTGTCAAATACGTGTTACTAAAAAGGCTTTTTCCTTACAGAAAGAAAAGAAATGGATGGGACGAGATAAAATGAAATTACATGCGATACCTACTATTCGAAAACCATATATAACATTCCTTCTGAGCTGTACGTTTCTAGAAGTTCTACTATATGTGGATGTTTCAGCATATGACATATGGTGGCTTCTCTTTTTAAATCTGAAAAAGAAAAAACAGGAGATATAAATTACTTTTAAAAAGAAAAATGTAAAAATTAATATTAATTTAAATCTAGATATTATATACAGTATATAAATGATAAAATGAAAATGGCGATTCCAATTAATTGATACTTAAAAAGGGAGGACTTAGAAATCAGAGGTTCGTATTTCGGCTAATTGATTCTCAGAAAGAAGGTCAATTGGTACTGTCGATGTGACCGAAAAAGGTCTTAGAAATAGAATTGCGAGAGCTATGCTTCAATGCCATATATAAAACCTTCCGGGAATTTTCTCTTTTTTTATTTTTCTTTGCCTTCACGGATATTTCTGTATTCATCAGATAAACTTTCAACAAATTCCAGTCAACTTGATAGGATTTCAGGTAAGCCAAGATTCCGGTGAAAATCAATAACCAGCGGGAAAAGAAGAAGTAGAAAAGCGAAGAAGGAGCAGAAACGGGTTCAATATCAACATTGTTAGTTGAGTAAACAATTTTTTCGATTTGTCAAGGATTATATTAATTGTCTGTCGCTCATGTTTGTACAATGAAGGTAAACAAAAGAAGAAAATGGAGAAAGGAATAAATCTCCGAAAATCCACATTTTTTAAAGAAAATTTTTAAAAGTATAAAAAGCAACCCAAAAAAATCAGATATGTTCAGTATGTAGAAATCATAAAAAGAGTTTTTAATCTCACTTTAATGAGCTCCTGCGTTGATAAAAAGCATCTTTTTTGAGGCGCGCCAAAGGTGATAGACAATCTAAGACCTTTATTTGAAAAATCCGCTCCAAGTTGGAGTTCGATATGTTATTATAGCATTAGAGACCATCTTATAAATGTCGAAATCTCGCCTTCTCCGTTTTGGCCTCCATAAACGTCGTTCCACTTTTGAAATTTTAAGATAATGATAAATAAATATGAGAGCACCAGAACAGACTATCAGTCGATCAGATTCGCAGGACCCAAAACATAGTATTGGCCCAAAGCAACTCTTGAAAAGTAACAAAAATAATTTTACATTTTCATCCCTCCATCACTACACTTTCAAACTTTAAAATTGTCGTGAAATAGTTTCAAAGTAAAAAATCTCAATTCCCACCTACTATCAATTTTACTTATTAAATTAAAAGTGAGAATGTCTCGCCTAATTTAATATATTAGGAGAAAAGTTAAAGCATGAACTTCCTAGCCCTTTCGCGACTCACAACCTTTCGCCTTTTGCATCAAATTTAACACGTCCTTTTAGCGCTAAAAAGCATCACTCTTCCGGGCCTTTATCTCTCCAAGACCCTTTCAACGGTTTTTCTTCCTTCAGCCATTTTCCAAATAAATTTGACTACACTGGAACAGTTATTAATTTTTATATATTTAAAAATTTAGTTTTGTATGTATGCAGTAAATTCCTTGAATTATATTTTTTTAAAGCCCCTTATGAGTCTCACTGTTAGCTGCTTTTGTAATTGCTTTTGATAACGACAAATGAAAAAAGAAAGATATCGAAAAACGAAGGGAGGATGAGTGGAAAATTTAAAATAACTTCGATCTGCACCAAACAAAGTTTTTGATTGATGTTGGCGCACTGAAAAAGTCTTTACGTAATCTTTTATTAAAAGATTACACTCACAAGTTTAATTTTTCTGCGGAAAGTAATGCCACCTAATGGGAAGGTTTGTAAGTGTAATTGGGTTGTTTTTTTATTGCAATTTATTCATTAACTTCTAAACAGGAGTTGTCTAAGGGAAGGGAAAGGCAAATCTAAAATGCTGTGGAAGTTTGAGAACCGCAAACATCTGCCCATGGTTTAATTGTGGTAGTTTCCACGCGGATGTTTTTACAATGAATTAGGTAATTTAATAAAAAGGATTTCAACGCTTAATTTAAAAAAAATCGGTTTCCTTGCAGGAAATTTAGGTTCTTCATACCTAAATACTGTTCGTAAGGATTATCAAACATATGCACTGAAAGAAATCCTTTGAATTACAACATAAAAGCAATGCATAATTTTTGCAGTCGGAAAATTCTTTTTTTCAGCAAAAATTTCATAAAATCTCACACTTGAACGGCGACTAAGAAGGAAATGTCTTTCCCTACTTGATTTTGACTGGTTTGATTAAAAAACTGTAGTTTAAAGATAAAAGCGATCAAATTTAATTAAAGAACTCTTTGAGTGTTTCCCCCTTTGCCAAAAAATTTTATTTTTATTCGAGTCAACGCAAGGCGCTGTCATTAAGAATAAAAACTGTTTAAAATTTAATTAAAGAAAGAATGAGGAATGTCTTCTTGAGCGGCGCTGCATGGCATAACTCGTCTGACATTCGCGTCAAATGGCAAGAAAACCCCGACATGTGGAAAAGCTTCCTGTCGATATTATAGAATCTTTCGCGTAAAGTGCAAACGCTGACTACGACAATAACAGCTTTTCTTAGATGGGCACATGAGCACTTACCACTTCTCGAATTTCATCCCTGGTTTTTAAGTCTACTATTATCAGGTTTGGGTCTTCGCATTGGTAATCTTTTCCTCATGTCTCCTTCAAAGGATTTAGAAGAGGGCTTTTATTGAGTGAAACTGCACTTAATTTTACTTCCTTTTTCTTTTTAAATCTTTAAAGAAACCTCCATTTGCCACTGAATCAAGCTCATGCTCATGGTGCAGCTGCAGCGCCTTTATCTGTCTTTTTATCTTCCGAATCACAAGGAATCGCGGAAAGTTCAGATGAAAAGTCATCCAACAGAGTAAACTAATATCAATCTTCACTAAGTCTAATTTTTAGTAAAAAGACTTAACAAAAAAAAGCAAATTTCATAAGGACATCTTAGAACTGTTTCAAAAACAGATTTTCGATACTTCCTACGAATTGCCTATTTGGGAGAATTCTCCACAAAGTTTTCTCATATTCAAGCCTTATGAATTTTCAACTTTTAAATTTGTTTTTTAATATGAGATGAGAGTTTCGAATGCAATCCTTTTAAGCTCATTCTGAGGGTGAGTTCCAGAAGCATTCCAACTTTTATCCGAATTTAAGTAAATTATTTTCGCCGTTTGGGACTGTGGAGCACAAACTGTGGGCGTGGCCGACCACTCTTCCAATGTGTGCCTTTAAATTCGACTTTTTTCTCGTTTCTTCTTACCAATACTCCACTTAAGAATTTTCAGTCTCCCTTACACTGAATATCTATACGGCTATCTCTTTCCTTTTATATTTACGAAGTCGGGAAAATTCAAATAAAGTGGAAATAAAGAAAAATCCCAACCACTTTCGCAGAAGAGAAGAAAAAGATTGTAAAAAGTAAACTTATGGTGGCTTAAAAAGGATTTCCAACGCGAGTTCCACAGCTGCTTATGACCGAGATTTTTATAAGTTTATGTTCAATCAACCAAACAAAAGTGAGTATAACAATGAAAAGGGTTTCGCCACGGAACGCCAAGAAAATTGTCTTTCTCGAATTGAGGCCAAATTAATTTATTGTTATTAAATTTTCTCGCCTTTGTTCTTTTTCAATATCTCTTTTTCTTCCCCCTCCTCTTCCCCTCTCCTCCAATAACTTTGTTTAATCAATTCACCAGCAGACCTTTCCCTTTGCCGCCCGTTTAACTTCAAAAGCGGGATAGAAGAAGAGGAGATAAAAATGAAAATTTATGCAAAGAGAATAAGACTTTCAAAAACGGCTGTCCAAATAAGGTTAAAATGAAGACCGAAGAAAAGTTGAGATACAAGTTTGTTTTTGCCGGACGCTTTTCGTCTCACTTTTATGGTTTTTCAGTCACCGTTTCATCACGGTAAAAGATGTAAGCATCGAACCTTATATTTTTGCCTGGAAGGGGGAGCGTTTAGAACGAGAAATATGGCACTGCAGAGAGAAGCCCGGGCTCATCGAAAAGGGAAAGGAATTCGAATATTCGGCAGAATGCCAAATGCTCCAAGATCCTTTTAATAATATTTAGACTTTTCATTTTTAATATCTAACACTGTAGTGTATTACGAAAAGCTTATCGAAAGATCGGAACTTTAACTGGATTTTAAATTCCACTCTAAATTTTCATCATTACTGCTTTCATCATTCTGCTTACCATAGAAAGGCTCAAAGGAATCATACAAAAGTGAAGTCCGAAGTGAATCCGAGACCGATTTAAGAAACTTATATGCACACGTGAGAAATAAAAAACAGATTAAGCCGCTTATCATTAACAGTAATTCTAAAAAAATGTGATAACTGACAAAACTTAAAACCCGACAAAAAAATAATGTGCCAATGTCGGGGAAAATCAATAGACTCCGCCGAAATAATATAATACTTGTGTACCGCCGATCTCTACTCTCATGAACTCTCAGGGTGTGTTTTCTAAAATAGTGACTTCAACAGAAACAAACCGCTGCAAAATAAAGTAATTAGAGAAATTAAACGTTTGATGGTGATTTTAGGATTCTGAGAGGAGGAGGGAGGACTCTTGGAAAATCGATGCAACTCTCGGGATTCTTTTCGCAGCTCTTTTTAAACGGAAAGCGTTTTACTATGCAAGCCTTGAGAAGTTTTGAAAAGGGTTTGTTTTGAAATTTTGTCTGCGAGGACGATTTTCCATCTGTGTGAGAGCAGAAAGGGAAAAAGTAGGATGGGTAAACTTGAATTACAAATTTTAGGATGAAAATTTTCTAAAGGTTGCCGCTTTCCCACCTTTATATGTGTGCTCTCTTCTTTAATAAAACTTTTAAAGTCTCTCCGTTCACCAGTCACAACCCTAATGCTTTTAAAAAGTTCAAAATGTTTCATAATAATTATCAAAAAAAAAAAAAACTGTTTCAAAAAACAACAAAGATTCCGCTAAAGAATAAAAAAGATTTGGAATCTAAAACCGGTAAGTTTCTCTTTTCGTTCTCCCGCACAAACAAAGGTAAATAAACCAAAGGAAAACAAAGGAAATCCCAAAGAGAAAAAAATAATGAATACAACAAAGTCGTTTATTAAAAATATTATTAATTAAACATTTTTAATGTTTTTCTCCCACCGAGCCTTTTAATCAGATTTTCCCGTACTTCTAAGAAATATATATTCGGAGGGTTGACGATTCGAATATTTTCTTAGTCAGGAAAAAAGAGAAAATTGGGGTGGTGAAATTTTCCGCAAACAAGGTTAAATCCCTTCCTCGGCAAAAACTAAATAAATATAAATAATGACATGAGATGGCAGAGAGTTGGAATTTCAAACAAAAGGTCCGTTCAGTTCCCACCCCCGCCTACTTTTAAAATTACAGGACAAAGGCCATTTTATAAAGAATGAATAAAAAGCGGGAAGGGGCGAGGGGTGAAAAAACCTTCGGATGCATCATACGGGAGAAATGAAAATTATTTTGACGCTCATACTCTGTGCCCTCAAGGAGAGAAAAATCTAGTTTTCACGCCACCGAAATTAACTTTTGCTTTATTTGATTCGCAAAGATTTTATTAACTTTTTGAGTTTTGTCGGAGGTAGGGAATACTGAGGAAAATATGAATCCAATCTTATCGATTCACTATTTTTTGTAGGAGTTTCTCAGATTGAAATTCTATGAGAATACATTCTCATCTATAAGCTATCGACACAAGTTTCTTTGATTAAAATTTATTTTTAAAACCATAATTACAAGAAATGATTAAATTTTTTAGGTAAAAAGGTACACAACTCATCAAAGTTGCTGTCAACTCTTACAGGTTTTATGGCAATTAAAAACTAAACTTGTTAACATTAAAAGACTCCTTTTTAAATTGGAAAACCCGGGCGCAAATGAATTTCTAAAATCCCACACGAAAAGCAAAATCAAAACTGGAAAGCGTGAAAGTTTCCTCCCGTAGCTAATACAGGAAACAGCAAAACAAATTTCCTTCCTGCAGGCATTTCCATTGATGCGTAACCTTCGCTTGACATTTCTAGGACTGTTTTAATAAATATTTAATGTGAAAGTGATTGAAAAGCTCTGCGTAGCAGCAGTCGTCCTTGTCAAATCATACAGGAAGAATACAGTACGCGAGCACAGCATGTAAAAGGCTTTTGCCAAAATAGGTATCGTATTGATATTCACGTATTGATAAAAACCTGAGTAGGTACTGATGGAGAGCGCAAATTTCAAAATGGCATTCTCTCTTTCCTCGCCGCTAACCCATTCACGTTGTTCCAGTTATCCGGGAATTTTATGATGTTAAATTTAATAAAATTTCCTAAGATTAAAAAAAAATTATAACTATTTTTCTCCCTTTTATGGGGTTCGAAAAGGCCAACAGGCAAAAGTTCTTCCCCTCCAATAAGCAATTTTCTCCCTAAAACGCTATTAATTTGAATAATTACAATTCTCCTTGGGGAATGTGAACAATTCAATCAAAAGATAAAAACCAATCGCATATGGGTTATTACCATTCCTCCCAATTCTTCTTTTACATAATTTTAAAGCAATAAAACCGAATTGCAGACAGCTTTCTCGTTTTATTAAATTTTTAAAGGGTTAGCAGAATCCCCCCCGCCCCGGGCATTGAATTACTTTCTTTGCCTTTTTATTCACGTTCTCTATTCCGTAAAGACTCTTTAACTGTTTTTAACCCTTATAATCAACAAAATGGAGGGTGGAGAGCTTCGCCCCTCGAGCTAGACTTTTCCTGAGAAAATTTTCACTGAATAATACCCACCAGACGGGAGTTAAAAGTCAATCCTAACTTGTGCTCCACCTTCGGAGAAAGGGTGGCGACTCCCCGATGAGGCTTTATTCCTCAAACCCTCTCAACAGCAGACATTTCAGATTAAAAAGTGATAAGCTATCAATAGAACCTTTACAAGAACAACTGTAGTGTCCGTTTGTGATTTGGGTTAAGTTACATTCATCACCGAGATCACGTCTTCATGTTATCTCAACCGGACTTTAAAAAACTAAGACTTTATGAAAAATGACTTTTAATAAGACAAAAAAATAAGAAAGTGTCTCCTGTTGTGAAAGTTAATGAGTTCTATGACACCGAAGAAAACTTTTTTGAAGTTTTTCTTTTCAAACACAAAACTTTTTCCCTTTTAACAAACCCCGGAGTCTTTTTCTTTCGTTTACTGATTTTTTTCAAGATACGGAAAACGAGTCACCAAATGTGAGAATTTTATTTGTTCGGGGCTTATTAAACATATTTTAGAAAGGTTCCTTGTCTCGCTCTTGCTGCTTTCTCTACCTGGCAAAATCCTAATTTTTCCAAAGGTTTTAATTCACTTAAAATTTTCGACGTCACAAAGCCCAGGTGGTCCCTTCAGACGCATTAAAAAAGTAATGATTTCCCGTTTTTATTCCTCTTTTTATGAAAAGAAGAAAATACTCTTAGACGCGGTTAAGAAGAATATACTCTCGGCAGGAAAGAAGTGTTTCACCTAAGTATTTGATATATGCTTCTTTTATTTAAATAAGATATTTTTTGAGTTGTCAACGCCCTGCTTTCGCACCGTGGGAAAACCATTTCGTAATGGATTATACCGCAGACTCTGGTTTTGGGTTCACAAATGAAAATTGTTTGATGTTGAAAAGGAAAATTCGTTGCTAGTGAAAAAATTGTGAAATAAAAATGACAATTTTATAGTATCCCCGCAAGCCAAGTAAAAAAGCGGGCACAGCTCGTGTGTAAAAGCGGTTACCACAACATAAATGAGACTTGAGAAGTTTCTTCGTTCCATCCGTTAACCCACACTCCGTCACTACCCCCAACACATTTCCTCCTCAAGTCATTTTTTCCATTGGAAGTGGCTTTGTCTCTGACATTACTAAATTGTAAGGGAAGGGCTTTATAATTTTTAAAAGCATGGAAGCGTAAAATTAAAGTCCACTTGTGATGAATGGCTAAAGAATTTTCACAACTTTCTAAAGTTCTTAAAAATGTTAGGAGCTGCAAAGCAACAAAACAAAGTATTTTTCAACCTTCTTTCATTGATTCCGTTTCCTCTTTTCTTTTTCATGGCAAATGTGTTAAAATTTCAGTCGTTTTTTCATCATAGAGATTCGTTTTTTTTGTACGAACATAGCTCCGTTTTATTTAATTTTTTATAATTTTATCAGAAAATTCAATTCCAGTTTACTTCTGCATTGCTACATCTCTTCTCCGACGTCTGAATGTTCATGGGTTGCTCTTGGATTTTATTTTTTACAAAATAATGCCCGTAAGCAGCGATTTCTTCAATTTCAGCATTATTTCTTCTCTACAGTCAACTTATTTATATTTTATGCTCTTTAAAACACACTGGTAGTTCGTAAAGTTTTGCCCTGAATGGCTTCATGTTAGTGCAAACGAAGTTAGAAAAACAAGTTTTAGTTTTGGACGCAAAGCACGAGCCAAGTTTAAAAACTGGTCATCGTTGGCTAATGAAAACTGATCAGGATCTCCAACCCCTTTTTTATAATTTACTAACTTCCTAACTTTCTATGAAACAAATTTTGGGGCGATGGCGACGGCCATTCCAAGTTTGACGTTGATAAATTTGGTTGAGACGGAAGGTATAGAAACACTGAATCGCCTGCTTTCCCAGAACCGTCCTTTCAGCAGCTTCCATTTCCTGCCTCATTTCCCACTGCAGCACACAAAAAATGCCCTCCGGAAAATTCATATTAAACAAACCGTTTTTATATTTCACGGGTTTTAAATTAACCCTGTGGATTTCTTAAGTTTTGCTGCGAGTAGAGTGTTTAAAGCGACCTCCTTCAACCCCTCCACTCCTCCCAGACTTTCCGATTATACCTGGATAATTAATAACTACTTTTCTAAAAAAGAGATAAATTTAAAAGATAAAATAAGGAGAAAAGAAAAGGCCTTTGCCATATTCAACACTGAACTTGACTGTTGCTAACGCTTTTCCCCAGCCGTACGCACGAACCAATATTTCTTCCTTCTCCGAGATTTTATCTAAGTGGTGGAAAATTTATGGTCGCTAAAAATTACGTCTATAATGTGAGAGAAGGAAACGAAGATAAGTCTTTTTAAATCGGGAAAAGATTACTGGTTGGGAGAGAAAGGGGACAGTTTTCGAAGAGTATATTTGAAACAATTCTGAAGTGAATTGTGAAAATACAGGAAGAAGGACGGCCCTCGAGCTGCGAATGTCATATACATGGGTTTGAGTGTGATTAATTAAAAAAGTCCTCGATATTATATACCGAACAGGAGCTCGAACAGCAGTCCGCGTTTTAATTCCATTGCTCTCGTTTTAAGCTCAAGAGCAAGCCTAAAAAGATTGCAATGTTGTCCAGCCTGGAAAATATTCACTCGTGTTCCTACCTTATTGCGGGAGATCATCGCGAGATCAACTTCTGTAAAATCTGCTGATATTTCAAAATACAAACAACTGAATTTACCAGCTGGGAAATTCCTTTTGCCCCCAATACTTAAACACTTAATAAAAAATAACAAATAATCCATTTCCAGGAGAAAAATTAAACTAATAGATTCTATAAATAATTAAAAAATGATTTTTGGAATCACGATCATAACGGAGAAGCGGATTAATAAAAAATTAGTTTGGCTTATTTTTTATAGCAATTGAGATTAATGAAAAATGATAATCCGCCTAACAAAAAATTCCCCTTTGAATAAGTTTGATTTTAAAATAAGGTGAAAAACCTTTTCTATAAAAGGTAACCGGAATAACGGAAAACCTATATTGGTGAGTCAGCAATGACTTTATACATTAAATGACTTTGACTGTATCCCCGCCTCACAAACTCCTTCATTTTCTATATATTGAATTTGGAGAGAAAGTAAATCAATTACACTCACCTGAAGTGCTCAGCCCGGGACTGGACGTGAATTTGGCCACGTTTACAATTTTCACAGCGAAGTGCTGATTCGTTTGTCGATGAATACATCTCCGGACCAAACTAAAAGGGCCCCTAAAAGCAAAGAAAAAAGACATTACTAAGTGTTTTCGGTGCTTTTAGGGTGTGTGAGTGAATGGAGAAGCAGTTCTGAGACGCTCAATTTCTCTGAGAAAAAATTCTTCATTGTAGGGCTAAAGTGGAAAAGGAAAATTTTGAGAATTTCCCAAATAAGTTCCTAATGATTTTTTTTAAATGATTAATGGCGTCGGTTTTTCCTTCTTTAACCGAAAGAGTAAAATGTTTTTCAGGCGAAATATTTTCCGCGTCATTTTGGAGATAACGCTACTTTTCATTTTTGACGGCCAAAATTAAGATGTGAATAAACTCTACCCTTTTTCCTTTCCTAATTTAATATTACAAATAAAACTGTTGGAAATACATAAATTAAATTTATCAATTTTAAATGTTTCTCTTTTATTCCAAATAACCAAAAGAAGAATAATTTGGCTATAATTTATATTTTATAAAGTGTTTTTTTAAGTATTTATTGGTTATTTTTCAAAGTAATAAAACTGCAAAGTGACTCCACTATTTTGATAATTTATTATCGATGGATATAAATGCGGTTCCATTTTTCTTGATTTAATTCGTTTTACAGCTGCCAATTATAATCAAGGAATTAAATTTTTGTAGAAAATTTCTTGAGGAACGCAGAAGAAGTCAAAATGAAATGAAGGAGATTTGATCCAAATACAGATGATCTCATACAGGGAGGATTTCCAAGTTAAATTAAACGTTACACAAATTTGTGTTCGTCATTGTACAATGAATGGGAAGCTAATCTATTGAGAAGCCGACCTTGCATCGGATCACCTGACATAAGAATAATAAACGAAGAATAAAGCAGCGAAATTATAATAAAATCAAATTTCAATTCAATATCGTTAGGTTACCCTATTTTGTAATTCGTTGCACATTTGTGCCTTACGAATTGTTTTGCGTGTTTTCTTTGGGAAGACTTCTCCGCCATTGAATTTTTAAAATTTTAAATGGAAACCTGAGGATACATCTTTTATATAAGCCGTGCGGAAATGGAAATCAGAGAGGAAGTACGCAAATAGAAAATGAAAATGAAAGGGGTTGAGCCCCGTTGCGAAATGAATTCATTGAATAGGTCTTTCACATATTTCGCCGGCAATCATTTCCAAAATTATGTTTTTCTCATCGACAAATGGGAGCAAATAAAATTTTTTCTTTTTCCAGGCAAGAAGCATTCATTTTATACTTTTACAATTCGACTCTTAACCCTTTCGCTATAACAGGCGACCATCGCTAGCCGACACACATTACTTCATTTTCTACTGATTAATTTGCTGAAATTACTAAATGGTTGGCAATCCAAATTCCTCGAGAATCAGGCAAATTCAGTTTCCACCTGAGTTTCGTTTCTGAATGCCGTTTTTATTTTTGCTTTTGTTATAATAATAGAACAGGCATTTTTGGGGAAATTCCAGAATTTACAATAAGGCTTCCTGAATACGGAAGGAGAGCTCTTTCTTCCTTCAATGTTTCTCTCAAATGTTGTGAAAGTTTTGAAATTATACTAACGAACAATATTTTGAAAAGTTTCCCTTTCTCGGAAAATTTGAAAGGATGGTAATGTTGCGGCAGACTGAAAGGGAGCGAGAGAAAACAGTAAATACAAACAGCGCCTGCTCTATTGGCCCTTTCCGCTTTTTCCCTGAACTCGCTTCTTCAATCACTTTATCAAGTATTGACCTATTGTCATTTTCTTTTGTTTAACTTTTCAATAACTTTTCTGCTTGGTTATTCCGTGTTTGCACGTTTAATCAGTTAATGTTAAGATTGACTGTTGGAAATTTAACTTTCATTTTAAAGTCAAAAGTTTGGACAACCCTCAATTAAAATTGAGTCAATTTAAAAGAGGAGAAATCTTAAAATACAGGTTGAAGAAGAATATTAGTTTCTCAGGTAATATAAGGTGGATTTGAGCGTAAGCGGCGTCGAAACTCATCCCAAACTCACCCCAAAATTCATTTCGAGGGTCGAAGATTTCATAATGTCCAACGGAAGGGAAGAGATGATAAAATGCTGAGGACAATCATTACTTCAAAACACGCATCAGCTTTTCAGCTTAATTCTAACTTCATTCTGAGTTTTTTTTGTACAAAAAACCCCTTAGAATCAAACTTTTCCGTCAGTCAATCTGAGATGTTCAAATAGAAAAAATTTCAAACCAAATTCGGTATTTCTGATTAAGGAAAAAGAATTTCCTATCTGGGGAAAAGGGAGGTCAACCGAACATCAGCCAACCTGACTTTTCCCCATTTTCCTCCCTTCCCTCGATGTAAATGCCATTATTTGACGCTGTCATCGCTTTTTCTCTGCACACCCAGTCAGATTTCACACCTTCCCCCTTTTTAAATAGCTTCATTTAATGATTCTTCTCTTTTTTAAATCTGTTACTCGAGTCCACAACTTTTTTCCAAATAGATTAAAAATCAAAAAGCTGAATCACTGATTTTGGGTGTCCGAGTGCATCACAAAAATGTAATTCCTCGTAAAATTTACCGAGAAAATTTTTATCCTGGTTTTAGAAATTTTCATGGCTGACAGAACCTGCATCATTTAAGAACATTTTTCACTTTCTATGTCCAAAAAGGAAATAGGGAACATATTTCAAAAGCATTTCAACTTACTCGTAACCGTCACTGAAGAATTAAACGAAAATTCAAAAAAGTTTCAAAACCAAAACTTGGACAAGGAGAGAGAAGAATGAGAAAAAGAGAAACTAAGCTGTTGGAAAAGCGGATAGAGAAAAGCGAATTATTTCTTATTGATTTGCATTATTCTTGTTTCACTTTTTAAGCGAGATATGAGTTAATGGTTTTAAGCAGATTTTCCTTCGGTTGCAAGCTTCAAAAGCGATAAACAGATTGAGCTATCCTAGAATTTATCTTTCTTTCGCAGACTTCTCACTCCCCTTTTATCTCCCTATTTTCATGATGGCCGACAGGGCTTCATGGTATCATCTTTTTTAATTTGCAAAATTCGGTGTCTTTCTATTTAGCCACGTAAAATTATTCAAGCATTGGAAGAAAAAATCCAAGCAAGATATTTATTAACTTTTCAATTCTCATTTCCCTCACTTGTGAGACGTATACATCATTTAAGTTGAAATCTCTTCTTTTGAAAACAAACCTCGGATTTCTCTCTTTAAACTTTGCTCTCTCTCCGTTACATCTAAAGTTTTTCAAAACATTTCAAACCAAAAGCGATGAAAACTAATCTCCTTTTATCAACTGCTGAAAAACTATGAAAAACTTCATCCGATTTTCCAATAAATTCAGTAAATTTCAAATTCAAGATGGAAGAGTAAAAGAATTTTAAATTAGATTATACGAGTCTAAAAAATCAGACATTAAAATAAAAAATGTGTCAACCCCGGCACGAAAATAAGAATTCATGAGTAATTCTCCTTCTGGTTAGCCAAGGCCACCTGAAGTCAGCTTAGGTGTCGACTGCTTTAAGGGGATATTAATCTTTATTAATTAATTGACCTTCCGTATATTACAAACGATATTACTGACGTGAAAATGTATTTTTTCAGGATCGCATTCAATATCACGTGAAGTCCACTACCATTCATCCGAATGAGTTTTCAGTCGTTTTCTGTCGGATTCTAGAAATTAGCACTTTCGTTTGATAATTAACAAAGGAAATAGTGAATGACGAAATTGATTCTTGGCCTTGAACTTAAAATTTTTTATAATCGCTCTCAAAAATTACATATTTATTGTGCCTAAAAAATGGTGCTCCGTAATTTAATAATATTTTTAAGGTAATTTTTTATATTCCTCAACTCCAAATAAAACTCTTAATTCAGTAAAAATTAGCCAACTGACACAGTTCAGGTTTTATATCCCGATTCAGAGAGAGAAAGAAAAACGCCAAGATTATTTATTTTTACAAATGAAGTATATTAAATGTGTTTGTTCCTATTTATTTACTTTCACCGGCCATGCTTTTGATTTGGATCAAAGTTTATGAAGAATTTACAAAGTTTTCAAGATGCCCGAGGGAAATCACTTTTTTTAAATTTAATGATTTCCCAAAGATGAGTTTGTGGTTCTTTACTTTCATTCCCTTCTTTGAGTCAACAAATTCTTTGAAAAGGTATAAATAATTACCATAAAAAGCGATTTCTTTTCTTTTGAGGAGTTCCAAGATTCCCACCGCCTCGATACCCAAAAGGCTTTTACTTCATGCCTAGGAAAGGTTCACTTAAGCTTTTTCTCCATTTCCCCTCCCGAACTCTCTCGAAACAACAGCATTTCAGTCTGTTTTAATTTCTGAATTACCCTGGAATTATTCTTCCATCTGTTGCTTATCTCCTCTAAGTTCCGCATCAATGGTGATCCCATTTTTATAGGGTCGGCTGTCACTTTTATCAAAAACCTTTCGTTTCTCTATGAGAAGGAAGAGGGAAGAAGGAAGAAAGAGTTCTTAAATCGGAAATAATTTTAGATTATTTAAGATTAAAACCATCTGACATCACCTCTCAACTGCCGTTTGGCTGAACTCATTCTGAAAACTTATTAACGCTTAAATAGTTGTTGCCAAAATATGATGAGGGAGAGAAGGAAGAACCAAAAAATGTTGAATGGGCAGAGGCAGAAGCTCAGTGAGAAAATCAAGGCAGAGATTATACGTTTAAGTTGCAATCGTAACACTGCTTTTAGGAACACCTGCAGTGAGAAATGAGGTGCAAAAAAGAAAAATAATTTGGGGTTGTTTATTCCAGAGGTTAAAAACGTAGACCTGTGGTTGGGAGGGTTTAGAAAACCGGAGCCCGTTTCCATGGAGACAGATTTCCCAATTTGCTACACGTTTCTGCAACGGCCTAAACTTTGTTGGAACCATCTTCATATGTTATCATTAATTAATGTATCTTGGCGAAATTCACTGGCCACTTTCGTTTATGAGTTCATCTTGAATGTCTTATATTTCCATTGAACTGCTTACTATTTCAGGCGCCGGCGAGAGTCTAGTGGTGTTGCATTGATAGCATTTAAATAAACGGTTAAATGACTTTATACGTCTTGGAAGATGGTGGCCATAAAAAAGTCAGCTTTTTAGCTTTTAATTACATATTATATGTTCTCATAATTTTATAACTTCCAAAAATTTTAAAAAATAAAATTCTTTTTTTTAGCTCAGGAACATTTACTAAAAAAGAAACTTTTTGTACAAAGTTTAACTTCAAATGGGTTTAAAGTTGAAAAATAATTTATAAAATTTAAATGATCTAAAATTAGTTACAGTAGCATTTCCTAAAATCAAATTTATGCAATTCTTCCGAAGTCTTTTTTCCCAATTTTAGTAATAAACAATTTCAATGGGCATGGAAAAGGACAGATGTACCCTTTAGAAAAATGGCCTTTTTATGAACAAGAAATGCAAGAGGGGTTTTAAAAAAATGGTGCAGGCAATCGACAAAGCATAAATCTTGAGAAGCTGAATCATGGCTGAATCATGAGTCACATCGGATCAACTTCAAAAGTTAAAAGACCCATGAGTCAATTTGAACGGCCTAATGAGAGTCGTATGGAGTGTAATGGAGTGAGTCAATGGCAATAAAGCAGGGCTCAAAACATAACCTAAGAAGCTAACCAAGAGCACAAGGCACCCTAAGACGCTTTCAAACCCTGCATCGGAGATTCTATGAAAAGTACAAAAAAAGCTCAAAGAGGTCAATTTTTCTTTTATCTGCCCTTTTGAAAATGTAAAGAAAGGAAAACTTCGAGAGATTATGCGGATCAGAGAATCATAAGACGTAAGTAATAATTTTAAATATACCTGTAATTTTGAAGCTTTTGAAAAAGGGAATAAAATCACCGCCCACTGCAGAACCGACTATCTTGGACCGGTTTATTAAATCTATGGGGAAAGGGTAAGAGGGGGGGGGGGGGAATTAGGAATGTCGTTCTGACAAAGAAAAGAAAGAATTTGTTCAGGCCATGGAGTGGCAAACTAATTTAAAAATTGATGATCTTATTGCACTGGAAGGTTTCGAATGAGGAAAAGTATAAACGGAGAAAAATAAGGGGAAACAACTGAAGCAATGGAATCCAAAAGAAAAGAAACGGGCACAACACATGTAACGTCAGGATTCCCATTGCTATCAGAGACAGTAAGTATGCATTACAGGAAACAAAATGACACGTAAAGAAAAATGATATGAAGAGTATTAAAACTGCATTATAAAGCAGATTAAGAAACCAAGAAAGTAACTGAAAACGTGCAGAAGAATTAAAACGTGAACATCTTAAAAAAATTTTGAAGTTTGAATCCCATAAAAACTTTTAAAAAAATGCACTCTAAGACGCAACAGAGAGCAATAACTGTCTCTTATTCAAAGCTTACAAAAACTGTGGTTTGGTGGACGGTTAATGAAAGTTTTGCAGCACATTACTATCTTCTTATCTTATGTGTTCAGGCTTTATTACCCCTATTAATCAAGTCGTAGTCGCGGGGTTGTTGCGAGGAAGTCGTCCCTTCATTGCGCCATTTTTTCTCCACAACAATGAGCTTTATATTTAGCTTTAGAAAAATTTTCTAAAATCTCTGATATTTCGACCAAACGTTTTCAACTCACTAAAACCGAATCCAAATAAAAGAAAACACCTATTCTTATACCTGATTTCCCCTTACGAATATTAAACGCCCTTTTCGAAACAATGCTTTCCCACAATAACATCAATTTCTCATCTCCCGAAACTGCTTTATCTCAAAATTAAATAAAAACTCAAAGATAAATGAAGCAAAGACAAAGGAACTGCCAAAATTAAAAAAAGGCAAATGAAAAATTCCAGAAATGTATAATGAACCTTCCAATAATTATTTCCTTCCGAAACGTTAACAAGCATCCACTTATTTGACTATTCAAATTAAAATCAGAAGGGAACCCCTTGGGAAATTTTTCCTTTTTCTACCCCAGCGACACACAAGAAAAACTTTCATTTTCCTTCAACTCATTAGTCACTAAGGAAGTTTCCTTAACGAAATCTTTCTTCCCGAAATGAAGGAGCGAACCTAAACAAAGTTGCACAAAAACTTTCAATCGAAGAAATCGATCCTCTTTTTCTAATCCTCTCTCCGCATCACGTCTTGAGAAGATATTTCCCTCAAAAGTAAATTAATTAAAAGAAAACATGTTGAAAGAAACTGAATTACTAGCCACACTTTTCCAGGGAGGGAAATTTTGATTAGAAAAAACTCTTTTTCCTTAAACCGCTACTGTTTTAATTGTCTTACGTCTTAATGGCTTTTTCCAGTTTCTATACCACTGAATTCAGAATAATCGAAATTAATTTTTGTCTGCTTATCTCATGGCCTTTTCTTCATCCCCTCAAATTTAAGCTTCTTCAAATTCTCCTTCAAAAATTGTTTTTACCTTACCTTTTATAATGATAAATAATACACAACGCATTCACAGTTAAAACCCCGGAGCTGATGCATTTCTTAGAGGGTTTGGGCCGGGATATCTTCCAGGCTAAAATTATCTTCCCAGATTTCATCGTGTATTCATGCTTTGAGGTATGCGCAAATAGGGAATTATATTTTTAAGAAGCACAATCTGCTCTAAAAGGATTGCTCTTAAAATAGAAATTATTTTTAGAAATCCCATTGAACGAACTGTTTTGCAAAGATTTTTGTCGATATCGATTTAATCGATAGGGATACAAGAAAATTAAATGCTAATGAAAGTACGTCAAAGGGAGAAGACTCTCAAAGATTCATCTTCTTATGACGTATTTTCATTCAATTTGGGAAAGAAGATAAAGAGGTCAAAGACTATGGTATTGAAAGCTGCCAAAGCAAAAGCGGTGGCGAATTCGAAAGAACCAATCCAACGTCCTAAGGAATTACTGCGAGGAAATCAAAAGGCATAACAGTAGTATTTCCTTCAAGCAGAAAAGAAAGGCACATCAGTCCCGATTGAAATCGAAAGAAGGAGAATTTTGTGTGAAGAAAACAGAAAATGCTCAGATGTATGAATGTAACCAAACCAAAAATGTATGGACAAGAGAATGTTTTAGCTCTGAGAAGATACCACTTTATCCCGCCTTAAGAGGGTGGCACAATCCTCACAAAGTTTTTCAAGTTTTCCCATTTCATTTTCGTTGCTTACACGACATGTATCAGTTAACACTTTTTTCCAACGGTCATTTGTCATTGTCGCAAATTTTTTCGAAACAATTGTCTGAGCTGCGAACATTGAAAAACACTCAGATGATGTAAATGATGTAAATTTAGGTGGCCAGTCCTGCCTTCCTTTTGGCGACGGCCTATGAAAAGCCAAAAACACTACAAATATTTTGCAGGGCCTTTACTTCTTTTTTCCGGACATTCGGCCGAGTCGAGTCTCTCATTCTCTCTCAGGTAAAATCCTTCCTTTATTTTAAACGAACTAGAAATTTTTATAAATGAGACTGCCCTATATATTATATGAGGCGCTTTTAGAGAACAGAATTTGGCCGCAATCAAAAATGGAAGTGAGGATTTATGAGGAATGGATGACATATGAAACCCAATTAAAAGATTTCAAAATGATAAGTGTCCTGAGCAGGTATTTTTTTTTATTTTTGGTACTCAGAAATATAGAAGTGCATAATTCTATCCCAAATGAAGGTATGATTGCAAACTAATGCTTGAGAAATTAATTAAATATCTGAGAAATATCCAATTAAAAATTTACTTTTTTTTCTGTATGTCTTTAAGTCAATGATGAACTTTGATGAGTGACTGACAATTACTTTTTCTCAAGTGCTTACTTTTGCTTGATAGAAATGTTAAATCTTCTGCTCTGTAAAAATTCTTTTAAGGGCATTTATTAATTATAAGAATGTAACAACATAAGGTCTGATGATTTCCTATTGATGTGTAACTTCATATTCAAAAGCCAACACTTCTGACCCATAAAATGTAATCCATTCAACATATTATATTGATAACCTGATTTTTCTTTTTATTTTTTTTATATAAAACATTGCAAACCACAGGTTAAACACAAACTAAGACACTGGATTAATAAGCATAACATAACATCAAATCAACAGGACAATAAAAAACAGTTTTTGCTTTTTAATTTGACTAATTTTTGAAGATAATTCAAGAAAAAACCTCTCATTCAGCAACTTCAGTATCAGAAATAATTAATATAGTTTCCTTTACAGACTTAATATTTCAATCCAGGACTGATGCTTAATGCAGCTGAGGCATTCATCTAACAGCTATACTTCACCAAGATTTTTCTTACTTTCTTCACAGCTCAAGCTTTTTCTTACTTCAACTGGGCATGTTCCTAAAAAATTTAACATCTATTAAAAAACATTGTCTTAAAGAGATTCACTACCATGTTAAATGGCAAGTTCTCCTTCTTAATCAATTGCCATAGAAATTGGTCCCCAGTGGTCCCTAGAAGTACAATTATTAGTGGTCTTATAAATTTAATTGAAAAATAAATGCTTACTTTCCAATAACTTCGCACAGTTCATAAACATCATCAAACAAAATTTCATCGTCGGCCATGGTTGGAACTCTATCCAAAACGATAAATACGGAATATCACGACTGATAAAAACTCAAAAAGAAAACAAATACACGCACGCACAATTCATTTTTTATTGGAATGCCCTTATCACTTATCACTGGAAACATTTAATCTAAACGCACCATCTCCGCTACTAAAATCAACAACGAAAAAGCTTCTGCTTTGAGCCAACCGATGTTAAAACTTTATGGAAACGAACGGGGCGTGTCGCCCATATCAAAATCATTCAAAAAAAGGACGTTAGGGAGGAAATTACCGCACCTGAGAAAACCGGGCCGATATAAACATGGCGGCGAAAGCACATTACGAGCCAAAAACAGATGTTCTAAACCATTCTTATTGGAAGTTTTTAATTAAATCTAAAAGAGGGGAACTAATTAAGGATGTGTAAGAATTGACGCGATGAAATCAGCCGAATGCGAGATTTTTTAAAAACCGAAACCGTCCCGATAACCCTTTGTGGTCAAACTAAAGCAGTAATAATAAACAACAATCGACCATCCTCCGAGCAGAAACGTTCCACACTAACATGCGCGGAATTTCATTGGTCGGGAACGCTTCTGTCAAAGATGCGTTCAGAAATCAATAAACTTAAAATTTGGCGCATTTTTTTTTTCTTTACAATTATCAGTAACACTCACATAAACTTCATCTTTAGCTGTTAGCCGAACTGCTAGCATAAATGCATCAAACGCAAAATATTGAAATGCATATATTCATGTATATATACTGCATAAAACATCATTTTCGGTATATACATTTAAACTAATCTCATAATTTGAAGACTTAGTGCCTTTAAAACAGGAAAAACTCTGAAACCAAACCAATTGATTTAATTGGATAAATAATATCAATTATTTCTGTCAATTTAATAGTTTCGTATCAAATAAAATTTTAAATGTGGCCTACTTGTAACTGTTTTATCATATTTACAGCAGTGACGGTTTTAAGAAAGTGGAACCTAACCTTTTTCAGAACCTTCTGTTGCCGAGTGCAAATCAGCATTTTCATAAAATGCAACAAAACGATCCTAATTTCAGGATATAAAAACCTCTTGAAAACATAAAAATTATGCCTTCAAGAGAGTTTTCAACTTTCAAAATGGAAATAAATTAAAAACAGTTTTAGAATTTTAGCTATATTTACAAGCTTTAAATATAATACGTTGAAATTAATATTGCCTTAAATTCTACATGTAATAAAATATATTCACTATCATAAATATCATTAATTATAAAAATTGAATTGAGACTAGAAAAATTTTTCAAAAATGACAAAAAACAATCTTTGAGTATCTAGAATTAAATAAAACTGGTTTACGGCTGAAAACTAGCAAAAAATCAGAGCATTTCAATGACCAAATGCCAAATAAATAAATATTAATGGTGAAGTTAAAATACACAAAAAAAGGAAGCGATACAACCGGAATGATAATCAACACCTTATATAATTAACAGTCTCCTAAGTTCTCTGTTGCAAAACACAAACAAAATGGCTACAACTTAATGGAAAGAAATTTGATCTTGTCCGGAGAAAGGAGTGGTGGGGAACAAACAAACCGAGTCTGCAAAATCAAAAAACACTATTAAGTAAAGTCGGTTTTTTAGGACGACTGGAACAGGAAATGTTGCTCATGTTGCTCAAGTCGTAAGGATTGGATGGAGAGGTTTCACAATTAGGGGTGCGAATGCCTTCCATTTCCAAAACAACTGCGACACTTTAGATTTATGTACTTGGTCCCTCAAAAGTTGTTTCAGGCATGCACTCGAAGTGCACATTTATTCTATGATCTTTAAAAACTTATTTCATTATATTTAAACGTAAAGTACCATCCATTTTAATATATTTTACAGCAGTGACGCTTAACCGGAGGAAAGAAGGATGAAAAAATGAGGTTATTGCCGCCACTAAAGGCCACCATCATATAATCGAGAAATCTCTTTTAAAAAATACATGTTAGACGATTAGAAAAGTTAAAAATCTCTGTTCTCTTTGTATCAAACAAATCCTTGTTTTTATTTAACTATACCTATCCTCTTCATTATTATTTTTATAAAATAATGCAAAGGTCATGTAAAATTATTATAATATAATTTTATTGTGAAACCATTAAGTCCTATAAAACTTAGGTATTAATATAAGAAGTTTGGCAACACCCAAACATTAATAATATTATGGGGCTCCGGTTAAGGTCCATTGCTGAGATTAAATCTCAAAACCAACCTGAAAGAGCTTTAAGTGTCGAGTTGGCCGGAAAGTTCGACATGACACTGGATTAAGAATGCATCGGCAAGACTTAAAACTGTTAAATCCGACTTTCCAGACTCTTACTAAAAGTGTACAAAAAAATTACCGTAAATGCTCCAATACTAAAAGCAATGTTTAAATTAACAAAATATTATGCAACTCACTATTGAAAGAATATGGATTAAGAGAACTTCCGCAACCATTACAACTAATTCAATTTATTATTTTGGGGGGAATTTTCGCAAGAAACCGAAATCTTTCTGAAAAAATTATGAATCATCGAAACCCATCACACATTTTTATTACCAATATTGTAATATTGATATTATTTAGTTGAAGTTTATGTCATTTATTTTTTGTCAAAGCATTAAAATAAAAGCTGAAAACACAGAAAAACTTCACGATCAAAAGCGCAGGGTCAAACAAGTACATCTTGCAAAAGCTCCCCAATATTTAAAGGGAATTCCCATTATGCTTGCTTTATTCTTCAAATTAGAGGCATTCATAATCAAAATTAAACATCAGTCATTTTGTTCGAAAACAACGAAACTATTATAAATAATTAATTAATTTTCACGGCACATCAGTTAAGTGCAACCTTAAATGTATAGCTGTCCAAAGGACAAAACTAATAAAAATGGCGTAAAGATGGTGAGATTAAATTAAGCCAATCTTATTGAAAATTTTAAAACAATTAAAAATAGGTAACAATATCGATAATAACGTACGACTCTTATAAAAAAAAAGCTCACACATAAAAGTGACAACTTTCTTTCAAGAACTTTCTGGGCGGTCCATACTCATATCAAATAATAACTGGAAATTTGACAGTTAATCCTTAGCAACAAACATCCAACAATAAATAAAATTAAAATAGAGAATTGTTAGTCTGTTACGTGCGCAAGCTATCAAATGCTGCTTTAAACTTTCGACTCCTTTCGACAACCGATTCGGAAAAATTTCGAGTCAATAAAATCATTCAAATGCACCACACTTTTGAGAACGTCTCTTGACAACATCATTAAATTTTTTCTTACAAATAAAACTAATCAAACATAGGGTCAACAACAAGTAGATGCCCATTAATTAATAAAAAAATTACTTTATATTATTTTCTCTAAAGTGAATGACTTTTATATTAAATAGACTATTAATTTTTTTTATCTTACAAAAATTTAGTTTTTTTGAATACAATGAACATTTATTTAATTCTAGCTTACATTAAGAAAATTATTCGTTTTTATCATATTTTAATTAGGTAAAATTAATGTGTAAAGAAAACAAATAATACCGATTACATTTTGGGGAGGAACAACGTAAAGTTGGCCTTTCAAATGATAACATTCACCGAGAGAAGCCTGAACCCAGTTAAGTTTTTGGGAGAGCCCTCGAAAAACCAGAAATGACTGTGAGCTCCTGAGGAACTCCCAACTAACACCCCCTGAAACACCACCGGCAGCAGACGGAGTGACAAAACTTTGGGGTGATGTAAAAGACCAGTCGTCACGGCCAAAATGCCAAAGTTAACACAAGAATGGTGACGGGGCGAACAGTAATTTTGGCTAAGTTTTCGCTCGAGGATTTTGCCTTTGTTGTCATGAGTTAAATGTAAACACGAAAGAGAATGGCTCAGAGGTTATTGACTAATTTTTCTGTGGTCTCGAGATTAAACGTCAACGAGACGAATCAACTAGATTCCCACGGGAAGACAATCAAAGACAATCCGTGGCACATCTGACGCCCACAAACTTAAAAACAAGAACTTCTTCTGACCCTGGGCCCTGAAAAGTTTTACTGTTCCACTCAGCGCAAAATTCAAATGAAACTCATTATATCACATAACTGCTAAACCAGTTCTGTGGTACATCAGTCTGAAAGGTAATTTCAATTAAAATATTCCAATAATTCTAAAAAAAGGTAAATACCACTTTCGAAAAAAATCATCCTCAAATTAATGAGAAATAAGGCCGGACGGAAACCGACCAACTGAATTAATCCTTTTTCTCTAGAGAAAATAACGCGAATAAGAGCATTATAATAAAGAAACGGCCCCCACCATTTTAATAAAAAATTAATTTGCGCAATGCACTCATTATTTCTCAGGACTATCCCCTTTCTTAAAATAGCGAAAGCTGTGGAACGTTCGACAAATCAAATGCTACACTCCAAAATGACAACTTCTAAAGCTTCCGAAGTTTTGTAAAGTTTTCAGTGACTACTCTGTCTATTTCTTGCGGTCTCGATAATACTGAAAGTACTAATTCTGTTTCACACGGCCATTGTGGAGTTTCTCCACATTCCTAAGCTTTTGTTATATATTACTGCTACTTAATGCTTTGGAAACACTGACGTCCGAAATTTTACGACCTATATCATGGATATATACAAGCAGCGCCAGCGAACGTTCCAAACGCGATTGAAAAAAAAATTTAATTTTCTACTCCAAATCAAATTTAATTTTATAGCGTAAACTCTAATATAAATCAAGAATGGTTTGATGGAAACAGAATTAAGCACGAGATTGTCTTTCCTATCGAAAAGTTCATGAGGACGTTCGCCTCCGCTGTGCCTGTATTACGTCCGCCTAAATTAATGCCGTTCCCGTCACAAAACAAAAACACAACAATGCGGGGAAAGGACTTTGGTCGGTGAGAAAAGGAAATAAACATTGAAATAAATATTCTAGGATGTAAAATTAAGTTATCGGGTGAAGGGACAGAAATTACCAAAACGTTCGAAATCACAACAAGAGGAGCTTTCCTGTGATCGAGCTGACGACTTCTTCCCGTCCGAATATAGCAAGGACTGTGACGGAGCCCGCGGGAACCTCAGTGCGTCCGGCGTCCTGAATTATGCAAGTGGGGAGATCCAGTGAAATGGCTTGCTTTTCCAGCTGCTTCAGGTGTGACAAGTCTTCTCCCCTTAAAACTACTTTCTTCTCCCTAAAAAAAGCCAAGTGACTCGGCAAATGTTGGACGACACTTGGATGACTGAAAAGCCACTCACCCTTCCTCCTCCCACATAATGAGTTGGTTCCCGAAATTTTTGTCATCGCCGATGAGACGTCGAAACAAACCTACTGATGCGTGTCCTACTTGGGCTGCCGTCTTCCCTATGTCCATTCCGAGCGATGTGTTCACGACAAAAACCATTTTGTAATGGGGGATTTCACCGGTTTCGTCATCGCTGTCGTGAACGCGGGAGCCCCGGCTGATTTCCTGTCTTTGGCCTTCACATTCGATCCTCATACAGCTGTCTAATTCTTCGTCCATGTCGGGGTTGTCAAACACATAAGAGGCTGCGAATTCAGCTGAGTGATTTCCAGTATAATAAAGTCCCTACAAGTGAAAATTCCATTCAGTGAAAATTCTCCCATTCAGCCCAATGTCGAGGGCATATATTTATTTAAACCAAAATTTACATAAAAATAATAATAATAATAATAATAATAATACAATTATAATTAAAAATACATACAAAATAGAAATTAAACTGGTAATAATAAATTATATCAACATATTTTAATTTCCCTGCATTATTCTGGTGAATTACATGAAAGAGCACTTTATGTGTGATTCTGAAGTTCATATTGTGGGTATTTACAACATAGTTTAAATTTTATGACCAATTAATCCAATAAATGAAATTTTTATCAAAACTATTATTTAAGCAGCCCAATTCAGAGGAAATTACTTCTGGAAGAGTCATCCAGAAAGTTAGGAAACAAGCATAAGAAATGAATTTTATTTGGCATTTGAAATACCAAAAAGAGTGAAGAATTTTATATTTTTGGAAACAGCACTTCCTGAAGAAGCCCAATAAATCTGGCAAGAACCCACATCATGAGAATGACAAACTGCCAAGCTCAGCTAAATTTGAACATAACCAACAAAGGAAGAAATTATAATTAACATCAAAAATGAAAGTGGCAAGGTGCCAGGAGCACATGCCACATCTATCCAAAAGTTTGTAAAGGGAAGCCAGAAGTAGTGATCTTAAAAATTAAAAGAGATTTTATTTTTGTTAAAGCCTATGGCATATTCTTAAGAAAAATTGGGGAAACAATCATAAAATTAAACATTTTGCTTTGTTAAAACTGTGCAAAATGTTTGAAATATCTGAAAATATCTGACTTTTTAAAAATAATATAAAACAATTATAATTCATGCCAACCTTAAGAGCTGCATTCCTATCAATGCCCATTGCCAATAGCATTTCCAAGCATTGTTCATTTGGTTTCCACCTAATTGATGTTGTGCGCTGCTCATTTTCTTCACCTCCTCCATTTCCCTGCCTCAATGCACTTCCTCCTCCAGCTTCCATTTTAAATTGCCAAAATTGCTACCAGAGTGACTGAAATGTGAAAATTTCTTTCATTTCATAGAATGCCCATTCAATTTTTAGTAAATACTCAACATTTATTTTTAGTTTAACTTCATCATTTAAATGAAAAAACTCAAAGCTCAAACAACTATAAATAGTTTTTAAACTAAATTGATAGGCAAAAGGATTTTGTTTGCTTAATGAGCAGGGTGTATATAAAAATATTGTACAATGGTGCAGTGTTCGCCTACCCTTTAAAAATCATTTTTTAACACTGCGCATTAAATTCTAAATCATCATAATGTAGACAAGTTTAAAATTCGATTTGAAAACCGAAAAGTAAAAAATATTTAAATGTGAAATAATGAATATCGTTAGAAGTAAAAGCTGTCAGGTAGAAAAGTACTTGCATTGGGAAGTATATATAAGTGAATAAAATGGGAATAAAATAATAAGCGGAAATAGGGTGCTTCACATTTTCGGCAGAAAAAATGGTGAAATGTTTCATAACCCGACCTTGACGGTTCGACAATTTTAAGGAACATACCACACCCACAACTGAGTTAAACAGCTCAGAATGACACTTTATCAATAAACTATATATTAAAATTTGTTTGACAATTCGTTAAAGTCAAGTAGGCTCACCTTAATAAATTTGTTCCAGGGAGGTTTACAACCCTCGTAAATTTACAGCAGACAGCGAAATAAAAAAGCACCGCCTTTTAAAATGTCAAATACTATTTACTACTCTATGACATTAAATCGCGGTGGCTTTGATATGACTTTAAAATCAGAAGGCATCATGTTTTGAAATTTCACTTGCTGTAAGAGGTGGTCGATTTAACTTTTTGAGTATTTCGCATTTATTTAGAGGCAGAAAATGTCTTCGTGGAAAAAAGCCGCAAAAGCTGGACAAAAAACTCACAGAGAGAGACATCAGCCGGACAGTCGGACTCATTTAGGTTTGTTAGAAAAGAAGAAAGATTATAAACTAAGAGCAAGGGATTATAACCGAAAGAAAAAAACATTAGAATTATTGAGAAAACGTGCATTAAACAAAAATCCAGATGAATTCTACTTTCACATGATTAATTCTAAAACTGAAGATGGAATTCATCATGAATTGGCAAAAGACGATGAACATACACCTGAACAATTATTACTTATGAATACTCAAGACTTGAGATATATTACCATGAAGAGGACAATGGAAATAAGAAAAATTGAAAACCTGCAAGCCCAGCTTCATGCACTAGATAAAGCCAATGAAACAAAAAACCAGCACATTTTTTTTGTTGACTCTAAAGAAGAAGCAAACAACTTTGATGTGGCAAAGCATCTTGACACACATCCATCATTGCTTGACAGGAGGATCAATCGAATTAGGATTAGTGACTTAGGAAGCATGGATTTGGACTTAGACAGTGAAACAGTGAAGAACTTGACTCAACAAAAGCAGAAAATGTATGCAGAATTAGCTAAGAGAGTTGAAAGGGAGAAGGAATTGGGCATTATTCAGCAGAAATTGGAAGTCAAAAGACATTTACTTAGCAAATCCAACTCAAAGCCCACAAAAATTAAAAAAGGTACAAAGAATTCTCCTCCAGTTTATCATTGGGAACTTCAAAGAAAAAAATAATTCATGTTTATAAGCTCATGTAAAATAAATTAATTTATAATAAAAGTTGTTTCGAATTTTACTTAAATATTTTGTTATTATTTGCAACACTCAGTTATTTTTAGATTTAACTTGAATAAGATAAAAAAATTCAAGTAAAGCAGGACATCTACTAAAAAGAAAAAGTTGTTTAGATCATTAGTAACTTGTTAAAAATTCCACAAATTTAAAAAAAAATGCTATGGTTTTAAGAAATGGCTTTTTTATTTTAAAATTGTGATTTTTTATGTCTTTGCATTCATTTATTTGGCATTATCACTACTAAAATCAGTACTATTACAGGTTGAGATGCACTAATGGATAATAAGGAATAAAAAAATACAGTAATGGGCTGAAAATTCCTAAAATAAAGTCCCAGGAAATTTTTTAATTACTAAATACAACTTAATATAAA
Source organism: Brueelia nebulosa (assembly GCA_028293925.1). NCBI lineage: Eukaryota > Metazoa > Arthropoda > Insecta > Psocodea > Philopteridae > Brueelia > Brueelia nebulosa. The sequence goes on along the minus strand of JAQIBA010000007.1, from coordinate 773,646 downwards.
CATATTTGGAAAAATTTTATATTGAACTTCAAGTAATACAAAAAAACTTAATACAAATTATGAAAGTAAAAATTGTAAAATAAACTGAAATGTTGTAACTGCTAATGTGAAAGAAAAACCGCCTTTAAAATATAAACTTTTGGGAATTTAAAAATAAATAAGTTTAACTTTAAAGGTGTAATTTTACTTAATCTCAGGAAGTTTTTCAGTCTGCTACCATAACTTCCACTATACTGTTCTCTCCCAAATCATTCATAGCTTCTGGGGGCTGATAGTGTGACAAAATCCAAGGGTGATTCATTATTTCCACAAGAGAAATTCTTTCTTTTGGGTTTTTGCGTAAAGTCTGAAAACAATATATTGAGAAAATTAAAACACCCCTAAAAAACTATCAAAAATCATCAAACATACAAAATAATTACTTTTTTTATTAAATCCCTTGCCCCTGTGGAAACATGAGGAGGGAATGTGTATTTTGTATTCTGAATTTTTCGATAAGTGGTTTCAGTAACAGAACTTTCAAATGGTGGCTGTCCTACCAGAAACTCATAACAAAGAACACCTAGGCACCAGTTGTCTACTTTCTCATCATAATTTTCTCTGAGAACCATTTCTGGGGGAATATAGTCTAATGTACCTGAAAATTTTATAGGAACAAATTTAGAGGGAGACCATTTTACATGAACAAAAACTGTTCTGTAACTAGTTATAATTGGAATATTTAGAGGATTTTGTCTTACCACACATAGTTCTTCTAGTTGAATTAGGAGCATGAACTGACCATCCAAAATCACTTAACTTAATATTATCTTCCCCTGATAATAAAATATTTTCTGGTTTAATATCCCTATGAATGACTCTCCTTTTGTGACAATAATCCAGAGCATTCACAACTTGATACATATATTTTGCAGACTGTTTTTCAGTGAAATGGTTATCAGGCATTGATTTCATTTTTCTATATAGTTCTCCACCAGCGGCATATTCCAGAACAAGATAAATAAATCTTTTGTCATCAAAATAAGTAAACATATTCAGAATATTCGGATGTCTACAACAGAATCAGTTCTTTTAAAATATCATCTAGCCTTCATGACCTCAGGCTATTTTACTAACTTTAAATGACAGTTGATTTCAATTTCCCTCAAAACTTGTCTTTGAACATTATGCCTAATAATTTCCGATTTGTGCAGCAGTTTCAAAGCGAAGGCAATGTGTGTGTGTCTGTCCCGGGCCAAGTACACTCTACCAAAACGTCCCCTCCCCAAGGGCGCACCTATATCGAAGTCATCGATGCTCCACTCATATATTTTACCATTACGTGATAAGACATGAGCTTTCATTTTCTCTACTGTTGCACGAGCAAGGGGATCCACATCCTCATTTCCAGGAATACTGAATATTTCATTCAAATCTTTTGTCATCCTAAAAATAAATTTCAAGTATCAAAACAATAACCCAATGTAATCACTACAATTAAGTCTAAAACCATAAACACTTAAACTTATATTATCAACTACATATAATTACTTTTACAGCTCCAAAATACTCCAGAAAACAGTAAAATAATTCAAATTCTTTCAAGACCACTAAAATGCGATGATAAAACGAGTAACGACTCACACCGAGTAACGGTTCAACCGCCAAATTTACCATGACAGTGCCACCGGTCAGTTCAAATACTCTATGAGTATATATCATATTGTTCTTCATGCATTAAAATTTTATTTTTTTGCTCATGCTTTTTTATTTGATTTTAATTTTTAAATAAAAATGTTCATAGAATGTATTAACTAATTGTAAAGCAGGAGAAGAACAGTTTCCTAAAGATAACGCAAAGCGTGAAGGCTGTGGATTGCAGAAGTTGAAGCCGTCTTTATAATTTTAAAAAATTACCTCCACGCAACGAAATAATTTTATGTAAATAGTTGAAATCATGGGTGGAATACCGAGTACAGCTTACAATTTTTCTAGGAGAATATTATTGCGTTATAATGTACAAGATAGAGCTTTCAAGTTTTTAGAAAAGGATAGGTTACCACCCGCACCCAAGTTTACCATTCCTACTCATAGTAAACCTAACGGTAAGAGAAACATTCATCACTTTGTTTGATTTTTAAATACTCTTTTATAATATTTTTCTAGATCCTCAAGGGACTTCACTAAAGCACATCCATGACAAGAGTGAAGAACTAAACGAATATCTTAAAAAAGTATATCTAACCTCAACATCAAAGGTAGAAAAATCACACCAAATTTTCTAAAAATTTGTGTATTTAAGGTTTACAGTTTTTCAAAATAAAAAAAGAAGATAGATAAATAAATAAATTGAAAGGCACTTGATTAATTTTAATTTTCTCACATAAAACTTTTGATGCTTTTTTTAGGTTATTGGAACTCCTTCAAAGAGGCCTTTGCCCAAGAAAGAAAATGAGCGCCCCAGAAAGGCTATGTTTTATGAGCCTGAAACACCAGCACCTGGTCGTGCTACTGTAACAAAAGTAATAGATATATTATTGAAAACTCAAGATGAAAATAATTTCTTATCTCCAAGTCAAGTAGCTAAAGAATTCAATTTAGACAAGAAAGATACTGGTGAGCTTTTGTTTTCCACATCAAAGAAGGAACTCAACATCTGAAAAACCAAAAATAATTATTAGTTTTTTCTTTTTCAGAAAACTTAATAGCCTACTACTCATTATTTAGATTAGAGAAATTTGATTTTATGAATGCAGTGGAAAAGAAGGAACCAGAAGAAAGTAAAGTTATAGAAGCTTCTCCTTTCAAATCAGCTCCCAAACGCATTGGAGCAGAATAATTATAAAACCTAATGCTTCACTATTTAAATGTTTTTTGTTACTCATTGCAGTAGTCTGTGACTCTAATGTAATTTAATAGAATTTAATAATCTTTTCTATTAATTATATTTAATTTAAATTAATTAATGTGGAATCTTTAATGAATCCTAAGAAAAACAATAAACAATTATAAAAAAAATGAAAATGAAAATGAGATTTTACCTCAAGTTCTTAATATCATTTTATATGTATATTCTTTCATGCATTCATGTAATAAGTCCCCAAAGAAGACATAAAAAGTGAAACAACTGGATATAATACTGGGCACACTTACCAAATACTGGAATTAGTCTTAATACAGGAGGTGTTATAACCTCTCAAACAACGACGCGATCCCACCTCCAAATCGTTCCGTCGTCGCACACACAAACCAAATGCGATCCGTCTCTGCTGAGACTCGTTTGCCGAACGGCGGAAGTGCACTTGGGGTGGCTTAAGGTGATGCACCGCGCTAAGTTGGGGTCAGTCACGTCCAAATCCCAGACAAACGTTCTTCCTATCTGATTTCCTAAAGCGAGAATCTTGGAAAAGAAACATCGGCAATTAAAATTTATTTACATTAAATTTTACATTTACAAAAATGTCCTGAATCGGAAATGCATAAAAAGCAGAATCAATTTTAATTTCTACATGTTAAATCAGTCTAAAACATCAGTGAGATTGAATGAGAGTAAAGATTATAAAAAAACTAATAATTCTGCTTCTGAAACTGCAATATGAATCGCCAGTTAGCAATTAACTCAGAAAAGAATATTTACTTTCTGCCAAAAATCCATGGAAAACCTTACAAACCAAATTTCACATTCTTTATATTCAAATCTATGAATAATGGTGACGTTGGTTTCGTTATTTCTAAGCTCTTTGTCTTCCAATCGCCCTGGCTTCCAACATACAATGCAGTTTTCACAAGACTGTAAAGAAATGGAAAAAATTGAAACCACTAAAATGACCGCCATCACTTCCTTTGAAGTGATGAAACTAAGGCAATCCAGGGCGTACCTTCGACAACACAAAATCCCCTATCCATCGCACACAATCGACGTAATTCCTGTGAATGTCCCTCGTCGAGAAATCCGGGAAATGTTCCTCATGGGATTCGAAAGGCCGGTTGCTTTTGGCGGCGTTGAATGAGTAAGACTTTTTCAAGACCTCATGCATTTTCTCCTTGTCCAGTCTCCACAGCTTTAGGGAATGGTCCATTCCACAAGACATGATTTTGTCCCCTTTCAGGTCGAAATCCGCACTGAGGACTTCGTCCCTATGCCCTTCTACTCCTCCAAAAATGGCGATGCAAACGTCAGTCTTTATATTCCACAGTCTCAATGCATGATCTTTGGATACAGACAATAGGATATTTGGGTCCTTTGGGTGAAATTTCAGCTCATTTATTGCATGACCATGACCTGGAGTATTAAATTTCAACTTACTTCAAACTGTCTAATATCTGTCTTACAGTATATCCTAGAAGCATACTTACCAATGTAGTGCCTAATACAATTCATAGTTGCAGGGCAAAGAATTCTAATAACTCCTCTTGAACCTGCTACAGCCAAGTAGGGATTACCTGTCTCTACATCATAGGACCAAGCACAAGTGTAGTAATTTTCATCAGTCTTAGTTTAAAGCTTAAGGAAAAGCATAATCATATAAACAGCCTTTGGGAAATCCTAAAGGAATGCTGTCATCATATCAAAGTATAACTACTATTATTTTATACAAAAAAAGGATACATCAGGATCAGCATAACACTGCAGAAGTGTCATACCTCCATTTTCATGACATTTATAAACAGAAACCCTATTACTACCAACAGAAGCAAATATTAATGGTTCTCCCTGCTTCAAATGGTGATTGAATTGAGCTCCAAAAATGGGCTGCCCATGATCTTCCTTTACATAGCAAACAAACTTGTACTGCAGTTTTGAATTCAGCTGCTTGGCTTTCTTTCTACTTCTCTTTCCTTTCCTGCCTTTGAAATTAGTTGGGGTAGGGGTTTCACTTCTTGATGTATTATCAGTTGTAGAGGCACTTCCCACACTTGAAGTTTCATCCTAAAATAAAGAAAAATTACTATTTTCAATAACTGATCACCATTATATTGCAGAAGTTCAAACTTCCAGCCTTAACTTTATTATCAGGTAAAATTTTCTCAAATCATAAAAATTTTTTCCCAATTATTATTTTTGATATTTATTCAATTATGATTAGTCTTTGTATAAGTCGTTGTCATTTAATTAATATTCTTTTTTCAAAACAATAGAAAATAAGTAACATAAATCCCCACAGAACTATAGCCAATATACATTAGCTAACAAATAAAAACTCCAAATTAGATCTTAAATTTATTGGATAAATACTTAAAGTTTTTCTTGCTATAAAAATAAGAATAAGAACTGTATTCTCAAATAATTTTCTCTTTAAAGGAGCATGATTATCTTTAAAGCCCTTTTTGAATATCTTATAATGTTTCCTAATTCATTAACAATAAAGTAAAATTAGAAAACTCCCAAAATTTGCAAGAATTCCATGGATATACAGCTCTTAATAAAATCAAATAAATTTACGGAATTTTAGTTTATATTAAATGTCAAAACTTAGCCATCATTCAATTGAACTAAGTTAGGTTAATCTACAAAGAAGTAACATTCTGCAATTTTTCGTGAAAAATAAAGCCACTAATATCTCATATTTAAAAAAAATAGCATTAAAATAAAAAAGAGATTTTAAAAATTGAATACAGATAGCAATTTACACGAATTTTTGGTTAAAAAAAACATAACCGGATCAGACTTTGGAGGTTATCTCGATAAAATAATAAAAAGTCTCATTACTTCTTCGCCTGAATCCTCCGTCAAATTCGAAACATCTGAATTAACATTAATATTTTTTGCAGCCCTTGTTTTAGAAACGATATTCGTGGACATAACAGTCGAAAGAAAGCTATGATTTATTCTAAATTATACCACCACAACACTGAGCTGGCGTTAACCCGCTCAAAATTCAAAATAAGGCCCCGAAGAAGCAGAATGTAGGCATCGGACCGTTGAACTCTAAATTCCGTTAATACGTTACTTTCTGACAAGAAAATAATTTTCTCTTAATCAGTTCATCTTTAATCGATGAGAAATTTTTTCTTTTTTTTAAATAAGAACTCAACTTTTAGATAGAGAGTCATGAGTGAACAGATGAAGTCTCCAAATTTATCACAATGATGGTAATTAACTTTTTTCAGTACTGTATTTGAAAAATGTACCTTTCCGGATTTTTTATATTTAATTTTTTTTTGCAGGTGTAAACATGAGTATTTTATGAATTTGAGGGAAATTTTTGACAAAATCTAAAAAACAAAAGGTTTGTAAAACATTTTACTAAAATTGTAACAGTTTTACAAAATTATCACATAAAATTAATAAGTCTTTGCGAGAAATTTGGGTCGTTGCTATATTTTCAGAAAATGGAAGAGACATTAACGGATTGCTTGGTGCGAGTGAAGAATAATTTGGATAATTTAACGACAGTGAGGAATTATTTAGAAACGGGTACTGAAACAAGGCACTGCTCCATCACCTGGAGGACAATTGAAGCTTTCAACTCCATCTTGGGAATCTGTTCATCGCAGCACACCCCTCAGACCAATGCATTGGACATTCTTCTCGACAGTTTTTACCATCTGGCCAGAAACAACGCGGATCCCAGGGTTTGGAACAATTTCAGCTTCGAACTGGGAATTATATGCGTGAAGATGCTGTCTGCCATCGAGCAATGTGAAATTTTCGAAGTTCTTTTTTGTAAATTGTTAACTATCATTAATGTGATTTGCGAGCATAATACCAATGTATGGAAAGCAGCTGCAAGGCAGATTCTAAATGTCTTTATAAACAAAAAACTCTCTTTCTCGTACCTTGAAAGACTCTTAAAAATTTATCTATGTATATTAAGAAATATCGATAGTGTTGCTTTGCTTAATTTCTCATCGCAAAACCTACATTTGCTGCGGACGTTATCCAAGTTGGTGCAAAATGTTGGGGATTACGAGATCCAATCAGATATCATGGAAATCATCTTCCTTCACCTGACAAATAACACGCAATCGATGACGGATTTCTTTGCAAATGAAGAAAATAACTTATTTGAATCTCTGCAGTTCATCGATTTTGAGTCTGACTGCCGGACGTATTTAAACGCTTTGAACAGATCTCAAAAGGGATTTGAAAGAAAGGTTTATTCAGTTTGCTGCCACGTACTGTATTTGGGTGGTTGCTTTGTGGAGCCACCGGTCGGGTCGAATTCACTGTGGGTAGACGCCAATAAAGAAACAGAGAGACTTAGCATCAGGTGTGCAGATTTAGAGTCGGAAGGCAACGGGGTCATCTATATCCTGTTCTCGGACATATTGCGCCTGCAGATCGCAAATGAGAAAACCAACGGGAATAAGTGTTTGACGATCCAGACAAAGAGTTTATCAGGATTACAATTTGACGTGAAGAATGAGGACATTTGTTTGATGATTGAAAATGGAGAGCCTTTGTTCCAGTTTGTGAATTTTTTAAACGAACAAACCCGGAACAAGAAGAAACAACAGAGGAAAGTGTCCAAAACACAGGATTTTTTGACAATTGTCAGAAATACGGAAACAGACAGGAAAAAAAAGGTTCAAGATAATGCAATAACTAGCTCCGAAAGACATGGTATTGACCACATCCTCCCAGATATTTTAAACTTATTCGAAAAAGCCAACCACCCAACAACCACCAGCTCTGAAATGCAAGTTAAAACTTCCCTCGACTCCAGTATCCCGAGGGTGGAATCCACAACCCCTCCTCGATCCGAGAATGTCGCCTTGGGAAGCCAAGAACTTTCGCCCAACTCATTCGTCGAAAGCCTGGACAAGCACATCGGGAGGAACAGCCCCGAAACCCCCCGCACCCCCCGCACCTTTGAGGACTCCGTGGAAACAATACAATTCATGCAGAGGAGCATTCCGAAAGGAGGCCATAAACTATTTCGGAGTCCCAATGAAGTTGAGCCGAGAAATTTTAATTTCATTTTCGACGAAGAAAAGGAAAACAAATCGGTCGTTAAAACGGTTCAGCCGAGACCGAAAACATATGAGAGGAAAAGGAAGGAGGCGAGGACGAGTCCGCCGACGACAATGGTTTTAAGAGAGAGGAAAAATCTGAAACCAGAACTTTCGAATACGCAATCACAAGAATGTTTTCAATATGGTGCGAACATTCTCAGAAAAAGAAAACCGTCTCTTCCGAAATTAAAAAGAAATGTCAAAGGAAAAAACCAGAAACCGGTAGTTCAAAAAAGCAATGTTGAGAACGAAAAAGACAAAAATAGAAAATATTCTAAAAAAAATGAGTCAGAATTGCGGTGTGGAAAGAAAAAAGGTAACAATGAAAGACTTGAGGAATTGGAAGTAGATTTTGAGGAAAAGCAAAACAAGTGGAAGCAAAGGCAGAGGAAATTAGAAAAGCAACAAATAGACTCAGATTGCCACAGAAAACAGCAGATACAGAGAACAGAAACGGTCACTAAAAGCACAAAGAAAATGCCAGCTAACCAACCCTCGAAACATCAGCAAGAGTTGCAGTCGGAAAGAAAACCTTCGCTGTTGGACCCCAATGGTTACGCCTACCGCAGGTGGTGCGAACCGACAACCTCCGAAAGAAGTAATTTCTGGCTGAAGAAACTGAGCGCGGTGCAGAAATCGAAAACCGATTCGGGCAATGTGTTCAACTTCTCTGAGGACTCCGACTCTGCCTCTGCGAAAGACCGGAAGAAGAAGCGAAGAATAGTGCATTCCAAACGGAAGTACAAAACGAAGGAGGAGGAACAAACGACGCTGAAGGAGGTAAAGGAAATTTTAAGGAGGGCATCCCCTAAAGGAAAACAAAAGGTGATTTTTCAGAAAACTGAGGATTCAAAGATGCATTGTCCTGAAGTTCTCCTCAAATCGCCGGAGCCTTTTCCAGCGGGAGGTTACGATGCAGAACCCCAACAGTCTCTCCATGTCTCAAAGCATGACTCCACCTTTGAAAGTTTCAACAAAATTATAAAGGTGAATGAAGGTGAAAATAAAAGCGGTGCCAAAGAATCCAGCAGCGAGTCGCATTTTTCCAACAAGGAGGACGATGAGGCCTTCGATCGAAACAAAAAACGTGATCGCTCCACTGAAGAAAACTCTTTAGTAAAAACTCACATAAAAAAGAAATGCAAAACCGCTGTACCATCCGGAAAGTTCCTTTCGGTCCTCCGACACCGCCTGCAGAAAAAGAAACAAGTCAATAAACATCAAACGGATGAGATAATCCGAACGGTAAATAAAGCAGTCGACCATTTGTTTAACCACCTTCAGCGGAATGAAGCTGAGAAAATGGTGACGTACCTGAGGACAGCGGAAGAGGCAGCCACCGTAGTGGAGGCCGATGTCGAAAGTTTGAGTCTTCGGGCAAAGCGCATTCAGCGGGCGATGCTGTATTTTCAGGCGGGTTGCTCCGTTTCTGATCTGTGCGAATCTCTTGAAGCTCAATTTTCAGCAGTGAAATCAGCACTTCAGGATTTAGAAGAAAAGAAAAACGTTTCGAGGGTGATAAGTCGAGTGAATGAGCGTTTGTTGGGTTTGATCAAATCCGAGATTGATAAATCGATCGACAATGAATTCACTTCTAGGCGAAACAGGTTCCTGAAATGCGCATCATTTTTTGGTTATGAATGCTGACAATGACTTTACACAGTACGCAGTGCTGATGACGAGTGGAAGAGCTTTGCAACACTGGTGTCAAGAAAAAAGCTGTATTTTATATAGGTGATACAACGCGAAAGGGGTCGGTGGCCACAGGTCGATCCCCTCCGATTTTCTTCAAATTTTACAGGTTTGTTCCTTTGTGCCTTCGATGAAAAACCCCCAAATTTCAGTTCGATATCGCCGAGCATTGAACAGAAAATGACGCGTTCCATTTTCGATGTCCGACTCGAAAATCGACAATTTTGCACTCCCGTCCTGCGGAACCGATATAAGCCACAAAAATGAGCTTTTGCATTATGACAGAGCTTTACATGCTCTTTCGAATGGTATAAGTTTCAACTTTGTAGGCCTCATGGTTGCTGAGCTAAAGCTCCTTGCCATTTTCTGTTCAAATGGCAATATCACCGGAACGGATGGAGATATCGAACTAAAATTTGGGGGTTTTTCATCGAAGGCACTAAGGTACAAACCTGTAAAATTTGAAGAAAATCGGAGGAGGTCGATCTGTGGCCACCGACCGCTTTCACGTGGAATAACCCATTTATTATTTTTAGTGTTCAAGGAAAATATTTCAGAGCTAATTAAATTAATTAGTATAATTCTGTGCACTCGAACTTCGTGAATAAATTTTGAAAAATTTGGGAATAGATTTAATAATAAAAACCTTTGTTCGTCATAAAATAATCCACAGTAATCCATAATCCAAAAGTAAACTTAAGAAAGGAAACAAAGCTATAAGAAATTTCTCGAAATGTCTGAGCGCGAATTAAACAAATTGCTGCTACTTCACTCAATCTCTGGCAACCTTATCAGGTCCAGACGAGAGCATTCAGGGTCGGCGCGGACAACCTTTAAAATTAAATTCTGAAATTAGCCCGTAAATCTTTGAAGAGACCAAAAGTCACTTAAAAATCAAATGGGGCTGTACTGTATTATGAAAATGTCTGCTGACATGCCAAGAATTAGAAAACATTAAAAATGTCTACTAAAAATCATATATTGTATAAATATTTTTACAGTATAAAAAAACCGCCTCAGGTTCGGGTTTGGATTGACTCCTATTAAACAGCATTAACTTTTGTTGAATGAATAGCTGAATCCATCAGGTGTTCTGTTCAGGTTCAGTTTGCCGGGTGGGAAGAACCTGTGAGCAGTTGATGGGGCAGGTTGATGGGGGAGCTGTTGGGGAAGAGGATTGTAGGCGGCGGGAGAAGGGGTGGAGCCGAAGGAGAAGCTGTACTGCGGGGAAGGAAGGGCGGCCGGTTGTGCCACCTGGGGGCGGTAGTTGGGGTTGTTGTACTCCTCTCTGTACTGACCGTCATCGAACTGAGGAGAAGCGGTGTACTGAGGCTGGTACCTGGGTTGAGCGATCGGTGTTTGGTATGAAGGCTGGCTTTGGAAGTACTGTTGGGGAACATATTGGGGTTGATACTGGGGTTGGTACTGAGGTTGCTGTGGTGCAGGGGCCAACGGGGCCGGTGGCACTGGGAGGTGATCGCCTGAAGCCTGGAATCCGTTCTTCCCGGCAGTGTAAGTTACGGTTCTTCGTTGACCACTGAGAAGCAGAAAGAAGATTACTAAGAAAGAAATATAAAAAGGAAATATGCGAAGTGAAAGGAAAAAAGAGTCACCTCGGGTCAACGTAGCTGTAGGATCCTTTCCTGTTCCCGTCAGCATCACTCTCTTCTTTGAACTCCACCCCGTCCTCCTGTGTGTAGGCCGAACCAAAAGTCCCATCGCCGGAGAGGTACCTCGAGTCACTGATGATGGCCGCTGTTTCTGGTGCACCCCTGTACTGCGCGGCAGTAATGGCTGCTAGTGCTAGGAGAAAAACCTGAAAATTTCACGTCCACGATGAAGTCGATGAGGAACGCCCTCGGGAGATCGCAATTAAAAGAAACGTGCGAGGCCTTCACATTTCTGGAGAGGAAATCTTGACAATGAATGGAGGAATGTTTCTGTCTCCGGACACCTCCTCTGAGAGAATGATCGCGGCTTTGACCTTTCAGGTGGTGGCATTGAAACTTCATTTCCCGGATTGCTCTCATTAGGACTATCGATCACGATGACAATCCAAATCGTTCATTGTATACGTACGTCTGCTTTCAAAGTCTTCACATAAATATATAGATATATTGCAAAGGCGTGCAGTTTTCAAAAATATATATAATAAGCAGCGGTGAGCGCACTCAGCAAGCAACAAAGAGAAGCAAAGTTCGGTGCGTCCTCCCCCTCCCGAACACCAAATACTTACAAGCCTACACATGGCGGTTGATAAAGCTCTGTCTATGCAGACCAACTGTCTCCCTTCCTCTCTGCGTCATGTTTATATAGCGGATCAGAGTTTTGGTTGGTGGTGGAACTCGACAAGGAAGTCCTCTTTGGGACGCAGAAGCATCTCGCTCTTTTCTGTAACGCACTGTGGCTCTCGGGAGTCTCCTCATGGACTGACTGAAGGAAGGAGGGGAGGAGGAGAATATTCTTAAGTCGAATGGGGGTAAGCACGGACGGTTTGGAAAGAACAACTGATTTACTACAAACAATCTTCGGGGCAAGTGGGATGCAGGATTGCAATATCTTTAAAAGTTTTTTTCCAAGGTGCAATTTCGGTACAGTTTTCCTAAGTATTTGAAGGGAGCTTAACCCATTCAAGGGAGCATTAAAAGGAGACAGTAAACAAGAACTCAAAACCTTAGCAGAAGCAGTTAGATCCGCCATGTCACCTGAGTGTTTATTTCTGGGTTTTCGATCTAATCCTTCAAACTAATATATATAAATAAAAGTCTTTTCGAACTCTGACTGATTGGTGCTACATGGCTAACCCTTTCTGATTATCTGTTCCTAACAGTAACTATGCGTAACAGGATAAATTAATTTGAAAACAAATAATTATCTTTGAAGTGCAACTGAAGCCAAGTCCTTTCCTAAGTCCTTCAACTGAAGCTTAATCGACTCAAATGAAACTGTTTGGGTGGCAGAAATGAATTTAGAAAGAACCTGATGGTGAATACTATCATAGAAGGTCGTCTTCCCAAAACCTTCTGCCATTCAAGGTGCGACTCATCCGGATATCATTCGCGGGCGATCCAGTTTCGCCCTAAGGTCGGCCTAATCCGTAATTGATTAATTCGGAGATGATGTTTATTGTAAAATGGTAGGATCAGCGTGAGGAAGTTTTTCGATACGGGGGTTGGAATTGGGTGTGCGAAGGCCGCGCGGCAACAAATGCTCCATCTCTGGCTTTACCACGTCATGGAGGAACTTCCTTCGTAAATATGCAAATCCTGTTTCCAGTGTAGCTTTTATTAAATATTGTTGACTACGGTACAGGGATTTCTTAATGAAATTGCTGACAGATAATAGTAAACACAGCAAAAGGCTCTTGTAGTTTGCTCCGCCCTTTGCCAGACCAATTCCGTCTTTCGGGCGCAGTCCTGTAATTTTCAGTCATTATACCATCATACCAATCGAGGACGCGAGGACGAAACAGCGTCGAAGAAAAAAGGGGAAATAAGGAAACGAGGTGAAGGAACCTCATTTGAAAGTGAGTCCCATCAAGGCCACAAATTATGGTTTCCACTGCCCCGACGGAGGTTTGGCGTCGCAATCGACCCCCCCCCCCCTCTTCACGTGTCACGTACTCCCACCCCGCGACCCCCCTTCGCGTTACATCACAAGGAAATCAGATTAATCGCTTCTCCTAAATTACACATTCCGACGAAAACCTCCCGAAGGGTCCTTGTACGCGCTCCCGAATGCGGCTGCGGTATTGTTTTTATAAAGGTGACTCTTCGAGCACTTGGGAATGAGGCAGGCAGTGACCCTGAACACATTCCTCAGCACGTGAGTAGCCTACCCCCTCCCCGGAGTTACACGCAGAAAGTGGTTCTTTTGTTGTGAGCACTGCTGATCAGCGGCTGCACTCCGTCAGAGGAAGGTCCTCCGGAATGCGTTGGGCGTTTGGATAGAGCACCAGTTGGTATCTCCCGTTGAGAAGTTTGGGAGCTGCCTCCCTATAGTCTATTAATAGAGTGGGCGGGGCTCACAAAATTCCAGGCTAATTCCCGCCACCAATTAACAATGGAAAGCCAGTTATGGCAGACTCGTGGCGGAGAGTGTACCTGCGCCCTTGGACATTTACGCCTCTGTCGCTTTGTTTCCCCTTCGCTTCAAGGTTCAGATTATCTCCATGGAAAGGCAGTTGCACCGTCGTTGGCCATTTCTTACGGTTGCAGGGCTTTAGTCCTGACATTTCTTTATAACCGCAGAAATGGATTCGACGTTCTTGGTCGAATATGGATTATGAGGAATCTCTACATTTAAAAGTCTGTTATCAACGACACCAGTCTGGGTTCAATCTATATTCGGAGTTAGGAAAAGTAATAGTAATTGATTCAAAAGAGAAAAGGCTATTATTTTAAAAGCTTTTTTGGGGGTTTGATGAACTTGAAAAAAGTTTACATTAGTAATTTCTCCCCTCTCTCCTTTCCATTCATCTCTTTCTGATTCGAAAGCTCGCCTTGATCCCGCTCGAGCCAACCTGTTATTACGACCAGGTCAGATCACTATGATGAACGGCTACCCGTCATTAGAAAACTGAGTCCGGTGCCCCCGCAAGAGTTGAAGTACTTGACATTTGGCCAACTTCATATATCAGTCGGACGGAGCCCATCCACCCCTGTTCGTCTCCGGACAATCCCTTCGTGGGAAAATCCATGGACTTTTGGACATTTCCAACTTGGAAATGTTCGAATGTGACTGTGCTCGATGGACTCCTTGACCGTGACTGCGTCTGTGCTGACCTTTCTCGCACACTCCCGCCCTTCCTCTCATTTGTGGAGCGAAACAGTGGTTTCAGGCACTGGGGATCTTTTCCCTTCTTAAGTATAGTGAAGAATGGAAACCTCAAAGGACAAGAAAAGACCTCTAATTTGGATAACCAAGTGAATTTCCTGAAGATCTCACAAAATAATAATAGGTTCTAAAAGTTTTCCAAACGAGAATTAGTGGGATAAAGCGAGACGTTCTTATCTGTTCTCTGAAAGTAACAGTGGTTTGTCACGTTTCTTTTTTGATATTAAATTTGGAGAATTATTCGACTCAGGAAAACCGTTTGTAACAGCTGACACTGGTTGGCTGCAGTTCCCTTAGGCTACCAAACTAATTGAAAAAGTCCCACTATGCAATTTGCAATGCATTTGCATATTACAAATAGCAGCGGTAAAGTTTAAAGGTTATTTAAGAAGGTAATTGATGCGATACGGTCGTTAGAGAGGTCTTTTGGAAATCTTTTTTTTTCCTCCAAATAATGTCGAAAGTTCAACATGGGACACTTTTCATTTTAGTTTTCATTTTGACTTCTTTAGGCTCTGATGTGCAGAAAATTGTTAAAAAGCAAGTAATCGTTACAATAGTTATAAGAAATACTACTATTTTAGACAAATATAACAAAATAAAAGTTAGTTTAGCTATATAAAATAAAACAAAAACAAAAGCTAAAGTAGTAAAAAAAAAGTAGCTATTTAAGACATTTTTTATCGCCCTTCAAATTTTTTCACTATTTAGAGTATAATCTCCATAACTACGTAAACGGAAAGCTCAATAATTTTTTTTTTGAAATAATAACAATAATTTTTCCGCTTTCAACTATAAAGTCAGAACTCAAATGGAACTACTCATTACATGTGCGGAAAGTTCAGTTTTAAACAAAAGCATTTCTTATAAAACTCTTAAATTGAGGCAATTGTGCACAGGATTGTGTGAGGATTTTCTGGAGTCCCCACGCGGAAACTCCACTTCATCTTCACTAAGATATGGGAACACTGGAACCGTAACAATGAGGAAAAGCTCACCAAAACAGGAACTCCCTTTTAATCTTGGAAATCAATTAGCCTTCCTACGCAGCCGGATAACCAATTGACTGTTGCAGACGACGCCGATCGCGAGCCATTAGCAAGTCAAATGAAAAACCAACACAATTACCTCTGATTAACTGAACTCCATCTAAATAATGGCGTGAAGGAACTCATTGGAAACCTCGACACGTGCTTATGCTGAGAAGCTTCGTTGCAGATACAAAGGGGAGAGAAGCACCAGGAAAAGCCCAAGTGACTAAATGGCACAAAGAGATGGCTAAGGTTGGGAAACCTCAAGGAGGTGAGCGGAAGAAAAGCCAAATGACCTGATGTAATGAAGAGGAAGAGATGCATAGAGAAGCCCATCGAAAGCGCCCTTGTCCTCATGAGAAGAGACCCAAAGGAGGTTCCTGCATATCCGGTGGGCCCCGCGCTGAGAGCCAAGGCTGAGGCATATGCCGGGGCGTGTGCCCGCTTGGGGCCTCAGTATTGGCGCAGCGGGCTTTGGACCAGGTCCGAGTTTTCTAGTACTCCTCTCGGGCAGTTGGTGCTCTTATACTGACCTTATGGAAGAAAACGTTAATACCCTGCGTGCACTTTCCAGGTATTTATTCTGTATTACTGGAGACAAATTTTTGTGTGTTCGGGTCGTTTTTAATACTCCTCTTCCCTCCCAACTCCTATTTCCCTTTTGGAAAAATTATCGATTCCAAAATCCATCGACAGGATGTTCATGCACCTTTCCATTCATTATGGGAAAAGTTTCATTAATTATTAACGTTTCTTCAGAGGCAAAAGAGAAACAATTTTTTCTCGAGTTCGAATATTTACTTCGTCTATTATTAAACATTTAAAAATTTTATTTTCCTTTAAAATTATTACAATCCATTTTTAACACTTCAAAATATAACTACTGCTTAACAACAATCATTTTTTGAGAAATGTTGGCCTCAACCATTCCTCAATTGTATAGTGCTGATATTAATTTTGTGTCGTGTGTTGTAAAGGGTCGAATGCGGAACCGAAGAGACGCAGATGTGTGTTTTTTGTTGTTAATAAGCAACTACAGGTAAGTGCTAGAAGCACTTTACAGGACTTGTAAATAAATAAATAAATAAATAAATAAAAATAAGACTGAATTCGCCATAAATCACGTACATTTATTGAAGCAACACTTTTCCCAGCAGAAAGTAAAAAGCAGATTCTTCGAGTCTGGAGCCGACTGGAAAGAAAAAGTTAGGGATTCTGCACTTGGCCACGTGCTTTCAGGTCATCATGACTTAATTAAGAAGAGCATAATTTCCTTAAGGGCAGTGACATTGTTCACGGGTGTATGCGGATTACTTTAGAAAGAATAGAAGTACGAGTGCGGTTATAAAAAGTGGAAAAACGACAGTTTCATACAAGAAATATCATTATTTTGTGGAAAGTGGAAAATAAAATAATTATAATCACCAAAAAAGTCTTTATCTTAAAATAAATAATAAAGAAAAGGGAGAAAAAAATTTCAAAAAAAAATAAAAGAAAATCATGCAATGGCCGGCCGCCCACTTTTTTTACTCGACTTACATAATCTCCAGTCAGACAGTGGAGACAAACTTTTTTGGAAAAGAAAACAAAAAACTGTGATATTTATTATAATGCGTAGGCACTGCTCGAGGGAAAATCGAGTTCATATGAAGTAATTTTAAGGACTTTACTAATTGCGGAGAGAGAAAATCCCTCTCCCGATCGCCCCGGGAATTCGTTTCGAGGGCACAATTGTCTCCAGCGAATGACATTGGAAATGGGAGGGCGTTATACACTTCTCGACATTTTTTCCTCCAACGACTACCTCATTCGCGTTTATAAATTCTCCAATTAGTCGCGAATGCCATTATACCACATTTTAATCAGAATTCCAATCGAACTGCTGCTTCAATTTAACTGATTAACCAAAAAATTCACACTTATTTCGTTGTACTTTCAGATGAGATGTCCGTGCATCAGGTTTGTTCCAATTCTCAGGTGAAAACAGGATAAAATTGTTTCGTTGAGACCAACCCAGGGTGGAGAGAACCCTCCAAATGCACAATGAAGTGAAAAGCGATACTCAGGCTCGCCCGAGGAAATGCAACTTACTTTTATAATTTTGGTGAGTTTGTTTTTTCGTTTCCCAGTGTTGTTAGAAATCAGCTTTCATTCTTCCCTTCCTTCCGAAGAAACAGTTGACGGATTATTCTGAACACAAGCGAATAATTTTGGGAAAAAAATAAAAATAATAAAAAAGGGAAGACGTTTGAGAATTTTAAGTCTAAATATAATACTTGAGTATGAAATTACGATAGTAGCAGAAAGAGAATTCGAGTCGTCCTTTCTACAATCTCACCATGAGTAAATAAAGAAAAAAATTCATGAAATTTTGCTTCTTCCAATTGTAAATGCAAAGTTAAGGGCAACTCAAGTTCGCAAACGAACTTAATTACCGCTACTGATGCAATTCAAACTCTACTATGGCAGCACATTAATCGCCACTAATGCCAGCGAATAAAAAACAAGCCCGAAGGAGGGGAGGAAAAAAACAAACTTGTAACTTTCCATTCTCCGATCTGATCGCTGTTAATTAAAATGAAAGCAAGGATACGGGATAAATTGAGTTGTTTAAGTTCACCTCCTGCAGGGGAGGATGGCTCCCGATGATCGAGGAAAGGCCGCTTTGTGCTGGAGGAATTCATTAGGAGCTCTTGACCCTGCCGATGGCTAACCCAACCAGAATTAGGCCGATGGCTGGGGCACTGACATTCACAAATCTGTGCACGCAGAGTAACCGGTGTATTAGATAATACAACTGGGCACTTTTTTGGGCCGGTAATGAGGGGGGAGGAAGAATCCCTCCCCCGTGTTTTGGTTTGAACGTTTTGTCTCCTTCCACGACAGAGAGAACCTTATACCATTTCAATTTTCTTATTTTACTTCTTTGACAGTTGTGCCAACCTCAACTTTCTAATGGCCATAAGCTTTTCATACGATCGTATGGTTATATAAAACTTGAGTGAAAACCTAACTTTCAAACTCGGAAAAAGACCGAAGGGCGATTTAGAAAACTCCTTTAAAGTCGCCACGATTGATTTTATCATTGGAAAAATTACTGCGAACATAATTGGCGCCCTCGCAGGCCACTTAATCCGTAATATGTCGACTAAGGATACTATTGTTTCAATTGGGTGGGGTACTTATGGCTTTTCAAATAAGGCAGTTAAAGACTACATCGTATGATCCTGCTAATCTGTGCAGGAGCACAGACTTTTAAAGTTATTATGCAGAAATATTGAGAGGAAAGGGGGTAGTACGGTCACAGAATGAAGAAAAGAGCGTCGCAGCAGATAACCCTGAAAAACTGACTGTCATCGTGCGGCAATCAACCGAAAATTTCGTTGGGGGCTCCAAAATGCACAACCGAAGTCACCCACATAATTCGGTTGTTTATATTACCTTGAGACGAAAAATGAAAAGCGGGACGTGATTAAAGTAGCAACCAGCCATTGATTATCACTTCGCGCCGAGATTTTTTTGTGAAAGAGTAATCGGATTGACGGCTAGAGTCATTCGATATCTCGAATCGTTCGATATCTCGGTATTGATGTGACACTCCAAAATTAAGGCAAATTTGTGGTGTCCCAAAGGTTGCGTCTTCTTTCACTGGCCAAAGTGCCAACCCCTTCCCTTGTGTCTCTTCGGGGTGTGAATTGCCTTAGGGCAGTCAATGCAAAATCAATTCATTTTTGTATTATGTTTTAGGTGCTTTGCAGTTACATAGAAAATTCCAGTTCCGTCTCTCCGCCATTTTCCGATTCGACAGGGAGACCATCTCGGTACATTATCGACAATCGAAGAAATGCATTATTTTCCAAAAGCCCAGAGGCATTACTGCAGCCGCCCCAGGAGTATCTTCCGAGAGAGTCAACTATGTTCAGATTGAAAGCCAACCCCTTCAAGCACAGCCTGATACCCCTTCAAAGCCATCAGAAGGACTTGGCAGCGGAGGCTTCCATTTCAGAACCGAAATTCTATCGGAAGTACGGTGAAAACGCCCTCCCGAGAAAGATAGTCAATACTCTGAAAATAAGCGGAGGTTTAGGGGACTCCAGTGAATTTAAGTATAATGTCGGGGCGACTGAAATCCAAAAAAACTCTTCGGGGGTTTTCGAGCCCCACGGCTTCATGCAAAGCGAGGACTTGAATGAAGTTGCGTCGACGGAGAAGGTGCGGTCCTGGATGCCGGGGGTGGGTCAAGAAGTGGCGTCCACCACTTCAAAAGATGATCAGGGCTCCCAGTCGAGTGGAGGGGTGGATTCTGACTCGTCCACGGCGACGACATTTCCCTGGGAGGTGGAGAGCACAAAGGCGGAGGAAGGGAATCAGATAGACGAGAAACATGTGTACGAGACACGGATAGAAACTGTCAGCTACCACCAGGAGGTTATATACAACTCTCCGAAGAAACAAAACTGGATAGAACTTAAGCGGAAATCAGAAAGTTACGAACCTTCGGAGGAGAACTATGAAGAGCCTGAGAAGAACTACGCATCTCCTGAGGAGAATTTCGAGCCGCCTGAGAAGAGCTACGAACTGGATGAAGTCATGGCCCAGTCGACGGACAGCGAGGACAATCAAAACAAATTCGGATACGTCGTGGAAGGGGAAAACTACCGGAAGTACAGAGTGGAAGAGCGAACTGTGGATGGGTTTATCGTGGGCGAATACGGGGTGGTGAGCCATAACGACGGGAGTCTGCGGGGGGTGAGGTACACGGCGGACAGCAACATCAACCCTCAGCTCATCTACGAAACGCTCATCAAGTTTCTGTCGTTATAGCCAAGTGTGCGTGGGGCCGAAAGAGTACAACCGACCTCGAAACAGATGGAATGATACAATCAACTGGCGTTCGCGTTATTTCCGGGCACTCCCTTCGCAAGTGTAAGGATCGTAACCGGGAATGAACCCTTGGGGCGATGCCCGGCAATTAGTAAAAAAATGAAAGTAATTCGGCGGACTATTGTGGGATTGCTGCTGGGGCGGAACTATGTTAATTACACTAAAATAAAAAATAACTCTGTTGCTTGTTTTGCCCTTTCCTCCTTCATTAGTCGAGTCGGCTAATTGGGAAATGAGAAAAGCCGAAGGTTGACAGAAAAGGCTGCGACCTGTATTTCGCGGGTGAGAAGTGTTGTATTGAGGGGCCGCCCAAATGTCGAGGTTAGCTCTGATCACCGTTCGGAAGGAATGACGTGCAGGTAGGAGCCTGCAACGCATATTAAGAGTTCGTGTCCGATTTTAATTAGACATCATGTTTCAATTTCGATTGGCTCTCGATAATAATGATTGAGTTCGCGATGATTTGAATTTGAGTGAGGTCGTTTGGTGCCTTCACTTCTGGCCGTTTCTGCCAAAAGAAGGAAGCAGATGATTTACCATATCACCAAAAAGCTACCGGCAGTCTGCCAAAAAGGCAGGTTCGAGTTTGACAACTTTTTCGGGTTATATTATAGAGAAAATATTCTATCTAAAATTCCTTTTTGTCTCTCTTTAACTCCATAGCTTTTCTCCGCAACATTCTCTTTGGTTTCACGCATTTACCGCCAATCGTAAAGAGAACGTTTTTAATAGATTGTATAATTTCCGAATAAAAAATATTGCCAAATGAACCATTGAAAGTTTTAAACGCGCCTAAAAGATGAACGATGATGGCAATACAATCGCCTTAGCTATTAAGAGGACGTTAAAAATCCGAAAGCCGTTCCTGAGAACCGAACTGACTCGCTCTCAAAAAGAAAAAGAAGACGGAGAGAGAAGAAACAAGAAGGCACCGGAAACCGAAAAAACTGAGTCCTTTAAGGCAACATATAATTTGAAACCTGAAACACTTTAACTTGTTGCGAATTGGGCGGAGACGGTGCAGACACCTGAGCCCGACAACGAGCTCTCTTTGTCATCCTGAAAGGAATAACGAACGGAAGTGCGAGAAGAAGAGAGAAAAGAAGGACTTGGCTCGACAGATACAGCTGACAATGGGGTTTCGAACGTTGGGAACGCCCCCCGTGTTTTCTCGTCCTGTCTGCAGGTAAACCTCTCCATCCCTTGGCATTTCAATCGGGAAAGAGTTAGGAGAGAAGTTGGCGGCCATTTTTAATTCCCCAACGGTTTTGTTTCTACATCCTTTCGCATTGAGCGCTGGCAGAAAGCAGGAGATCAGGAAAGGGTTATTTTCCCAGGGACGTGCCTTAAATGTCGGACATGAAGGCTTTATGGTCGAATCAGATGTGGGGCGGAAAACCTAACGTGCTGTTGCTCCAGAATGTTGCTGACTGTTAACCATGTGCAAGAGAATAATAATAATTTATTTCTTTTTTGATTCTTAAATGACACAGTAAATAAAATAAAACAAACACAGACATATTTCATTTTTTAAATATTTTAAAATCTCACAATCAAATTTTTTTATTTTATTTTTTTAACAGCCCTGGCATTTTTTTAAAGTAAAAAAATGATGAGAAAAAAATAAATAAATAGATAAAATAAATGTGCAAATAAATTACTAGAATAAAATAAAATAAAATAAATCTTAAAGCTTTTAAAATATTAAAACTGTGTTATATTTTAAAAATACTGAAGCTATAGAATCGTGCTAGAGAATTTTTATTATGTTCATCATAAAAAATCTTGCTATCTCAAATGCCTCTATAGTAGAAAAAATTTTCATCCTCCACTGACATCTTTGGCATAATTCCTCTTGAATGCATTTAACTTTTCTAAAGATTTATTACCCAGGAATCTCCTTCCTCTGCTGCCTTTTTAAATATTATATTTGAGTTTTGCCTAGAATCCATTCTAAAAATTTAATTTCAGGATAAGCTTTGTAGTTGGCAGACCTTAGGGATCAGCAGCGTTTGGGTCCCGGGACCAAAGCCATCCTCGTGGTGACCTCGAGACCCTGCCGAAGCAGACGACCTTGGGGTGTGCGACCAATGAACGTCCTTGCGGCCCCGCAAGGGGGACCTGTGGGGGACTCCGCCCAGCAGTCAGAACCTGACTTCCCTTTCGCATTCACTCTCAACGTCTCATAAATTATGGTAATGGAGAGCCGAAAGGGCCCAGAAAGCAGACGGACGCGCCAGCAGTCGCTCCCTATAAATAACTTTATTAGGGGTAGAAATCAGAGGTTGACTAACACAAACAACCACCGACTTGCCAGCAATTAATTTACATCTCGTAGGGGTGAGAAAAGAGACAGAAGAGCACCTGAGTTACACCAGGCACCCCTTCGCAAAGAGCGCGATCATTGGTCGGCCAGGGGTTGGAACAGAAGGGGAGGAGCCTAAGGCTGACGACGATCTCAGACTACCCTTACGACTCGTCTTCATTTTTCTCAAACCTTCTAACGAATCGGGGTGAGTTCGGATTTCTCGTGAGTTTCACTCTTTCTTAAGTCGCTTCCTTCGGGAATGGAGCAAAATTCGCCATTGTCTCCACACCTGCAGGATTTAAGGATTGGCAAACTTTCAGGATCTTCCAGTAAGTGTTCACCGTTATTGTCCGCACTTGCAGTGTCAGCATTGCAATGCCTGCGTGTTGCGTCCCGTCGCTGGGGCTGCAACAGCAAAACTTAAAATGCTGTGCGGTGACGTAGGCACAAATTGGCACTTTCCGATCCAATTCTGAGCTGCTGAAAACTTTGCATATTTGAAATCCTAAATTGGGATTCTTTGAATGAAATATTAACATCGCTTTGTCTAATTGTGAGGTTTTCTCTTTTCTTCTTTTTCCCTCATAAATGGCCCAGTTAATCATCTACTATCTTTGTTTCAATTCGAAATAACATAATCTCTATATATTGTAACTGACCTTTTATCTTTAATTCCGATAGAAGTTATGAATTATTTAGTAACCTTTGAAAATTAATGGGAGTTAATTTATGTAAATAGCCAGGTTACATGTGATGTAGTTTTGCCTTCCATTAGAAGGGAGAAGAGGAAAAGTTTTTCTATTAGTTTAAGGTTCTTCGGAAAGTAATTTCTTGTGATTTATTTTAGAAGCAAAAGAAAAGTACAGTAAGAACGAACTTGGGAGCTCTAGGGAACACATTTTTCAATATCAGTCCTAATATTTGCATTTGTAGCAAAGAATAAAGCAAAGAATAGCTTTAAATTAAACAACCGAAAATTTGTCTACTCAAAGCACTGACCACTCTGTCATCAACAAAACGGATACAAAACCAATTATTCATAATTAATCGATGAAAGCCATTATGAGAAGGATTTTGTGTTTCAACATCATCTGGTTGCGTCACGGTCCATATGTTGCACTTTTCACATCCCCATCGGCAGGTTTTCTCATGAGTGCGCTCACCTTCTCCCAACGGGGTTTCCTTAGCTCCTCAGAAGGGCAGAATTGTTTTTTAAGTAGCCACCTTGACCGTTTTACTGTATTATGTGGTTGTGATTTATCATTCCGAAGCAATGAGGAACAGAAATAAGGGGTCATCGAAGTTTTCCTACTAAAATTTTCAGATGGCTCTGAATGGGTGAGTGAAGCCAGCGTTCTTATTTTCAGTTATCTCATTTTTTTTAAATAATCTGAAAGGAATATTCCTGAAAGCAAAATTTTTTCCCACTGCCGAAAAGCACATGAACTTGAGTAATATCACATACAATATGAAAATAGATTGCAATCCCATAGAGTTTCTGCCGGGATAAGGCGTTATAAAATCGGCAAATTTAAAAGCTTTGGTCGCCCAAAATTCTCTAAATAGTCAATAGGAGATATATTTATAACGAAGTCACACCTCAGATTCACTTCACTACAACTCCACATTGCAATTATGAATATAAATTTAATTTCAAAAATTTAAATAAATCTAAATAATTAAATGATAATGAAATTTAATAAAATTAAACTGAACCAATCGGAAATTTCACACAAAATTTAATCTACGAAAGTTAGTGTAAAAATCTGCTATTAGCAGATGTTCGTGTTTCTATTTAAAAAAATTATTTTCTTTGCATAATTTTATTAATACCAAAGGGAATAAGAAAGATAAAGAAAACTCAAATACGATGTAATTGAGTTAAATTGACAGGGTGGGGAGGTCAAAGGTTAGGGATAGGGTTTTCCTTTGCAAACCTCGAGCATGGCTTGCAACCAACGCGGAAGAGAGGTATCTGCTATAATTTCAAGCGAACGTAAATCAATGATTTTTAATGTACGCCCGATTTCAATAATTAAAAAGGCGAGGTCGAAGCAAATTCTACGCTAATTGAAAGCTTTTTGTTCGGGCATAAATGAACAAAGGACAATAAATCGGAGGGAGCATTGGCTTGTTTAAAATAATCTCCTAATCGTAGAAAAAACTCAAATCTCCGATTAGGGCCGAGTCGACGTCTTCCCGATATTCTTCCGGTTTTCAGGTTTCCCCGTCGTTCAGGTACAGGCGGCGAACCTTGGAAAAAGCTTCTCTGTGTAGGCGAAGCATCCCGAGAGTTTGACCTCAATTTCGGGCTGGCGGTGACAGTTGTAATGGAGAGGGCAGAGTCAGGCTTTATGTACCTGATTGGGTAGCGAACAATTTCTTTGTGGCAGCCGCTCTCGTCATCGGTTTTCTTTCGGTGCACTTCCAGTCATGTTCGCTTATTGTGTTGACCATTTCTATTTTCACAAAACATTTCTATTGTACCTTTTTTATGTTTGTGTAATTGGGGTACGGCACCAGCGAAAACCTTTTTTAGAAAGAAAGAAATTTCCAATAATTGCCCTGCCGTAAAAGTCGGGTAGCTGGAAAACAGGTAGGCGTTCTAGGGGTTTCCGAAACAAGTTGCGAACAACTGAAATCGCTAAAAGAGTTGTTTACAAACTCAGAGTCTCCAGGGCGGACTCAGTGTACAACAGACTTGTCACGCCTTCAGTTAATACTCGTTATTACAGCTTTTTATAGGTACAAATAGAGGTTTACATGTGATTTTCCCCCGCGGGTTTATGATTTCTGTTACGCAATTATTGAACTCTGTATTAAGTTAAGCCGGAAGATCATAAAACAACAATACCGTATAATATTTAAAAGGTTATCCCGACTTTGGAAAGTTATTTACTAAAAAAGGCAATTTTTCTGCAAGAAGAAAATAGCGGTAAATTCTTTTATTGTAAAAGCCTGTTCAATATTAAAAAATAAAACTTTTGTTTCTTTCGGCACTCAGAGTACCATAAATTGCGGCATAAGACCGAATTTCACTCCAGCAAAGAATTACTTCGCACAAAAAGCCCATTCAAGCCTGATTTCAGAAACTAAAGATTGTTTTTAAAAATCATAATTCAAAGTAACTGTTGAGAAAAATCCATCCAAGCGAAAAAAGGCCGAAACCGAAAAAGAAACCTCCGAATTTTCAGTTGAGGAACAAAGCAACGACCGACGGTTGAAATGCAAAATAATCTGGAAGGCGGTGGATCAGTTGACTTTAATGTTCGGGGCCCCTTCGGAAACTCTTCCATCTTTCGCGGGGCCATCAAGGAGAAAGGGAATGAAGGTCACTTTCTGAAGTTGACAATTATCGCCCCTATTTCATTGCTTTTATCGTTAAACAATGCTTTTAGTTGGGATGAATGAAAAAAGGGTTGGAAAGGATTTAAAAAACAAGTCGAAGCCAGTCAGCTCAGGTCTCCCTAAGGACTGGTTTCCCTTTCGAGGTCAATCTTTAGGCGCGTTTACGCTATAAACCACCGTTTATGGTTTAGAAAAAATCAAAAAATTAAAATCAGATCGTAACGCTCTGATGTGCTTTTACCTGAATTCATTTTATTTCTTTTTTATTCCTAACCAATATTTTTATTCTTCTATCGGAGTAAATGCACATTTTCTGCGCAAGACGTCTCCATTTTCATCCTTCATCTCACGTTTTGTTTAAATATATTTAAAAATCAGGGTGGTTTCCAGTAATTTCTTATGAAAGGAAATCAAACTTTCACGTGAGAACTTCTTACCTTTCAATTTCTGGTTCCTATTTTATTTTTATTCAATTTGCCTCAGAAAAAAATAAGAAAGTCGAACAAAAAGTTCTAATTCTAAGTTCCCAAACATATTTGGTCCACGAATCCCTCTTCATAGAACAAAAATTTTTTTATAAATTCTTTGGAAGGAGCATCATAACTTTTATTTATATTTAAAAAAAATGACTATATAAATTTATTTATTACGTCTGGTTGAATATTTGTGATGACAGAATGATGAAAATTCACAAATAAGCAGTAGAGTATTGTTGAAAAAATATTTTATAAGAAAATAAATTAAGCGAATGTGGCAAACCTTTCAACTATTAGAAAATAGGAAACACATTATGAAAAACTACAAAGCATCAATTTAAAAGAAAGAGGAAAATTCTGATACTGGAAAAAGATGAGAAGTCATTTTGACTTTTTCAGAGCCCACCCCATTGGCCAGTGTTAATGATTAATGTCTCGGTTGTTCCCTCCTTCTTCAACCCCTAACGGGACGTGTTGTGCCAACAATCGCTCTGTCCCTGCGCGTGATTTCAACCAATTTATGAGATTGTTCGCGGGAAAGCTGCTTCGATTAGGCGGTGCCCGGATCTCAGTCACAAAACCAACCCCAAAAAAGAAGTTCCACCATCTTGCACTTGACTCCGTTTCCTATAAATAGCTCCTTGCGATTTCCGGTTTATTATTCGGTAGCTCAACAGGAAGGAACAGGTTTTCCTCTCAACCTTAGTTCTCAAATAAGTGACGCGGGGTGGGTGTTTGGGCGTTTATGAGAGTAATTAACTGGTCGCCTCCGAGCGAAATGCTTAAATTATGTATCTCGTTGATTTCCTTTGACTGAGTGCGCATCTGTTCAAGACTCGAAATCTTTTTATTGCTTTTTCAAAATAAAAATTGTTGAGTTGAGTTCACAAGCGGTTTCCGATTTCGGTTGGGGGAGGAGGAGAAGAGGAATGGGGAGAGGAGTGAGGCAGATGCGCAGAAATGTCGATGCGAATAAAGAGAACTTGCAATAAAGTGGCCTTTTATATACAATTAAAAACTGTAGTTGGGAGTTCGGGTGGAGGTGAATTAAGGCTGAACGTAACTATTAATACTAAGGGTCAAACCTGAATCAGAAGAGGAAAAGGCTCATTTTTTGAGTTTTGCCTTTGGCTTAATTAAATGGCGTGATTGTCATATTTGAAATGCAATCAAAATTGTTGAGAAATGTAAAAATTTCATTTTAATAACTGAAACATTTATTAAAAAGAAAAAAAGGTAAAGTACAATTAATAAAAGTTTCGTATTATTAAAGTTTTATGTAATTAATAAAGTAAAAAAATATTATGTAATTAATAAAGTACAATCAATACAACACTAAAACTTATTATTTCCACGCTTGCTTTATATTTTTCATTAGAATGCACTTTCTTTAGATTTTTTTATTTTTTTTATTTATTTTTAAAACTCTTTACAAAAGTTTTGCTCTATCTTCTTTTTTACAAAGTAAAATTTGTGGCCTTTTTCCTTGCTTAATTTTTTTTTGTTTTTATTAATTAAATTAATTATTATATTTAATACTTATAAATATATAAAATAATTAATTTTTATGTTGTTCAAGTCTGAGCGGAATGCCGGGACAGGGTCTTCAACCTGGAATATGATGACAAATAATCATCTGAAGAATAAAAACCTGAAACCATAAAAACTGAAGCTCCAGTCTGATGGAGTGCGGGCAAACAGAGAAAAACTGGGCTAATTCTTCCCTTCCAACGAAAGTTGGAAAGCAGTTAACGATATAACTGGGAAGCGGGAAGTAAATGCTAAGCCCGCTCATCCGTGACGTGAGCCGATGTCGCAGTAGATAGAAAGGCTGAGAGCCGGAAATTGGCCAGGTGAATGGGGAGAGGGCGGCTAGGGGTGAGATTGAAAATCATCGTCATCTGGGCAAAAGCACTTCCTCATCTGGACCTGGCCGGTCATTATTCGTTCCCACGATGGCCGTTCTCCACGGGAATTTCGGGAGAGAAATCGAAAAAACTTTCTCAGTGACATCTGTTCATCCTGAACATATGGCCTCTATCCCGGGTTAATGCGGCATGGTATTGCAGGCAGAATCCTCTACGACATACCTTGTAAGGTGTGCCAGGATCATTCCTCCGGGAAGCACTACGGTATTTTCGCCTGCGACGGATGTGCGGGATTTTTCAAGAGGTCCATCCGGAGAAGTCGTCAGTATGTTTGTAAGGCGAAAGCTGAGGGCAGCTGTATTGTCGATAAGACGCATAGGAACCAGTGCAGGGCGTGCAGGCTGAAAAAGTGCATGGAGGCCGGCATGAATAAGGACGGTGAGTGCTGTGGCTTTGCTCTCCCACCGCCTCCTTAAAGAGGCTCAAAACTTGTCGATTCATTGCAGTCCATGACTGGAAGCACTCGTTCAAGTGCCAATAGTCAATTTAGGCTAACTATTTGATTTTGAAAGCAGCCGTTCAACACGAAAGAGGTCCCAGAAACTCAACCCTTCGTCGCCAAATGGCCCTGTACTTCAAAGAGCCCTGTGATACGACATCCGAGATCGGATGCGGGTCCTCTATCAGCCCGATTCTTCAGCATCCTCAGAGCCACGTGCTTGACTTGGCCCTGCCCAAGATCCCCGGGGGCGGCTCCCCCAGGTCGGAGTCTGCGGGGCAGGTCCTCCAGCCGAACGTCGCAGCAGCCGCCTTTCTGTTCGGGCACTCCCTCATGCCCAAGGTAAGCGTTGCCCCTCACTCCTCGCCCGAATGACACATCGGAATTACATGAACTAAAATTGCAGTTGGCATCGAGTCTGAGCATTCCCACAGCGATTCCTTTCAGCTCCGTCGAAGCTTTATGCGAATCTGCAGCGAGGTTATTGTTCATGAACGTGAAATGGGCGAAGAACGTACCTGCATTCACGAGACTCAACTACAAAGACCAGGTAATGGGAAAGTAAACAAACAAATGGGAGGAATCACCCCGGTGGGCGTTTCGAATTCTCTCCAATCTAAAATGGCCGCTTCTCGACATGTCTGCAGCTGCTCCTCCTGGAAGAAAGCTGGAGGGAGTTGTTCGTTTTGAGCGCCGCGCAGTTCATGCTGCCGCTGGAACTGGTCGAACTGTTAACGGCTCACACAACGGCGTCGACGGATTCGGAGAAGGCACTCACTTTGGTCCAGGAAGTGAAGCTCTTCCAGGAAACTCTCATCAAGTTCAAGCAGCTTCATGTCGACCTTCACGAATACGCGTGCCTCAGAGCCATAGTTTTGTTCAAAACATGTAAGTACATGGAGAGGGCATCCAGAGGGCATCCAGAGGGCATCCGCCTCTGAGTTTGGCGCGCTACAGCGTCCTCACTTTCAGCATTCGAGCAGAGCGGCGCTGCTGTCACTTCCAGCACGGCCCCGGCCTCCAGCAGCGAATCGAAAGCGCTTCACGACGTGGCGGAGGTGGCGGCTCTGCAGGACCACACCCAACTCACCCTGAACAAGTACATAGCGACGGCCCACCCCACGCAGCCCTTTCGCTTCGGGAAGCTTCTGCTCCTCCTGCCGTCCCTGAGGTCGATTTCTAACAACACCATTGAGGAACTGTTCTTCAGAAGGACCATTGGGAATATACCCATTGAGAGGATTATTTGCGATATGTACAAGTCCAGTGATTAGTCATTGAGTGTTTGCTGAGACAGCTTTAGGTGCCTAATACAAAATATTTAGTTGCTAACATCTCTGTAAATATTTGTAAATATCACATGTACATTTGGACATATTTATGTACATAAAAGTGCCTCCTAAGTGCCTTATGGAATCTCAAATTCTCATTAAAAGAATCTTAATAAAAAATTATTTAAAAAATCCTCAATTTCTACTTTTTTGTTTTGGGAAAACATTTTTTCAGCGCTTTTGGCCATTTATTTCATTTCAAAGGAAAACAGAAGCAAAAAAGTTCTGAAAGTCGCTTTTTAGAAAAACCATCCAGTTTTTTCATCCAGTTTCATTTAAATGAAATCAACAATAAGAATTTTTAAAAGTCTCCCTCAAAATATAATCTTTTCTAAAGAATATTATTCTCAACAGTTTTAAAAATAAGAAAAGTTTTTAAAATCCTCCAAACTGTACATTCAATCAAATCTCCCGATCATCTTTCCGTTTCGGCTCACTTTTAGCCTTTTGCACCTGAAAAGACATTTCCCTTGAAGAAAGCCCCGAACTCGAAATCTCAATTAACGCCAACAAAATCTGACAGAACAATGGCGACCAAATCCAAAGGTTCGCCGCTCACTTCCAAGAAAAGCCACTGTCGGCGGAAGAGGAAACACGGAGTTATACACTGAGAAGAAATCCTTTGTGGGGCTGACACTCTGCTAATCCCCTAATCAAAGGGGGTTGATGTGACCTCGAGCTGGCGAAATCAGGTTTCAGATGTCCGTCCGATGGTTCGTCCGTCCGCTGTTATTCATAAAGATTCATTGAACCAAAATGGTGACAAATGTTGGGATTAGTTGGGTTTACGATTTCGGGGCGGCCCCTGTCCCGACCGACGTCCGGGGGCGGGGGTTGGTTGCTTGGCTGTACACCCACCGCGGCCTTCTAATCGAAAGCGAATGCGCACATGCAAAGAGGCTGCAATATGTTCGACTTTATGAAACTCGCCACGAGGGATGATCTCTCACTCAAAATGGCGCATTCTCATCTGGCCAACTTGGGAGCGACGTTATGGCGGCGGACGGACGGAAAAATGATTCAACCTGATTTTCACGGTTCTCTGGGTTTTGTTTACTTACCGCTGAAAGAGAAAGGAATCGTTTTATGCCTTTTCCTTGTCTATTAGCTCTGTCAGATTTTATCTCATTAGAGAATCAAGTCCTTTGTTTGCGATGAAAACCCCTCGGACGCGAATTTTTAGGGTGAAATAATGTTTGCCAGCGTTGTCTCTATCAAAGGAACATCTGACGTTGATGTCCTTCTCTTGTGCGGCTCCCGCGGCTGATTTTCAGGCGCGCCTTTTGTTTGGCATTTCCGGCAGAGACAACGGCCGCAAACAAAATTTAAATGGCGGAAGAAAGCAGAGGCCGGTTCCCGAAAAATGGCAGCACATATTAGGGCAGTGGTTCCTAAGTGGAAGAAGCGAGGCTATCAACAATCTCATCCCACTAATTATCGATGAGTAATTACTTTTTTGTCGAGACTGGAGCCTGGCGACTTCGGGGAGTGGATTTTCAGGAATCGTTCGCCATCTAAGAATGAAAGTTTCCAAGGACTTACTAAAGGGGAAATTGGTCGGAAGAACAAAGTCGAACTCAGCGAAGAGGAGATATGGGAAAAGATAGGGAATGCGCAACGCATTCTCTCATTGCATTCAGCCTAATTCACTTTTATATTTGATTTCTGACAGATCCTTTGTGCCTTCTCCTTTTTCATCGGAGTTTCTCAGGTAAAGAGCGAACCTTTCGGAGTGAGAAAGGCCCAGAGGAAGAGGTCGCGGGTGAGAGATAACGTCTTCTGGCTCTGACCCTTCCCATGCTCTTCAACATCATTATTTGTCTCCCACTTTTCAATGAGTTAAATCAAAATGATGGTAAATACGGGGTAAAAGGGGAAGAGAGAGAGAGAGAGACAGAGGGGCGGGAGCAGGAGGTTATGCAGTGGTGTTTTTTCCAGTTTTTATTTATTTTTACTATTACAAGCACAATACACCCTCTATTTCTCCCTCTCTCCCTCTCTTCCTCTCTTCCTCCCGTGGCCTCATTTTTGTGGTTTAAACTTTTCAACATTTAATTTGTTGATGTTTGTAAAATAGCAGGAAATGAACTCAGTTGACCAGTGGTGACCAAAATTGCTTTGCCCTTCTTTATTCTCACTAATAATTCTGAAACTGAAATCGTTCAAAGACGATATGGCTTCGGCTGCCTCATTAAGCGAAAACCGGTTCAGTGGACGAAGAGGAAGTGAATTCCTGGGCGTCACAAAAATAAGCTCTCCGAAAAGCATGGCCGAGTCAAGGGACAAAGGAAAGAGGGAAAAATGTAGAAGGCAGTTCTGGAAATGTTCCTTATCTTATCTTCCCGTTGGCAGAAGCGTCGACGGACAAAAACAAACCAATAAGCGGATATCTGTAGGTGAAAGGTGGGCAGGGGTCATTAAGGATTACTGGCGCAACGCAGATGAAGTTGTTTTATTGTTGTTCAACCCCAAAAATCCACCCCTTGAGGGAAGGCATCTCATTTGTCTGTTTTTGAGGGCTGGCTCGTATTTAAAAGCCGCTTTTTTATCAACCACTCATTGACAGACTCTCGGGATAAAAATAAAATTTCGCCTTATTTTAGATTTTAGGTTTTCAATTTCTATAATTTCATCCGTGTATAAATTAGCGCAATAAAAATGAATTCGGTTTCACACATGATTTACGAGGGCTGCGATGAGGCGGTCGCCGGAGATGAGAAGGTCAACGTCTTTTCTCTTCCAGAGTGACTAAAAGTTCATTCTAGAAAAATCCTAAAAAATTGTTTGCAGCTTGGTTAAAGAATTTGAGAGCAGAAACCTCTGACAGGAAGCAGAAGATACAACTCCGGCGAGGGCCGATGAGGTGCGAGAGAAGCGGCAGCTGACCGATGGATAAGTAAGATAACGACGAAAAAGCTTCGGTTACAGCAGCTGGAGTGATTCCTTTGAAAGTCTTCCTCTGACTTTTTCAGTGGAATCGAAAATAGTGAACTCCGCGAGGCGTTGACACCTCTTTCTCAGTCTGAAAGAAAGAACGGTCACTGAACTGACGAGGGTGGCACAATTTCTATAAATAGTGGTAAATAAAAAAAGAAAAAAGAAAAAGAAGATAAGGGATAGGATGAAGACGAAAAAAGATTTTTTGGGTGCTCATTTGCGACGTTAAAAGGATCATTACGTTCAAACGCTCACCAAAAGATGACTTTATTAAAAATCGTCATACCTTTTTTCACAAACAATTTTTTTCTGCTTTCTTGTCATTTTCTTTTGAATTTAAAAAGCAGAAATGTTGCATCTTTACAATTTCGTTGACCTTTCGGTTGAGACGACCGATGCCTTTCACCTTTTAAACGGTTTTCAGTCTCTTTTCCTTTCCCTGAACTGCTCACTCTCCGACGTCATTTAAACAGCTTATGAACACAGACAGTTTATTATTCCTCTTTGATTCCTCTTTGAATTAAATGCGTTATGAATTCTCAAGTTAACGACAGATTTCCTTCGTCACCGACTCCCGACACTCCGTAAAAATCACAATTAAAAAGGAAATGTTATCCAAAGAATTTGGGAAGAAGCGAGAATTGACAGCGATGGGCATAAGCTAAAAGGGAAAAAGAGACCTCGGGGATTCCAGGTGTCCTTACCAGTGAAACTGTTACTGATTTTCAAGTAGTCATTGTCGTCAAGTGGATCAAAGGGCAGGGGTTGATTATTTGTTTAGTTTAATTGTAGCAAAAAAGAAGGGGACAGCTGCTCGCGGAGAAAGAAAAATTTAACGAGTTTGAATTACGAAAAGAAAATGGAAGAGAAGGAAAGAAAGCGGAAATGGAGCTCTTGAGAAATAAAACTCTGAGCAAACAGCGAAAACTGTTATTTGGGTTTCGCCAACTAAATAACGGTCCTTCTCCAACTAAATAAAAAGGAAAAAATTCCGAACTGTCAAATTAAACTCTGGGGATTTTATTCTATTCTATATATTTACTCTAAAAATTAATCCCTGTAATGCAGCGGTGAAAAATCAAAATGGCCGCCACATCAAAAAGCCAAAATAATAATGATGGCTCCGGCAAAGAAGGAGAGCCCATAAGGGAAGTGTGGGCGCAACGCCTCTGAAGGAGACAACTGACTAAATAATGTTAAACCCCAAATGAAAGGAGAAAAGAAAAAAAGAGCCTTTTTTGCCTTTTGTGTTATGTGAATGGAATATTCTCTCGTTTGAATGCGTCCGAAATCAACACATTCGACGACGTATAGACCATAATAATTGAGATTCTTTCTGAGGGATGTGCGGAGAGCATTATGTACCCCATATTTACACCCATTATATCCGTTCATGTCACAGTCACATAGAGCTCATTGTCCAAACAAAAAATTCCGCCCCTTTGTTATCTCCTCTGATAAATTTTTGACATTCGCCACTACCAGCACCACCCTTTCGGGAATGATTCCATCCGAAGCTCTTAATTAAAATGCCTTTCCAGGTGCCCCTCTTTCTTTATATAATAAATGCTTCGCTCTTTCCCGAAATTATTTTAAGACAAAATTATTTAGAATTTACGAATTATATAGAATCCTCTTCTCTAATTTACTTTTTATATTTAGGAGATT
Organism: Brueelia nebulosa; assembly: GCA_028293925.1. Classification (NCBI taxonomy): domain Eukaryota; kingdom Metazoa; phylum Arthropoda; class Insecta; order Psocodea; family Philopteridae; genus Brueelia; species Brueelia nebulosa. Next base: position 738,830 of record JAQIBA010000007.1, on the reverse strand, counting down.
TACTGTTTTCCATAACTTGCATTCAGATTTAAAAAAAAGGATAAAAATTTGTAAATTTTAGGATGCGTTAACTATTGCTACCTTTCATTTGCAGTTTCTGCTTTTGAAATTGACAAAGAATTTGACCCGCATTCGATCCCGCAACGGCATTGCTGCAGTTGTTCTTTGACTACTTGAGTTCTCAAGTGAGTCGAATAAAGGGGCGAGAGAGTGATTGAAGGAACAGTTTGGTGGAAACAAAAGCTGGAGTTAAGGGCCATCGAAAAGTAGCCAGTTTGAAACAATATTGGCATGGGCAAGGAAGGTAACGGAGTGTAAAATTCGGTTTTTGTTCCGGAACAACCGCAGGAACCCTCATCAAACAAAAGCGATACATGATCGAAAAATTACGCGCATGACCGTCTTTCCATTGCTTTCTCATGAAAAAATTACAAAATGTCAAAAAAGACAAAAAGAAAAAAGTCGAATTGTGGTACTTAGTCAAGTGTGATGGAGTAGAAAAGGTTCAGCTTTTTGGAGTGACAATCCTTTGAGCCTGATTAATTAATTGGAGAGTAGCTTTTCTAGGTTTGGCCGTCCAATAACCCCGACAGTGAAATCCACAAAGGAAAACAGTGTGAACCACATGAGCCAATCAAAAGCATAAAATTTGCATTTCCGTCGTCAGATGGCACTACTGTCTACGCAAACTGGTGCAAACAAAGCCGAGTGTTTGACATTCCACAGAAAATGAAGTCTCTTTCGAGTGTGAGAAGAAACAGTGAAAATCCTTTGAAGCGTTATTCCCACATGGTCCTCCTGTTGGGGGACTCCCTGCTGATGTCGACCACTTCGCCCTCATCCTTTCATGGAGAGCCCTCGACATGCCGCCATCCAAACTTCTATCGAAACCTTCATGGAGAGTTATACACCCTAAGTTCTTCAGATTTCTTTCGTTTATTAGGAAAACACTATTTCTGTTTTAATGGTGAGAAAAGTTACATTTTTTACAAGGGGTGAAAAGTTTAAAGAAAAAAACATGAAAGAGTGGGCTACATTATCAGGGATGTTTTTCGAATAATAGTCCAGTCAAATTAGCCATTCAAGATTACATAAATTCCTAAGAAGCTGAAACCTGGCCAAATTGTTTAGAGTATAATTATACTTAAATGTCAAAAGTCCTCCAAAATCCGATGTCGGGAGGTTAAAGGTCAACAAAAATTAGTTTCTCACCATTTTAAGCAAAACGGTAAGTTTTTTCGTAAAATTAAAATTAGAGAATAAAATTATCAACAAAAAATGAATGAGTACTTTTTTTGTAAGAGCGACCGTTTCTGAGATATAACGATTTAAAAAGATGGATGAGTTGTAGAAATTGCCCATAAGAAAAGTATTGATTTTTCAGGGCCCAAAGACCCATAAAAATTTCTCAAAGCGAACAATTTCGTTCAAATTTCGTTCAATTTCTACCATTTCTGACATTTTAAATATAATTATACTCTGAACAATTTGACCAAGTTTCAGCTTCTTAGGAATTTATGTAACATCATCCCTTATTTTCGAGCTTATTTGACCGGACTTAATATTTGGAAATTAATTAATAAGCTTCTAAAATTATTGTGGCAACAGTAAAAGTAGATTTCCCTAAAATGATGGCGCGTTGTTTTGATTCAGAATAAAATAATGCGTCGCCGACGCATTCTATTGTACTTGAACTGATACAAACATATGAAAGTTTAAAAGGAGCCTCATAGATGTTGCTGGTGCAGTTTAATATATCCTAAAGCGAAATTTCCCTTTATTTCCGAAATTCCGATCGGAACCAATTTTTTAATTTTAAAAAGACCGAAAAGCTAAGATAGGTTTCGACTTGACTTAATCTTGACTTAATTAAGAACCTGCCGCTTTCACTTCACTTCCGGTTTGTTAACAGAAACCGGTTCTCTTAACAATAAATACCTTTCCCAAAAGCAGTAAAATCTTTGGGCAACAAAGAGCTTCTTCCATTGGCCATTGTAAGGAACGACGCGAATCAAGATTTGAGGGACGGGAACACGTTATGGGTCCGAAGGTGAGCCAGAACGGGTGGACGGTGCCCAAGTGCGGGAGATGGGAGCCGCAAGGGCCCGGGAGGGAGGAATTCTGGTCTGGAAGAAGTCATCAAGTCATTGGGAGGACCACATTATAATTGGCAAGAACCATTAATCAGGAATGCGGATGATGAGAGTGGTAAAAATTTTCATGAGGAACTCTTCAATTTTCTGAGGGATTTCTTAATTCAAAATGGAATTGAGTAAGCAACAGCTCCTTTTTCTTCTTCTTTTTTGAATGACTTTTCAATTATTCTTAGATGGAATTCATTTGCATTAAAGGTGAATTTCAGAATAAAATGTTAGCGAAAAATAAATTAGTTAGCCAGTTGTCTAACAAAGAATAACTTTCACAAGTTAGGTAACTCTCCAATGGCAGAAAGAAGCAGAGACAGGTGGAGTAGGAGCTGCAATGAATGAAGGAAACAGGAATGATGAGGGGTATAAGAGGCGGCCAATTATACGATTCTCTCCCGAGGGAACGCCGTCGGAAAGGAATCACTCGGTCCAAAGCCAGAGGAACAGATTACTTTCAGGCCACATAAGTGCAGTTCATCCCGCTGCCCTCAACCACAAGAGAAGCGACCAACGCCTAAGGGACTCAACCCTTGTGCGAACCCCACAAAATAAATGCAGTTAAATGTACTTTTTAATTAACTTGAGAGATACGTTCATAAATGGATTCCGAGATCCACCCAGTCGGAAGTGGAAAGACAGAGCGAAAGACAGAGGGGGGGGGGGGTTCTCAAATAAATGAGATGTTAGATAAAGAGCGATAAATTGGAAACTAGGAAAATCATCGCGAGGAACCCCGAAAAAGTAAGTTGGCCCGTGAATGGGAAACAGAAGACTATGTCTTCTTAGATGTTCTCCAGAGGGAAATGGAAACCTTGACTGCCTGAATTCAGAGGAGGATTTCCATTGCGAGCGCTTTTGTTTCATTTTATGGTGACTTGTGGACAAGTGAACTCGTGTTTTCTTCTTGAGAAAGGTTACACCAGGACCATGAGACTGAGTGTAAGTACACGTCGCTTAGGGGGGAAAGGAATTGGCAGGATTGGCCATAACTGGCTGCGGCCAATTCTGTTGACACTGTCGCTCTTCTGGCTGACCTTTTTCTGTTCTTTCACCATCGATTTTCATTATGTAAGAGATTATTTAAATCACCGAAGTTCGCCTCAATAGTGCGACACTGGCATTTGCACGTGTCATCTATAACGTGTCTTACTGAAATGTTTATTTTAATTTGGAGAAGATAGTGTTATTAACAAATACGGGAGATTGCTGGCAGCCAGCTGCGTTGCTGATGTTCCAAAAGACAAACCACCAATACACGAACGAAATGTAAAAGATTTAAATTTAGCGCTGTAAGAACATGAAACAGTTGAGTTGGAAAATAAAAAAAAGTGAATGAAAAGAGAATGAGGGAAACTCGAGAAAAAACGTTTCGAAAGCCTCTCCCCACTTCGCCTTCTCTCCAATTTTCGACGAAAACCCGAAACGTGAAATGAATTGAAAACCATTTGAACCCGGTTATATCATCTTAACGGTTCTCAAGGCCGAAACTAAAGTATCTGGGAAATGCACAGGTGTCTCACAGGGTCAGGTGTCAGAGGTGAGAGACTAATGAATAAATCGTGGCAGAAGATGTGTTCCCTTCTCTTCGGATCACTAACCCGTCGTGGGCGAGAACGAGGGAATCGGGATATCGTTCGGGATTTCGAAAGCTTTCCTGCGGGGACCACTTATGGAATCGCTCGAGAATAATTTCATTATTTCCGAGTGAATTATGCGTTCTTTGATGTGTTGTAATTAGAAAGGCCGGTGTCGGTCTCAAGGTTTCGGTTTTGTTTGTCAGGAATGTAACGGGGGATTCGAAAATGATCCGAGGCGTATGAAAGTTTTAAGAATTGTCCAGTTTCTGGCGCAACTTTGATCTATTATCAAGGCCTGCCAGTTTTTTAGGAGTACAATTGTTATTGTATTTTTAGATCAAGTTCCTGTACAGTTTGGACGATGTCGGAGGTGACAGCTGCATGTCAAATGACACAATCCTAAAAATTTTCAATTAACTGTAATACAACGTTTCCTGTTCTTTTTCCCAGGTGAGTTTCGGTTTGGTGCTCCTCGCCACAGCAGCACTCTCCGCTCCCCAAGACTACCGCACCACACCTGTCCCTATCCTCAAGCAAATAAACCGGCACAACGACGACGGTTCTTACAGTTACGGCTATGAGGGGGCCGACGGGACTTACAAAATAGAAACCAAGTACCCCAACGGAGAGGTCTACGGGAAGTACGGCTACGTGGGCGACGACGGAAAGCTCAGGGAAGTCGAGTACGGTGCCAGCAAGAGGGGGTTCGAACCCGCAGGCTCGGACATCAACGTGGCTCCTCCCACTCTGTCCAACAGCCTCGAGTCCAACAGCGTCGATTACGAAGACGGCCAGTACAGGGAAGAGCCGGCTGTGTACTACAAGAAAGCCCCCGCTGCCGGTTCTTTGGCCAGCAGGTACCAGACTTCCGCGGCCAGGCACACCTTCACCAACAGGTTCCAGAGCCCGGCGTACCAAGTGCCCCAACCTCGCTACTACCAATCGCAACCGCAGTATTACCAACCTCAGCAACAGTTTCAGTTTTACAACTCTCAGCCCCGATTCCCGCAGTTGACCTTCGACCCGGCGATATTCAACGGGCATCCGGCCACGAATTTTGACATCAACACGGGTTCTTACACCATTACGTACTCGGGGTGAGGGAGGAGGGCGCTCACCAATCTGAATTCTTTCCAGTGAGAATAAAGAGCTTTGTGCTCTGGGCGGAGCGTTGTTTTCCGTCTTCTCGAACGATATCTCTTTATTTTTCAAAGAGAAAAGGGACAAATATAAAATTGTTTTATCCAATAAATAATTCGTTATTTTGTATTTGAAATGTTCTTTTTTAATTGACCTGATTCATAAAAGAATGCTTTACAGTAGAAGATTTTTCTAATGTAAGTACTCTTAAACGTTTTTTCTCTGCTAATGTGGGTCCAGAGTTAAAAATAAATAAAAAGCCACAAACTTTTCAGAATCAGAAAAATCATAATTGAAATTGATTCGAAAAGACCTTCTCAAAGGCTAATTTCGTAAGTCCCAATTCTATCAGTTGACGTTTTGTTGCATCGCTTTTTTTCTGTCAATAATGAATGAGCCCAACTTTTTCCTAAAGGAACCCAAACGGTAAATAAAAAGGCTTTGTAAAAATAACAAAGAATGATGTACATGATGAAACCAAAAATATTCCTAAGCAGAGTTAATTTTATAAGCGAATGGAGAGAAAAGGTCCACCCGAGAGTTGGCAACTGATTCACCCAATCGCAGAACAATATGTAATAAATAACCATGGAAGGGCGCAAATGAAAAATCCTTCAAACCTGAATTCAAGGCTGGACTCATAATGCAAGAAGCCAAAATAAAATGCCCACACAGGAATCGTAAGTCTTCTACCCAAAGCAGAAGAAGAGCGCAGAAAAAGAGATCGAGGCCAGGCTAAAGCTTAAGGGTATCCAGGCGCAGTGCCAGGAAAGCCAGAAGACCTGATTTGTGCAATCCTTGCCCCATATGGTCACGCCGTGGCATCTCCACCATTCGAAGGCGAGTCACAATTCGAAAAATCAGGAGTGGCCAAAGTGCGCCTCCTCGAGTCCAGGTCCATTGCGGTGGTAAGTGTGTCGCGAATTTGCACCCGGCCAGGCTGAGACCTTGTGCCTGACTTAGATTTGTGGAAACCTGTTTTCGGCGTACTTCTGCTTCCCCCGCCTCTAAAACGTTATAATTACATAAATAATTTAATTGGGTTAAAATAAATGGCCGAAAAAAAGAGCCAACTCGTTTGGGAGCAAATTTCCGAAATATTGAAACACGTTGGCCATTTCCAGCCCCTAGAATCAGCCACAACGGAGGTCTCACTTTCTCCCAAAACGGAAGTCCCAATTGCGGCCCACCTTTTCTTTACCCCTTTCCGCAGCTACAAATTACGATGGACCAAAAGTTGACTAACATCTTCAAACACTCGAATTACCCTAAAATCAATCCATTTGTCATTATTTTCTGGAAGAAAGGCCGATTATGATTTTCTCAGAAAATTAAAAAAAAAACAAATTCGCATTTTCCCACTCATCCGAATGTTATCAAAATATCAAGGATTCTTCCGACACGAAGAGAAAAAACCTGAAAAGTTGCCATTGCGAAAGTTCAAACTATTTACGCGGACGACAGCGTGGGTGGAAGACGCGGTTTTTCTTTTATTCTTTCCTCTCGAGACAGCGAACAAGTTCGCCAGATAAAAGCTCTAGATAAAGGTCCTCGCTTTTCGCTGATGACTCGGCTGCCCCCGTGACAAAAGAAGCAAGGACGTCATCTGCATGCCTCCCATTCTTCGCGCCGGTATTCTCTGCTGACGTGGACGACCACGCCCTGATCAAGGCCAGAACCGACCAAGGTTTAATGACAGACCGTTAAATCATTTCTGGGTAGAGGATGCCTGATGATGAATCGCATAGAAAGGAGAAGACGTCGGTTGTCAGAGTGGAATTGTCCAAAAAGCGAAAGAAGTGAGGGACGGGAATCCCTCGGGGAAAATGGACAATTCAAGGACGGTTGGAATGAACACATCCGAGAGCAGACATATTTTTGTGGCACAACAAAGGTAGAAGACAGTTACTTTTCTCTATGAATATTCACGAATAATTCCTCAAGCGAAAGCACGAAAAAAGCACGAAAAAAGCACGAAAAAAGCACGAAAAAGGTGAAAATGCTCATCAATTACAATGTAATTGTAAACCACCAAAGATCTACTTGTGCTCCCTCTCCAACCCTTTTCCCGTCTTGGATAGTTCTTAATTGTCCGGAATGAGTGAAAACATAATGGAAAATTTTATAAGAGGAGGACCGAGAGCAAAAGGGATATTTTGATGTTTTGCATTTGGGTGGCACAGATTAAAGAGTCTGTTGGCACAGAAATATCTCCTCAATTAAACCAATAAACAATTTTTTGTTGGTGCAATTGTTAAAAATAAATGTGGGGTCAATAAATAACTGGGCGGGGTCTGAATACTCTAATTAGATTTAAGGCGTTAGGGCAGTTGCAGCTTATAAGGAAGTCTCAAGGTGGTTGGACTTTGGAGAATGCTCTGGGTTGGGGGGTGTTTTCACGTGACTCACCCCGACTCTGAGTGAACAATTTCGACCTCTTCCGCCTCTCGTACGAACCCCCAACCGCCGGCGGTTGTCCAAATCTGAAGCCAGGCATCGGTGCTAACACCACTAACACCAAAAGACACAATCGGGTTTTCTAAGAGGCCCTGCTCATCCCCACTCCCCTCGAATGGTTCCCCAATCGGCCGCCTGAACCTCTCAGAGAAACCATTCTCCGCTGAACATGATCATTGACACTGAACAAGTTGAATTATAAAACTTGAATCATATCCTGAACCGAACTCCAGTTGGAAGGTTGACCACCGCAAAATGAGAGTAATCGCTCTGGTAAGCAGCTTTTCTTTGACTTTTACCACTCAGCGAGGGAGAGCTTTTCTCTCCGGTGATTTGCATTTCGATACAATAAAACTCGGGGCTCTCACTCGCGACTGCATTCCGACAATTGATTATGCCAATCTTTATTTGTTTTCAATGTTTTATGGCGCACTATATTCTCTTTTGAATACATTAACTCTTTTACATGTTTATTTTATGCTAATTTTGTGTCCGAGAGAAGTGGTTCTTTCTGTTTCCATTGTCAATTTAATTCTTTAACCGTTTTACAGTTTTTTTTTTTTTTAAATTAGAAAGTAAATTTGTACATTGCAGAGTCGCTGACTTCTGCTGCAAAGGAAAATTGGGAATTTTTAGTTTTTTTTATTTCTCATTTCAATTAACCCATTTGACGGTTAAGGTTAAATTTTTTAAGGGAAAACTCGGTAAGTTCCGAGAGCAGCAGACAATTTTCGCTTGTTACTAAGGGAAGGGAAAACCCTTATCTTTTCCCCTCCAATTAAATAATTGCATGGAGCAAAGGTTTCAGTATTTGGTGGTCGGTACAGTTGCAGTCCTCTCCAAAGGATCAGAGAATAACCTAATCGCCGAATGTCGGCGAAGAGGAAAATTCAATAAATTGTTTTATGAGTTAATCCCATTACGTTTATGGAATTTTTTCGAAGCAAAAAATGATTGACCTCTAACACGAAAATATTTGAAAGTTTTAACAGTGGACTGGCATGAAGAAATCAATACCGCAAAGAAACAAACGAAAAAATCGGGCGTCCACTTGAATGGTTTCCCAACAATTTTATTGAGAGAAAAACGAGTCGAACAATGATTTTTGACATAATTGGGAGCGGTGGGTGGAGAGATTCTGATCCTTCGGGGCCTTCCGAGGACTTTTATTTTCTTCTCATGCAATGTCCCACACTAGACTTTGCGTTTCCCACAATTTATCGCTTTTCTTAACTTTTACGGATTTTTTTCCGAAGCGAACATTGTTGTGTTGGCCTTTGGAATTCCATTGTTTCGCACTCGTTGACGCTCACGTACGCGTAGAGATTTTGAAATTTATGTTTGTATCGGACTCCAATTTCACATTAACGAGTTGAGGTTGGAAAATGGCCCGGGCCTCGCTGCTTATTGCAGCCAGGATTTCTGGGAAATTTAAATAAGAAAAGAGAAAGAACGAGAAGGTTATTTAAGCACTGACCGAGCAGAAGACAACCAAAGTTGAGACTTGAACTGTGAACCCCAGCATTTCCAGCAAATTACTGAGCCTTCGGTACTAAGTCTGTATTCGGTTCCACAGGTTGGAATACTCGCGTTCGCTGCCGTGGCACGTGGGCAACAGCAGTACGCGGACTATGACTTCCAGGGCCAAGCGCTTGCAGCCAACTCCAGGGCCCTGCCACCTCAAAGTCTGTCCAGAGCCGCAGCGGCCCAAATTAAGCCCACTCCGGTTCCGATAATCAAACAGATAAACAGGTGAGAGCCGTCTCCGAAAGGCCAAAGCAGAAATGGCAGTCATTAAGAAGCCCCCAGGCTTGGGCGACGTGCCGTTACGCGTTAATGAGCCTTCGGAACTAAATCCCAGTTGTAAGACCCTGAAAACTTTTTTAACAGCTACCCCGAGGGGTAGTTCCCCCTTCATTTCAGAATCCCTTGAAATGGAGTCTTTCACCCTAAGACAAAGTGTCCGTTTTGAATTCCTGCCAGCTTTATTTATTTCGGCCAAAGTTAAATTCATGTCCTGGTTTTTTGAATTTTTCATTCAGTCTGAATTGATTCAAAGCAGTTTAATTATTTGAAAAGGTTTTCTTGAGACGTCTCATTACGCAGCAGTTCACTATTTCCAATTTCAACCATTCAATCTTCTATTAAAGGAACATTAAAAAATGGGAAAGGTTCTCCACTGTACTGTTTTTAGGTCGGCCCTCTGTAATTGCATATGTTACTCTTAATTAATGTAAACTGTTTCGTTAAAACCAAAGCGGACGGTGTCCTGTCCAACTCTTATATTATCAATTTGTGTCCTTTTCAAAAGGGTATACTTTTAGTAGCTTTAGCTAAGCTGCAATTTAATCCCCTGTAATTTTCATTCTAATGGCGACAATACAGAAATTGGAATTGATCTGAGAAATCATAAATAATGATGCGCATTACAATACTGCAGTTAAAACATGACGGAACCTGAAAACAGCGGAACCAATCGCGGGTGGTTTCGTAAAGGAAAAATGTACAGTTTCTGATAAAGGTTCGCCGCCCAGGACAGGGCAATTAGTATGATTATGTAACGTTGCACCTGAACCCGTGGCACTGCCACGCGACTGCCCAAAGGCATTCACGATTGGCTGTGGGCGGCGATCTCTGCTTTTGATTCGAATTTAACTTTTACATTAAATGCTTTCAAAACAGTCCATAGCTGAGGAATCATAAAATTACTTAAAGTCAATTTATAAAGAATAACTGAAAAATAGTAAAGTTAGGCCCATATAAAATACGTTGATTTACTCTACGGGACAGATTAGGGATTGCTTTATGATTCTTTATATAATTTTTAACATTTTAATTTTAATTTTAATTAGAATTATTAACGGAATTTTGAATTGCTATTAGCGAATTCACTTTAATCAATGCATCAATTATTAAATCCCAAACTTGTCACTGTTCTTATTGAAATCTAAGCGTATATTCAAAAAGTTCTATATATGCTTATGAATGGAAGTGGCAACGCCTGGAGTCGCTGATCCAGCTGGCTTCGGCACAAGTTTCCGCATTTTCGGGAGTTATCTCACGAGAACTTTTATACAATTCAAATACAGTTGAAACGCATTCGTGTTTTGCAGAAAGTAAGCGGATATTTTGCAAGGCGCAAGTATGCAATAAAATCACTAACGATTTCGAATCATTTTCACGGATGTCTATTAAAAGTAAACCTTTTTGGTCTTTCCTCAAAGCGTCAGAATTTTAGATTGAAACAGATATTATCTCCTCTGATTAATATTAGTATCATCACCGAGCAGTTCGTCCCAAATGAATAACATTTATAGCCAAAGTCAGCGGATGTGCAATGAAAACATATGTCCAAAACTATGTCAAAGAAAATTATTTTCACTTGTTCAGAAGCGTTCAGAGGTTGTTCAGAAGCGCTGCAATTCAAATGTAACTTCAATGAGATTTTTCCAGCTTTTATATTCTGCATTTGCATTTCATAAAAAAAAAATTATGCAGAGAAGAGTAATAAATTTAGTTGTTGAGCTTGTCTGATAGAAATTTGCATGTGACGGGAGTAAATGACATCAACATAAATTAGAAACGAAACAGGGTGGCTATGAGTACAACAACTGGGTAGCTCTTGAACTCCCACGAGCCAGGTGCCACCGATCAAGTGGGTACTCATTTCGTCACATTTTCCAAGAAAAAATGTCAGCCACCACCCCATCACGATCGCGATCACAATTCTTTGTTCGCATCGATTTGATTTCACGGACCGCCTTTTACGTCTGATCGCCAGACCAGTTTTGTAACGACCAAAACCATTTCAAAGGCTCACTGCTCCACTTTTCTGAGTGTTTCGTTTGTCACACTGAGAAGAAATACTTTATTTTTGGTAAATGACATCTCTTTCGGTGACTCTCCCGTTTTATAAGCGAAAATATTCATCCGGATTCTGAAATGAGGACGAGCGGGGGCTACAGTTGAGCAAAAATTGATAATTTCTTCAGACTTATTGTCTGAAAGAATTCAGCTTTTATTTTCTTTTATTTTTTTTTATCGTGATGACACGCTCACTTAAAAAATCCCTGCAAACGAAGGTATAATTATTCAGATGTTAATTACGCATGATGATGATTTGCATCTCATTCAAAGAGAAGTTTGACAAAATGGTTTTTCAAAATGGAATAAAAATTGGTTTTCTCTTGTCCATGGGGAAAACAAAAACTTTTTCGCGACTTTGGCTCGAAAGAAGCAAAGAGTGCGGCCACAGACAACCTTGAAAGCCTTTCCATGACATTTTCCGCGTGCGAAGCTTTCCTGGCGCAGGGGAGGAGAACTGCCTTGCCTTCGCCTTTAATTGTCTGTGCCAGATGGGGTAATGTCAGCTTTGGATTTCGCCTGATTTTCGTGGGCCTCACAGCGAGACCATGCATTTCCTGAGCATCTTAGGGCTGATAGGGTCTTCTGAATGAAACACAAAGTCCGCGACCTTTGGCTCTTACAGAACTATGAGTTGACGGTCACTGAAATAAATGTGTCCTGTCCCTTTTCTCTTCGTTACATAAATCCTTAAAATAAATATACATCACCTTCAACTTTCATATTTTACATTTCTTCTGTAAGTAAACCTTTCGGCTCTCTCGAATTATCATTTTTTTCATGCATCCCCCTTTCTCAACCTTCCCTCCGACAAATAATTACTTTCTGTACTTCGGAAATGCCTCTGCTACTATCTGGCATCATAAGCGCCCAAAGCTACTTTCATTTAAGGCATACTACAATAAATACCTTCGAGATGAAAGAAGTATTCTGATTATTAGAACTTTTCTTTACCCACTTACGTAATTTCTACTGCTTTAACTCACACTGATGATTAAGTAATGCTTTTTAAAGGTTTCCCCCCCTTTTTTATAAAAATGACGGTTGTCTCCTCTCAGTTTCTGGCGGAAGTGCTAAGGAAATTACCAAATCTGGAAAAGAGATTTGAGCAATTTCCTCAAGGTGTAGCACTCATGATTTGTTCTCCTTTTAGGCACAACGATGACGGTTCTTATACCTACGGCTACGAAGGAGCCGACGGTTCGTTCAAAATCGAAACAAAACTCCCAACCGGTGAGGTCACCGGAAAGTACGGCTATGTCGACGACACCGGAAAACTGAGAGTCGTAGACTACGGTGCCAACCGATACGGATTCCAACCGGCCGGCGAAGGAATAACCGTCGCCCCGCCAACCCTCGTCGACGAAACCACCGACAGAACCAAACAGAGCGCATTCGCCGAGTACGACGACGAAGGCATCCTCTACGCCAGACCTCAGCCCCAGCCAGTCGCCAGGCCCGCCACCCCCCGACAGCCCAAACGCCCGCGACCAGCCCCCCAACAGCCGGTCTTCGCCCCCGAACCCCAGTTCGTCGCCTACGAGCCCCAGCCCCGGACGCCCGCCCCCGCCCCCGCCCCCGTCGCCCTCCCATCCCCCACCCCCGCCCCCGCCCCCGTCCAGCACTTCCCCCACATCCCCCAGCAAGCCCCGGCCCAGTTCCCCCAAGCCCTGATCGCCTACGAAGCCACCGCCCAACCCAGGGCGGCCCCGAGAGTGGCCCCGGCGGCGGTGCCGGGCAGAGCCGTGGTGGCGGGGGCGGTGCCCGCGGGCCCCCTGTTCAGGCCGAATGCGCTGCCGGCTCCGATTGCGGCAGTGAGGCCGGCTCCCGTGAGGGAAGCCCCCGTGAGGGGCGCAGGTCCCTCGGGGAGCGTCCTGGACCAGCTGATACAGCAATTCGCTCTTCCGCAGGGCGTCGGTCAGCCACTGCACGACATTTCGTTCGGTTCTTACTCCAGCCAGACTCGGTTTTAGGTGAGACAGTCTAGTCATAGTTGGTTGCACTTTTGTATGTCGGTCATGTAAGCAAAGCAAACAAATTCAGATACCGAATAAATATTAAATAAGTACTCGTCCCGATTGGATGAGGTTTTGCTCTGCATTAAACTTTCTTAGACTTCCATTTGCAGTTGACTTTTGAGAGCAATTTTTCTCGTTTCTCCGCAGCTTAGAAACGGAGATTACAAAACAACCAAAAGTTCTGAAGTTACCTAAAGTTAGAAGGAAGAAAAAAACTCATTATATTCTTTATTAAATAATTGAGTTGGAAAGCTGGAAATTAATTTAATGTTAATTAATTAATGTTATTTTAAAAAACCGATACTGCCATTCGTTAATTTAATAGTTTCAGGTAATTAGAATTACTGTTTTGTTTTTTATATTGCTTAATATAAAAAGAAACTATTTAGACTATAAAACAAAATGAAGTTTTCTCTCTGTTGACTCCATCAGGCGGTTCAAAAGTTCAATTTCGCGGATAAACGTTTTTAGTTCTTTTCACTCTGAGTTTAAGAGGCGAATCCTCAGCTCAATATAGTGTCCCGCGTCCCGTTCAGTGTCTGAAAAACTCTTTCACCAATGACGCCGGCTCTTTTCAAAGAGCACGGGATTCTCCTATTCTGCCCCACAGCCAATCCAACCCTTATTTTAAATTATATCCATTCTTATCCTTTTACAGCCTTCGCATCCTGCGGATGTTGGCATTGAATAGATGGCCACTTTAATAAGGGTCCTCAAACACTGGAATTAAACTTATTAAACTTCCCTGCCCCTGAAAAAGCCTGGATATGTAATCGGAGTGCATTTCCGCGCGATTGATTTCAACGCAGTCGAGTTTCAGGTATTGCATAACCAATTATAGAACTTGTTAATTGCGAGTTGAAAATTTAAAAACCGTAATTTGGGAACATAATCGTTTTACTGTTTATTTTGCGGGGTTGTTCGGTCGTTATACGCGGGGAATTGGTCAACTTCCGTCACGGTATTGGCACTTCTTCTTCCTTAGGTTTATTAGGTTCTTAACCTAATCCGGTGATGTGTGCGTTTTCGCTGCTCTTTCAAATAGTTATAAAAAATTTGTTTTTTTCCCTCCATTTCGGGTTTTTTGAAGTGAATACAATTTTTTAAATAATATTATTTAGAATAATACTTATTATATATACTGAAAGGGAACATTCTGATAGCTGTAAGCTCGAAAGCTTTTACCTTAGAGCAGTGGTGCCCAACCTTTCATCATCTACGGGCCAGACTTCCGTTGATAACATCGCGACTGGGCCAAATTTGTGTGTGAATATTGGACACAAGGCGCGGGCCACATGCGACACCTTCACGGGCCGGATAGGTTGGCCATCACTGCCTTACAATATTCTCCATAAATTTTGTACTCAAAACCTCGGAAGGTTTTATAAAAAATATGTAATTAAGATAATAGAATCATAAAAAGGGACTTAAGCAACTGGCGGACTTTACCCGAACAGAAAAGCTCTAAAATCAGTTCTTCTTGGATAACTCTTAAACAAAGCGATAAAGAAAGTGAATTAAATCTGAGAAAGTAATGTGAGAACCAAGAGGAGCCGTGTATCCACTCCAAGGGGTTATTACTATACAAACGGGTTCAAAATCTGACCGTGACAGAGGCGGAACAATGAGAGTCGCCTAATCGCCTCCTCCTCGGCCTTTCGTCTATTGCAACCGTGTCAAGGCTCCCGAGGTGTATATACAATTAAGATCTACCTGCGCCCCGACGCCCCTTGGTTGAATTGATACTTCCAATATGAATATCTTGGCTTTGTCGACTTAGTCCGAGAAACGTGCCGCCTCCGGGGAGAAATGACAAGAGAAATTGGAAAAAAGGCGCAGAACAAAGCCTCAGGGACGTTGCACCCAGGAAGAATGTTTCCTAGACAGCTTAATTGTTTATTTTAGCTTTAGTGCCTTCTAGAGGGCGATTTGTCCTTGCTCTGATAGTTTGTGGTTTCGAGTACAGAAAGTGCTTGCTTTGAAAACATTGACATAACGTCCCGAAAAACCTTCACCATCACAGGTCATTTTCGTGAACTCTGCGTTGAGCACTTTTCCTCCAAGAGCGTAAGCAAAATCGGCCAATTATATGGAGAAAAGTTCCTTCTTAAAAAGAGGGAATACATTGAACCGATTTCAGTTTTCCTTACATAACAAATAAATTTCTAGTAATGTTATATCAATGAGTAAATGGTATCCCAGTCAAGTAGGTTAGTCATAATTATAATGAGCCCGCTCCCAAATTACGAGAACATTCAGCGCAGAACCTCCCATTTGTCTCTCACTGCAAAACTGAAAATGTCTTACGTCACGGCCGGACAGAGCCGGAGAGGAAAATCCTGGAGAGGGACGAGGCGTGACCACATGACTGGGACCGAAAATGTGCACAAAGAAAACGTCGATCGGGGCTCGGCCCTCCGTGATGGGACTGGCAATGGGGCTCCGTCTCGCCAGGGAAAGCGATTTTGCCCCCAAATAGGATTCGGTTATTGTTTGGCCGGACGTGACGTTCGTAGAGCGTTCGAGATTGGTTTCTCGCATGAATATGAGAATTTTCTCGTGGTATTCGTTACAGGACATGCCAGGTCGTTTCCGGGCAAAGCACCTTGAAACGCCTGAATTCCATTCTGGCGCGAATGGGCTCGGGTGGAACCTTGAATGAGAAATCCACAGGGGAAAACAGAATTACGGGAATGAAAAATTCCATTCGAATGGGGGAAATTCGATAGAAGCGAATGACGAAATGCGACTATTCTTTGCGTGAATTATTGGAACAGGTTTCTAGAATAGGTAGATTAAAAAGCACGCATGCCAACTCTGTCCCTTGGAGTGTTGCAATTTTTATTTGGCAATAATGAGACAGAAATAAAGAGCTGAAATTGTTCAGGTTGGGCACGAACCTCGGGTCAGCTGTGGGTGTCGAGCCTCGTTTTCCAGGTAAACACTTGGGAGTTTCCTGAGCAACAGACTGAGAGGATTTTCGTCAGTTTAACCCATTCAGTGCCCGCTACGAGATATCTCGTAGTCGAATTTTATTCAGTGATATCAGCTCCAGTGTTTTTTTGTAAATGCCATTACAATATTGTATATAATTATATTTAGTTAACTTTAATGTATTCTTCAAAATAAAAGCTCCCTCAAAGGGTTAAGTGGCGAGATTGGCTTTTTCGACCGGGACAATTTTTTAATTTGGCCAATTTTTTTAATTCTAGGGGTAAGCGCTTCTAACCCCTATACTTAGGCCATTCTCTGTCCTCTCCCCTGTTTCTCTCAGAGGGCGCAATACTGTTATCCCCACCCTTTGCTCCATCTCAGGTTTAAATGTTCAATCTTTATAAAAGCACAACCTTTTTTACTTTTTGAGTGTTTCTCTAAACTTCCCCTAAGCTTTTATTCTGAGATCTGATTTGTATGCAAATGTCATTTGGTCGTTTCCTTTGGACATAGAATTCGAATTATGAAAAGTTGAACAAAATTGCGGAATACCTGGGTGGCTGTCAAAATTCCCAGCGAAACGGAAAATGGTCCCGAACCGCTCTTTGCAACAAGCCCAATTTCGGGCATTGTTGGCCAAAAACCGGATGCGACTGCCCCCGGCCACAGATAAAGCTGTGCGGTTGCTTCTCACTGTCCACACCCAGTGCGGCCGCTGTCCTTAAATCTCCTGCACAGAACCTAATGGGTCGCAGTCAAGGTTGCGTGCCAGGTCGACTTTCTCCCGAAGTCCGAAGTCCGTCGTTCGCACTTGGGCGGCTTTTCATTGCACCCGTAGAAAGTGAAGAGATTAAAAATGAGCTTTGGCTGCCCAATAAATGATTGCCGAATGAATTTTCCTCTTAATTAGGAGAATACAATTAAGACAATGGTTCAAGGTTAGCAGTCGGCCATTAATCACCGAGTGTGTTTACTGTCCGCCTGAGGTGCATTTGTGTACAGTTCTTCGCTGGACTGCAAAAGTTGAGAAAGTGTCTGCTCGCTCGCTCTACGAAATATTGCAATGGTATCACGATCTGCTAAGTCAGCTCAGAGGCACAACGCAATTAAATTTGTTTTCATTCTCAGAAATGCTCCGCAAGTTTCATATTTCCAAAGCACTGCATTTTGAACACTATAAAATTCACAATTAACGGTCACACTAGTTCGTCAACTTTGTGATTTTTTGCAAAATTTCCCACAGAGTCCTTTCTCCAACTGAAAAGAGTAATCAGCTGCATCGAAATTGAATTTCCACTTCCGAAAGTGCTCTTCTATTTAATGCCTGACCTTAAAATGGTCTTAACTGAATGTGATTAATTTCGTGCTAAATTTCTGACCGAGTGCAAATGGCCAATAATTTGGGCGTTGATTTTTTCTTTTTCAGCTCAACTGAGAGCCATGATTCATTTTTATTTGAAAAGGTCAACCAACGATGAAGACCTCCACTCTAAATAACTCTTTATTTTATTTTTATTTCAAACAGGAATGAAATAAATAAATTCCAATCATTAACAACTTAAAAATCGATTTATAATCATCTCTCAGTTATTTTATATAATTCCGTGAATATTTTTTATAAAACTAGATTTAATAAATTTTTTAAAAATTGAAAAAATTTATTAAAAACTTTGCGCTATAAAAGATTCATAACATTCTGCCGAGCCAAAGCATTTGAATTTTAAAAATGATAACAATTTCCGTTACACCACATTCCATTCTGTCCTTTCGAGCGACGTCCTACGAGTTTTTGGCACGAGTGTCCACTGGCCGCCCCTGAGTATTGTACGCAAACATTAAACCCCAATTTATGACATTAATATTATTTATTTTCAGCCAAATTTAAGTAAAATAATGATATGAGGTTCAAAACCCATTTATCCGGAGAAAAAAATGTCCCAATACAGATTAGGGATTTTTGATGGGTTCCTCCTCGAAGTCTTCGGCTAGTTTAGCCAGGCTAAGCAAAGTGTGGATCCCTCCGACGCGAAAACCCATGGGAGGGATTCATACAGACTCCAGGTTCATTTCATAATAGTAGAAGAGACCCCCTGTCGGAAGTGCAAGAAAAAAGGGAAACCTGACTAACTTTCCAAAAGTGGAACAGCCCCTAAGCAGCCCTAAATATAAAATAAAAGAGAAAAGAAAGTGAAAGAAGGAGTCTTAGGCATAGACTGATGCAAAGAGTGTTGTTTGGAGTCCCCCAAGAGTTCAGGTTCCTCCCCCCCACGAACCGCGGTTATAAATGTAAGAGAATTGTTTGTGGGCATCTCGGTGTAGCAGTTGCCTGTCGGTCTTTCGCGTGTGTCCGTTCACAACCAGAGGATTACCAGAACCTGTGGATTTGGCTTATTAACGCCGGTGGTGTCACTGTTTTCCAAAAATGTTCACTAATTTACAGGCAAGTGTCATCTTTTCCTTTCTTTTCCCTTCTTTTCCCCCGAGTGCGGTGAAATTTCCATTTCATTCTTATTAATTAGCTCATATCTTATGAAAGCACTGAGAATTAAAATTGTTCTTCAAATTAAAAGCGTATTATTGAGTTGGAAGATTGGGGAACCGATTTAAAGTTCAGAAAATAACCCAAAAAGATGGCGTCTTTTGTCTTTAAGAGCTCCTCGTGATTTTAGTTTTTTTAATTTTCTCCCCCGAGTTTTCAACTAAACTTATCTTGCTCGAAATGTTGTCTTGGCGAACTAACTGAATAGTTATCAACGAACAATTTCCCAAGCTTTAAAAGCAGAATGTCAAAAATACGTTGAAAAATCACAATTTTTACATTTTAATCCTTTTCTGTAAATGAAACCATTTGCAATTATCTCCGAAACAGCCACAAACACCTCTTATTTTCATTTATTGTATTAAAATAAAAATTCGGAAACATTTTCTAATGAGCCTGCACTGCTGGCCCTTATCTCCAAGAATTGAGATTGCTAAAAAAAAGCAAAGGCGATCTGTCATTTTCTCTGTGTGGTTCCTCATGCCCATGCCTCATGCCCGCACCTGAAAGCGAATTCTCGAGTTTAATTGATGCCGTTAATCGAGAGTAAACGATCAACTGCCACTTATTATACCGTTTCCGGTTCATTAATAATTCATGTTTAACTAAACCAGCAACAGGTATTAATTTTTTATTACTAAATATTCATGCTCTGAAAATCATCACAACAACAATCTGGTCTTCCTAAAACAGAAATAGAGAAGGGCGTAACCTGAAAAGTAAATTTTTGCCACAATTGCGCCCTTTCATTGGGCATTGGTTTTGGGTGGAAAGAAAAGGAAAAGGGGGAAAATTAAACTGATCAACCCTTAACAGAAGACGTTTATATTTTTTTTTATATTTTCCCATTGTGTAAAAAAAAAAATTAGGCAATATCCTATAAAATGTGAAAATTATAAAAGGGTTCCCTGCTCTTTTATTCTAAAATTCCTCGAGGTAATGTTTTATTAAGACAATTATAACCTTCTCTAATTAAAAAAGGCGTTCATACAATATTTTATTCCTTTAAAAAAACTGACGGCTTATACTTTGTGAAAGGCTCCCCAAACCCTCAGTTATTTTGCCTTTAAAAGTTTTTCGCCCTTTCGTTGTTTTTTGTAAACAAATCCAAATTTGAGAGAGGCCAACAACAATGCACACAAAGGAAGTCCCGACCTCGGGGTGGAACAAAAACAAAGAGCTTTGTTTTCCCACAAAATCATTCATGCCCGTGTCAACAAACTGTCCATGGATCCGAAAAAGAAAATATTGACGCGCACCTTCCAACCAAATTAGGTCGCGGCAACGTGAATCCAGGTTCGGTCAGGTTTCAAAGTAAAACAATAAAACCTGAGGCCGACGTTTCTCAACGCTTTGTCGCATTCGAATAACAAGATCTCAGGGAAGTGAACCAATCGACGAGGAAGTGTCACGACGACCATTAAAACATTATCAAAACACCGCATCGTTACACGGAGCGTTACATCAGGGCCCGACCCGAATCAATGGGGCCCCGAACAATGGGCTCCGAAAGGCTCCGCATAACGCCAATGCACCCGGTCGGGAGTTCCGTGGACGCCTTCGGCTGCCTGCGCAATAGGGAGTCACGTGTGCGCCAATGGGAAAAGGCGCTTTCTAATAACCGACTGAAGCGAAAATAGTCGAGATGCAGATAAGGGGGCAATTGGGGTTTCCCTCCCTGCAGGACTGGGCGGGGTTGGCCGACCTGGTACCTGACCGACTGAATCACGGAAGCCATTCGAACCTGAACGTCACGTTCTGCCTTTTGCCTTGCCACCCATCGACAAAGAAACCAAATCCTGTACACTTCCCCTCCTGAAGAGGTTGCAGTGGTCACGTGACGGGCTTGCCCTTGACCCCTTCAAATGCTGCACTAATTTCTTTTTTTACACTTCCCTCGGCGTTATTTTTTTCGATTTCTTTATGGGAGTGAGTCAGGGCCGGAGGGGAATTTGGCAGAGATTGAAGGAAAAGCCAAAGACATTTTAGCCAAATTGGAATAGTGGGAGTCTGGCACACGCCTAACGCCCTCACTCAGGACGGAAAAATGCGAACAAATGAAGAAATCGGTTGGGCCTCCGGAATGGAGAAATCCTCGACCCGGCGGCCTTTTCCACTTGCGTAAGTCCTCCTGAACGGCGACTATGGTTCCCGAACTTGTGGCCTTTCGGCGGGGATCCACTCCAGATTCCATCTGGAGTGGTAATTCAGAGGAAGTTCGCTGACTGCTGCTCCTGTCCACTTTATTTATCATATGCTTCGCTTCGGGGTAATTGTGTAATTGGGGGGGGGGGGGAGTAATTCCCATAACCCACCTTCAGCAAAATTTTATTATTTTTTAAGTTTAAGCCTGCTTAAGCAGACTAAGCAAAGCCCCTGGGATGAAAAATACTGAAAAGAAAGAGCTTTTAAAAGAGATCTAATGCGTGTAAACATAAAAACAAAGCATTTTGGGAAGAGTTAAGCTGGATTCAGCAAAGATCATAAAATTGTTGAAACAGGTCATGTCGTAAGCACGCTGTCGTCAGGACTGGAACACTGCAATCTTTTCATGGCCTTCCCAATAATTCTAACAAAACTGCATTTGCATACAGTGGGTTTTCTCAAGTTAATGTTATTAATGTCAGGGATATGTTATTAGCAATAAGAGGGTTTCGTTTTTTGCCTACATCCGGATGTTTAAAACCTTGACTTTCATTCACCAATAAAGACAGAGTTAAAATAAAAATGTTTGGCAATTCCATCCGTTATATTCGATCGCGAAAGGCAGATGTAACTGATAAGAAGATTATTAATGAATCATTCGGCATAATCCACTCGTGGATCGGCGAAAGTTCCAAGGTAATTACCCATGAAAATAAACTTCGTGTTCGGAATGGGATTAGCAAAAACGTGGGGGCCAGGGGATGGCCAAAGGGGCACCTCCTGCAGGGGTGCTTTAAGCAAAGGTGCAGGGTGCAAATGGCCGACTTTTGCTGCTTCAATGTTCCCCCGCAGTCATCCCTCTCCGAAGAATGTTTACATTCCAAGGGTGCTACATTGAGATCAGCTACACCAAATGGGATAATCTAATAACTTCGTCTTCGCCTTCGTCTTAACTCATTTTATCGCAAATTATTCATCAATGTAAATTTTTGTTTTATTAAAAGTTAATCTGTGGCACTAATTTTCACGAGTTGTAACACTTTGGTGAGTTCCCTCAAATTGCGCCACTTTTACACAGATTTCCACTTCGACAAAGTTACCTCTATTTTATTTTTGCTTTCTCCTGCCTTGTTTTTTGCTTCATTTTCACTGATTTTCATTTCGACGGGAAGAAGAACCAGAATTTGGTTAAAAATCCAGTTTTGACAATCATTACGCTTAAATTTAACGTTTTCCCTCAACATTTCATGAGAGATATTTTTTTATTTAATGTTTTATTGTTATTTTTTTGTTCTTATAATTCCTTTTAAATTATGATTGCCTTACGGTGATTTTATCTCACATAATGCATTTCATTTCATTTCTATGATTTTCCGTTTTCCAAACTTTACTTTTTCATTTTTCACACAAACACTTTATCACACTTCTGTTTTGACACGGAGCCATCAGCAGTGGTCTAAGCACTTTTCACTGACGGCCAATCAGCTGAGAGAAGAGAGCTCTGAAAAACTTCTTTTTCGATGCCAATGTAAAACTCCCAAATCCCAAAAAAACCCAAATTTACTTCTCAAAGGCACAATAGAAAATCAGAGGAAATGTCATTACCTAAAAGTCCAAATGAAAACGCACCGATGACAATCGGCCTCCCTTACGTAATTCATTATTATATATTTACAATAAACCAGTGTAAGACCTTAAAAAGAAAAATGTCCGGCTTTGTTACTCTTCAGATTATCAATCAGGTTTATTTTCACCTCGAAATAAAACATAATGCAAGAGAATTATTTAATCGCCGATTGTAGTAGATTTTGTAGTGCCCCTATGAGTTGGGCATGTTTTCAGCGGTGCTCCTTGACCTGTCGGAATTCTGTATCTTCCCGAAGGATTTTGCACATCTCCCGGGTTGGGATCTTAAAAAGAAGTCAATAAAAGTCCTGGGAGCTCCTGGGAGCATTTCTTAGCGAAAACAAAAGATATTATAGTTACAAAACATGGGAATGGCGGGAAGTCATTTACAACTTTTATTGCTTATTCAATAAAATTTTTTTATGAAAGCGAATTCCCGCCAATTTATTAGTTAGTCAGAATTTTCAGTTCTTTTGCAACGGTTCCTTATCTTGGCTAATTAAAATTTAGGCAATTAATTCATTAGAAATGATCATAACCAGCTCCCGCTAATTGTTTTATGAAATTGCTGATAGCGGGAAAGAATTCGACCTCTGTCAGGTCATCCATGAACGGTTCGCGTTTTTGTCTCTTTTCTTTGGATTTTCTATGAATTTTCGCACTATGAAGAAGGAGAAAGTCAAATTGGAAAGTAAACTCGTTCAGTCCGATGAGCAGCTTTTCCTAAAGTTTTCACGGTTTTTAATTACCACACATAATGACAACTCAAAATTTCATTGGTTTAACAATTTTCAATTCCTATCACAGTTCTTTTGTAGTTTCACATTATACATTCAGTAAAAACACTGTTTCTTGTCGTTAATTAGGTCGGCCTTTCGGAACGATCTTTCTTAGCTCCGAATAAGTGAAAAAACGTTTTCCTCTTCCTCATTCTTCTTCTGCCTTTTTCGCCTGCATTCGCGCGCTAAATAATTGTCGAGTTCTAAAAACCTAAAATTCGATTGGCATTCGTTTCAGTTAGCAGTTGATTCCATCGGCAGATTATCGGGTTATGTAACCGCACACCCGAGTCATCCACTTTGGGAGACACTGATTTGCATCTGCGTTCAGCTGCTCTCCCACATGAAAATAATAACTTTCCTCCACTTTCCGACTCATTCGGTTATTAGGTTTTTAATACAATCAATAATCGGTTTTTGTTCAAGGATTTCCGTTATTCACACGCTTAGGCAAAACCCGTTATGAGAAAGACATTGGGCTCGAATTAGAAACAGGCGAGTTGGCAGTTGTTCTAGGCACCCACAGGGGCACCCACAGGGGCACCCTCGCATATTTCACTTTATAGTCAATTAAAAAAAAAATTAAGGAAGCAGGTTCCAAATAAGTTATAGAAAAATATGGCTCGTTTTTCTGGGGAATGAAGGAAAAGCGCAAGGACGTGTGAATTTAGCTCAAACAAAAATGTCTTTAGTTTTCCTCTTAAGCCGGGAATTATATTAAAAACAGCTTTTAAAATATCCTCATTTCAAACGTGTCCCAAAAGCAGAAGAAGAGTGGAAAGACGGATCGAACTAATTAGAAGTGAGTACGGTAAAGAGAAACAC
Source organism: Brueelia nebulosa (assembly GCA_028293925.1). Lineage (NCBI taxonomy): Eukaryota > Metazoa > Arthropoda > Insecta > Psocodea > Philopteridae > Brueelia > Brueelia nebulosa. Next base: position 714,779 of record JAQIBA010000007.1, on the reverse strand, counting down.
ATCCCTAGGAATAGATGGGTCAATGTCACAACCTTGACCATATCAGGAAACACCTGTTTTAAGGAGAATGGAAGCACATGAAGCGGAATGAGTGAGCCAATTCGAGCCAATTCGAGCCCATTCGAGCCCATTCGAGCCCGGGCCAAAGGTACAGGGTTTCAGGAGAAGGAAAATTGGAAAATTTAAGCCAGATGCTTCCCGGACATCCTCAATGGGGCGGCAACTTTTGATAAAATAACCCTAAATTATGAAATCTTAGTCTGCCATTTATCAGTTACGATTAACCCATATATTATGGGTTAATCGTATGGGCTTTATACAAAGGGGTATCCTTGGTATTAATTTTATAATGTTTCATTCCCATAATTTGGGATTGTCGCATTTTTTCAGGTATCATTCCCTACGTAACTCCGAGGAATGACCCTTTCTCTTTGTGAGCATTCACTCATTGATGAAGGGTAACTGAAAAAGCATTCATCAAAATGGGAATTCTTTGATTGTATTTATTCGTTACGTAAGACGGTCTTTAAAAGTCTAAGACCTCCATTTTGATTGCGGTCCAGTTCAAGAGTCTTTTCCTTCACATTTTTCATTAGAAAATTTTTCCTTCTGAGTGGGTGGACTATATGATGCTATTGACCACTCCTGATTGTTTAAAAAATTTGAATAGTTTTCCAAATTCAAGCCTTTCCATTTTCCTGCATTTTCAAGAGAATGAAAGGAAAAATCGAAAGTAAATAATGTTCAGTATTTTTATAGGGCTACAATTTGAAAAATGCGGAGTTATGCACAAACAGATAAACTGTTGATACAAAGAGTGGGAATAATGCAACTAAGTCCTCAACTTCCTCAAGTCATTAATAATTAGCTTAAGAGCAGGCTCCTTCGAAATGTCCAAAAAGAACTTTTAACTAAGTGTCGCAAGCCTCCGTTTATGTAATGAGACACAAAAAGTTTAATTAAATTAAAATCCGTCGGTTGTGTCTAAGTGAAAGCAAATTACACGAATAGGATGGATCGCTATTACAGAAATGGGGATCAGACGAGGCAATCAACGTCTGGACAGCAAAATGAAACGGTCCCCAATCTTAATAATGATCTGCATTTTGAGAGCCGATAGGCGTCTTGGGCGTGGACGTGACAAGGACGCCGGCCAAATATGTTGTAACTCAAAGGGTTTGCTCATACATCATGCCGAAGTGCAGACAATTTTTTGCTTTTGCAGAAGTGATTAATGAGGTAATCCTAATTTCAAAGCAGGCTGGTCACTGGAAAATCGTGACGGACAGACGCCTGCGGTCTCAGAATTAAACGGGGAAATAAAAAATTCTATTATTTTTTCCTAATCAAAATGATAATTCCAAGAAAACTAATCCAGAATGTTTTACGAATACTAAATTATATGGATTTTTAGTGAATAACAAATGTGATTATATTAATGAAAATATATTTGGCATCACCTTTCCCTGAAATTCTGTCTTTCAAGATTATATTCTTAAATCATTTTTGCCATATAAAAGTTGATTATACCGGCTAATTAATTTTGCCATAACTAATTAATTCGAAGGCTTAAAGACAACTTGTTAAGCTCATAAATAATAACAATAAAAGGTGAAGCGTACACGCCCAATTACTCAACGCATTGCCGTTAAGTAAAAACGCTCAAGAGAAAACAGAACTCACTTTTTACAGCTCTTTAATTGAAACAGAACTCTCCGACGAATGATAATGAACTTGGCTGAATTTTCATTATTTCCTTTCCTCCCTTGAGCCCAGGTTTTTGCCAGATACTTTTAATATATTTTTTGTTTATTCATAAATAAACAAGTACTTTGTAATATATCATCAGATCTCATATTTAGACCAAATGTCCGTTTCAGAAAGGTTTTCAGAAAAATTCATAATAAATCGTTAATTAAGAGAAAGGCGTTTAAGGATTTACCATAAGCAATGTTTGTTAATTAACGAATAGTGGTTTTTATCGTATTAACCCTTTGCGGACGAGCGTCGGCAAAGGGTTAAGTCTGGCCTATCAGTTCTTTTTTGTAATCTCTTCACGGAAGCTCCCCAACGCCTCCTCTTATTTTCTCCTTAGTTTCTTTTTTTGCAATCGGTATAAAACATAAGTCTTTAAGTGAAACACTCTTACTGATGGGAACTCGCGAGTTTATTAAAAAGATAACTGCTAACAACGTATTGCAAAACACGCCAACATTTCTGTGAATACATTTTAATTGATTCGACAACAAAACACTTGAGAAAGTCTTTTCAAAGAAAAAACAAAGACATTAAAAAATGAACTTTCAGATATGAGTTGGAGATATAAATGGGAGATTCCGAGAAGGTCTTCGGGGGTAATTTCCTTTAGCATTTTACTGTTTGGTTTGTTAACAGAAACCGCCTCTCATTTGATATTTGCAAAGTTCCGAGAAAAAAATAAATTTCCTTAAATGGCATTGTCGTTTCCTTTTTATGAGCAATAAAAAATGAAGTCGGGAATTTTGCTGTCATAAATTGCTATTATTAGTTTTGAAATCGTTTCAGAAGTAACCATTTCCAATCACTTTTTTTATTCCAGATCTTCACGATCCTGAATGTGCTCCTCCTTCTGTCAGGCAGTTCGGAAGCCAGAAGGATAAGAGTTCGACCACAACGACCAGTCGCTGAAGAAGCAGTCGATCAAGAGGAACAGCCCCAAAGAGTTGAATACTATGCCGCGGAATCCCAAGAACCAGTTCAGGCAGAGCAACAGAAACTCGTATTGGTGACAAACGATGGGGAGGTGTACAACGGGCTCTACGGCAGGGCCATCGAAAGGGGAGGCACCGACGCTCAGTATTCGAGGGCCATTCCGAGAACCAATTTGATCGGCCAGGCAAGGCCTTCGCGAGTGAAGGAAGCGGCCAAAGAGCCACCAGTGCAAACCATTCGCAACTACAGTAAAGTAAACGACGACGGCTCTTTCACTTTTGGCTATGAAGCCGCTGACGGAAGCTTCAAAGAAGAAACCAGAGGCACAGATTGCGTAGTCAGAGGAAAATACGGTTACGTTGACCCAGACGGCAACAAAAGAGAATTCACTTACGTGTCTGGAAACCCCTGCGACCCGAACGCTCCTCAAGAAGAGGAAAAGGAGGAATCCGAAGAAAGCGGAGAGGAGAATGTACCGCAAAACATCCCGCAGAACATCCCCAGAAGACCGATCCGCCCGCTGAGACCGATCGCCAAGCCAGTCCCCAGACCAGCCACTACCCTCTTCCAGCAAGACTTCAACACCGAAAATTCTGCCGTTCCCGAAGAGGAACAAGAACAGCAACAGATCTACCTGCAGCCCACTCCTGCCAGGGCCAGAGTGCCCACCCGACCGGCCCCAGTTCAGCTCCCCGTGCCGGCTGAGAAGCCGGAGGCCGTTGTACGAGTAACTCCCAGACCAGTAACTGGTCCAACCCCAGCCACGCTCCCCGCGACGACCTACAGACCGCAATTGCTTGTCTCCGTCACGCCGAGACCCAATGTACTGCTCACCAAGCACGCCAATCTTCAGTCCGCGACCCCTGTCGTCTCGTCCCCGTCCCCTGTGGTCGACTTCGAGGAGGAACTGAAACGATTCCAGCTGGAAAATAATGTGGTCACCACCCCGAGAACTCTTTCTCCAGCCACCACTCTCAAATCGGAGCAACCGTCCGTGCAAGCCGGCCAACCCGTATACACGTCCGAACTGGTCTTCGACCCGGCAACAGGACAGTACAACACTGTCGTGTACCAGCAAATCCCCAAATCAACCTCTGATATCACTCTGAAAACAAGACTGCCGCAGCTCGTAGCTCAGCCCCAACCCCTGGCCCAAAGACCGGCCTTGGTCAGGCAGCCTCAAAACAACTTGCTCCAGCAGCAGATCTTCCAGCAGCAAAAGCAGGCCCTGTTCCAGCAGTCCCAGGACTTGTACAACCAGCAAAGAACGCTGCAGTCCCAAGCTCAGCACAGGTTCCAGCCCACTTTCACCCCGACCACGATTCAGTATCAGCCCGTGTCGTCCACCCTCTCCCCGGCCACGAGCAAGCCGGGGGCCACGGGGCCGCAGAAGTTCGAATCCTCCGACGCAGGCCAAAGAGTCATTCAGAGGCCCAACCCTCAGCAGTTCTACTACTTTGCCCCGCAGTTGGACGCGCAGACTCAGAGTATAGCGGCGGGGCAAATCGACGCTTTTCTTAGGGGGCACAACTTCCAATTCTGAGGCGGTCAAAACGGAAAATGTTGTAAATAATTAGAAAGTTATTTATGCTTACAGTACCGTAAGTTCTAGTCTTTAGGCCGGTCTATGAATTTTTATGTGATTTTGTGAAAGTTTTAGAAAGCGGGCGCTCGGGACAAGGACTTTGCGGCCGCTTGTGCCAAAATCCGTAGCTCTGCAAACAAACGCGAAAAATAAGTGTTAACGGAATAGTAATTAACAAATTCGTACGAGTTAGTAGAGTTCAGGTGCAGTTGGAGCAGTCGGGCGTGGGGAGGGGTGGGGAGGGGTGGGGAGGCGGTTATTTGAGTATATACCTCAAATTCGACTTCGAATTTTTACTTATCCTCCCTAAATTACGCATCTGATTTATCTTTTTTTTTTTGATTATTATTAATAAATTTATGATTTTTTAATTTTCGAACGAACGACATCGGATTTATTTACGTACTTTGTATATAAATAAATAAATAAATAAATAAAATTTAATTGTATATATTTATAAATTTATCTCAACAGTCTATTTATTTAATGGAAGTCCTTCACGGATGCATGATATGAGTGTCCGCACACAGGTATTTAGATATCCCTTAAAACTTTAACTTCCAATTATCATTTTTGGCTTAATGTAAACCTTACTTAATATTTCTTCCAATCTTTTGCATATTTTTTTCTTAAAAATATAATAAACTGTAACCTTTGAAGAGACCGAAGATCATTTGCAAATCTCACGTTTTCTCTTTCACAGACTCGTTTGATTTCTTAGCATTTCTTTCCTTTTCAAATTATCGTCGTCCTTTTGCTTTATTGTTTGCTCAACAAATATTCTTCGCCTCATCTGCCTTCGCCGCCCCAGAGGGAAATTGTGTAAGTCACACCGTCTTTCCCCAGATACATAATGCACCCATAAACCCAAAACGGTATTTAAGCTACATTAATGAATACTAAATTGAATTGCTAAGGCAGAAACGTGAGAGTCTGATTGCACGAAATTCTCATGAGTTGTTAAATAAACAATTTGCGTTTCCATGACAACATTACGTAAGGAATTCCTGTGCTCGAATAAATATTTTTGTTCACGCGAGGGGGCTAGAACCCCCCCCCCCCCTCCCTCTGCTGCCCAAAAAAGAACAAGAAGGAAATAAAGGCTCGGGTGGCTCCCAAGGTGAAAGCGCCCACCCACCGACTCCCGGATCCAATTTGATCAGGACTTAATTGCGGGAAGGGGGAGTGGGTTTCTGTCACTGAACAGGTACAAAACACTGCACTTCTTCAAGAAACAGCACAAAAAATGATGATGGCGGTTCTGGTGCTGCAGACAAAAGAATATCCGCACCATTTTGTAGTTTTATTAACTTTCTACAATGACGAAATCCGCTCATAATGTCTTAATTTCCTTTTCCACAATTCCACGCGGGATTCCTTAATTACTGCTTTTAAGAAGCACTTGCAAACAACCTCCGCCTCCCTAATATTCGCTCTAGAGGATTTCTACAATCTTTTATTTTAACTTCGACCGGCGGCCGTTGTCAGTTTGTGCTTCAGGAAACATAAGAAGAAGAATCAAATAAGGGGCAGTTTATGATGGCAGCCGTCATTTCTATTCGAAATATAAGAAGAAGAATTAAATACGGAGCAATTCATAATTACAGCTGTCATTTATTGCTTAGTTTTATTGTAACGGAGGGGTTGGTGGCTGAATTACAACGTAAGAAGATGGGGTTTGTGTCTTAATTGCATTTTATTAAGAACACGGATTTAAGAAAGTGTAATTGTATACGATTATAATCTTTTAACAGTACTTTTAGAATTTTTTTACAATATTTTATTGGGTATGAATAAATGTGATCTCACAATATTTTGATTTTCTTTTGTTTTTTTTTTAAAATTGTAATTAGAGGTTAACTTTTTAGTCTTTTATAACTAAAAAGTTAAAAAATAAATATAAGAAAAAAGTTTTTAAATTACAAACTTTTATATTGAAAACGCACTAAAAAATAAATAATAATACAAATTATATGCATACATTCATTCCTCTCTTGTTGAAATACATCAAAATATATAAAGAAAAAAGAGATTTTATTTAAATAAAAGATGGCTGAGTGCTTTGTGTTGTGTTGTTACATACAACACACACTTTAGTGCTTTGTATTTTCTCATCTTTTATTTAAATAAGATCTTTTCTCTCTTAATTTATTACGAGAAGGGAATGAATGTGCACAAACTTCTTTATTATTTTTTACCTTTTAGTGCGTTTTTTTGCGATAAAAGATTGTAACTTAAAAACTTTTTTTCTTTTATTTATTTTTATTATACAATGCTTTCAAATATTTGCAATTATTTCCTCCAAAAAAACAAAAACACTAAGAAAGAGCATTTAAAAATAATTTTAAAAGCTTTTGTTATAATAGTTTTGTTCTAAAAATTGTTTGTTCTTTCTTTTTCGCAAACGCAGGAAAAAGAATTGAAGTTATTTCATTAGCTAAGGACCAGACAGTACCAAAAAGTGTACCACTGTACATCAGGGATTTCCATTATCAACTTTGAAACAGCATTTAATTTTCCCTGATTTGCAATTAGAAATTGGTGTCGTAAAAATCATGGAAACGACCGGAAGAGCTCAAACCCTTTTAGATTTTATTATCATATCTGTCCATAGCGTTTACAGAGCTCTTTGTAATGGCGTCGGGCACTCACTTTTCCCTCCGTGAAATCTCAAGGCTTTAATGGAGCATTGGTTCTTGAACCGATGACCACAGTTCAAGATCGGGAGACTTGACTAAAGAAAAAATGAGAATATTTTCCGAGTTGCCATCTTTATGATTTTATGGCGAACCGTATATAAATATAATATGTTTGAGGAGCTGAAAGGCTTTGACAGTTTTCCCATTTTTTGAAGGCAAAGGATTGCAGAGTAAAATAACCGAGAAAGCAGAGGCATGAGGAAGTATTGGGCGTCACGGATTGTTGAATCCTTTTCTGAGGCCATATTGGAAGGTGTTATAAAAGACCCAATTTAATCCCTCTGTCGAGCGAAGAAAGACTTTTTAATTACGCTTAGTGATAATTATCTCCATAACAAAGCCGAAGAGGTAGAAAGTTTCCAAACTTGGAGCATGTGGACTGCGAGTTCGCGTGAGAAATAAAATAGGTTTCAGGTTGCTATGTGGCAATTTTGTGCGGAGTTTTTGACTTGGCTTTAGAAACACCAGAAAAATAAATGACACTCGTGACTTGATCATCCTATTGCCCAAGCAGCATTTGCTCAAAATGCCGCTGAACGCCTCGGTTCTCATCATTTATCCGAAATAAACAACGATGACACTCATCACTCATTGGCACAGTAACGCTATAGAACCAAAATTTTCTCTCGTCAGTTATCAGAATTATTTTTTGCCTTGAACATTTACGAAAAATGGCGTTGAAGACAATGAAAAAAATGTAAACACTATTCGTCTCTGGATAAAATATTAAACAGACATTAAAGGCAGACGTTGTCGGCAAGTTATTATAAAAAAGAACAAAGTAAAAAATTGTATAATAATAATTCTTTGTTTTCTATTAACATGTTTGTCCCTGTGAGTCCACTGTCACTAATTTGTGTAATTTGTGAGCTTTTTATAAATAGTTTTTACTTCGGTCAAATAGGCAGAGATACTGTATTCGAGCACAGATCGCCTGAATCACCGACTATTCCGGGATAATATAGGGATAATATAGGGATAATATATTATAATTTGACACCTCCTCTCACCACACCAGATTGGTAATCATCAAACTACTCCAGAGGTAAAAGAGAGTCCTCACTCTGCCATTTTAGCGTTTCATGCTGCAACACATGGCACATTTTTCACCTTTTCTCGGTTGCTTGGTGGATTTTAATGGAAAAAGGAACGGTAATTTGAGTATGGTTCTCAGGCTGAACGGCCAGGCCAGAGCCAAAGGAATTTCTTGTCCAGTCATTCCACAGCCACCTGATAACGACTGACTAGTGTGGAAGATAACTCGAGTTCATCATCATCAAATTGGTCACTATCCTTGACCTAGACACGGTAAACAACAAAATGCGTGTTTTAACTCTGAGAGTTCAATTATACTATTATTTAGAAGTCGGGCTAACGACCGCTGCCCTAAACCAGTTAATTCATATTGTTTGTTATATCCCGAGTTGCACATGCATTGCGGACTATTCGCCAATTATCTTCTTCTGCCAAACCTTGCCCCCATTTTTCTTTATATTTTCTGGAGTAGCGCTTGAAGACTCCTTGCCGCAGACACATCCATTGTGCAGGTACGACCTAGTTTTCGGCCATCTGGAGAAGGTAATTCCACCGCAAGTCATTTGGGCGGTGCAAATGAGAATGCCACGTGCCAACCATAATTTGCGGGTTAGCATTAAAGCTGAGGAAAAGACTTTCTTTTTTATTTATGTTTATCTTCTATTAAGCATTGGTACTTTACCATTATGATTTATTTCCAAAGTGTCTATCCTTTAAGTGAAGTTCATTTCTTTTTCACTTCTGAGTTCTGACAAAGCCAAGAGGATGGACAGACCGAAGTGGACATAAACAAGCAACAGTACAAATTAAAATGAGCCAAGAGTGAAGAAAAAAATCCTTCGGTTTTTATGCAGATGCTTTCACGTTCTATCTCCGAGCAAGGACTTTCTGGAAGATTCTTTAAGAATTCTAGTGACCTTGAACAGGAAACACTTAAAAAGGAAAACTTTGGAAATGAAAGTAGGTCAGACATGTTCAAATACTGGCGTGTCTTCCTCGATTGCAATTTACAAGACAATTTTCCCTCCTCCTATACCTCTCACACCTTCTCACCCTGTTAATTTTCCGTATCGAATTACAGAAAACACACAAAGAAACTGTTTTCAGGCAGAGTATCGTTTAATCATAGACAGCACTCACAGCACCATAATGAGGGTTTTCTGCCTGTTATTATGGTTTGCCTCGTTCATAATTAAGGAAAAGCATTTAAAAATATTTTGCAATTGTCAATTAATCATCATTCCCGAGAAAACTTCCTCACCCCACATTTACCACATTTAGCTTTTGTTATTTCAACCCCATTATTATTCCTTTGACGAGATTGAACAAAAGTCGAGCACCTGTGTGGTTCATCAAGTGATACAAGGTATTTATTGCTTTTTTGGGGTCTATTTTTTATTTTAATTTGTCGCCTTTCATTTATTTTAGTTCAAGTAAAATCTTTAATATTAAAATATTTTTAATTAAGTAATCTGCTTTAATTCATTTAGTCTGAACTTTGACCCTATCTAATCTGTGCCTACTAAAACCAAGAGTTATAGTCACCAGAAACCACCAAAAAAAAGATTGTTCTTTCAGATGAGGAACGAAACAGTTGGTTATAATTCATAATAAGTGTATTATTTTATTTATTTTTTATTCATAAGCATAAGATACATTCTTTTGAAGATAAAAAACTTCTATCCAGAAGTATTCAGAGTTTGATAGCAAACATGGCGCCTTCATTCCAAGGCTGAGCAACAAAGAATTCCGTTTTTTTCCAATTCAAATCATGCTCGCACCTATGCCTGCCCTAATCTAATCAACCGTTACGAAATGTCTCTCACACAAATATTCATAACTGAACTTGATTCTAAATATTTCTTAATTATTTGGCCAATTACGGTGAAAAAAGCAGCAACCTCTAAACCCAGAGCAGATTCGACCTTGTCGCGGGCCATTTTATCTCGTTTCTCCCACCGACACGCACTCCCATTAATAAATTTTTCCCCAAATTGAGAGCAGCGTCCTTTTCCTGCTTGGCTCACGCTTGTGAGGGCGTGAGATTTTCCCACCACCTGCCGGATAATGGTTTCTCTCGGCCGGGACCACGCCCCTGATTCCGATCGCTAACGAGAGCTTAATTCTACTGTTACATCAGCCAAGGCCGTTGGACAGAGGCCCCCGTCCCGGGGCAGTCCCGGGCAGTCCCGGGCTGTCCCGGCGCAGCCCCGGGGCGTTACGTCACAGTGCAAGTGTGACTTCATTGTCTTCTCCAGGTTGGAGTATCAATGTCGGCTCATGATGAAATGCGATGTAATTAATGGGCCGAGTTTAGTGACTTTCTGAGTCCTAAGTCTGGAATTTTTGGATCGAGAAAGTTGATAGTCATGACCCCGTCCTGCACTGTTAGGACGATATTAGACGTCATGCGCACTTAAAAATTCACAACTTGAGACATAAACCCAATTTATTCTGAAATAATAAATAAACACAAAAACAAAATCTCGGCTCACAGATCCAATTCTTATTTAGGCTTATTAGGCCCCCCTCCCCGACATTAGAAAAGTTTAAGATGGAAAATTAGAGCAGTCACTCTAATGGCGAGAAGAAATAAAATATTTGGCCTTGATTAGTGAGAAAATTCTTTGCCGAATAGCTGAGGAACCTCCAGAGCACGCCCTGTCCCCCACCTCTGTTTTCTCGGGAAAATGTGAGGCAGAGAGGGCGTGCCAGGATTTGCTACTCCCATTCCGCTTCCTCAATGAAAAAGGAATTAGACATTATAATTTAGAAGCGGTTTACGAGGATTTCATGGTGTGTTTGCTTATCAGGCAGCTTTGACGCAGTAACCCGAGTGAAAGTCGGGCTCTCCTAAATGGCCGTCTCTTTGATAAGTTTCCAATACGCCACATGAGAAAATTTTGAAACAGCGGCCTAATCGGCACTAAAGGGTGACGAGTGGCTTTAATGGCTTTAATGGCTTTTCCAATTTACACCACTCATAAAAGCAAAAAATTATTAAATTTGAAGTTAATGACGAATAGGAAATTGTTGAAAAGTTGAAAAAATCATTAATTAATAAAAACATTTCGAAAGACGGCTTTGCCATAATTCTTTTCAGTTTAGAAAATTTCCATAAATGCCACATAATAATGTCGAGCACTAAAATCTCTAGGTAGGGCTCGCACCCCCAACCTTGGCCACTGATTTGGTTCAGGTTTATTTTGCGTTAAACATTTTTGCCGTTTCGTAATTTAAATTGTGAAAATAGAACAAATACATTAATATGTATAAAAATTTAATATATAAATTATAATAGAATAATATATAAAGTGAATAATTAGAAATAAAATAAATAAAATATATTATAAGAAGTTAAGTCATTTATTTATTTTATTGGAATCAGCGAACGGGCGCAGTGAATGAAGGCCAAAAGGAACAGTTCCCAGACTGAAGATACCGAGAGAGGGCAACTCTGCTGACGTGCTCCCCTCTCCGGGAGCAAAACCTGAAAACTATTCTTGATTGTCGGAATAAATTGACGTGACCTTATACCTATTTAGTTGGAGTGCAGAACTGAATTGGGTTATCGGTTGAAGGTGAATTTCAGTTTCAAAAGAATCTTTCGTTGTTTCCTAAACATTTTGAAATCATTCTCGAAATTTTTTTATTTTTTAAATTACAGGTTGACTTAAACTTTTAGAGCCACAGGGTGATTTGTGCGAGTCATAGGCCATTAGGGACCGAAAAAAACAAGAAACTTGATATGGAAAGGCAACCAAATGACGAAAACGGGTCAGCGCAGATCTCAGCAAAGCGCTGCGATCAGAGTTTGACCGAAACAAAAAGTTTTACATTGAATATTAAGAAAAAACATCTTCTAAGTTGCCACACTTTATAAAAATATTTTAATTGTTCTAAAACAGTTACTCGGAAATACAAAAAAACACTCTGAGACAATGAATTTAACTTTTAGTACAGAAAAAATATCAAAGTGAAGACATACAGGTTTTATCTATACTTCCTTAAAATTGTCGGCAGATTCAAAGTAAAAAGACAGACTTAAAAGTCCGACACTAATGTCTTCTTCTTCCGGATGCTTTGGAACAGGAGTAAACCCGTGGCAGAGTTGGCCAATGCCCCAACGAGGGACTGAAGGCACTGAGAGCCAACCGGTCCAATTGGTCCCGTCGGAACCAAAAGAGGCAAAGTGTGACCGGGGTCAATATCAAAATTATTATTTAAAACTGGGAAATGGGCGGTAAAATAGGGAACCTGAAGCGAATTTTTCACAATCACCTTGTGAGAGCGGTTGGCTGATAGTAAAAGTACTGTTTTTCTTCAAAGGTATCATTACGAATGACCTTGGAGTAATGGTGAGATACGACCGCCGACTGCTCTTTCGTTTAAGTGCGTAAAAAAGGAAGAAATGTCGAAACGATCATGAGGTGAAATGATATAAGAATGAAATACACTTTTACCACTTAAGGAAAGGGTTAAAGAAGCTCAATAATTCTTTTCCCAGATCAAGAAAAGTGCATATAAGAATCTATAAGGTTTTGCTATTCATAAAGCCAAATTAAAATAAAAGCTATGCATAAAGGATGAAAAAGATGTGAGAGGTGCTCGAGAATAATTATATATATAAGAGCATTCAATAAATTCATTTCCAGAGGAAATAAGAGAGGATGTGTTCTGTTTCTATGCCCTCACAGCAACGCAACTTCAAATGTTAATCTGTTATTAAGTGCCGTTAATACACATTTCTGTGAGTGTGGCTATTTTGCTGAAAAACAAAATTGAGGGTGATTAAGGCAAAAGGCAACAGAAGTTCTGTCAGGAGAAGCTCACTCACCGGAAATATAGAAAAAACAATGCGTAACATTCCGCCATGTTGAATGACGTAACCGTAAGTATTTCAAGTGATATAATAGTATAAATGGTTTTGTCGGGAGCTGCTAAAAACGGTGGCGAGGACTTTCACCAAAACGTTTCTATCTCATGTGATTCACCTGTCCAAGCACTTTTTCATGATAATTAAAAACCTAATTATGTCACAAGCGTTGAGGTCAAACTATAAGAATGTCTTTAGAGAGAGCAGTGCCTTGCCCTAGACCACTGCATCACAATGAGCACCAATTATTTTGCAATAAGAAGCAATGCTTCTGTAAATATTCCATTTAACTTCCTTTTTACTTTAGCCTACTTTTGAAATCTTATGTCAGTGAAAGGTCAACTTCAGAAAATTTGTCACTTTTTCAACTCATTAAAGAACTTGATATATTATTTACGATAAGACTTGGCAATTTCAATCTACGTCTCTTCCTCAACAACAGATACAATAACACACCTCAATAATGCCGCTTTCTTCTTTATTCAGCCAAATAAATTCTTCTGTCACTTCCTCTTCTGCTAACATCTCTTTGTTTCTGATTCCCTCCATATCCTTCGTTCTTCTAAATGGTTCTCTCTTTGGTCTGCAATCTCTAATTGCTGCTCAAACCTCCGTCTCTTCTTCTCTCTGGCACTCAACGCCAAAAGAGTGGACTTTCTTCCCGACGCAGAACCCACTCTGACTAATTTCTATATAAACTTATCAACTCTGCCCCATTTATACTCAAAGTGGTCTCCACAGGCCAAATTCGCAGACATGTTTTCTGGACATTTATCGGTTTTTGCTTGTTTAGTACGATACATTTATATATTAGTATCAGTATGATATGATGTTATGATTATATATTAACTTGATACATAAAGTTTGCTCTTAATGAACATGATGTGTATTATTAATGAACAGTAATGAACACTGAAATAAATCAAAACATTAACTTTAGTAATATCGGAACAAGTCAATATTTTATTGTGAAAGTTTAAAATTAATTTATGTACTCAATTAGAGCCTTCTAACAACTTTATAAGCTAACGTAAGCTAAATCTCGATTTTTAAATCCATTATACAAATCCGTCCAAAATAGTACTTTTTAGTTACTAAAAACTACAGAAACTTCTGTTTTGGAATGTAATAAACCCAAACGGTCATCCCTTTGGCAGATAATAAAAAATAAAAAAATAATTTTAAAAATGCAATTGAAGATGGTTACGTTTGGGGCGAATCTATGTTGAATGAAAGTCCCGAAAAGCCCTCCGCGAAAAAAGCGAAAGCCCGCCTTAAAACTTTCCCATTAGTGGCTTTTAGCGTGATTATTCAGTGAGCTTTTTTGCGCAAACTTTATAATTACTATTAATTTTCCACGTAAAATAGTAGGCGTGCTAAGACAATATTAACAGATGTTACATAATAAAGTCACTTCCATTTCGTTTCCCAGAGCAAGTCCCAATTTGTAACAATACCTGAGGAAACCTGAGGAAACCAAGGTTGGGAGATTTCTCCATTGAAAATCCGATTAATCCTGTGAACCCGAGACTTAGTCAAAGAAAAACCATTTTCTTGTGCACTTCACTCCGACCTTTAATTACCAAACAAACTTCTTTAATTAATTCGATTATTGAAGAAGCTCAAAACTGGTCTTATATTATTATATTTACTTTTATTAAAGTTACAATAAGTAATAATACAGATATATTTTTACATATTTTTTGCTTTTATACTCTATGTTTTAAATCAATTTTTGGAAAATATAAAAGTAATGAATTTGTTTAGCTGTTAATAAATGATTAAATATATACTGAATCTGTATTTTCGAATAATATACCCATTACATTAGGAAAGCGAACTTCAAAAAAATAATAAAATTTAAATTTATGTGAAAAGGAAAACGTGGAAGATGTTTTTATAAGAAAATTAAGTGAAAAATGAGAAAATGTATTTTTTAATTTTTGAATAACAATGATCGGATGGTCCCCAGGAAAGTTCCTCTAAAAACCAGTTTTACACATTTAAAATGGACAAAATGAGGAAGTCCTGGTTATCTGAAAATTGAAATAGCGACAATTCCGAGCGAGAATTCAGGAGAAAGAGGTAATGGCGCGCGGAGAGGGAGTTCAGTAAACAATGAAATTCATAATCAACATATTGTATAATATCATTTAGCGTGTGTGAAAATAAGGTCTTTTGTTTTTTTCTAAAAATTTTCTCATTTCTAGTAAAATTTCAACATGTCTCCGCAAGAGGAATAAAGAAAAAATCACACCCCCTCTTATCTCTCGACGTTACTACAATCAAACCAAGACTATATAGCGACCCCCCTGCACTATTTTTTCTTTCAGTTAACCAAGTGATTTTCGCTTAACGAAATGGAAATATTATGGAAGGTAGGTTTTCGGCGAGGCTCGATCGAAAAGTATTGTGTCACCTTTGGTATTGCCGCTCTTCTCAGATGTAATGGAGACGTGGGGTTGAGTGACTGAGGGTTGCGCTTTAAGACTGATATATTATTTTATTACAGTGCTCAACAAAATTATGATTGTAAATGGACACCTCCAGTTTACGACTGAATATAAGTTTTGGTGATGAAAAAGTAGGAACACATTAAGAAAAGTGTTACAAATTATAACAATCATGCTTGGGGATGTTTTTTTAATTAAACATTTTCTTGTGCTTTCTTTGTAACGAATCTTTTAGAAATTTTGGTGGACGAACTCATTCTCGAAAGTTTACTTAACACATAATTTTATTCGAATAATATCATCAAATAATTCATTCATTTTTTGGGAAACTTTCCTTAACAAATAATACAAATTGAAAGAGTAATATTCTTAAAATGTTCTGAAATTTGCGAAAAAAATAACAAATTTATGAAATTATAATTTTTTTTGGCCTTTAATTGTATTATTAAACAGTATTATCACATTTTAAGAACAAATCTCACAAATTTTTTTTAATAGCAAAGACCGAAAACGAAGTTTTTCAAAATCCCTAAAAATATATTATTTAAAAAATTCCGAAATTAGGCTTTAAGCCTAAATTAGAGAATAAAAGGTTCTTTGAGGTTTCGTTAATAGTGAACATTATATGAATAGATTTTATTAAATACCGAAGTAGTGACAAAGTAAATGTAATTTATTTTTTTAAAACTCCAGTTAAGGGATTGTCTTGCTTTTTGTACTTGTGCGTCTCGACATATCAAACTATTTCTAAAAAAACAACGAACTGAACAAGTTTTTCATCCATCATATTTTTAGTAAATGCCGGGAGCTCATTTTCCAAACAAGAAATCAAAGTTCCAGGCAGTTTTTCTTTCTATTTAGTCATTTACTAAGCGTCACTGAAAAAGAATCCAGTCGAGGTTTTCTAGTGAATATTTCTATGAAAGCTTATTTTTTGTGATTCATTTTCCGATTTTCTGTATAAGGTGAAGAAGGTTAACAACAGTTTAAAGGCCGAGAAGTAATTTGAACTGAATTTTCTTTATAAATGGTCGCCTACTGCTTTTAATAATAATTTTTTCATCCATTTTTACTTTAATTTCATGGGAATAAATTCAAAGGGAAATTTTATATCTCCGGCAGATAATGAAATGATATTTAACGCGCACTAACGGAAATATATGCTGTCTAAATAAAATGTTAAGAAATGTTTCTCTTTGAAACAGGTTTGGTGGATAAGCTCTCTTGTGTTTATGTCATCCAGACTCTTCCCGGCCGCAGCCAATGACGAGCCGTTGCCCACCTCAGAGACCACCACAGCCCACCCTGAAGAGGAGAAACCCCAAGGCGATTTAGACCTCGAAACCCAGGACCAAGTGGCCATTTTAAAGCAGATTAACCGAGTCAACGATGACGGGTCGTACACCTTCGGCTACGAGGCCGCCGACGGGAGTTTCAAAATAGAAACCCGGGACGTGAACGGGAACGTCAAGGGAATGTTCGGGTTCATAAACGAAGATGGAGAGCTGAAGAGGGTTTCCTACTCCGCAAGCAATGGGACCGGGTTTCAGTCTACGGGGACCTTAAACATCCCTCCTCTTCCAGGCACCACCTCCGAGGACAATGGCGGCAGCTTTGGCGCCAACTATCAAATAAATCGTCCGAACAAAAAAGAAGAAACTTCGACTAAAATCAGTCTCTTCGAGTCTACGACAGGAAATTATGGAACTTCGCCGGAAATACCGTCCCCGAGACTTCCCGTTTACATTTTCGGATCGTCAACACCCAGCAATGAAGTCACGAATACTGTTCGACCCGTTGTCATTCAGCACATTCCCAAAGTTCGGCCAACACCTGCGACTAGCTCTACCGCACCGACTGAGTCGGAGGAAATCCTTCACAAACCTTTGTACTCCGAGTTCGTGCCCCAGAGAACCTCAACGGGGAATTTCATTAGTTTTGCGACAAATGATGTGACATCAACCACCCCGGACGCGTCCACAGCAGAGGAGGACAGTCGCCAGTCAAGTGTTATTCAAGTCATTCGACCGCGCACGGGGCCATATAAAAAGGTCATCGTAACGAAAAGACCCATAGTGGCGACTACGCCCAAGATAGTCACAACGACTGAATTTCAATCGAAAGAATATCTGCACAAGTTGAAAGAGAAGGAAAGAGAAACCGAGGCAGGGAATGGAGTCAGGAGACAGTTAGGAATAACCAACAATTACGTGACTCCCACCCAGGCAACCTTATTGACATCGGGGACGGAAGACAGCCCGGATGTCTATGGAGGCGGAATCACATCCAGGCCTTATCCAACAAATGCCTACAGAAATTTGTTCACCCAAATTCCCCAGCATCAGCGAATTCTTCAAAATTCCTACATTCAGAATCAAAACCAGTATTTGGCTGCAGGACTGCAGCCCGCCGTCATTCCCCAAATTGTTCCCGGCCAAGGCAGAGCTTATGGAGGCTCTGCGATAGCTCCAGGTTCTCCCGTCAGCCCAGTTTCTCCTGTCGCACCAGTTTCCACCATAACTCCAGTTCCTCCCATAGCGCAGAATAACGCAAATATTCCGCCCAGGCAAAATAATTACATCCCCACACAGGTCCCTCAACCTCTTCCGAGCGGCCAGGGTCAGAGGCAGTTTGGAATTCCAGGGAATTATGTGCCGCAATATTCCCCTGTAATGCCTCCTCTAGTGCCTCCGTACCAAAATGATCAGGCATTATACATTCCTCCTGGCTTGCTCGAGCATTTAATAAGGATGCTTCTGGCAGCCCAGCAACGGCAGAGGCAGCAGCCGATCAGTCCTTTCCAGCAGGCCGTGGTGGCTACCCTCGGCCCGGGCAACGTTCCTCCAGAGCTGCTGGATAATCGATACGATCCTCGCTATTATCAACCTTATCCAAATTACTCCCAAGTTCCTAACTCCTTCCCTATTCCCATGATCCCACGCCAGATTTACGATCCCTATTATCAAGGACCGGGGTACCTGCCGGGTTATAACTACCAGTCCGGGTACTCTCCCATTCCGTACCGCTTTCAGCCGAGGCCTCCGCCGTATGACCAGGGACAAGATATTGTTCTAAGAATGCTGTTAGGGTACCCTCGGGTACAGCCCCAGCTGGGCATTCCTCCCATTCAAGGTCCTGGCAACGTGGTGGAGCGTTCGCCCGTGTATCAGCCGGGGGTAGATGCGACGACGTCATCCACTACGCCTGCTCCGAGGTTAAGCCCTGTAAGAAATGTTCAGATTTTGGGGCAAATCAACGAAGAAAGTGATAATTCCAACAATTTTGAGGAAAGTACAAAATCTCAGGAGTAATTTACTTCTTAAATAAAAAGACTGTTTTTATTAATATAAAATAATTTTTTTTATTTTGCCTGTACTTATTTAAACCATAAACCCCAAGCACTGAAATTTTTAAATATTTTTAAAACTTTTAATTCTTAAAAATGTTGCTTTAACCAACATAAAATAAAATGTGAAATATTTTCATCAAAAAAGTTTCACTACGTTTATTTTTTAATATTCAGCGTAATGAACTGGAAAATGCGATGTGCTTTTCAGCAATTTAGAGCAATTTATAAAAATTATAAGCTAATATACTTCGCATACCATGTTGGGGACTAATGGCTTTACTTTACTTAACAACTTCTTGTCTTGAAATCAAAAGTTAAGTATGCATCCATCTGCGTCTTCATGTTTAGCGAGTTATAAGGAGCTGAAGTTCAGGGAGTATTGTTCTAAAATCAGAATGCAAATTTACCACATTCTCGTTCTATCTTTGCACCGCTTCAGCACTGAACTTTTGTCCCAATTTTTAGTTGTGAATGGCGAATATCAGAAATCATACTGTCGACAGTTAACGAGAAAAATAAAATTCATGACGTCCTCATTGTGAATCTGCAATGGAAAAATTTGTAAAAGATTTGCACTATCTAAAAAAAGATGCTGATAAAATTGCACCCTTTAAAAGATAGAATTTGTATTCCGGTTCCATATAAAGGTGTAAATATGTTCAGAAAGGGAATAAAAATTAACTTGAAAAAACTACCTCAAGATGGAAGGAAAAAGCCCGCAATAACTGTTATGAAATATCAAAGAAAACAAAACAAATAGATTTTTTTAAATAAATGCTTGAATCTTTAACTGATAACAGAATAAATTCTCGAAATGAAAAACCTTTAACAAACTTTAACAGCTACTTTCGGCGCCTTCTATAACACTTCAAGTTAACGGATTTCTGAACGGATTCTAAGACATAGAGTCAAATACTCTATGAATTGCATTTCGGAACTTTGCCTGATGTACAGACTTATTGCTTTCGAATTTAGCATTAATACTGTTATGTGAAGTAAAAATTAGTTATCAAATATCTATTTTGCTCTTGTTCAAGTTTTGCTAAGTTCGAATTTCTATAAATACGATATTCAAAGAAAACTGATTAGATATATATCGATTTTGAGTCTTGATCGCCATCTTTGTTTTTATTTGTTGCAAACATTTAAAGTGAAAACATTTAATAATTTCCTGAATATCAATATCAAGTACTGCACTCAGTCTAAAAGTACTCTGCTGAGTACGTGTCTTGCTGAAGGTTTTGTATTCAAGTGTGGTTTTAAGAAATGGTCAGCATCAACTTGTAGAAACTTTGAGTTTTTTTAAAAGCTTGAAAAGTCACAATGGTCTGCGAGAAGTGCGAAAAAAAATTAAGTCGTGTGGTTACACCTGATCCTTGGAAAGCTGGTGCCAGAAACACGAATGAGGGAGGCAGAAAAATTGGAGAAAACAAAGCAATCGGAGGGTCGAAAACTAGGTTCAATCCTTACACAAAAAAATTCGAAACTTGCAGGATATGCAGACAAAATGTAAGTTCTTCAATAAATAATTTTTAACTGTTTAATGTTTTAACTTATTTTAATTTTTATTTACAGGTGCATCAAGTGGGTCATCACTATTGCCAAGCTTGTGCTTATAAGAAGGCAATATGTGCAATGTGTGGCAAAAAATTGTTAGAAACGAAGAATTATAAGCAATCTTCTGCATAAATAATGAAATGTTCGATAGCCCAATAAATGGACATTTTTTTATAGATTACTTTTAAGGACATAAGGTATTGGTTTCAGTTGGTTTCTTTAATTATTCTTTCAAATAAAATGTGCAGTATGAGTGAACCCAATGAATCAATTTCCTCAAATATTAAATGCATAAATTTATTCAAATCTAATATTGACCAATGCATTTATAAATTTATTAACAGATATCAGATGTATAAATCAAAATAATACTGACCTAAAAGACCAAGCTTTGAAGAGTAATAATTACCCAAAGTTTCAAGATATAGATGCTCGTTTTTTATTATTTGGTCTATATTTATTGGGATGACTTGTGGTACTTCTTTCATTTGGCAAGCTTGTGCTGTAAGCCCTGACTCTTGTAAACTTTTCAGGTTCTTGAACATGCAGAACCTTCAGGATCTTTTTTTCAACCATGTAAATACTTTTATTTCTTGGTTTTGGCAGAGGTGCAATCACTGAAACTCTGGGCTGCAGAATCTTCTTATTTTTCTTCTCTCTTATAAGTTTATCATCTGGGTCATTCCATAGTTGCACTGACCCACTTCCCCTCAGCATGAAAAATATGGCAGTCAATAACAAAATTAATGCATTTAAACTGAATATGAATCTCCAAGACATAAACACCTGAAACAGAAAAAATAAAACTTATTTCCTTAATTTGATTTTCTCATTCACTTAACATTTCAGATTTACCTGCTCTGTCAACACATAGAGTGTGAAATAATCCATAAACAAACATCCTAGTGCTTTGAAAGTGAAGCAAAGAGCCAAAATATGAGCTGAATACTTTGGGGCAAGGTCTAATGGACTACTAAATGCAGCAGTGTAATTGGCACCAGTCGTCATGACAGCCAAGAAATAAAAGACGATTGGAGTGGCTTGGTTGCAGCCAAGGAACCCCAGGATGAAGATTATTCCAGCAGGGATGAAATGTGCTGAAATATTACTTTTTTAGGGATTCACCTTGAAAACTTTTATTAATTAAATTAATTTGAAAATTTAATGTTGACTTACAGACATAGACCATCATTCTCCTTGATGATGTCACTGAGAATTTGTGAGATAAAAGGAGATAATCAAAGCAAAAACCACAGGTGATGGCAAATCCCACATGAAGCAAACTAGAAAGTCCTAGCATGTTTTTGTCCTAAAAATTTACTTGCTTAATGAAATGATTAATTAATAATAAAATAGTGAGAATGACTATTAGCAATGATGTAATAATAATAATAAATTGACCTCTGTAATGTCCCAAGCTATAAAAGATAGAAATCATTAAGTCTCACTTTAAACATGAAGATAATAAATTGAATCCAACATGGCTGATGAATTAATTGCTTTTTATGCAAATAAATAAATATAAATGTAACAAATGAAATGCGAAAAATAATAAATTTTAACAAAGAAAATAAAATGATTTGTAAATCGATATTTACAACAAAGTAATTAAAAATGATAGTAAATGCAGATAATTTGTTGCTTTGTTGCTATTTTTTTGTAACAGACAAAATAAAAGAATATTATTATAACGAAGAAAAGAAATTCAGTTCTTTTAACAACAAATTTCGTAAAAAAAGTAATTTATGTTGTAAAATGTATTTATGGTTATCTTCATTGTTGTGTCAACAACAATACCTACCGGTAAGTAATAAATGTATTTCAGATATAATTTCATAGCTGTGAAAATGCAGGATAACCCACAGGAAGCACCAAAAATTGCAGTAATCGTCATCCAGACAGGCCTGGAACCCAAGACATCTCTCCAAGGGAACCGCCGCCTCTAAACAGACCAAGCTCACATTAAATAATCCTATGAAGGCCATACGAAATTCTTTCTCACTTACTGAACTCTTCCTCCTGTTTTTCTGCTTGAGGTAGTGAATTTCATTCCTTGAAGATTTAAAATTGATAACGGACCATACAATAAACCAAATTACAGTTACAATAATGGACACGTAAAACTTGTATGTCCTTTTCGCTTGCATGATGAGCAATAATTCAGTGATGACCAATCCCAAGTGTCGCACTGTAATGTTAAATAAAATCAGCACTGTTATATAATGCCTAATTCCAGCAGGAAATTCAAAGTAACTGAGAAACTCTTTACCCGATGCAAAAGATATTAAAGTATTTCTGCCCGAGGAAACGTAATAAAATGTCATTAGATAAAATGAGTATTCCAGCGTCCCCTAAAAGAAATTATTTTCATCGGGACATCAATATGAGCTTAAAAGCAAGAAATAACTTAAAGTTTTTACGTACCAAACCAAAACCAATGAGAAAGCTCTCCAAATAAATATGTTTAATGAAGATAACTGAGGAGAGTAAAAACAATACGGAATATCCCAAAATTCTTTGAGATCCATATTTAGATGTGAGAAAAAAAGCAGGGAGATAGGAAGCACCGGATCCCAGGTCGGAAAATATTTCGCTTTTGAGCGCCGTTCTGTCTGTTGTTGACAAATTGGTCTGGAAAAGCCAGAAAAGAGGCTTGGAATTCTTTGCTCCTCATTTCGGAGGCTTGAAAATCCGAATCCAAAATCCGAATTGCATTTCTGTTGAAATGTGTCAAAAAACTGATTTTGAAAAGGTTAGGAACAAAACGTTGGAAAAGTCGCCGAAAGGACAGTTTTCCGCAAACGTCAACGCGAATTTCATACCTGAAAATACATTTCTGGATTTCGCAAAAGGTCATAATCGTCATCGAAATTGGTTTCTTCTCTCGAATCAAAATAAATGGCTAAAGATGTGACGTCGGGCGGATCGCAGTATCTCCTACTCTGATTCCCCATGTCGGTGTGCTTCACCTCGGAGGATGTGCTTAAGGACCAGAAGGCGAGTTTGTGTTCTCTGTATAATATAGCTGATATGGCGAAGGCTGTGGACGCCATGAAGATAAAAAAGAGCTTTCCACTTCCTTGAAATGTTAATATTAGGAATTTAAATAATCAAAAAGATAAGAACAGATTCGAGTTGTGCAAGAAATAAGCCATTTTCTCTGGTCAGTGGCAAAACTACTAATAAAGTAAAGTCCTGGGATTGCAGCCAGAAAATGCATTTTAGAATGAATTTCGTGAGCAAATAAAAGAATATAAAAATGGGAAAGCTGAGAAACAACCTACCATTTTCTTCTATCCGAACAATTCTTCTGAATTCTCGTCCCGTAAACGGCATTTGAGCGCATCTAACATAACTGACTGACGGAAAGAAAGCAATTATCTTAACGAAATCAGCCTTTTGCAGAAGCGTATCCCATTCTGTTGTTAATTCCCATTTGGTTCCCTTAAGTTCTCTTAAGTCAGGCGATGACCTCAAGGTTCCTGCAAGAACCAGTGCATTTTGTTGTACATTTCCGAAGGAGATGAATGGACGGTAGTCCCTCGAAATAACTATGTCAAGGCGAAATTATTAACTTATGTAATTAACGTGAGTGAAATATTTTTTATGCGTTAAAAACCAATATGAAGAAATATTTTTCGCTCTTCGCGGTCATATGATATTGAAATATGATTCATTGAAATTTATGGACTCCTCAATTTCCGATAAACCGCAGTGGATATATATTTAATGTTCATTGTTGAAGAATCAATAAGAAAATTTTAAGTAAGGCTTTGGACCGCAAAACGTGTTTGAAGAATAATATTTTTTTAAAGTTGTTAAGATTATTATGGTTTTTAATTACAGCGAGGCCATTTGATTTTCTTTTGAATATGGCGACGAACTTTCTTCGTCTGAAGGTTCCAAGCAATTTGACTTTAATGCGTCGACCATTTCCTCTAATTATTCACGTAACCCAAATAACCCCACTTATCTTATAAATATTTGTCAGTTCAAAAACATTTCGTTATCCCTTTCCGAAGCTTTTAATTGCACTTTATCATTACCACTGCCTTCAAAAAGAGCATCAGGCTTAATATTCTTTAAGAAGCAGTCACATTACAACGCCCTGTTGTCCCACATTGTTCGCGTTTAATTTGAAAATCCCGGTCTTCCCAATGTCTTTCACCAGCCATTGTAGAAGGCTAATAGTTATTCTCTACCGTGAAGCGGCGACCCTTTAAATTTACTTTTAATAAATAGTAGACATTGTGGCAATAACAATTAGAATGTGAGTTTCAAAATAGAAAGTTTTCCATCTCTTGACGGTTTCATTATTCATGGTGGCCCGGGAGGGAATCGATTATCAGTCAACCGAGCATTGTATTTATTGGATGGGTGACCGGGGACTCCCCTTCGCCCCCTCTTCGCCCCCCCCTTCGCCCCCTCTGCACCGAAATTTAATTCCGTTAATTCCGGCTAATTTTCAATGAAAGCACAACGAATTTGACTATCTCTGAACAACTTTTATCATTTCTGGGAGAACTCAACGAGGAATTGCTTTAAATTGTTGCCAGACTTTTGCAGTAAAATGCATTTCCCTTAAAAAAATAAAATTTTATATTTCGGAGTTTTTCTTGGACTTGAAAATGTCAGAACAAACATCAAAAACATCAAAACTTTACTTTGCAACATTACAATAATAAAAAAGACGTGCCTGGGTGATTTCCTCAGGTCTTTTCCTCCCACTGTTAGCACCCCTTCCTTCCCAGGGCGCACAACCCTGCCAGTAAAAACCATAATGTCTGCCTTTGTGGGTCAGTTAATGAATCTGCCGTGACAAATACAAATATTTCAACATGGTTCAAACTTGTTGGAACCATCGTGGTCAAAATCATTTTGGGAAAATTATTTCAGTCGCCTTAGCCAAGCTTTGATTGGTGAAATATAACTGTTTTATAAAAAAGCAGCTGACTGACAAATTTCAATGAAATGCATGGCCGTGGCGATAATTGTCAGCAAGATACTGCGGCTTCTAACCAAATGCTGATAATAAAAGAGAGCGAATCACGAAAGCTTATTATCGTTCAGGTTTGTTTATCTCAGCCGTTGGAGCTCTAGACGGGTTTATGCGGTTGCATGCGCCTGCGCGCTCAGCGACCATGACCCGCCAAATTGAAATCCAACCGAAACTTTTGTAATTTTTCAAACTGCATATCAGTTGTATAGAATCGGCGGGATGGTGAATATGGAACGGCGGAATTTGCCCAAGCACCTTCCATGTTCGACCGGTAAGTTGGCCTGAGAGGAAAGGGGGAGGAAAAGGAGGGGAAAGTTGGTTTTGTGGAAATTTTCCTGGAGGGATTATTTCAGTTGGCAGGAATGTGAATTGTTTAAGGAAGTCTCAGTGATTAAATGTGATTTCTTTTTAGCTCTTTTCTCTCAGTATTTGGTCTTCTGGAGCTTTTGTGATGATGTGAATATTGTATTCGAATCGCACTTTGTATTTAGAAATAACCATTTTTCCAATTTTTCATTTTCTATTCTGCCTTTTCTATTTAGTTTGTCATCATTAACATTTTAGTGACGCATTACTTTTAACGGTCTGAATTGAAAAACATCATAGCTGATGTGCGACTCTTTGGGAAAATTCTGAAAATCCCAAAATCGCTATAAACAGTCCTAAATTCCAATATTGGAACATTGCCAATGGTGCAAAGCATAAGAAAACAATTTTAACATTTAAAACGAAGAGATTCAGAGTAGAATTTGACCCTTTTTTCAGAGAGAAAAAACCTTAGTTTGTGTAAATGACAAAAAAAAGAAAACTTAATCGTTTGATTAAAAGGCAGCTGGTGAGGGTTCGATGCAGAAGGTCAGAAATTACCCAAGTTCTGAGAATAAGTGCGGCTAATTGTAATTTTAAATTAACCTTAGTAATATTCCATTTATCGGGCACGTTGTTCTAATTAGAGCATCGCTTTTGTATTAAGAGCTTTCGGGAATGTTCTGCCTTACTTATTATTGACTGAGTCATTTAAAGAAGACCGAAAAACGTTAAAAGCTATTAAAAATAATAAAAGAAAACATAAAAAGAAAATTTTAGGAAAACTTATGATGTTTGAAAGATGATTTTAGCTGACAGACAGATTTGCCCAGTCAGCATTGAAACTCGAGGAATCATTGTTATGCCATTTCAGTTTTAAATTTTTAGGTTTCAATGTTCACATAATGTTAAGAATAAAGGTTTAATCTCATTAACAAATTAAATATTAGATGTAAAAACAATGAAATGAAAAAGGAATTATGAAAAGCCACAAAATAGATTTAATGGCGCGATCTGATTTCTTTGCGAATCAGCACAGGACAAAAATCCAGGGAAACCTAAGCTGAAAACGCCCAAAAACCTGATTTATTTAGCATTTAGAATAGATTATCGAGAGGAGATTAGAATAATGGCATTTCCAAAGGAGGCACATATTTGTTACATTAAACATTAACCATCAGAACAAAAAGTAAATGACAAACAAATTCATAAAAGTGCACAAAGATTATAATGAGTGAACCCATCATTACTGAGATAAATCCTCTAATAATCGCAAATAAACCAAAGAAGAGTTGAAATGTGGACACCAAAGGTACAGGGCGACGCAAGAGTTTAGATAAGCGTGTTTCGGTTGGCCAATAACTTTTCAGTTGCGCACTCAGATTGCCTGATAAAAGAAATGATCACACGTTGTTTACACGTGATTCAAACACGTGGTTTCTCACATCTCAACTCGAAATATTGCCCGTTCGACACAGAGGGTTTTTTGCTTTTAGAAAGTTTTTAAAAAATGAGAGAATGAAATGGAAAATAAATGAAACGGAGATCGGATCTAATCGAATTAAATCGGTCCAACGTGTCGATGGCTTTCATTTAAGTGCAAAACGTGTAAACTTGGTGCTAAACCTGGATTGTTTCGCTCGTTTTCAGGTCCCTACGCGCCAGGATGTGTCGACTTAATGACAGAATACTCCAAAGATGGCCTGTTTGCAAGAATTTATTATCCAACGTCGGAGAATGACGTAACCGTAAGTTGATGAAGCTCACTTAGAGAATTTGCGTGATTGGAATTAACGGAGGAAGTAATTCAGGTCTCACCTTGAATGTCCACAATAAAAAGAAACTGGCCAAAGTCACCCAAAGAAGTACTCCTTGAGTTGTTTTCATCGGGACTACAAGTTTAAATAACTAATTTTTTTATGAATGTGGAAAATTATCTTTTCCCGGAAAGTATGGAAACATCGACGTTTGCTGTTTCTATTTGTTTCCATTTTCCTGACAGTGCTACAAAAAATACTCTTTTTAAAGTATCTCTTCAATTATTTTTAATAATCTGGAAAATTATGCTAAATTATTTGTAATGCATATTTAAATAAGCTGTCTACAGCTTCAGAAATATAGAAAAATAATCCAGAAAATAAATCTTCAACTTAGGCCACGTCGTCTGCATGGCGACACAAAAAAAATTTTTTTTATATTATACAATAAGTTGAAATGTGGAAATTTGACGTAATGTCGTCGGAAATTTTTAAAACCCATTAAACAAGAAACATATTGTTTATTCCTATTTAAGAACGCATCTTCAAGCATCGTCATTCGTCTTCTGTAGCTTTTCTAGAATTTCTGCGTTTCTGGTTTAGCTCATAAACTTTTAAACAACAACTCCACTAACAGAAATGATCGCAAGAATTATTTTAATTATTGTTTTCGAAAAAATTACCCGAAAAATAATAAATATAAATGAAAATTTGAATTAATTATAAATTCTTAATATGAATCAAATATATTTTATTTTCTTATCTATTTTTAAGTGGC
This sequence comes from Brueelia nebulosa, assembly GCA_028293925.1. Classification (NCBI taxonomy): domain Eukaryota; kingdom Metazoa; phylum Arthropoda; class Insecta; order Psocodea; family Philopteridae; genus Brueelia; species Brueelia nebulosa. The sequence continues at coordinate 686,694 of JAQIBA010000007.1, read as the reverse complement.
AATTCTTTTATTTAAAATGAGGCAGTGATGCAATGACAGCATTCATCCGATACAGGCACACAGTTATGAGCGATACCTTCGCCAAAGAACAGTCCGATTCTCATGTTTTTAATTTCTTCCTATTTTCCTTTTTCAGCTCCATTCCTCGAGATGGCTGCCATGGCTTCCTCATAAGCATTACATAGTCGGTTTTGCATACATACTTAATTTGTGGACGTTCCTCATCAAGCTGCTCATGAAATACGTGGCAGGTTGGTCAGAGAAGTGCGCTGTTTGTTTGAATGCTCAGTTTTCACGTTCCCTTCTCCTCTTCCAGGCGACATCAAAATCGCAGCCATAGAAAACGGCCGCGTGAACAGGGGAATCGGGAAGCTGAGGACCGTCGTCTTCTCCCACGGGCTGGGGGGCACCAGGTTCTTCTACACCACCATCTGCTGTGAGCTGGCGTCTCGTGGCTACGTGGTGATCGCCCTCGAGCACAGGGACGACACTCCCAGCATGACCTACTACTATGAGTCCGCGGAAAGACTGAGGGAGGGGCAGCCCACTTGGGTGAAGTTTCGGAGGGTGAAGGTGGGGGAGCCGAAGCATTTTCCGGAGAGGAGGCGTCAGGTGGAGAAGAGAGCCAGCGAGTGCCGAAGAGCTCTTTCGGTGCTGGAGGACCTCAACGCTGGCAAACACATCGGAAATATATTGAAAACTGATTTTGATTTCTCTCAGTTTAAGGTCTGTTCTTCTGTTAACTCTCTTTGTGAACTCTCTCACTGTTGTTACTGATTCGAATGGCCTTTTCTCCCGACAGAATCTTCTGGATTTCACGAAGCCCGTGATGATGGGACACTCTTTCGGAGGAGCAACTGCTCTGCTAACACTGGGAACTGATCAGAGATTTAAGTAAGTCTTTGTGTGAAAGATTACGAAACACCAGAGAACAAAGTTTATTGAGAAGTCATTCTTATCTTTCTTTCAACTTAAACTTCTAATGACTTTTGATTTTTTTTAAATTGAATATTTTATAATTTAGAGTTATGTCCATATCCTTTTAGAGTTTATGTCACAGAGCGATATATCAGTGCTCCAAAAACCTCTAATTACGTGGAGTCACAGATACTAATTTTGATGACCTGCAGAGGTTCCAACACTAAAAGTAATTACAATTCACTGAAAGCTGTGTTTAATTTGCTTTCAGGGTCGGAGTAATCCTGGATCCGTGGATGTTCTCCATCAAAGCCCACTCCCATCTCCCGGAATCCGTCGAGCAACCGCTTCTCTTCATCAACACCCAAACCTTCCACATCCCCGCCAATCTGCGCGAGCTCGCCAAGTACACCCAGAGAGCGAACACGGAGACTTACACCATCAAGCAAACCACTCACGAGAACCAGTCCGACACTGTGCATGTCATCGGCTATTGGCTCAACATCTTCATGAGGAAAATAGATAAGAAGCTGGGAACGCGGATCAACAACTGCCTCATACTGAGGTTTCTGGACGAGCACGTGGGGTTCCGGGACCCCGTGGGGGTGGAAGAGGTTCTCGCCCAGAACAGCAATTACATCGTCAAGGACATCTCCATAGACGGCGTCCGGAATAAGCCGAAAAAAATCCCCAAAATCTGGTGATATCCAATCAGTAAATACTGTTAGGATAAAAGTGATATCAACACATGTCGCAATGACGAGCGACAACCGGTTTGGTCGGTTTGATCGGTTTGGTCGAGCCTTAATTGGGTTTCAAAAGAAAAAATGAAGCAACCAGTAATGGGGATCCGAAGGCTCCAAACCCCTTCGACCCCTTCGAGGGCGATTTATGAACCGAAAGAAGATCATTGAATCGGTCATAATAGCCACGGCCATGTGGCAGTCACATTTGTAAATAAAGTTATGTAAAGAGTGGAAGTCCGATTTATGATCTGTTCTGATTTTCTATATGAAACGGCATGAATTTTGTTTTTAAGCAACGGCCATGAATTTTTGATGGAGAAACAGCTTTTCGAGCAATTGTAAAATTCTTCATCACATTTCAGTCTGAAGACTGCAGTGAAGTGCTCTCAAGAAGAACCTCAGTTTACCCAAAGAAAGCCTGAGTTCGATTTCTACTGATCGCCTTTAGAATTTTTGTACAATGTATAACATCAGGAAAAATTAAGTCAACAATTTATCAGAAATATGTATAAACTGAATTTAAAATCCAATCGCGTTTTGTTGTCTGAAATCCATAACGGAATAAAACCGACAACTGCGCCATCTCTGAGTGACAACCAGAACCAAAATAAATGTTAGTTCTATTAAAAGTACCTGAATTCTTATTGTTATGTAATTGTTTTAAATATGGAATTAAAAATTGTTTGCAAGAAAGGGTTTGTCTTTAAAGCCTTCGTTAAAAGTTTTAACTGAAATTATGAGTATTTATATTGTAATTTAATTGGTAATCAAAAGAGGAGCAATTTGGAATTATAATGACGGTTATGGTTGGGAGGCTGCGATGGTGGCTGAATTGCGGAAGGCGATTTGGTCCGCGCTGACACGGAAAGGGGGAAATTGAGATGAGAGAAATCGTTAATATGTAAATCAGTATTAATTACTTCTTAAACTGAAGTGTTATGAAAGACGTGTAAAGTGCATTGCAGTTTACTCACTTCTCAGTTCAATTAGAAATGAATTCTGCTGTGGGTAAACTGATTTGCTGTACGCCACTTTGTTCTACACTTTGGCACAGCATCTGGCGCATTCAAAGCCTCTGAATTTCATAATCACATATTTATACCGTATATAATAATTTGGTAAGATGTTTAATTTAAATGCAACGAAATTTCCTAATTGAAACATTTCCGTTTTCCAACCGTCAAAATGGCCGACTTTGAAACAACTCTTCAACACATGTTAATTTTAATTTCAATTGCTTGTTTCTTAATAACTGTTTCAAGTAGAACAATTATGCAAGGAACCGTTGTGCCTCCACCCTTTCAGTCCTCATTGACTCCTACAGTTTCCTCGAAAACAGCGGCCAAGGCTTTCGCAACGCGACATTTCAATGAGTCGCAGCGAAACCGTTTAAGAGTCACGGCTACTTAACTGGGTTATCTTGATGGAAGTTTCAGGAAAAGGTTCTTCTGTTTCTAAACTCTAAGTGATTGCCACGAGTTGGCTAATTGGGCCCCGGCCCAAACGGGAGTGGAAGTCGTGAGATTGGGCCGTTGCCTCATTTCCCCTCTTTCGGCTCCTCAGGTTGACATTTGAGGTTTCTTCTTGTAATTGCCACCGCCATCTGAGAAAACACTTTTGTGACACTAAATTGCCTCCGTGCAGCAAAGGGAATGTGACCAATGCGTGATGCAGTGGCTTACTGTTGGGATAGAACAGACTGGAGCCTTTGTTAGAAAAAATCTTTTTTATATAAATATAATATATAAACCTCTGAAAGACTCAATTATTTGAGGCAAAGTGAAGAACCGAGAGAAGTTTAGGATTTAAATTTTTGAAGTTTCCCAAAGCGAAGAAATCATTTATAACGATGCATTCTCTTTTTTTAATTCCATTCCTTCTTTGCTGCCATCAGAAATAAAAATTTAAATAAAGCATTAAATATAAAAAGGTATAAAAATAAAGATAATTCATCGTAAACCTAAGTAAATTTAAAGCCTTTCCTTGAATTTTTGTGAAAAATTGGAAAGAAAAGAAAGGAAAAAGAACGACATTTCGATGTATAGAGTATATTGCCTGGCGAGATGACAAAGTGGCAATTCTCGATCGATGCACTTTCACGAATTTTCTTTCTCTTGGCGCCCTCCCCTTCGATCCATCTGTCAAGACAATGCGCCTGACCACAGGGCCAAAATACCCACTCAACGAACCTTTCAACTTCACTTTCACTCATTGTTTCGGTTGGCGGAGCCTCGCGGAGCCCTCCCCCCCCCCCCCCCACTGCACCGAATTCATGCAAATTGGCCGCCCCCCGCCGCTTTGCCAAAATCAGGGAATCCTTAATGAAGTTTTCGTGGGGAAATGGAAAGTGTTGGCCAGAGCAGAAAGAAAGGACGTGACAGTTGTCCTGTGAATGGGTGCGGGTGTGCGGCTTTGGTTTTTTGTTGTCTTTTCTGCCTCTGATGTGAATCCGCGGTTTTCCTGCGAATATTTCTCAAGGGCATGAGGATACTGTAAATATTCTGCTCATCGACTATGGGTGAGTAATACTCGAATCAAGGAAAATCCTCAATTCTTCCTCTTTTCTATTTTTTTCATTAAATTCAGTATTACTCTTGTCATATAAAAAGTTTTTTTTCCTTGCGCTTCGCCTTCCAACACTTCTAAAGACATTTCTGTGTTATCTTTCAATGTCTTAAGCCCATTTTTTGTTCCACATTAGGTTTTAGTAAGTTTTATTTATATATTATTTTTATTCAGTATTTATGTGCTTTTTTGTTTTCTATTATTTTAAAGGAATCTTATTTCAGCGGAATTTATTTTTATGCTTAACGTTGGGCCTTTGGTTTGAGTCTTTAGTTTTATTATTATATTATTTTCTTATTCTAATTTTCTGTTGTAATTTTGTGGAAGCTTCAAAGACTTCATCGTCTCTTTTCTCCGATCATAATGTTGCTTTTTAAATATAATACCATCAAATATTCGAGTTATTTTCTGTAAAAAATACACACTGAATCTAAATTTTTAAAATTCTAGAAAGATTCTAGAAAGTACCTAAGAGGTACGTCCTGCCGTCACACGTGCCAAGTAAAGATATATAATAAGCGAAAGACGTCCAAAGTCACACCTAAGAGAGAGAGTGCACCAAAATGAAAAACAAAAGGGTTTTCATCGCAAATTGCTCCAGTCACTGCATTCAGGCATTTTCATTTCTGTCCACAGTGCAGGGCGCGACGCCATGAACCCCAAGGAAGCCCGCCGGTCGCCCACCCTAAGGTACCCCCTCGTCCTCCTCCACGCCTGCCGGAAGGGGGACATTCGCCTCATCAAATCCCTCCTCCGGAACCACCTCAATCGCCACCCCGAACCCCTCGACCTGGACATTCTCTCCGTGCGCGACCCCAGCGGTGCAGGGGTGTTCCACCACGCGGCCAGGGGCGACCACACCCACGTGCTTCGGTTCTTCTGGCCGTTGCTCAGGAACAGGAGTTCCCCGAGGACGTTCCTCAGGTCGACCCCGGCCCACGATGCCGCGGCGTGGGGCCACCTCAAGTCCCTGCAGTGGTTGCTCAAGCACAGGAGGAACTTGGCCCGGGAGAAGGATGTCGACGGGTGCAACATTTTTCACCTGGCGGCCAGGTAATGAGTCTTATATTAATGGCGTTAGGGTGCTGGTTCCCTCATCTTCTGAGCTGGCTTTCCGAATTTGTTTCCTCATAGTAATCACCTCGAGGGAATTGGTACCTTCTGCTGGTTGCTGACCTTGCTCATATTGATTTATTGTGCGTCCTAAACAGCTCTGACGGTATTCAACCTTTAGGTAGTTTTGGCTGTGAACGATATGGGTACCTATTTGTTTTCACGCAAGATATAAGCAGTATTCTATTACAAATTGTTTCCGTAAAAATCGTTCTCGAAAGATATAAAAACTCTCCGATGAGACTCGATCGTATTTTAATGAATATAAACAGCATTTAACCTCCGTGTAAAGTAAATAGTCTAACTTATATTTTGCAGGTAATGGATGTAAACTTTCCAAAACCGCAATGGTTCATCAGAAAGGGTTATGAAAATAGTTGAAAATAAATACTTATTTTTCTGAACTCAAATATGAAATTCGACTTAAAATTTTTTAAAATCAACCGTTGTTTTAGAGTTGCGTTTGTTTTGATTAAATAAGAGATACAGTATTAATTAAATTAAAAAAGAGATATGCAGCAATCAGGGTTGCTGGGATAAACGCATTAAATTAATTTTAGACAACCTTAAGAGGGTGGTTGTGTTGCTCCACTCTGTTCACTGTGCCTTTCATTGGGCCAATACGAAGAAGTTATTATATTCATCGCCCTCAATCTTTAGTGTTCTGCTAACGATTTTCGCACGCCGCTCGCATTCATTGTTCGCCCGCGTCATTAATTTTAATTAGTCAATAATTAACAAAGTCCGGACCTTTTATCCCGGTTCCTGAAGGAAAAAATGTTTACATGTGAAAACTTTTCTTTTCCCTACAGCTCTTGCATCTTCTCAGGCAAACTTTCACAATTTGATAACTGACATAAGCTCATCTTAGTCACACGCACCAAACCTTTCTGTCTTTATCTTCTCCCAAGCTCTCCTTATCATTCATATTCTTTATCGCATTTTCATTTTCATTCATTCTCTTAAATACAATTCAGAAAGAAAATATTTTCCGGGTGCGCCTTCTCACCGCATTTCAACCACCGAACACTTTTTTGGGCGAAATAATTTTCTTTTCTGGAGAGAGAGAGAGAGAGAGAGAGAGTGAAAGTGATTTGCATTGGCTCACCTGTTCTTCAATTCATCGAGGTTCCATTAACGATGAGACCGACAATTATTGGTTTTGAGAGACTTCGATGTGATCCTGAGAAGTATTGACTCTGAATCCTCTGTTTCGTTAATTTTTTACAATCTTTTCTTTAACTTTTTATTTTGATGTTTGCGATCCCATCTTTTATTTATTTTGTTTTCACTTTTAGAAGGAAACCTAAAACATTCCTTACGACAAAACAGCCACGAATTGAAGGAAGAGCATAAAAGTTCTGCTGCAGAGACCGATCACTGCAGACTCATATAAAAGTACCAATTCGTTCTGTTGTCAGACTGTTAAGGTTTTCACCGAACCAGGGACTTAATTTTTGGTGGAATGTGCTTTTAAAACAAAAAATAAATATTGCAGCGTCTTTCTTTCCGACGGTCCTCTCAAAGCCATGTCTAATTCCTAATTTCCAGAGCTGTGACTAAAGGCATTCCTTGGTCGGATGCTCTCTCATAATGAGACCATAATATGGTTAATATTTAGAGTTACTTAGAATAAGCTGTTGTTCAGTGTTCTCTGGCTGAAGTTCGTTCACTTTCTAACCGGACTTGCGCAAGTCCTCAACTTCCACTTCTCTTACCTGCAATAAATGATAATTTATTCTCTTCTGGGAAGTGAAGTGGATTTGACGGACTCATGCCGATCTCGACTGAGATAATGTTTGGCAACTGTGGGAGTATACCTCAGACCTTTGTGCAAATGCCCCTCAAAGGAGAGGCATATGAAACGATAGCCCCTCTGCCATTGCAAATGCCTTAACCGGATAAAGATCGATCGGATCTGACTCTGCTTTCCGCCCTTTTTCTCTTTGGTTTTTAACTGCGGTTGCTTCTCACGAAGTGGATATAAATCAGTTAGCGAATCTCTGTGCGAGGGGCAGGCATTTCAGAGTGCTTAAAATGCAGGACTGTTGAGCTCCATCTTTTCTCCTTCCACTCCCACAAACCTTTGTCTCGTTTGCTATTAACCCATTCAGTGCCAATTAAGAGTGTGTAACAAAACTGCCAGCTAGGAGATATATCGTAGTGGAATTTTTCATACAGAAATTTCAGCACAGGAATTTTATTCAGTGACGTCAGCTTTCTTAGAATAAAAATTGCAGTAAATACCGTTACAATATTGTATATAATTATATTTTGTAAACATTCATGAATGTTCCGTTAAATTTAAACTTTAATTTAAACTTTCATGAAATCCGCAAAAACTCCGCGACCCCTGCGGAGAAGTGGCTAAATGAAAAGTAAAGTAATTTAAAGGAAAACTTTCATGTACTCCTCGCCAAAGCTCTAAATTTGTCTGCCACTCAATGGGTTAAACACTTCAACAGCCAAGTGAAAGTCCTCTGCGACGAATGTGAATATTATCCGGGAAAACTGATGCCAGAAATTCCAGTAAAGTCCGGGAGATAGACCCAATGCAGTTTATTTCTAAAAAGAAGTTGAATTTTAAAACCCTGATGAAAAGAAAGAGTAATCAAAATGGCCTCACTTAGCAAAAAACACGGCAATGTGCTGCCCTAAAAATTAATTATTCAGACTGGAATAATCTCCAAAATCACAGCACCTATAACATTATAATAATTTACCGGTAACGAAAAATCCCCTAATCACTAATAGATTTTGATTATTTCTATTAATTATTCTTATACATGCATAAAAGATTTTTAAGAAGATTGGATCCGTGGCCGTAAAGCCGGCGTCTCTCCTTCATTTTACGCTGCGAATGGTTCCGCTCTCAGTAAAAAATACCCAAAGTGCACATGATTTCGAGGAAGCGGTAGGGATTTAATTGTGAGCTCACACCTGAGGATGAAATTTGACTTTGAAAGAAAGCATTTCGAATCGAAAGAGAGAGAAAGATAATGGAGGGGGAAAGCATGAGAGAGTGAGAGAGGATGTTCAAGTCCGAATCACACGTGATTTCGCGGGCTTCGGGTAAAGTGTTTAGTGTTTGTCTGTGGGTATTTGTTTTTTGTTTTCATTTCTTTGGATAACGTGAAAAGAACTCCGGTAAGCTTTTAAATTTAAATGAATAAATATTAGGAACCTCTTCTCATGACTTTCAGGTTTCCGCTTTTTTGCAAAAAAGTTGAATGTTTCTTTCATTTTATAATATGGTTTGCAGTAAAACTGTGATCAGATCTCTGTTCCGTATTTTTCAGTTATTTTTAAGGTTTTTATTCCTTAGCACTAACTTTAATTCCTTCTGCAAATTGTTTTATGCATTTCCTTCGGTCTTCAGATGTATTTTTTTCTAAATTAGATTTTAACTCCAGTAGTCATAATCTTAGCAAGAATTGAAGCATGTGCTTTTGATTAATGTTTTTCCTAAATAGGCTTATTTTAGAAAACCTCCAAAAATGTGAAAAAATAGATGTTTTACAACACAGTGTTAAAAGGTTTTCTTTCGTCTGTTTGTCTTATGCTAAAATTCGTGTCATAACAAATTTATTAGCGAAACCACGAGCACGCGAATTCGAAATTGCGTCAAATGCGTAAAAAGGATGGAAAATCATATGAAAACATTTCGTAAGCAAAGCCAAGTCTACAGAAAAGACACTCTCACCATTGTTGAAAAGAAAAAGAACTGGAGGACAACCGCTATTCCTGGTAATTGCAAACCGCCGCTAAATCCCGACAGAACTTCGGTTCCGTATCGGTCTCATAGAACAAAAGACAACATTTGTTGAGCAGAACTCGGTTGGATTCCTTGCTTTCGCCATTCAATAAATCCACAACAAATGGATTAATTAAAGACTCTTCTTTGACTTTCCATAAAGTGCAAAACCACCATTTAGACACCAAGACAAATAATGGAGATTCCCACGAAGCTAATTTTCAACGACCATTACGCGCCTCCTCTTATTCCGACCACAGGGAACTTTGGTGGCTTTGTGAGTCCTCCTCCATTTATTTCCATATTCATACATTCCATCTTCTAGGTATTTTTTCCTCCTTGGCTCTTGGCAATCTTCAGATTCGAGGGAAAGAACAGTGCCAAAGTCAGTTCAACGAGAGTTGAAATGCCCTTTGGATAATTTCCTGCAAAAGAATATTCCTTTTTTTATTATTTTGCTTTAAGCCAAAGCTCGAAAGCCTCTCGTTAAGCTGAGAAGGCCCTCCGTTATCGTCTTCCTTAGATTTCACCGAAACCGCAATAACAAACAATTTTTTTTTCTCCGCCAAACCTGCAATTTAAAATGACCAAAGATTATAAGCCTTAATTTGGGGCTTCTACTCAAAATCGAACACGTCTCTTCTCTGAAGGTTTCTTTGCCCCTTTGGAGGCTTAATTGACGAAGACAAGAAGGCATTTACATAATAGCATTTTCTTTAGCAGGCGTGAAAGCATTTCTCGTGAGTGTTAGAAATTATTTACGAGTCAGTCTGTGAGTCTATTCAGTGCATTACAGTATTTGGAGTGTGCCGAATTAGGAAAAGACAAAACATAAACCTCAAACGAATTAAGCCGTAAAGTTTGCCTGAATATTAATTACTGCTTCATTGAATTAATTACAAATTTAGGGTTAATTATTCATGAGGTTTTTACCCTCGTTCATCCCCACTGAAAGCACAACATCCAGTAAACATCAAAACAGGTGACAATATAATGAAATAATATCTTTATCATCATCTTTACATGAATTGCAGAAAGTACAAAAAATCAGTGTAATGAGAATGGGTCCGAATATTAATAACGAAGTAATTCAGAAGCTGCACGAAAACCCCGAAATACCGATTCTCCTTTTTACGTAACGTTGCCCTTAAATATTGCTTATGGTTGTAGATGAAAAGAGATAGAGCGGGTGGAGGAGTGACCATGACGATGGTATAAGATTTCGAGTGAGATGAAGTAATTTGGATTAATTCCAATGTGTAAAACAAAGAGAAAACCATGCGTTCATTAATCCGATGTGAGGAACCTGACGCTCCCGGCAGGCACGGAGAAAGCATGTCACTAGGCTCAAATGAAAGTGGCGATTCCAGTCAAGCCTGCCAGCGGTTCGAGAACCATCTCTGCTCTTATCTTTCTCTCGTGAAGACTGTTTCCCCAAGTGTCAGCTACCCTGGTTTCCTTCCTACTGCTTGTTATTGCTTTTCATGCCGCGCATGAACATGAAGCCTTTAAACAGGTTTTTGCAAAAGAGGAAGACCCATTTCCATCTATTTTTTCTCATCTGTGGAAAAACTCACTACAAACCAAATAAAAAGCCAAAAAAACTGTATCATGCACCTTCAAAAAAAATTGGAAAACTTAAATTTGGAGTTTTAAGAGAAGAGAAATAAACATTAAAAGAACACAAAAAGGTTGAAATAAAATAAAAGAATAGAATTTTTTCTAACCTAAGGGAAAAGTAGATTTTTATGTGCATTATAATCTTTATATCCTTTTAAAGATAAAAATTTGCCCAAGATAACAAACAACGCTAAAAGAGAATAAATTTTCACTTTCCTAAATTGCAAATTCAATAAAGTAAGCAACAGCCAACCGCCTAGATCTCTAAAAGTGATAACCAGGAAACAACAAAGGGTTTTTCAATAGAAAAGAAAATTAAGACAAAGCATTAATACGAAAAGAGGCCGAAATATTCTGCGGAAATTCTGCAACAAATTATGCTAAGGGAAAACAAATCCTGATTGGCGAGGAGAAAGAAAAGTGAATGAGGCTATCAAAGGGTCCCACAGGATGCCGACATTCGCGAGCTCAACCATGAAAGCTGATTAAGGCAGATTCTCATCCGGTCCAGGAATCGACCGAATCGGCCGAATTTTGTTTGTATTCTCATTCGGAACATCAATTTTACACTTTTACAGGCGCATATCCGTGAAAAATCCGGGGAATTTTATTCAAAATCCCACTGAATAAATCCTCAGGCGACTCAAAGCAGACTAATCGCCTATTCGCCTAATCGCAAGACCATTTGCATTACAACGCGCACATATATGTATGAATACATATATAAGTATGCATGTGAAGGAAGATGTAAGAGGAAAAAATGCGGTACAGGTCTGTAACTAAACTCGTTGACCGAAAGCGTGGCGAGAGAAAGCAAAATTCATCGGAAAGAAGAAAATGTCTGAGATGCCTGAGGATCAAATTCCGGGTGTTAATTGTTTCTGGATGTCTTTTCGAGCTCCTGACAACTCCAAATGGGATATCGCACCTGATGTGGGATGAGGCGAAGCTGTCAGCCGTCACGCTCTTCATTTGCTTTCCCATTGAGCTTAAGTGGCGTTTCGTTTTAATATTGAAACTATAGACAGGAATTTTCTGGCTGACGTCAAAGTACTCGTAATAATCGGAGAAAGGTAAATTCGTTAATCATACTAATGCATGAATTTGTTAAGGGAAGTTTGTCTGTGTGTGTGCACCGTTTCCATTACCTGTATCTAAAGAACCACTAAACCAATTTCCAAAGAATAATCTGCGCTATGTCTCATATCTGGAAAACAAGCAAAAACCGATAAATGTCCAGAAAACATGTCTGCGAATTTGGCCTGTGGAGACCACTTTGAGTATAAATGGGGCAGAGTTGATAAGTTTATATAGAAATTAGTTAGAGTGGGTTCTGCGTCGGGAAGAAAGTCCACTCTTTTGGCGTTGAGTGCCAGAGAGAAGAAGAGACGGAGGTTTGAGCAGCAATTAGAGATTGCAGACCAAAGAGAGAACCATTTAGAAGAACGAAGGATATGGAGGGAATCAGAAACAAAGAGATGTTAGCAGAAGAGGAAGTGACAGAAGAATTTATTTGGCTGAATAAAGAAGAAAGCGGCATTATTGAGGTGTGTTATTGTATCTGTTGTTAAGGTACAGATAGATAAAGTTCCCTATTAATATTATATATACAGTATACAGTATTCATGTTCAACTGTTTTTGGATTGTACAAAAGAGATACTGCATTTGTGCTTTTTTAATGCAGAAGCCAAAAATTTAGATGCAAAGAGCCCACAGATTTGGCGAATAACAAATAATGAAAAATAGAATGAAGAGTCTTTGGGTGGGTTGAAAAGGGGAAAAGAAAAATAAAGAACCGGACTCGATCAATGCCCTCCTTGAGTCATTGTCCCGTTTCAAAGACGTTCTAAATGCAAAATACCGTTTCGTTTACTAATGGACAACTAATTAATAAATAAACTTCCAGGTACACTTTTAGAGATAGGGAAATACGCCGTACAACATCACTTACGAAGAGCGACGGAAACGAAATATGAGCTCTCGTTTAACTCCTGAGGAATTCATATCATTCCACTTGATTAAGTAAGAGTGGGTCAGGAATGGATTTTCCTTATTTGAAAGTGGAAAGCCTCAGTTCAGGGGTGGAAGGGTGGAAGGGCTGTAAGCCCCAACAGTTTTTGATTTTCGAAACGGTCAAAAGCAATATATCCGGTTTTGCGAGTGAGTTAAAGATCAGCTTTCGCTTTTGTAAAAATTAAGTGAAGAACGCAAGCGAGTCATCGTTTGGTGCCTTCATTAAGAAGATGAACGAAAGTGATCTGAGTGTGATCGTATTCTCATAATTGGCATAATCTCGCGACTGTCTCCGTCACTTTCTTTGCAATGGCCATGTCGAACACTCACATTTGCATAATTCGAATGAGTCGTTTTCTTTTCTGTTCGTTTCATTTCCTCCATCCCGAGACTTAAAAGTATTGCTCACGTACTCGAGTCCTTATGTAACGCGGTGGTGTTCACAGATTTATGGATGGGCTCTCAAGGTTGACAAGTGGGCAAGTGTTTTATTTCCTTTTGAAACTTTCCAGGGGAACAGTTTCATTTCCTCAGCCCCGGGGACACACTGGAAGTAGTGGCTGTCTGAGCCAGAAAGTTGTTTCCCCGAAGGCAGATGTAACTTTGTGGTGCTATGCTGTTTCTAAGAATGCCTGTGCTCTTCTTCTATTATTTAGATTGCATCCGCCGTCTTTTTCTCCTCTTTTCAACGTAATTATGCATTTAACTGTGCGGTTTCCCTTATTTTGGGTGGTGCAAGTTCATTACCGCGGTTTATGCAAGCAAAACAACCACTTCTGACAACTCCCGGAGAGAATTACAGAACATTACAGGTGTGTTTTAAAACATAAAACATACTGTAAACATCCTTGGTTTTTTTTATTCTTCTTCTTCTTAATCGATATCGATGATGCAACGGCATCAAAACAAAAAATTGACATCTGAAAGAAAACTATGGCATTTTATTTTACATTAGAATAGTAAAATAATATTTATTTAGAATTGAAAAAGCATGAGAAAGAAATGAAATTCAACATTTTAGAAAAGAAATGAAAAATCACTAAATTATGTGGCTGGAATTTGTTTAAATCGAGGAAATAATACAAACAAACCCTTCACCCAATGGCTTTCTACACTGAAAAAGAACTTGATCGTGCGAAAGAAGAAAAGACCGATGAAAGTGCCCTAAAGTTGACTTTATTTCACAACGATCATTTCAAATGTGACTTTTGAGTAAAACACCATTTTTTATTTTATTTTTGGCCATCATTTTATTTATTTCTTTTAGTCATTTCTATATTGTATTTTTTTCTTCTTCGTCCAGTCTTTTTATTCGATATTTAAACCTTTCTGCACATATGAAAATGCACTTGTCAATGGGAATCTGTTCAAATTGAAAATTATCCCAGGTAATTAAACCAATCGTGATTGTTAATCTTTTTAATTAGACAAATAGTGCAATAAAAAATTAAATTAAAACAATATATAATAGTTGAAAAGAAAAAAAAGACGGCAGGACATTAACAGTTCAAAATATTAGTGTCTTTCTTGCTTTGGTAATTTTCAGCTTTCAACTTGAAAAGTATCTCCCATTAGATTCAGCTCGTCAGTCAAACTAATTACATTCGGCGTTTGTAATTCCTTTTAAATTGTAATACATTAAATGTTAGGTAATATCAATTTTATGAGGAAGGAAATGCCATTTCGAGCAGGTGCCTGCCTAATACCAATTTCCCAAGAGTGATTTTTTATTGCTTTCGAAGCAATTAAAAGAATGGATTCACCATGATTGGATTGATGTTTGCCTCTCTCTCGGCAATTGCTTGGATGTTAATTCACTTAAGACTCGATTCGACGAATAATGCTTGAAGGAACAGGGGAAATCCAAAGACAGCTTTTATATTCGACAGATCAAGAATAAAAAAGAGTCAAAAATTTTGCAAGTAAATTAACGCTAATGAATGAGAGGATTTAAATACAAAAAGTAATGTGAGAAGTTTAAAAAAGAGAACCGTCATTAGTAAAAGTATTGTAATTATATTTAATAAAATAATTAATTAACAACAAAGTAACTTTTATACCATTGTTTTTCATCCACCGCCTCAGTCTATTCTTTTTATTTTTGACAATTCTATAAATTAATCTTAATTATCCTGAGTTGATAATTTCCATAGTTTTTCAAGTCCTGCCACTGTTAATTTCATTTGTTAGGTCTCCTTTTTTCCTTTATTAAGGCGGAATTACTTTGCATTCTGTTTTTCACTTTTTATTTTGTTTCTTCTGACGTAATTTATCAGCAACACTGAACATCTCTTGAGAAATAAATTGCGCAATTATTTAAACAGTTATAACCACTGCTGATGGCTTGTCATTGCTTACGCCTTGAAAACATAAAGGCAAACGATGTCCATCTTTCTCGTCAGGCGCTCCTGCCCTTCGAATGGGGGTTGTATTGTTTGTTGTAGGGCGACAAAGTGCACAAGGAAAAAGTTAGCAAGCGTGGAAACTAAACCGACTCTCGTCCATCAATTTTGATAATGTTATTAAAAAGAACTTTCACTTGGCAGGTACGGCCAGGTCAACGTGCTCAGGTTCCTGCTGCGGGAGGGGATGCCGGCCTTAGAGCGGAGCAACAATGGCGCCATGGCGCTTCACTACGCCGCCGCGAGAGGGTGCTTGGACTGCGTGAAGCTCCTGGTCGAGTCCTCGGAGCTGAGGTGAGTGGGAGCGTGGCGCCGCTCGGCGGCCGGCCCGGGAACCAGCGTTCGTTCGGCAAAACCCTTATTTGCTTTGGCCGAAATTTCGGTCGGACTTATAAATTTCTCCAAATTGTCTTCTATTTAGAATTGCCTCGAGGAGGCATGATTTCTATTTTATGTAAAAAAGAATGCGCTTTCCGCAAATGTTATTTCTAATTATGGGATGATAAAAAAGAAACTTCCGGTTACCCAAACGTTTTTAATTCTCTTCGCTAAATTCATGAAAAACCGCCTTGTTTTTCTGCAAGAACATGGTTTTCAAGAGAAAGCTGAACGACAGGACAACTGTTTTTTGGCATTCGGAATGATAACCTCTTCCGGACCTTAAACACTTGCCATTTTAAATCCTTTAGAGTTCGCCTTTTCATACTCTGCAATTTTTTATTGAATTCGTGCGGCGAATTCTATCAACTGTAAATGAAGTTCTTTTAAATTCTGATTAAAAAGCATTTTGAAACAGCAGATTTTGAATCTTCCCTCTGACTCGAAAGTTCCTTTTTATTACTTCCTGGCAGTATAACTTTCCATCAGGAAATTTCAACAAAGTGGAATTGTGGAAAAACTGGAAAAAAATTTAGTCGAGTCTCTGCACCCTGGGCTGCAAAACCAGTTTATCCTAACGGGAAGGGCCCTTTTGATCTCTAGCGCATTTCCTCTGACAAAGCGTTAAAATCACCAGAACAACGGACGAAGGTTACGTAACTCCGAACACTCCATTTTGAAAGGAGAGCAAAAACGAAAGAAACGTTTTCCTCGTTAAGTGACCAAAGGCTAATTACCAAAAACCCTTTGCCTGACCATCTGACCACTTCCAGCCGAAAACAACAACAGCCGAAGACAATCGCTCGTGCCCGGCCGACACGTTTCCGTGTCATTGGGGCTCACGTATGCATTAGGGGACCGGTCATGACCGCGCCCCATATCGGCGGCCATGTCACGAAGGGAGATACCAGTCACAGAGATGGAAGCCGCCCGAAGGAGATAACATAACTGTTACGGACAGCCGTGGTCGGCAGCCATGTCGAGGTGGCCGAGACGGAATGTCGGAATGTGCCGTCTTTGCTCCTTTTTCTGGGGAGAAAGATTGCGTCAGTTCTTCGTTCTCGAGTCAGCAATTTTTCCCGGTGTTTGCATCATATGATGATTTTTTGGTTTTTCTTATCTTTATTAGACTCTTAGCCACATTTAATCCCCATAACGGGGTTATGCAACGGTTTTGAAACGCCTGTCGTGTGATTTTCTAAACTCTGTTACCCTTAACAGCCTGACATAGTTAAGCGAATAAAATTAATTGGTTTAAAAGCGTCGAAAATTGGTCTTTGAAATGGCAGTTAAGAATTGCTCGCCCCAGAAAGCAATGAAGAGGCATTTATTTGAATTGGAATACTTTGACTTTTCATTATTTTTATAAACCAAATTCCTGTTAGAATTCTTTGTAAAAGTCCAGAGGAGACTGACAAAGTGTAGTTGATTTTTAAATATTTTGTAAAGTCAGCGAAGGCTAAAATCGATATCCCTAAAATTACCGAACCACGTGAGAACTGCTAACTTCTTTCTGATAAGGTTTTATATTAATTATATCATTGTGTAAATTTAGGGGTGAAAACTGTGAAAAGTGAGGGCCTAATCTGGTTTTTTATTTAAAGGGAGAGGCGACAAATTAAAGATTCCAAAACAATAATCTTTTCAATATTTTGGTTTTTGGAAAATGTCTGTTTCAGGAAAAGGATAAAATTTGGCCTCTTAAAGAAAATTAAATTTTTTTATTGTCTGCTGGAGAGAAAAGATGAAAATATGAGAGAAACATAAGGCCTCGGAAAGTTGGCTGACCTCGTCGTTGGCTTCTTAATCAATAAACAACACAAGTTTATTTAATAATCGTTTGATTGACTTTCAGATATAAATAAATTAAATTCAGCCTTTGCCACCTGATGGTTTTTCTTTTTCTGTTTGAATAATATCGACAAATAATCGACGGCCTGATTGCTTCTTTCACTTTAATTTGTTTACTTTTTATCCTTATTTTTCAAGTTTGATGATATTTTTCACTTTTTTTAATTACCGCCCAATGTTGACTGCATCTAAGAACGTGTGAGTTCTGGGTGGGCGGCGCCCCTTTCTCAAGGTTACACCTAAACCTTTATTTATTTATCGGACTTTTTATGCAGTTGAAAAAACGAAAATGAAAGCGAATTCAAAAGAAAATTCTAATTTGGCTTTGAGGGCATTTAAAGGACACAGAAATGAGGAAAACAATCGGATCAGGGAACGAAAGCGTGAATAAGGAAAAAAGATGCCATCAGATAGAGAAGACATAGATGTTGACATGAGCATTGCCAGTGTAATGTCCGAAGTACTTGAAAGTATGACACTTAAAGCTGTATGTTTGTCGTGTCCTTTCCCTGCAAAATGAAGGAGAGCGGCAGCAGAAGCAGAAAGCAGACAGGGCACAGGGGGTCTCACCGTAAGAAGACGCCCTCATCGCTGGAATCACCGGCTGGCACCAGGTCTTCCGTACCTTGTGAAAGGTGCAGAGCCTGAGAGAGATCTCCGACACGGTCTGGAAGATCGTAATACGGTTCAGTCGCGCGGTGTCTCCGGTTGGAGTGTTTGAGTACCCGCAAATAACCCATTCGGCTGCCGCGATTACGGCTCAAACGGTACTTCGTATTACTTTTTCTGGTTACATATGCCTTCGCAAAATGTTTTCGCGATGGTACTGCTCTGGTTTTTGTAAAATGTGCAACTGAGAGTGATGGCTGATTTTGTACTGACGCAGGCGACCAGGGATTTTACAATTTATTACTTTTATTGTTTTTTGTCGGCTTTCGTGAAGTTTCATTTTAATTTCTACAATATTTTGCATTCTCTGATTTGGTTCTTCTGCCAGCATGATTTTCACTCTGCCCTAATCATTTCCCCCATGCATTTCATTCATTTTTTATTTATATGAAGCTCAGCTAATCGTTCGGCTATAAGGCTTTTTAGGGCTAAATAAAAAATACTTTTGTATTGATAAAAAAGCGTAAGGTGAAATGTTTAAAACGTCAACAGTGTCAGCTTAAAGCTTGCAGAAGTTTATGTAGTATCAATGCCACGATGCCCTTGTGACTAGGCCGTTATGTTGTGAAATCTAAGGGTCTAAAAGCATTCTTTGTTATTGGTCTAAACATTAGTCAATACCGAACTGAAGGCAATCCCTCAGCTTGTTTCATTTCAGGCGCCAATCCAATGGAAATTATTGTACCGATATGTGTTTAAGGAACACCATTTAAGACCAATATTGAGTCCTTCACGTGCGGTCTTCGGAAAAGGATAAAGTCCTAATTTGAATATTCCGCAATATCTTAAAATATCTTACGAAGCCTTATTAAAAATGTTATCTCCCCGAGCTGAGTTTGGAATAGAGTTGGAAAACTTTATTCATTAGACGAAAGAGATAAACAATTGTCAGAAAACAATAATTCGACTGCCCCATAGAAAGAATAGATATGGAGGCCAACGAGAGGGAAACACGATTCTCGAGTGTACTAAAAAACGGAAGCTGATGGAAACGTTCGAAAAATGAAGTAGACTCCATTTGCATCTCGTTAACAATAATTGACTTACGTAATTAATATTACGCGAGAAAAAATAAAGAGCGCCAAGAATATCATCATTATTATTATTAATAATAATAAATAGTCGTCTGCAGAATAAAAAACTGTTCTCTTTCAATACGATATCCGAACACTTATCATCATCATTATCATTCTCGTGGAAAACAATAAAACATTGTTTTTGTTTGTATAATCAATTATGCTGCAAGTAGAACAATTATTTGCTTACAGCAAATGTCAGGATTGTTATTGGAAATTCAGTTTGTTATTAACCGAAGCGAGGTTAGAGCATTTCTTGAGGAAATTACTTCGGAATTGATTTCCTTGCATGGGGCAGCTCTTCTCAGAGCGAGGGAAATGACAGACATTAAGTGTTTAGAGGAAAGGTTTTGAGGACAGTGTCGCCACATTAATACATACTCAAAAATGAAACTGATCTTTATGTATCAGCCATTCTCGCAGAGTAATAACGAAATAAATAGAAATCAGTTAGCACTCTGAAGATACACTCTGAAGCTTTCCTTTTCTCTTTGTGCTGTCTTTCATTTTGCTTTTCTTCCCCAAGGCCGTCCCGCATTATAACCTCAGTCCACGAAGTCTTTACTCCATCAGAGAATTCGAAAAGTTGCGGCTGTTGTAGTAAAGTGTAAAAGCAATGAAAGTGACGTGCAAGGGACACGACTCGGACTAACCAACGTCAGCATGTTCACTCAGAAAAGGTGGAACATCTCGAGTGGAAAGAAATGGCCCAACAGCAGAAGAACACAGCAGAGGTACTGCTCACTCTTTAGTCTCCTTTTAGAACCGAAGCTTGACCACCATTGGTTGCAAACTGCGGATTGGAAAGCCTATTGGTCATCGTATGGTGATTAATGGGCGCCAGCGAGTGTTCGCTGGTCTTTCGGAATGCATAGCAATTTGTTTCATTCGGTCACTTCGTCAAATTACCGAACTATGAAAGTGCACATATGATGACAAAGCTGTGGCCGATTGACTCCTCGAATGCATTCCAGAATATGTTTAATAGTTCTCAAGCCATTAATCCCACGATTCCGGGTAATTTATGGAAATAAATTGTACACTGAAATAATTACATGTCATTCTCCGGTGGGGCCGGAAAAGAGTCGGCAGCTTTTGCTTTTCTAATTAGGACCCGGATAAGAGAAACACCTGATGTTTCTCTTATCATTGGAGAGAAAGAACGATGTTTTCGTCTTCTGCTCCTAAAGAGTGGGCACGCTATGCGAAGGTAATAATCGCGGAAGCGGAAAGCGGCATTAGGTTCAAATCTTCTTGGCGATTATATTGGGAATTTACATAATTCAAATATGAGTTATGAGACTTCCGTTTTAATTTCGAACTTGAGTAACTCGCCTAATTTTCTATTTTCTATTTTATTTACCTAAAAGAGTTTTTTCAGCATAAAGGGTGTTGAAACACTTTTCAGGCAAAATCTAATGACTCTCATCCGATCCGCATTGGAACTTTTACACATTTTTTTGTTCTCTTTATCTTTTAAGTTAAGTGACTGGAATTTTCGCAGAGGGGATTCAAATGAGGGGTGTTAAAAATCTGCTGCGATTGTGAATTCTGAGGAAAGTTCTTAGAAAACTTCGAAGAAAACAAATTTGAAAGGATTAACCTTACTAATCATTTAGCTGATTAAGAACCGCGATCTGTTATGTGAAAGAGTTAGAAAATCTTGACTTTTTCTTCCCTTTACCCAATCTTACCTAATTTCTTCACTTTTTATATTTTTCTCCTTACAATTAAGTGAATATTTTTTAGTTATCCTTATAATTGGAGTCGGTCATTAGGAAGTCCCATAGTGGGCAGGCATTTCTAGCCTGCCTGCCAAATGCCATTCAACACTATCATTCCTTTTATAATCGACCGTTAAAAAAATGTTTTAAATCCTGCTTTTAGTAAGCAATATTGTAACGAAATCGTAAAAGTTAGGCATCTCTGATTATTCATTCATTTTTATTCAAACGAAATCCAATTGACGATAATAAATTCTTCTCGTCGGCCAAATGCTCTAAAGCCTCACAATGCGTTGGCACTGGCTGGCGGAGCTCTTCTCCTGCGTCGTCTGCTTCTTTCTCAGCTCGGCCGACCTGAGAAACCTAATTCGAACCGGAGCAAAATAATATTACAAATTTGGCTCCTCACGACCGCGTGGAGGATTTAACTCAACGAGAAAAAAGAAAATTATGAAATTTTCGTCACAAAGCAATTCCTTATCTCATTAAAACGTGTTTTGTTTGATTCGATTATTTCATTTTCTCACTTTCCGCTTTGAATTTGTTTAATGAGTTCGTTACGAAAAAGATGACTGAAAAGATGATTAAGAATACAATTAGAGGAAAGCACTCGAGGTCCACGCAGAGCCGAGAGAGAAAATTCTAAGGCGTTTTGCGAAAGATAAACAAATCGAGGCTTTCTCACTTTATTTACTTTGCGTTCCATTTCGATTTTTTTAAATAATTAGAATTCTTCCCGGCACACACATTTTGATCCTTCTTTTTAGCTCAACATGGAAAGCGAAAGGGTGAAAGAAAAAATGTCTTGGCAAAATGCCACGTCAACCCTTTCCGTGATGTGAATGACCCTCTGATGAACCTTATCGAAAAACAGGATTATATACCCAAACGGATATTTTGCGTTTTTCATAAAATAAAAATGGTCATTGAACTGATAAGAATTATCAGTTAGCAGAAGTTGAAATAGTTTTCAATGTAATTTCCCAAAATATTTTTCAAAATTAGGAAGAGCCAACATTTTCCTTTTTAAAAAAATTTTTATTTTCGAGTGAACAAATAACAGTGAAAGGGCTTTCATTGATTCTTTTTATTGACGCTAAGGACAGTTTATAGTGCTTCGTCACTCACTGCTTTAAATTGTCCCGATTCAATGAAAAACTAATGCAGTTCAGGTTGGAGAAAACCTGTTGCCAAATTCTGTCGAAATTTCATTTTTTCATTTATTATTTATTCACCGGTAAATGTCACTCTTTTTTGATTAATTGCTGTGATTTGGGTTTCAGCGAAACTTCATTCCTTTTTGTGTCTGCTAGGCCCTGAATGTAATTATGATGCAAACAGCTTTTCAGACCAAGAATTATTAATAAGAGCACCAACAAGTGAGTTTTTTCTCATTACAGCTGATTAGCTTATGATAGTATTGAAAAAAATGAAACTCAAAAATTTTTCCAAGGCTGAACTTTCTTGCTGAAATGGGAAACTCTTCCCTTTTCAGGAGTGAGCTCTTATTTAAATGAGATCGCGCGATTCCTTGGATGCTTGAACTTTTCTGGATTCCTTCACATTCATTGTAAACTAATTTAGCATTTTTTATAATTAAACAGGGTCCCAAGTTAGCATTTGACAGAGTAGAAGGAGCAGGTTATACAGGTGACAGAAGTGGTAAACCAGAGTAAATAGGAGAACGAGGAATTGATAAATTGTGACAGTTATGTCGGGTGTGACTCAACAATTTGTAAGTTCACATTTTTTTCTGTTTTTTCAGTGCGAACACTCAGATGGATAACGATGTCACTCCGGTTTACCTTGCTGCTCAAGAGGGTCATTTGGAAGTGCTCAAGTTTCTGGTGCAGGAAGCCGGAGGTTCTCTCTACGTGAGAGCCAAAGACGGAATGGCCCCCGTGCACGCTTCTGCTCAGATGGGCTGCTTGCCTTGTTTGAAGTGGATGGTGAGTTCATTTTTGGACTGCAACACATGCTGCCATGGTCCTTCTACCCTTCTCTCAGCTTTTGTTCCATCACCAGCCTAAAACTGCACAAGACATCACTTGTGCAATGGGGAGGAGCTTAAGTAACGGTCCGATTGCTGAGAGAAAGAGGCCAGCTGCCCTTTTTCTTGCGTTTTCAATTTTTCAACAAAAACACCATTAGAAATTTAACAAAACTTTTTTTTGTTGTGCAGGGTAACCAAAATGCGGATCCACTCAAACGTTCCGCTCGCATACATTTTCGTTCCAGTTTTCTTATTTCAGGATAGAAAATTACGTCAGGCACCAAAATCCAATTCACTGTTTTCCCCCCAATTAAAAAGAAAGCTTCCCTATCGCAGTGCACACGCACAACATGTTTTCCTTGGCCATTTCAAAACAAAACCTCATTTTGGGGCTTTCGACCACTGATGACATCGCGCGTTTCCTAATTCAGGTGTTTCCCCCTTCCCAAGGCAGAAGTCTTACCCGAACGAGCCTAATGCTTTCAAATTAGGTTCGACCCGAAATAAGGCCGAGGTTTTGGGTTTCAGACTAAATTGTTTCGAGTAGTTTTAGTCGCAGGACCGGACTCAGGCCCTTGTGCTGTTGTGTGCTTACTTTGTGCTCTCATTTCTTCACTTTAAATGCCAAACCTCTGTTTTTTTTATTTATAATTATTTATTTATTTATATATATTTGCTCCGTAAATTATTCCATTAATTTTTTGTAAATCTAAAGATACCATGAATTTGGCATTTTTTCGTCCATCATTTGATTTCATAATTTTTCTCAGTATTGTTCTCACTTTTCTACTTCATCACTTCGCCATTTTCTGATGGGCATTCGTTTTTTCACTTCCTTTGTCCCTTTCTATTTAGCTCATTTTATCTTTTTGAGCAGATCGCAGAGGCCAAATGCAATTTGCTAAATTGCTCCTCTCATTAACCTTCTTTCTTTTCTATGAATCTACGCAGCATGCCTTTGCCAGGAACCGCCCTCTATGGCTGTAATATTTTGTCCAAACAATGATTTTTGAAACCTTAAGCGCGACAGTAAACCATAAAAGGCCACCGCAAGAGCTGATGTCGTTGTTATACCATGGGTTTGTGTTCAACTGATATTAGTTACGATATTAATTTCGCAGTGTTTTTTCTGCCCTACATCATAATCGAAACATCCATTAATTAAGTAGAAATTAATTAAATGAAATTATTTTTCATTTTTTAATTAAAAATTTTTTCTTTTTCAATGAAAAGTTGTTTTATTTTGCAAATGGTGATTCTTGAAATGTAAACATGTCTGTCCTATCAGTTGGCGTGGAACACTTCGGACTCAGTTTCGCTTTGGTAATATGGCCGAAAGTGAAAAATAAAAAAAATAAAATAATAAATCGTTTTTAACTGGGGGACGTTTTCGGTGTTCACCATAGGCGCGTGCTCGTGCAAATTCGCGTTCAGGTTCGTGTGGAAGGTTGTCCTGAGATGCCTTAATTCCAGGCGAATCATGAGGAAGTTTAGATTTCAAATCACCGATTCGGACGTGTCTGTGGACTCCCTGGAATTTCTCAGCTTTGAGAGCAGGAATGAGTGTCAGTGCCATTTGTGTCTAGTGCTGAATCAGCTGGATGCGGAGGTGCGTTTGGTATTTGGGATTGCCCTGTGTGTCAATCGGTACCGGTGCATTTAAGAAAGGGTTATTGAATAGGTGGATTCTGTACCTTGTATCGCCGGTCCTTGAAGGCGAAGTGTAATTGTAGAAGACATTTGTATTTTGAGTTCAGTGGAAGTGTGTATTCTGATGAGACACCGATCATCATGGGACATCAACCAATGTTCCCTAAGTTTAATTTGGGTTCTAAAATATGTCCAAACATTCAGGCAGTCCTCTTACTCGGATGTAATGAGCGAAGCCATTAAACTCACATCTTTTTGGCTGTATTCTTCATGTCTTCACAGATTTTCCTTCACTTCTGAACTTGCAACTTCCTCCTATAGTTTTACTTCTTCGGGAAATAGTTTTCCTGATTTTAAAACCATTCCTTTAAATTTTGTCTTCTCATGTTTCGTGTTCCATCATTATTTTCCTGTTTGCTTAAAACTGTATTACCTTCTGTGAAAAAGTTTCTGTAAAAAATTTCCACCCTCACTTATGGTCAAATTGTCTTTGAGCGAAAATTCTTCTGCATAATATTTGTATTTAAAAATGTATATTTTTAAGTAAATTTGTATAATTTTGAAGGTTCAGGATCAAGGCGTAGACCCTAATCTTAGGGACGGAGATGGTGCGACGCCTCTACATTTCGCTGCGAGCAGAGGACACGTTGACACCGTTCGATGGCTTCTGAGACATGGAGGCAGACTGAGTCTCGACAAGTACGGAAAAAGCCCAATAAACGATGCTGCTGAGAATCAACAGATGGAAGTAAGTAAAGTCTAGTATATGGACGTAAACGAGAAAGATACAGGGTGATTGGGAAAAATGCAACAAAAGCGGAAACGTCCGTGCTCTCGTTAAACTATTCCTTTCGAATGCTTCATTTCTATACCTCAAGGTGTTTATTGTGAATATACCATCCGGCATGTGTCACATGAGAGGTAATTAGTCGAATAAATTGGATATTCCGAGTAAAAGCACAAAGAGACTGCTAAGTGAAAACGGCCCGGGGAAATAAAACGATTAGGATCAGACTTATTTCGCTTTCTTCTTGTTTTGCTTGGGAGATCTTCATGCCCATCTGACTTTGTAATAATCCTTTGGTCAGTTGGAAGATGACAGCTTAGATTTGTGACATCTGTATATTTTGGGGGTTCGAATAAAATCTTTCTCCTACTCTTAAACGTGTCTTTTATTTATTTTATAATATATTCGTCTTCTCATGCTTTAACCAGCGTCCGCCTTCTTTTGTCTTGGCTGGAATACAGTTGAGCCTAAGCCTTTTCATCAGATCAATCCCCGACTCACGACTTCTGTTTTATTTCAGTGTTTGAATATTCTCGTCCAGCACGGGGCGGTCCCTGATTACTTGGAAGGAAACGGAAATGGGAAAATCATTGGGTGCACATGCAGGAAGGGAGATCCTCATCAAAGAGTAAGTTGATTAAGCGCCAAGAATGATCGCAAAAAGTTTTATGGCTTTAATCGTGATAACTCATCTGATTTTAATTATATTTTTATCGCCGGTGTTTTCCGATTGTCTTTGAGGTGTTCGGTTTTATGAATGCCGTTGAGAAGTTCACTTCTCTGAAGATCAACATTTTTTTGGTGGGGATCAGCAAATTTTAGAAAACAATCTTTCCGTCCATCCGGGCTTTCACTAATCCTCAGACCTAATATTTTTTCTTTTTCTAGCGCTCTAGTCCTTCTTTCTCTAGCTATCCTTGCTTTTGTTCCCTCTGTACAAAATCCCAAAAATACATCACCATATTCCCTTTGATGACTTTTTATTGAAAAGGCGGTTTAACTAGAAATTACTATAAAGAAAAGGGCAGACCGTTATAAAATAACAAAATCCTGATGCGACAATCGCACTCGACCATTACAACTGTGTCATACCAAACGGAAGAAAATTAAAATACAAGAAGTACTCATAAGGCATAACTCTGATTAAAAGGATTTCAGTAGTGCAACAAGTTTATTTTTTTGTAACTTAAGGGAATGCATACATAGAGGCACAACCCCCGACCTTTGGGGCAGTGTACGCACAAATGCAGAAAAGTACAAAACAATACACGATTTAGGGTGAATGAATAGCTTTCACCTGCTAAAATACCAAGGTCACAGAGAGGCGAAATTATAAATATCAAATTAGGCAAAAATTATCATATTAGCGGCGAGAGAAAAAGCCGTGAAATTTTATTAGATGTAATCGCCTTTAATGACGCATTGATATTAGCCATTCAGACTTCAGTTTTCGAAAATCCTAGACCTTTGGACTTTTTAGAGACTCAGTTTTTTGAGCAATTGTAAGAAATAACCACCCGATTCCGACTAATTTCGTTTTCGTTGACATATTTCGTCAATTTGAATCCACAGATCCCGCACCTGACAGTCTTGTATGGGTGTTCTATTATTTGCGCTCTTCACAACCCAGAAACAATTTGCCTTTGCAATCAGATAAAATTTCATTCGTAAATGATAACCAAAACAATAATTAAATAAACTCTAAAAAAAGAGAAGAGATCAGTCTAGAAAAATAAAAAACAGATATGAATCATTACATTTTCATGCCTCAACAAGTTTTTTACTTTCCAATGCTATACTTAATAATTAATTACTAGGCAATCCACGCATTCAAATTCATTTGATTTATTTTTTATGATCGAATAAAACCGACGAGTTACGTGATAAACCCGGTCAAACCTTTTTTCTTTTGTTCCGAACGGAGTCGAAGCGGAAACATTCACGGCTGGCTTCCCAACACAGGAAGATGTGCACCAGCCCGCTTTGAAGGGAGCTTGCGGTTGTTGGCGAAATCCATCTGCAGAATGAATGACAGTCAGACATTCTGGTCAGCGGTTGGACCAATGCAGTGTCGTTCTTATAACTGTTAAGAATGCTTCATTTCAATTCTTGGGCAATGGGTGTTCAGTGCAGACACAGTGAACGTTTACTGAAAGACTATATCCTCCTCAGATATTATCGGGCCATTCATGAGAAACTATAAGCCATCATGTCTTTATTATATTAATCTTTCTTATCTTATCTCATGTTGTAATGTGCTTATTGTTATTGTTCTTCCTCCTTGCAGTGTTCGTATTCCGATTGCGTCAACTTTTCTAGTCCCCGAACTCCTTTCTACCTGCATGGTCCATCCCACGGGGATTGTCCATCCCATGACGGACTCTATGTGAACCCTATGTCTCATCAACACGAAGGCGGAAACAACAGCGCCGAGTCCTTCTTCCTGCACGACCCCCAAGACGTCATTTACAACAGAGTCAAGGACTTGTTCGAAGGGACCAGTCGGAGTGAGGCGTCTTCTGAAAACGGGCTCGTCGGTAAGTCATTCCTCTAATCACATTGCAAAGAGTGTCGAGATGGCTTAATGACCGAGTCGAATTCGATTTTAGTCAAAGTAGAAGTGCACAGCAGCAGCTCGGGCGCAGGCTCCGAGGAAAACCTCAGTTCGTCCGACATGAGCGAGCGAAGTGAAGAACATGAACACGACTACGAAGATATCTATCACCTTCAAGAGACGAGCGCTAGCAAAAAAGCGAGCATCAGAAGTCGCAGTCGGGATTCTGGAAGTCACAGCCGTTCTGGAAGCATCAGCTCCACAAACAGCGGTGGCATCGTGGTCAAGTTATCAACTCAGGACCAACCATCCATCACGCTTTCAACGGAATCTGGCGTCTCGAGTGCATCGCCCTCCGACCTCGGACACTCCGAAGAAGAAAACGAAAAGGCCAAGGTTCCCCCGAGGTACTCCCTGCAGCATTCCAACCCCTACAAGCGGCAGCTGAACAGAGCAGCATCAGAACCCATGGCGTGTCCCCCGCCGCCACCCCCACTGCCAACTGCACAGACTTTGGAAAAGATGACCACCCTTTCCAGGAGATCTTCAACCATTGGCGATGATGACAAAGAGAAACTGGAAAAGCCCGACTGCAGCATTAAATCAGAGGAAAACGGTGAGTGTTCTTTCCTTTCATTTTCGTTTTGATTGGCCTTAAAATAACAACTGACTGACTGCCTAAACTTCCTTCATTTCTTTATCTGCCGAAAAAGCCACTTATGTATTTAAATTGGTGGTTAATTATGCATTAATTAATATTAAACATGTAAAGTGTAAGTGTAATGTATGGAAAAGCGCTGAAGTTTCACTCGTATGTGGGTCAGTCAGTCCTTCTGTTTGACTGCCTCGGACTCACATTTGCGCAGCTTTCATTGCATATTGTAAACTTGACATTGGTAACTATTCAGTGCGTGCAATGTTTTCTTCGGTGGGCAGCAAAATTCAAAAAAATATTAATTCACTGGAATAAATAAATTATTTAACACTTTAGTTCTTCTGAAAATCCACCACGCGAAACGAGAGAGCGGCCAGATTTCACTTAATCCGGCACCTTTTAGAAGATGAATGCGACCGAGGCAAACGAACCGCTCAGTCGTTCATTTAACGCCGAAATACGAGCATGCCGTTTTGCTTTTTGCTCTTAGGTACGAAACAAGTGGTTGGAGGAGAGGAAGAAGTGCACGAGTATGACAGTTCTTCGACGGGGCCCGGCTTGGTGAATAAACAGTTAGTGCTGCCCAGTTTCATCCCACCCAAGTTTTCGGTGAACGGCGAGAACTGCCTGATCAAACCGTCGGAGTATCTGAAAAGCATAGGAGGACCCCGCACAGTATCGTTTTCGGGTGTAGGGAACGGACAGCAGAAGAACTTCAGCAAGTGTTTGGAACAAAAGCTGAATCAGCTGGAAGAATGTAAGGTAGCGAATGGGCCGCCGCCTCCACCACTGCCGAGTTTGATGGAAAAGGGAACGCCGGAGAAGGAGACGAATGTGAAGAAGTTCTTGCAGCCCTTGTCAGCGATCAGTATTCATGATTTGAACAGCGTTCAGTTGAGGAGGACCGTTTTGCAGAAGACAATGTCGACACCTGCCAAACCCTCTCCGTTAGGTAAGCAACTTGCTGTT
Source organism: Brueelia nebulosa (assembly GCA_028293925.1). Taxonomy (NCBI): domain Eukaryota; kingdom Metazoa; phylum Arthropoda; class Insecta; order Psocodea; family Philopteridae; genus Brueelia; species Brueelia nebulosa. Next base: position 657,256 of record JAQIBA010000007.1, on the reverse strand, counting down.
GTTTAAAGAGCCGAATTAAAGAGTGCTGCACGGTTGGCTGCCACTTCCTTTAATGACATATTTGTCAGCTACTGATTGCAGGGTATATTAATTAATGTGATGGATGTGCCGGTTAACTTTGAAATTTGCTCCCTCAGCTGCCTCAAAAGAAAGCACTCGAGAAAAATTACAGCACTGGTTTTTTGGGTTTTTTTTTATATAAAAAACCAGTTTGCAGTAATGTTTGTTTTAGAGACAACTTTATTTTGTTTTGTTTATAATTTAATTGCCTGTGAATATTCTGTACATCTTTTCTGTTCAGTACAAAAATACTAGTAAAAGAAGACAAATTTTTTCACTTTATATTTCAAGTGCTTAAGTTTAACATTCTTTAAGACTTGTGAGGTAAATGATCGATGGGTTCAGATGGCAATGCAGATACAAACTTCCTCTTTTCATCGCTACGCAGTGAGTTTTAATAAGTTTTCAGTGAGCTCATCCTTTTTTCGTTTCAGGAAACGAACCATTCCAGTCACAAAAGCAAGATCTAATTGCAGAATTAAAACTGTCAAAAGACATCGAAGGAGTTAAGAAAATGAAAGTGGAAAGATTGAAGTCAGAAGAAAAGCAAGAAAAAGAATTAGTTTCGGAAATCACAAAGCAATTAACGGCCAACATTTTATTAGAGAAGGTAATGAGCGTTACTATAAACATTAATGGCTTGCCTTTGATTTCACCAAGTTGCCGGAAAGTTTCTTTCTCATCATCGTGCCCCTCCATCCCCTCGGCCAGTCTCTTCCATTCCCTTCGACTCCAGAAACACTTTTTTTTATCAACTTTTGCAAGGTTTTCTTTGAGTGCCGGCTTCCGGCAAAGGATTTTGTATTTCCCTATATTTCCCTATATATCTGCACTCTCTTCTGCCACTTAACTGCATTAATTAACCTTCTTTGTGGATCAGATTCCGGAAAAGGATGCGACAGGGAACCCAATCCCTCCTTGGAAAAGACAGATGATGGCTAAGAAGGCAGCGGAGAAGGCGAAAAAAGACTTGGAAGAGCAAATGAAGCGAGAAGCAGAGGAAAAGAGAATCCAATCAATTCCGGCATGGAAGCGACAGCTCTTGGCAAAGAAAGAAGAAAACACGTCCAGGTGTGCACCTTATCCTTATCTCAAAATTAAGTGATCAAAGGGTTTTTAAACATTTAATATGCACAGCTCTTGGCCCAGTTATTTTCACCCATCACTGACGAGTGGTCAGTTCATACGTGAGTGCTTACTTTCACTTCGTGGCTACGCTTGCCTGAAACCATGAATAATGCACTGTTAGCTCCTTTTTTGTGAGGGAGGGATTCACACAAAACGGTTAAAAAGTCTGAAACGAGTTGCAAGTGAAAATAAAAATTTTTTGTCCAGGTCGGGAGTGACCGCTCCGAAATCAGTCGAAGACAAAAAGGCGGTGCAGGTAATAATTAAAATAAACGACACAGAACCGTCGATGCCATCAAACGAGACTTCTGAAGAAAACAACAAAGAAAACAGTATACCACAAACGGCAGAAAGCGGACACGAAGAGGGGGAAAACGACACGCAGATAATCATCCCCTGGAGGGCGCAGCTGAGAAAAACTAATAGCAAATTGAGTTTGTTGGATTGAATTCCTCCCACCATTCCAACGTGGAGAATTAAAAATATGTAATTTTATATTTTTATATGAAAATACTCGAAAAGAATAGCACGCTATGTCCAAGCACAGTCGTTGTATGTATTTATTTATTTAATTTATATGAAGAGATTGTTTAAAATGTTATTTTTGTCCAAAATATTAATAAGTCTCTTTGAAATAATTTCATATGAGGAAAAAGTAAATATTAATATTGCAGTTAATTCTTTGTATAATTAATTTTTTTATAATAAATAGATTTTATAATAAATTATTGTGATTGTATGTTCCCTGTGAAACCACTACACTGTTTTTTAGGAAATTTTAGAATGAGGTTGAGTTACTTACCCTTGGTGAAAATTGTAAAATTTGTTCAGACCTTATGGATTTCCAAAACTTAATATCAGTGATATTACAAATCATTAACTACGTTAATAAAATAGTAAATTCATGACAGAAATATAAACAATGAATTTAAGATTTCTGGCTTTCCTAAAATAACAACAGATTTTCCTGGCCTTCATTTCCACTGCAAAGACATTAGCATATCACACAAAACTAACTGACTAGGGATTCCAAAAATACAAAGACAAAGCCTTGAGAAGTTCAATATCTTCTTTTTAAAGTGAAATTTTGGTTTTTAACAATGGCTAATATAAGCTTCTCACTCCATTTTAAAATCAGAAATCATCTTATTATCTTCAGTAATAAAGTTTTAGCTGAAATTTAAAATATTGAGTTCAAATTTCTGATGATCCTATTAATGTTTAAAACTAATTTCGGATTTATGATGGCTTATTTGACTGATTACTTAAAAAGTTTATCAAACATATGGATTCCAATTACTGGAGTCTTCAGGTTGTAAGGAACCAGTAACCAGTAACACAATATCAACAAGCCACCAAATACCAACTCCACCTAAAGTCAACAATTTCCCAACTGCAGTTCCAGTTTGAGCAAGACAAAACCTGTCCATACCAAGGAAGCCCAATAAAATACTATAAATGAGAGTTGTGGCAAAATAATGTCCTTTGTATCTGAAACAAATAACAAAATTGATATACTTGTGGTCCACATATTTAGGGTTTGTGAAAGGATTTTAGAACAGAATTTTACTTCACACAAGGGACTCCGTCTCTTTTGAAAATTCTTGGACCAAAACACTCGATGTCAGGCAAAACTTCACAAGTGACAGTTGCTCTCTCCACATCTTCGTATCGAGATCCTCCAAATTTGATACATCCTTTTCCTGTTTCTTCTTTAGCTGTTTTATTCCCTTTATGATCAAAGGGCTCTTCGCAATCAACGAATTCCTGCGGTCTAAAATTTATCTCATTATAATTTTGCAGTGAAAAATTTCACAGGGTATTAAACATTATAATTACATACTTAAGATTATATTCATTACTTACAAAAATGAGCACTTAACTAAGGGACCGTGAGGCACATAGCCTAATTGTTTATCTTCAACTGTGGCAGAATTTTTGGAATCTTTTTCATAATTCAAAGATGAACCTACTTCAGAATAGAATACGAATAAAAATATTGCTGAAAAGGGCAATATTTTCATTTTTATATTCATGTCATTTTACATCAGGTATAACACTATATTTTTATAATACGAAGAAAAACTAATTAACTTTCCATTTCTGACATTAATAATGAGTTATCTGTATTTTTATTGATAAAAAAATAATCTAATTTCGTCACGACATTTGGTTACATTGCGTTCGATTTGTTGCATCTGGATTACGTACTCTATGAAATGCGATCATCAGGTGCAACATGTAATAACAGTGGTCCCTAACCCTTTTGGGCCCGCGGGCACATTTAGTCGGATGGCGCGTGCCAGAGAGCAAAAATGAGGAACAATTTGCCCTCAATTCAACCTTTGGCACTGTATTTCGCCTGCAATTGCCTCCTAATGCGTATTTATCCCTCACAATGAAAAAATACTTCGTATTAATTTAAGGACATTATGTTTTAGAGCTCTATTTGGTAATCATTGTAACAGATTTATGGGTAGTTAGGAGGAACTTAGGTATAATTTTTTGGGATAACTCGAAACCAATTTAATACATTAGGAAACTTTGCTTGCTATTTTTGAGTAAATTAAATTCACATTTAATTATTGACATTTGGAGTACAGAAATGACACGCGAAATTATTCACCTTTATTTACTAATAGAAGAACCAACAGTCAATTACTCATAAAACTTTAGCTTTATTAATCATTAAAGTACATTTTATTCAAATTTTAACCAATACAAAAGATTTTATAAGTTAATTATATGTCATATATCGAGGAGTGGCTGAGAATTTAGCATAGGACTTGATTACTTTGTTCACAGCTTCTAAGAAATCTTTTTCAGTGGCAACTTTCCTTCTTGCTCTTATGGCAAACATACCAGCTTCAGTGCAAACAGAACGAATTTCGGCACCTGCAAACATTTATTTTTACATTTTATATCATTACAAAAAATTATTTTACTTTAAAGCCTTAAGTTTTTACCTGTACTGTTTGGGCAGAGACGAGCCAACAATTCGAAACGAATATCCCTTTCCACACTCATTGAACGAGCGTGAATTTTAAATATGTGGGTCCTTCCTTCCAGGTCAGGAAGTCCAAACTCCACTTTTCTATCTAATCTACCAGGTCTCATCAAAGCTGGATCTAAAGTGTCTGGTCTGTTTGTGGCCATCAAAACCTAGGACAGAAAAAAAAATAAATGTCAATACATGAACTGTTATGTAGTGATATACATAAGATTTTGTTTTACTTAAATTTGCAGAGGTTTTAAATTAAAGGTTTACCTTTATGTTTCCCCTGGGATCAAACCCATCCAATTGATTGATCAACTCCAGCATAGTTCTTTGAACTTCATTTACACCTCCTGCACCATCATCAAATCTGGCTCCACCAATTGCATCTATCTCGTCAAAGAAGATGACACATGCTTTCTTGCTTCTTGCCATCTCAAAGAGCTCCCTCACCATTCTTGCTCCCTCTCCTACATACTTCTGAACAAGCTCTGAGCCAATCACTCTAATGAAGCAAGCATCTGTTCTGTTGGCCACTGCTCTTGCACATAAAGTTTTTCCTGTGCCTGGTGGGCCAAATAATAAAACACCTTTGGGTGGTTCAATCCCCAAATTAACAAATTTCTCAGGATGAAGTAATGGTGTTTCTACAACTTCTCTAAGCTTTTCAATTTGTTCTTTGCAGCCACCAATATCACTGTAGGTGACATCAGGCTTTTCCTCTACTTGCATCATTGTAACAGTTGGATCGATTTTTGGTGGGAGAGGGATATGAATTTGGTATTTATTTCTATCCACTCTATGAAAGACAAAAAACTTTAGAAACCAAACAAACCATTTAAATATTAAGTAAAACATTAACAAGTCAACATACCCCACTCTCATTCCCTCTTCGATATCAGTAGGGGCAACTGAATCAGCCAAATCCACCACAAACTTTGCAAACTGTTTAACATTAATTATATATTTTGGATTGTCAGAATCTGCATTAATTATTTTGGTGCATCTGGCAACCTGAAGGGGCTGTTCATTTTGCAGAGTTTGTTTGTCAGCTGCCAAATCCCATAATGCTGGTGGAGCTAGTCCTGTATCAGATTCTTTTATTCCAGTCAGCTCATTTACTCTTTTGATAATGTTTTGAATGTCTTCTTCCACTTGTTTGATAGCTTTGGAATAATGGCCCTGGCCATAACTTTTGAGAAGAGCTATATCTGCTTCATCCAAAGCTTAAGAAATAGTAACATACTATTAGAATTTATGCATGCAGTTTTATGAAATAGGCAAATACACAAGGTTAACTGTAATTTTAAATATTCAAAACGGACTAAAATGCCTTTGCTAACTATGGTAATGCTCGGGAAATACTCTGGATTGTTCTCATCATAGCAACTAATAAAATAATCGTTACCTTTAATTTCTTTTTCCTTTTCATCTTCATCTTTAGTTTTTCTCATACTACTTCCTAAATAATCGGGCATTTTTTCTTAAAAGAATTATAACTCTTAACAATGACAATACAAATAATCAAATGAAATACCACTTTGCAATGCAACACTGGAATGCGTAGTTGCCGTTACACGCTCAAATTTAATCCTTTTTTAATTGTATTTTTATATTTATTATAGTGCAATTATAATTATGTGACAAAAAAAATAAATTATAAAATTAAAAAATTAATTTATAGAATTTTACAAATAATAAGAAATTATTATTTGTATATTCATATTAAAAAGTTTTTAAACGATTAGCTAATTCTCTATCGACACGTTTTTTAGGATGATATTGAAGAAAGTGACACTGAGAAAAGATGGCTGCTGGTTGTTGTGGGACGAAAAAGCAGAAATTAAATAATTCAACTAGTTTAACTTGCAATGGAAATTCGGTGATAACAAATGGGATAAAGAATGAAATGGTTGCTCATCCTGAGATGTGTTATTTTTGTTTTGATGTACTTTATTCACATCTCAACAGCTTAGAACCACCAAAAACACCAAACTTTTGCAACGACCCTTAGTAAGTATTCCTTTGTTAATACTTCCTGAACTTTCACTCCCTTTTACATTCGTCCGTGTGCATTTTTCTTGATCTCTCACTACGTAGGCATTAGAGCAAGAGGTCTCTTATTCAAAATGCTTAAAATTTCTTTGTTTGAAATTGGGTCAACGATTCCCCAAGGTCAAAAAGTAATACCAAGAACGAGCGAAACCTGTCCTAAAAATACTATTTTTTTTCTTTTCAGCCCTCTGTTCGTCACCTGGAAGATCGGAAAAGATAGACGATTACGAGGCTGCATAGGCACTTTTAACGCTATGAACCTCCATTGTGGATTGCGCGAATATGCTGTGACAAGGTGAGATTGTACTCAGGTGCCTTTTGCTGTTTAAGTATTAAAAATCTTGGTGGAGGGGTAATAGTATTAAAAGTGTTCCACGCTGCCTTGTGATTGATATTTACCATTTTTCAGGAGACCAAGCAGTATAAGTAAAGTACAAATTGATTAAATTTGAAATGTGTTCATATTTTTAGGTGATTTCACCTAATTCATAATGTTAATTCATGAAATTTCAAATTTAATCAAAATCAATTTTGTTTTGGTAATAAAATGCTCATACCTGCCTTTCAAGCATTAGGTTTTCTGACCTAATACTTTGGAAGTGCAGAGTTCATTACCATAAAACAGAATTGATAATTTATACTCATTATTTTAATTTATACTTTAATATACTATAAGTATCTACTGAAGTCTTACAAAGTATTTTATCTTACAAGCTACAGAATGTTTTCTTCTAATTAATTAACTATTTATAATTGTGTTAATTTTTACACTTATGCACTCAATATATTAATTTTGTAAAAACCATCATGGAAATTAATATATTATGAACAGTTGAACATATTTTAGAAAGTCATTGTTTTTAATGGCATTGAAAAAAAGTCTAATTTTAGTCATGAGACAATAACATTAAAAAAAACTTTAAATCTTTACTGTAGCTCTGTGTCACATTTCTGAGACCTGCCAATTTAAACCATCTGAATCATAAAAAGTATTTTTTGAGGGAATATAAATTTTAAATTAAAGAACAGCCTGTAGATACTATATAATCTTGTACTATTTTGCTGTTGCATTTCATTTAGTTCTTTTCTTTTTATTAAAAGAAATCAAGATGCATTGTAATTAATTGAAACACTGTTGAAAAAGTGCTTTAAAGGATTCGAGATTCAGCCCAATTACCAGAGATGAGTTCCCCAAGTTGTATGTGTCTGTCTCCATACTTCGTCACTTTGAAGATGGTGCTGACTATTTAGATTGGGAAGTTGGACTTCATGGGATTCGCATTGAATTTCACAATGAGAAAGGCAACAAGAGAACTGCTACTTATTTACCAGAAGTTGCACCTGAACAGGGTAAGCAAATTTGAGATTTCATTTCATTTATTAAGGTCAAAGACCTTATGCTGAAGATCCAGATAACTGGCCCAATGCCAACATTTTATTTTCCTTAGCGCCATTATTGTGAAAATTTATAATTTTGAAAATATTTGGATGAAATTTTATGGATTGAAATATATTTTAATTTAGCTTCTCAATTTGGAGGGAACTGCAAGAAAACATATTTCTTTTGATTAAATTTTTATTTAAAAATCGGCTTTAGTTAAATGAATTTTTTAATTTCGTTAAAAACTCAACATTTCAGAATGTTTGTTTTTACATAAATTTGTAAGAAATAAATTACTTCAGGTTGGGACCAGGTTCAAACCATCGACTCACTGCTCCGGAAAGGTGGTTTCAAAGGTTCCGTAACCCCGGAAATACGTCGAAATATCAAACTCACCCGTTATCAGGCCGAGAAAATAACGGTGAGCTATCAGGAGTATATTAACCAATGGAAGAACAAGTCTTGCTAGCAAATACTTTGGGGCTCTGCGGGCCCCTCGTGGATCTCCAGTGGGCCCCCGCCCCAACCGCCGATGATGCCTCGTTTGTATCAGGTGCCTGCAGTCCCTACCACTATGTTTGTCATGGGGCGGCCACAACCCCCCACCCCGCCGATGCTCCGCTACCCACCTTCCATTCCCCTTTGGTGGGAAACACAACCAGGTCCTTCGCGCGTCGCTCGGCAATACTCAGGTACAGGCCATTCTAATTATTCACCGGATAATCATCTCAGAAAGCGCAAATAAATTTACAAGTTTTTGGCCTTAATTCTGTTTCGTAATAACAACGTCATGCAGTGGCATTGACTCTTTTAAATCAGTTAGTTTTATATTAAAGTTCTTTTTTCTTTTTTATTCAATATAATGGATTTACAATTTTTTAGTTTCGTTTGAGGTTTTGCTTTTTTTAAGTTTGAATTTATTCTTAACTGTATTCTTTGAGTTTCATATGTTTCAGGTTAAAGTTAAAAATATTTATACTGAACTCTCATCTTCCACGATTATTTTCTTCTAAAAAAGACAGAAAAGTATATACATAAGGTTGTATTTTAGGGAAACCGGAGCATAATGTGAAACGAAATTATTAGTTAACCAAATTTTAAGCTTCATTCCAATCTGTGTATCCATCTAAGTTTATTGCAATCACTGCAGACATTTTCAGGTTTTAATTTTTAACCTTCTCCCTTCCTTTAATGAGGAAAATATGCTTCAGTTTGGCTTTATTATAGAGGTTCTCAAAGGCTTTAATATTGTTTGTTTTTACTCTAATATGGATATATTCTATATATATGAATGAACATAAACGTGGAAGTTTTCCATTGTTCAGCCTTCCAAAGACTGCTTCAAAAGAGGGTGAAGTGTAATTAATTTTGACTGAAGACATACAGTTAAGATGGGCTTGAAGAGCTTGAAGATGTAGTAGCTTTAATAAGTACATTACGAAATACGGCGATTTAAAAATTCAGAATAGTTGTTGCGGGTTTTTGATCATTTGTGCAGTGGGTAATTATGAAGGGTTGGTAGCGATCGGTGAGCAGGTACCAATCAGGATACTCGGAAAATTAATGCTGATGAGATGTAATAACTGACAAACCGATTCATTCATACACATGCGGTTTGTTCGAAGTGCCTGTTAAAGTTAAGAAGAGCTGTCGAGTCGTATCAATTCATCTTCGCAATTAGTCACTTAAAAACAGTTTCTGTGTAGTTGCCATATTCTGATTTTTATGATTTTATACTTATAAAAGGTGTATGTGTAATACAAGAATTTGAAAAAAGTCATTTCTCTCTTAATTAATTGAATTGGGATTTGGGGTCATAAATTAGTTATTATGATATAAGTTAAAATTGCCACTTTGGCAGCGATTTCAAAAATATCCATCTCAAGCTTGATTGGATGTTTAAATAAATACATAAAACATAGCTAGATAAACCCATACAAAAGCAGTCAGATTATTGGTTTTTATTATTGTATTACTGTAATCATCATTCTGATAAGAAAACAGAATATGACAACTTTCAAAAGCCCGGAGTAATGCTCTACATGAATTATACATGATTTTGCCGTAAATAAAATTCCAAAATATTGCTCATTGGAAAGAATGGTTTTTGGATAAATAACTATAAGGCCGAAAATTAAGCTCGTCGCGTGTAAACGTCGAAAACACTGCCACTTTCAATTATCTTAGGCGTTAGGTCTTCGCCAAAAAGTTAAATGTTGGAATTTTTATAATAATAATCAGGTTATTTTAATTATTAAGGAGCCAATGAGTACGTTCAGTATGTTTATTAATAACTTTGAGGGGTCCAGTGTGTTTTCCCACCCCTATTGAATGTTATTATTTTTCAGTTATTTTTAAAAGGAATGTTATCTAGCAAGCTAATGTTTTATTGGTTTTTTGAAGTATGTAAAACATAACCGATATTTAATTAAGGCTGGACATTTGTTTTTCAATGTAAAATGTTACTTTATAACGGTTTCTATTAAATATATTTATTTTCCCACAGGACAGGGCTCGCACTTTCGATTCTCGATTGGTTGCTTTTAATTAATTTAATAGCAATTTACTTCCAAGCGTTGGTAAATTGCGAATAATATTCCCTATAATCTTTCAGAATCAGTCATTCGCTGGATTCCATCCCTGGTATGTCTTACCTAAAAGCACAAACCGAAGAGTGGCTCTACGAGCCGATGAGTTCATCTAAAAACTTACAATAAAACTTTTATTGCGATGAATGAAACAGACTGTCTGTAAAAGCGCCGCAATTATAATTACCACAAAATAGCGGCTTGGGATTTACTGCATTTTTTTGACCGCACCCAAAGTTGTTAATAAAAACAGAAACCGTTGTAAGGTGTACAACTGCATTTTGAAATAGGATATGTAATAATTATGACACTAGTTTCTTAAAGATATGTATTGGAAGATTAAAAGTAGGGTGTTTAGATTTTAATTTTAACGATATTGGTATTAGAAGTGTTCTCGTTGGTTATAATACAAACTGAGTTTAAAGGAAAAAGAACTCAGTCGTGCAGAATTAATCTTTTGTTCATATCAAATCATAAAATGAGGAAAAAAATTGTGTACTTATGAATTATTAAAGTGAGGCTTTTTGTATCGCGGGATTCTGGTTTTATAATGAGGTTTTGAGGCCTGCTTTCCTCTCAAAACTCTTGCCAGTTTTAGTCACTTAATGCGACCAACAAAGAACTTTGATTATCCATCCGTGATCGAACTGTGAAATCCAGTTTCCTGGTTTTCGAGTCATGGAAGCAATCATTTGGAATCCCTGAAATTAATGTCTTTCCCGTTCAAAAAAACAACTCTCATACGAAATGAGTCAAGACCTCTTGAAACCGTATCCGGTTTTATTCTATTTCTAGTGATGAAAGCAACCGATGATCATAAAAGCAATTCCCAAAACCCATAATCGAAAATAACAAAATCTTTTACAAATTTCCACATAAACTGACCCGGCAAAGCTTCTTTTCCAAAATTGGTTTGTAGAGCTTATGCCCAAGCACCCATGCTTTCAAGAAATTGCTTCTCCATGGGCAGCACGCTGTAAGGAAAGCACCAGTTTAGTGCTATCATTATGCTACATAATAACCTTCATCAGGACCATCCTATTATTTAACTGCTCTACCCGTAACTCTTTTTCATTTGTAAAGAATAATTTTTAAAGATTTTCATGGAGGGGAAAACGGTGAGTCTAAACTCTACCCTCTGTTTCTTTACACGAGAAAGCAATAATGCGAAAGCGTTGAACGTGATTATTTAAGCCGTTCAAAGCAACTGCGTGAACTCTTCGCACTCATTGTTGCTTTCTGTACTGTTTCAGAAGGGATTTAATAAGAGCAATGAAGTAAGGATATGACTTTGAAGGGTATCACATTTTAGTAAATTTTTTCATAGCTTTGGTGTGGTTTTATGACTTGAAAGTCGAATTTATGTAATCAGTTTGAAGGAATATTCTTGCAATGGGTTTACTCTAAAGGGCAGTTTTTGCAGTAAGATAAGTTTCCTCTCCATAATAGGATCTTACATTCCTGAGATACTGTTTAAAAGTACTTAATGTATCTGAACTGGAGAAGGCATTTCTTTAAATGACTATTTGTGTTTCAAAGGCGAATCTTAAACTGTAATTCTATTCGTAACTGCCAATGAGGTTTGGTCCTTTGACTATTTGTTAATGATAAATGTGAGAATGGATGTAATTATTTTTTCATTTTATTGGGCATTGTCGAACGCTCGGGCCTCTTCGTCCTGAAGTAGTGCATTTTAATTGTGATGGGCATTAGTTGCAATTTTTTTAATTTTTCGGTGTGAATCAGTTGGTACCATAAAATTATGCAAAGCATCTTTTATCACAGTTTTCAAAAAAGTTAATTTGCCAAGTTTGGAAAGATGAATTTAACTTGACCCTAGAACTTTTCGCCATTTAGTGAGTTTCTGCTTTTTTTAAGACTTCTACGACTTTCGACAGAGATGTATTCCAAAATTCGCAGAGTTTACATCTTAGTTTTTAAACTTGAAACTATTAATGTGGTTCACATTCTAGCTTAATTGAGAACAATGCGTTTGACTTCTGGTTCATCGGACTGCCAAAAAACCTTCTTGGACTTTAGAATTTTAATCAATGAACTAAAATTTAAATTTAGAAGCTACAAATTTTTATTTCTTAATGTGATCGGACGTTTTGATTTTAGTGGATCTCAAAAGGGGTTTGATTTTCTTTGGGCTTGCTTCATCGATACTGTTATTGTGACCAAACTTATTTTTAACTTTATTGTAAGTCATTCGATTTAATTGATAATAAATACCATTAATTTTTATTAAATTTTATAAATGATTTGTTATTAACTACTGCTTCCAGAGTGCAAATAATAATTAATTGATACATTGAAGAAGTGGAGAGTTATTTTGTTGATAAATAATAAATAAACTCGTCTTCCGCGAGTTCTCAACGTTATAGCGGATCTTTACGAAACTCCGCGGAAGTCATTTTGATTTCTTTCTTCTCTCGGGATGGAATAATCGCTTCACTAAAAAACTTTAAAACGCTGTTAAACGTTTAAAGACTATCGCTATCAGTTCAAAGGCCCAAAGGCTATTCCAGAATTCTAATATTCCTATGAGCTCGGAAACTTCTCAAGTTTTTTGTAACTTCCCAAAGCAGTTATCTCGAAGATGACAATGTTGAATTGTAATTTTTCGAGAATAAAAAATTACTAAAAGTTTATAGATCTTGCAAATAAGTTTTGCATACATCTTCAACTTAACTGTAAAGTGGGTGAGAAAATTTGAATAAATTAAAATACTAAAAAATTTATTAATAGATCTTTTAATTACTCATATTAACTGTATTCTTTCACTGAAGAAATACTTTTTTATATAAGACTGTAAAAATTTCAATTTAGGATCCATAACAAACAAAAAATTAACTGCAGCAACATGCAGCAACTGCATGCTCTTTTACATGAGAAACAAATACTTTTGATGAATAACTAATAAGTTTTACTATAATGAAAATGTCCAAAGGGCTAAAAAATGTAATTACTAATTACAACTTCATTGGTGACAGTAAGTGCTGCTTGCAGTTCCTGTCTTTGGACACAATATTTGCCCTTATGTTACAATTTAATAACATAATGTTCAACCAGGTTGGACATCAAGGTTCAGAAAAGTTAAGGAGCAATCTAACTGATAAAATACATTTATAAAATTTCTTTTGAAACCTCCTCCCCTGGATTTTCAGTAAATTGCTCCATAACTTTACTCAATTCCATTCTTTGAAGGTAAGGTATACTTAAGGCTAGGGTACACTGGATGAAAATGATTCCCTGAAGTACAGGTGCATTTCTTTTGGCAATTTTAAAGGCTGTTTTCCAATACTCCCTTGTGTCTGTGTTAACATATTTTACTCCATGACCAGTACTTACATTGAATAGTCCCATCAAACCTGGAAAACCAATACTTCCATACAGCTGCAATGCCAGAAATTTAACTTGGTAACAAACAGGGCAATCCATTTTCAATGTTAAAACCTCATTGGTAAGAATCTAAAAACAAACAATGTGTATTTAGGTTATTTATAATAATAATTATTTGAAATGTATTAAAACTTTTAAAAGGGAAAACCCAAAACTCATGAATTCTAATCCAAGTCACTTCAGGTTTAAAAAACTGATTCTCATAATGAGTTCAGACAGAATAATTCAACACTTCACTATCCATTTTTTTAGCAGAGCTAAACTCATCATTTTTAATGTAAATATTTACTGGAAGTCTACAAAGGAAGGCAAAAGCAAAAAACATTTGATGTCTCTTTTCTATTTGTCATTCAACTTCCAGTTCTAACTGGGGTTTTCCCAAAGCATTCTTTTCAAAACTTACTGCATCAGTTTTGTAATATATCAACGCAGTCGGTATTACAATCGAGGGAATTACTGTGGTAATTGTTCCTCTTCCGAATTTTAGTAAAGGATGAAATACATTTACGCAAGCGGCTGAACTTAAAAATGTAGATAATGTTGCGATGTGTCGCCCATATCGTAAAAAAAAACTAAAAAAGTCATCAAAGTTTATTATTGATTTGAAATTAAAGGTACAACCAGCCCTAAAATTCTTTGTCGGCAGGCGGATGATACTTACACTTCACTAATTGAAGGCCAGTTCTCAATGACTTTTTTCTGAAGATTTAAAGCTTCTTCCTTTGTCACCAGAGTTGCATCTTCGGGTATGTTTGCCGACCCTCTAGTCGTTCCAACAATCATTTTGGTTGCTCTTTGAATGTCAACTGGATTCCTAACCCTACCCGGTTAGATAATTCGTCTTCTGCTCTTCTCCGTTCAATAACTGTTTTCCAGCCAATGAAACTTTTTAAAAGTGATGTCGTCACAGGATTTTCCTCTAATGGGAGCAGAGAAGTCGTTTTCTTTTCAAAATCCTCGAAAGTAGACTCAAGTCTCGAGAAGCCATTTTAGGCAGGAGTAAAAATATGAGTCTTTGGGTTTTTTTCGCGGGATATCGGGGGTTTGTTTTTTAATCAGATCGAAATTGACGCACGGTTCCGATTGTATTTACTGGTTATCTCGTTGAATTTTTTTAGATCTTCGTTTTTTTATTTTTGTTCCTTTTGTGATTTCTTCTGAATTTTTGGGGTTAATCAGACTGGAAACCGTGACTACACCCCCAAGCTTTCATCCCTCTTTGAGAGAAGACGCACGCGATCTTCTAAGTAAACTGAGGATGCCTGTTCGGAAACAAGGTGGTAAGATCAAATTACTTGTAGTCCTAACTGTAGAATTGTCTCCCTTTAAGTTAGAGCCAATTTAATTTCGGTAGTATGGTTTATTAGGGAATGTTTTTGCAAACTTAATTTATCAGACATATAAAATCTTACCAAACCGGCAAATGAAATGCTCAATGGATGCTTAATATGATAACAAAAACCGAGTACTTAAACGATAGTTATTGTTGGAAGCTAAATTTATTTCTCATATTGTCTTTTTTGAAATTACTTATCAGTTATTACAGAATTTATCAGTAGTTATTTCGGTGTTCATTTTGAGGTGTTCAGTTGGATTTCAATAGATTTAGAATAAAACTACAGATAACTGGTCAGTATTATAAACATATTTTAAAGTTTTTGCTAAAATTTTGAAATTGACTGATAAGAAGATATTAATTTACAGATTAATTTCTGTGCCTCACCAGGAATCACATTTGAATTAGAATCTATAGGTGTATTTCATTTTGAAATTCTTACATTTTGTTGTGCAATGCTGGAATTGATAATAAATGTTTTATTGGCTGTAATTATTCATCAGCTTTTCTTGATTTATAGTTATGTTTAAAATTCTACTTTGATATTTTTGAATGAAAGTTTACTTAATTTTATTTGAAATATCAATCATTTTGACTTAATTCGAATCCTGTAGTGAAAAAGTGAATTTTACATTAGAAAACTTTGAGTTTTTTTTTTGAAGATGTTAAATCAGTGAGTTTATTTATTAAAATTCATTTATTTATTTTTGCATATTTTATGTTTTATATATGCAGATGGTTTGTGTCTTCTGTCTATTTAATCATCTTCTTCCCATGTGCTTAACATGCACTACTTTTAAAGGAATTTAATTAGTGGAATTAATACGACTGAGTTTTTGAACCAAATTCTTTTCAAAACATAACTCATTTATCAGTTATATGTGTCCTTAATTTTTTTAGAGGGCTAAAATATTGTTTAGTGAAGAGAAAACTGGGCTGAGTCAAATAAATTTAAAAGCCATTATTGACTGAATGAAGTAAACATTTGATTACAAAAAGTTTTAATAATACCTAGAAGTTTTTTTGTTATTAAAACCTAAAAGTTAGATGTTCCAAAAACTATATATCTGTAAAAATAGTTCAATAAAACGTATACGTCTCATCATATACGAGGTACGTATTTAATCTCAGAGTTTAATTATGGGTGTTTATCGGTACAACCGTTAACAAACTTTTCGGTCCAATGTATTTTTTCTGAATAGAAAGAAAATTTTTAGCTCACTTTGCCATCTTTCGAAAAGGATTTCAGTTCAAGACAATATGTAGCGCTTTAATATAATATTACCGCACCCCTAGTCCATTATCCCCTATGTCATAAATTTCTTGATGCAGAGGAAACGCAGTCCTTATTTTGATTTGGTTGGAAAAATGGCGCCAGTGTTCTCGGAGAGACTGCTCCGAGAAATGATAAAAATATCTTTTTTATGTTAATACTTTTTGAATAATTAATAACTTATATTTTAAATCTGCATACATGAAGTGCTTTTTCCTTATTTAAAAGTTAGTCTTTCCCTTCTGTTTTTCTGTTATCTCTTTCTCATTTTTATTTTTTCTGTCTAAATTATTTGTCAGCTTTCTAGTTCTTAAATAGTTTGAAGTCTTTTCAGAAGCTTTTGAAATTTCGTCTATCGTCGATTACAAGCTGTATTCCATATCCAAAATACACAATTGAAATTTAGGGATTATAAAATTAGGAATCACCCCTTTGCAAATAAATTTAGGCAAGGGTTAAACATGTACATACGAAGGGATTTATAATTGGGATCACTCACGTGGGTGAATCTAAATAAGGTAAGTTTCCTGGGAGAGGGAATGATTTTAACAACCTTATGAACTTGAATTCATGGGTACCTTTTTTGTTTTCCTAGATCCGAAGACAGTTTTTGTCTAATTAGTATTAACATAATTGAAAAGTGTTGAAAGTGTTTCCATCGAAATTAAGTCACATTATTTTTGGCACAAACGCAATATTATGACCTGTTACGTCGAAGCAGACTATATTTTACGCAGTCGAACAGTGCAGAAACTCTCATTTGTTTTTCCTGCCAATTTATGCTTTACCACTAAACTTTCATTTCACTTCTACTTAATCGGGGCATTTTTCACATCACATCTTCGTTAGAGTTATATAGTGTTTGTAATAAGAAATGCGGGATATGTGCAAATTTTACGCGGGCTTGACGTTTAATAATTGATAAATTAAATTTTCTATGTAGTTTCTGCCTTGCGGAAATTATTTTCTCTCGGTTTCGTTCGAAGAAAATTAAAAAAGCTTTTTCCTTTATCATATAATTAATACTTCCAATTTTAATTTCATGTGGTCTGTAGTAATGTAAGAAGTCAATTTTGAAAATGCTATGGGATATTAAGGTTCATGTTAATAGGTCCCTTCAAGTGAGAAATATCCATCCGAAAATAGTTTTTTTTATTCTTGAACCAACCGTAAATGCTTATAGTAATTATTCGATCGGGAGAAAAATAAATTTCCACTCCTCATTTCAATAAAATTATTATAATGATTATTTGCGGTCTTCGGAAGTGTTGTCCGATTAAATCACATTTTGCAAACTTTCTAGAAAACAAATAAATTATAAAAGCGTGAAATCAGTTTGAAAATGGGGCGCTAAAAAAGAAGCTTTACTACAATAAATATTTCTTGGTGTTTTATTGAAAGTTTCTTCTTTTCTAAAAAGAAATTTTGTACGAAATCAAACTTCAGAATTGCTAAGATTTATTCCAGTCGAATGTTTGGAACTTCAGGGAATGCCAGATTTACGAATTTCTTAACAATAATAATACTTGAAATTATTTGCATTATTTTAAATGAATTGCATTTAATAGGAATTCTGGCACTCCGGTCCTCTCTTAGAGAAGCAATGCCATGTTTGGATTATTACAATTAAGGCAGTCTATGCAGATCATTTGATCTTTGTTCTTGGCTAAAAAACATTTAGTTATTCTGAATTCTGAAGGAATCACAAAAAAGAGAGCATGAAGGAAAAAATTGAAGACGAGAAAAGTATTTCTTTCCGCATTGGGACTCGAAAAGTAATAAAAAAGCTCGGAACCAATTTTACTTAAACTTTAGCGGGCTTGTCAGTGCTTAGATGGAGCTTATTTAAAACATTCGATCAAACTTCCAGGCAAAATCTCCAAAAAAGGGAAAATTTACTTGAACTGGGTCATTGAGTTCCAACAACCCTCCTCCGTAAAGTTTTCTATTAGTTTTTTTTTAATGATTGCCTTTGTTTTATCATAATTTACAGACTGCTTAAATAATTTTTCTTTTCGCTTTCATCTTTTCTCGCTCTCTGTCTTTCTGTTAGTCTCTTTTTGGGCTATTTTTTGTCGACTTAAAATGAAACGTCAAAAAGACGAAATTCTCAAAAGAAGAAATGTGAGCTATTACTTCACATCAGCATAGGAATGCTGAGTGGAAACTTTTATTCAAAAATGGTTTAGTATTGCTATTCAATAAAGACGTGCTTTTAATGACAGGAATAAAAATTAGGAGGATCACATAACATACACAAACATAACAGAATTCACAAGAATCACAAGTAATAAAACATAAAAATTAATGGAAAGAAATATTTAATAATTGACTAAATATAAAAGCAGACTAAATGTTAAAAATTTAACCATTTAAAAGCTGGTCGAATTCATCTGCAAAAGCACTTGAGGATTTGTGGGTTAGACAATGGAATGTTTATGGGAATTTATGTTGGAATACTGTTGGTGAGCAGTACTCTGGGAAGTGTTCTTCAGGATAAGCATTTCAATACCGTCGTTTATTTCCCTTCCTCTCTCCAGCTCGAATGAAATTTAACACTTTAGCAAGTTCAGGAAAAGTTTATGACTTCCTTCGAGATAAATAGGTTCGGACAGAACCCGAAGGAAGGAATTGACGTCAGTCCAAAACACGACTCACCTGCAAAGGAAAGCCAATAAAACGCCCAAAATAAAATCAAAGGTAGAGGGATGACTTTATAATTAAATTTTATAAAAATAAAAACAGCGATTGCAATAAAAATGAAAAAAGTGAGTGGGGCGGCCTTGAACCGGTGAAAGTTTAGCCCGAAAATTTATATAGAAGCTCAGGCCCGTTTGCCGCGTGAAAAGCAGCTAGAACGGCGGCGAACGTCTTCTCGGGAAAAGCGGGCGGAGCTTTTCTGGTGGATCGAATGACTCTCACATAATTTTTCATTAAGCTTCTGTCTAATCACACTCGCTTAACATTTTTTGCGCTAACGATTAAGTCCTGGGCGAGGCGTGTAAACTTTAATCTACCTAAACTCGGATCAGGGCTAATTGTGAAAAGCAAATGGAATTCAGGAACGGATTGAAATTTTGAAAGTCTGGTGTGAACGGGAATGGATTGAAGTCTTGGGAGTCAGGAAAAGGCTTTTAGCAGTAATTATTTTTGACTCAGCTTTCCGCCTCTTCTTCTCGCATTTTGTTTAAAGTTTGCTGTCCATGTTTGTAATAAGTAAAATTACTTTTTGCCAACCCGACATAAAATCCTAACATAAATGCATTGCCGGTTATATAAGTGCCCAACTTCAGGGTAACCGATTACGAATCTGTTATTAATGTGTATAAGCAAACTAAATCGTTTAATCCAGTGATGCCCAACCTACGGCCCTCGGGCCATATCCGACCCGTGAAGGTATTGCCTGTGGCCCGCGGCTGATTTGGCCTACCGAGCCCTCCCGAGTGGCCCAGCCAAGATCAACAGTTAAAATTTCTGAAGGATGGGTTTGCACCTCACAAAAATAAGAAGAATCAAATAAGGTGCAGTTCATAATGATTCATAATTCATAATGAATATAAATTGGAAGTACCTTTTTTTTGGTTGCATGTTTTATTTAATGTTTTTAGTTAGAAAGCAAAAAAGGAAAGAAAGAGAAAGTCATGGAAAAAAGACAACTCGAAGGAAGTGTTGTTGATTAAAAATAAATAAAAATTTGCAAAGGAAATTTACAGCAGATATTGTTTTTAATTGAGATACAGTATTTAAACGACAGTTTTAATTTATAAATTACACAAAAAAATAATTACAACTTAGAGAAATGATTTGAGAAGTTCTGATATGAATAGGAAAAAGTGGAAGTTGATGAAGGGGAATTAAATTCTGAGGTATTTTTTGATGTAAAAACTTTATCTCTGCTAAGGTACAATTTTAGTTTGTTTCGCGGTGGATGAATAATTAAATTAAATAATTTTTAATGAGTGAAACTCTAAAAGGCCCGAAGGTACGCTCGATTTTATTTTCTATGCATAATTACGCTGTATTTGCTTAACAGCCAATGCTCCTTAAGAACAGTTAGATTAGCTCAAATTTTGAAATTGTGCCTTACATTAGTCTTTTGTCTTTTAACACTCCTCTTTTTCTTATCATTACCTGAAACCCAACTGGAAGATTCAGCTAAATTTCATCTTTGTTTGTTTTTTTTCTTTATTAACTGTCTTTTACTCTTCCACTCATTTAGTAATTCGGTAGTTTGACTCCAGAATATTATGGTTGGCTTTAAAGTATGTTTCGTTTTACCCCACAAAACTAACACTAGTTAGTGAGAGAGAGGTTGAGACAAAAATGAGAGTTTGAAGAAATTGTGATTTAAGACTATCGGCTGTAAAAATTTACAAATTATAATTAACGCAATGCCGTTTCCTTGATTTTCAGAAGCACACCGTGCTTTAGAATTACTCGAAGATTATCACGCTAAGTTAGTCAGGCCTCAGGATAAGCAACTGCGTCTCGCTATCGAAAGGGTCATTAGGATTTTCAAATCTAGACTATTTCAGGCACTCTTAGGTAAGTTACAAGCTATTTTTTTTTGGGAATCATGAAGAATACTGTCGTTTGGGATGGGTTACCAATAAAAATATTAATTGAAGCAGGAGGATGATTCAGAAGATCATAATAAAATTTCTTTTGAAAGCTTTGTTGTGCTCGAGCGGAGTGGAGCATAAAGGAAAATTAAAATCCCTTTAATTCTAGCCAGGTGAGGGAAATTGAATGTAAAACCTCAATTTTCTGTAATTTATCTTGCAGCAAAGTGATTTATTTTTATTTTTTATTTGTTTGCTTCCATGGAAATAAAGCTTATGACCTAAAATTGTTCATAAATATTATCATCCGCTCACTCGACACATCCTTTTCAAGTATTCTTGAAATCGTTATCCAAAAATTAACCTCTGCAAATGAGAAATGTTTACGCCATTCAGGGAAGGGATGACTTTCCTTCAGTGTGCAAAACCAACTATTTTTCCATAAATATATCTGCGTCTGTAGACTCATTTTCGATGTGGAAGTACCTTGTGACTCTTAAAAAATTAAACTTTTGCACACATTACAAAGTTGATGATCGGTTGCCACACCCAATCGGGTTGTTCACTTATTTTCGGGTTTAGCTCATTACTTGCTAGCCTACTCCTTCCTCAAAGAGGCTTTTCCTTAAAAGCTTTTAGTTTTCCAGATGCGCAGCCTCAACCCCCTCCTTCAAATCTCCGAAAAAAAATTTCACTGCGTTCGGATTTTCAGTTAACAAAAATCCGTTATCGGTCGAACGGATTTAATGAATAGAGCTTTTAACGGGGGAAAATATTGCATTCGCGAAGTCAGTTATTTAAGCACGGAAGCCCCGAGTTGAGACTCCTGGAAACTTTGGACGGTTTCCCATTTTTGAACTCGTGAAAGATGATGTGGGTTTCCGGGCTAAGTTTTTGTCGTTGTGGCAAATTACTAAATCTCGACTGCATTTTCCACGGTTTTGCCAAGATTAATTTTAGTTTGACAGGAATTCATATATCTCTTGGTTGTTGTAATGAGACCCAAACGTCTATGGCAGTGGTATTTTTCTTCACCAAGGCTCGTTTTTCTTATTGTAGTGAAACCGGTATCTTCAAAAGAAATTTGTTGTAGAATATTCTACTGAGTCGGGAGACACAATAGAATTTTTCTGTTTTTGTAATTCCATTCTTCGTTCTTTAAGTGACCATTTACTTTTTTAAAAAAAGTTCTCCCCAGTATATAAACATTATTTTTATTCTCTATTCTAAAAGTAATTTCCTCATGTATCGTTCTGTCGTTTGAATTTCATATTGCTATTTTAATTCAATGGGGAACTGGAATGCATTTGATCAAAGGTACAAACAAAATTGGTCCCCGATGTCAGAAAAACTTGTTTTTTTTTCATTATTTGAAAAGTAAATCACAGAAATTTAATTTTAACCAAGAGAATTATTTTATCAAGGCAAACAAGACATCAATAAATGGCGAACACTTTCCTCGAATAATTTTTTTTAAAGAATGTTCATCTGGTGATGATGAGCTTTATATGTGTAGCAAGAATTCAAGTTTATAAAATTCCCTTTTTTAAATCTTTTAAAAAATATTTCCAAGTAATTTTTGTATTTCCATGTTCTTAAAAAAAAAAGAAATTTAAACGCATTTCCTAGAATTAAATTTATAAATTTTAATATTAATCAGAGAATTGGGCTTGGACTCGGAAGCAGATCACCGATCATCTCAGCAAAATAATTTGATTTCTGCTCATATCACCGTTTGAAAAAAGTGGAAATTAAGATCAGCTTCTTAAGTTTCTTCGTAATTTCAATTTTTTATTCTCGAAGATATTCATGGAAGGAGACTGTTAGGCGTCTATCAAAGGATTGGAAATTCAATAAATATGTTGTTTTTTTTTAAAAAAAAACATTATGAATTAATCAGTGATTCGGAAATTTAATAAAAATTAAAATGAATAAAACAAAAGTCTCGTGAAATCAAGAGTATAATGAAATCGGTTTTTGTTTATTCATTCAACGTTCATCGGTCTTTTAACCACGTAAAAAATGGAAATGCTTTTTTGTAGAGAGAGGGGAAAAGACAAGGAAAATTATTTGAAATTTAAAGCCCTTTTTTGCAGAATTTGTATTTGTATCTTTGGTGCGCTAATAAACGAATTTAATAAGGGTCATTCCATGTGAAAGGAACAGATGCTGAAAAAGGAACCGATCATTTCCGATTTATTTTAATTTCGCGGGGTTGTTCTTTGAAAAACTACAAAATTTCACTTCCTAATCTTTATTCGTTAAAGAGTTAGGGGCCTTTAAAGACACTCTTTTTGGTGTTTTACCCAAAGGCTTATATCGAATGGTACAAGTTTCAAATTTGTGGTCCTTTTGGTTGCTAACTGCGACGCCGCCAAAAGAGACCAAAAATTAGGCACCAAAAAAGTGTTCAATTTTTGAAGGCCCCTAAATTTACTGCAGCAACCGATTTCATTTAAAACTGTGTATGGCTATTGTGCACAAGTGGGGCTTTAATATCATTTTTGTTTTATGTTTTGTTTTATATCAGTGCATTGGGAGCTAAGAGGGTGCGCAGTTGTCGGGTACCGATTTGGGCATTTTTGCCTGGATTTGAGACCATGTATCAAAATAGTGTCTTGTCGAATTCAGGCGCAGACGCTTATTAAATCTTCACGTATTTTAAGTTTGACCTCCCACAAGTGCACGACATCTCATGCTGAAATTACGAATTATTCTGAAAGGATGCCGATTACTCCGACATCTTTCGTTCGCATTCGGCGTTCAAAGGTTGAGGATCATGCGCCCCACTCTTCATTTTCAAAAAACCCTTCCTGCTCTCTCTGTGAGCCTTCCCAGGCGTTAAAAACCGATGTAGTCTCTCCACTGGCCGAGCCAGGTCTTCCCCGATGTATTGCAGCATTTCGTGACCCCCGCCATCTTCACAAGTCCGAAAAAAGAAAAAAGTTCTTGGTATTTTTAAACGGTTTTTCGTAGGAGTTTCTGCTGTAAAATAGATCAGCTAAATAAAGTTGAACTTTTACAATTTCGCTCCCCTCCATATTATCCGTAATTTGTATAAATCGTAAGTAAATTAAGTAGTAAGTAAAAAAAATTTTAAAGGGAGAGCTTTAACTGCGCGTTGTTTCATTCGATAAGTTTTTAATTTGAGAAAGGAAACCTGCGGTCGGAAGAGGGGGAGTAATCTCTTTTTTGATTAAGACTTATGGCTGTGTTTTTTCCTGAAAGTTTAATGTGTAACTTCGCTGGGCCGAAAACGAAAAGGTCTACGTGGTGGAAAGAGGAAGGGATTTCCGCTCACTTGAGAGACCTTTTTAATTTAAACAAAATGTTTCTGCAACGGTGCCGTAGGCATAGGTTTTATTAAAAGTATGTAATGTACAGTATTTCATTAAATGTATTACATTGCCATTTAAAACAGAATGAGGAAAAAAAATTGAACTCAAAATCTGGGAGCTTTTTAGATTTCAAAACTTTCCTTCGATTATAAAAAACGTTAAAACATACTAGAGTGTAACCAAGCACCATAATCTTTGTGAGTCTTTAACAAGACTATAAAAGATCCATTAAAAAGAAATTCGGGTTTTATGACTCCTTCACAAATTGGCTAATAAGGGCTTTTCACCAACAGATCTTTTCTTATCTCTTGATATGATTGAGATGGCAAGAGGGAAATGAATTTTAAGGTTTTATTTCCCCGATTAAGCGCACTGCCATTTTGGAGGGATAAAATTTTCTCTTGAGCTTGACTTCGGTCAACTTATAATTATTTTACTTGCTCCAGGCTGTTTTGTTTACTTAGTATTCAATAGCGACAAATAAGATTTAGTCGTAAGTTTTTCCAAGGGTGTTACTTCCTTTCCAACTTTTGGGGAACGGAGATTTAATTTAATTTTAGAACCGATGGCATCGGGTAAGTTGAAACGCGAACAAGAGTGGGTAAGGAAAAGTACTGGTTTTGTCCCATGCAAAGCTTGCCAAAGTATATTGGATTTTTGCTTTTTATGTTTAAATAAGGCTTTGCCCAACTCGGGTTATTCTTGTCGAGCTTTATGTATATTGATTTCAATTGCATGATCTCACATGAGATTTTATATGGGGGCTTTCCTTGTACGTGACCAAACCACCTTATTTCGATGCTCAGTTGTGCAAAGGTTGAAACTATAAGGCCTGCCAGCAGTCTTAGAAGCAAAAATTTGAAACAGAGCAGTGCATAGAAACAGTTTACACGAAACTCCCACTCAAAGTATAATTGCTTATAAAAATACTATTATTAAACTGAATATTGAGATTGGAAATTGTGTTTCATATTAATGATTAATTATTGAAAAGATTTTGCTAAGAGCAATTGCAGTAAATTATTTTCACCAAATATTATTACAGTAAATATTTAAATTTCTTGTTGAATATGCATATTGTGACCTCATTTAAAAGTTAATTATGTATAATCTAATTAAAGTAAATATTTGATTTTATCAATGCAACACTCAAACGTGCATTTTACTGATTTCATTTAGGAAATATATAAGTTTTCATAATTCTATTTAAAATTCATTGCTTTAATTTAATTTCATAACTTTCATTTAAAGATATTTTAAAGTTAAGAACAGGACCCGAAATTCAGAGAGAAAAGTTATTCGGCTGAGTTGGTCTAATTCCGGTAAATTTTTGCTTTAGTTAAGATTTAAATTTGAAAAACTCATATTTCTATTCATCATCATTTTCATTATTGGTCGGAATAAATTAGGAAGGACACAGTCGGGTGCATACTTGAAAGTTTATAGCTGGAAAGTAAATGGTTTTCATTAAAGGGTACATTTGCCGCGATATTTCTTCGTTTCTTGGTTTTGACGCCCGACTTTCCCAACATTGCTTTATTCATTTGAAATTGAAATTTTGACCGGAAAGAGGGTTTCCGGTGCTAAAAGGCAAGCTACAAAAAGGTTCATTGTTTTGATTTTCGACATTTTTTCCCCCTCATCGGAGAGAAAACTTCACGTTTCTTTCACATTCCGCCTTTTCGAGAAAATTTATTAACGTGAGCATAGCCGTTGATGCACGTGTCTGCTGCCATTTTCCCCGCCTTGCTTCAGCCTTAGTATTTCAATGGTGGTGTTTCTGAATTTTCAGTTCCTACGCTTTTTCTTTTAAAAATTTCGAAAGCAGCCCATTCGAACGCCCAGTTGGGATTCAAACATGACAGCTTACATGTGAGCGTGCAGGGTTTGTAAAGCCGCGGAGATTATGTAATTTGTTTTATTTTTGTAGATTTTGCATAAAATATTATCTTACTCTTGAATTTTTTCTTTTTTCGAAAGCGAGATAAACTGGATTTGAAATCATAAAAAAGTTTACGCCCGCAAGTAGTTATTTCACCTTTTTTCATTTTAATGCTCAGAAATCTCCGCAGAGTTTTTATAGATGCAATTTTCTTTTAGATCTATTAAAAAAATAAAAAAGTTTGCCCCAATTAAAATTAACTAACAAATGAGCGGGCCACATCCCATGCGAATAAAATGGCGGAATGATTGTTTCAACTGCTTTGTATTTTCTTTACTTTGAAAATTTACAGTGCCCTGTAGTATTGAAGAGTTACTGTACATTTTACATAAATTATTTTGCAACGGACGGCGTTGAAATTCTTTTTTTCTGTTCTCGGCAAGCTTCCCCTAGGGTTATTAAGTCAAAGCATTGCCGTAAACGAAGTTGTACGATATGAAATTAATTTGGAGTACTTGGTGCGTTTGGTGGGCACATCTTTGTTTAAAATGGTGGAAGGCTGTTTTCTCCTGGCCTCGAATTCAAATGTGATGGCCTTCCAGGAATTTCAACGAACCTTCCGTTCTTTATGCTTCTCTTTAAATTTTGAATTGGGAAATTGGAAAAACTTGTTTGGGCGAATGAAAGTGTCGTTAAATGAAGCTTTCATGTTTCCATTGACTAAATTCTCAGCATTTTGAGCGAGGGCACCTTAAATTAAATTAAAACCGAATCCTTTGAAGCAAATAAAACTTATCTTAAACCCTGAAGTTATAGAGATACTGTTTGACCATAAAACTCAAAAGTTAATTTATTAATATTTCAAAATGAAGCTTTTTAACATTTTCAGAAATTTAATTTATTCCAAGAATAAATTTAAGTTGCCTCCCTCACAGAACATTCTTACGAAGGGGAGGGGCGGGAATATCAGGCGGAGCTTTTAATGTCGATGTGAACTTTTGAAAGTAAATTGGGGTTCGAGGAGTGGAAAATCGTCCGTCCTATAAAATTTTTAAAATTTTGGTTTATTTTAGGGTGGTAAAATTATTAAAGGCGCCTAAAATGTGAAACTGCAGGCAATTTTATAATTTAAAGAAAATTCATTTTCAGCACTCTCTTTTATGAAAATAAATATAGCCACGAAATCCATGGGAATCTTACTTAGAGAAATTTTTGGAAGCTTTTAAGTCAGTTTACGAATTGCGAATAGAAAAAGTATTTATAATGAGAAAATAGGATTTTAAGGAAGGTTAAGAAAATTAAATAAAATGATTTGCCTAAAGCTTAAGGAGAAACATTTTGAAGAATCAGCGAGGGAGTGCTTTTCTGTTTCCCGCTAAATTTTAAGAATTAATGTAGTTTTTTAAATTTAAAATAATTATCTATTTATTAAAATTAATTAAAAGTAATCCACTCGCAACGAAAGAGATCGATAAGAATGAAAAGACGAAAACACGGAAGACCAGGAGAGGGATTTATGGGGAAGCGTCAATTTCAATTCGTGATTTTTTTTTACTCTTCACACCACCTGCAATTAATTACAACTTCTACCTCTTATCATGCAATTCATTCCGTGTTCAAGGGATGATTTCCCTCCAGTTTTTCACTCTCTTTTTTTCTAATATTCTTTCTAAATATGCCATTCTCAAACAGCATCGGACATTGGCAAGCAGTATTTACAGAATAATTTTATTCTTCGGCATTTCGGTAATATTCTGTATATTTTTATAAACAGTTTTCTTTTTTTTTTATTGTTACTTTTTCTTCCTAAAATATTTTCATCCTTTTCTTCATTACTATTTATGTTTTGATTCTATATTTGTCATCAGTTTATTTATTTTTTATGGGAATTCATTTACTAATTATAAACTTTTTGTTAAAAAGAAAAATTTATCTAAAAATCCAATCTGTTTACATTGCAGGTAAAAATCTAGGGTCCAGGATTACACGTGGAATACGTATAATTGATTTTGTATGCATGAATCCGATAAGAGAAACGAGTAAATCCGAGAATATCAAAGCAGAATAAAATTCACTCGATTGACTATCTAAAGACGTAAAAAAAGCCGGAGAAGAATCGGTATAATCAATGAGAGGAAGAAGCGAAATGCAATTTTTTTATTTTCTCCTTAGAAATACTCGTATTTTTCCTTTTCTGATTGTAATACACCTGGAGTTTCCATTGAACTTTTGAATATTTAAAGCTTTCACCTTTTCCTAAACGAAGACAAATTCTCCTTTGGTAAAATCAATGCTATTCGGACCATTTCTGGCTCACACCGAAAACACACAAAAACAGACACTGTAGAAGTTACTGTATGCTTTAAAGCAGGGATGCAGTCTAAGTCCTTTCATTCTTACTACTACAACACTAGATTGTGGCTATTCTAAAACTTTGTCCCAAAATTTATTATTGGAAAAACTCCATAAAAATCTAAACAGTAATTTTCAGGCGCCAAAATGTCAATTTCGGAGTTTAAGGTGGAATTTTCTTTAAGGCAAAAATGTGCATTCCGGAGCAGTTAAAAAGGAAAGGAAAAATTATAAAATTATACTGAAAGTTTTAAAAAAAATTGACCCTCAGTTATACCGTACAAATTGAGATTTTTTTCTTTTTAATTTGAGTTCAGGTCCTCTCTTCTGTTTTTGAACTTAAAAATTTTGCTCTTGGCGGACGAACACCCATTTTGAGGAATAAATGAAAGAAATATAAGTGATTTTCTTGTATGTAAAAATTTTTAGCGTCAAAAAGTTCATGATTCCTTTAGACGACTTTTAATTTATTATGAATATTAAATATTTTAATTTTCAGATCATACCAAGTTAGAAATCCAATTTGTAAAATAAATTATGCTCTTTATCAAAGCGAAGATAAAGCAAATGAGTATTCAACAATAAAATTAATATGGGTTAAAAACTAAACGTTGAACAATAAATTCCTTTGAAGGCTAATGTAAATTAAAAACTTTTTAAGTGGTTAGAACTCGAAGCCCTCAGGAGGTGGAACGCCCTAATATAATCTAAGCTTTAGACTATGAGTAGCAGTAAGTAAACTTTTATTGCGCTTCAAATGTTTCATAGTTGGATTTAAAATTGGGCAAGATATCTTGAGAAATATTTGAAAAATCTTATAAGCTGTTGAGACATTGCTTCTTCATAACGAACGCCAAAAGAATTTCAATATTAAAGCTTCGGTGATGGATTTTCAGGAAATGGAGGATCGTGTCCCAAGCAGAAAGTGCTGGAGGCTGATTTTTTTAATTTTGCAATAGTATGCTTTAATTTTATGCCAGCCACTGAAAGAATCATTTTCAACCCTTTTTTCTCAATAATTTACATAATCAAAACGTGAATTCCCTCCCTCTTAAATTTTTCCTCGCTTCTGAATTGAAAATTTCAGGAACAGCCTGGTTTCTGACTTCAAGTGAAAATTATAGCATGAAAGAAAGAAAACAAATTCTAAAAATATCTAGTTATTCATTAAGTTTAAAAATTATATACTGAATATTATAAAATTATATACTGAACATATTATGGTTTTTATTATTTAGTATTGATATACAGTTTTAAAATTATTACTTACTGCTTTTCCTTTCCTTAGTTTTATTTTTGTAGTTTGTTTCGAGGTCGTTTGGGTTTCTTTACTCTTCTTTCTTTAAAAGTCAGTTCTCTCTTTTTTGGGAGTGAAAAATAGAATCCATTTGAAAAACCTCCACGAAAGGATTTGGTGTTAAATTGTCTCTGGTTTTTACCTTAGCGTATTATGTTCTTTCTTATGTACTTTCCGTTTGAAGCTCTGTGGTGAGATTTTTGTGATTGAGTATTCCCTTTTTTCAAGTTTTTCGAATACTTTGTGGCGAGTTAATACTGGTGTTAAGGCGAACACTGTTGCGTGGACTAATTTGAATAAGAAAACAGGATAATTTTACTTTTGCCCTCACTTTGTCACACATCGGGACGCAAAAGGAAGGAAGTTGTTGTTCCGGAGGGAAATGTTTTGTTTGAAAATTTTCTGCAACACTGGCAGGGGTATTGTTTCCCTGCTGTATTTCCGCCGACCGACGGACTCCCAGAGTTTACTCTTGTATTTTATAGAAGAGGGAAAGGGACCGACTTCACCCTAATCAGACTTTAATTGAAAATTTTAAAATAAAGTTAAAGTAATCGTCTCTGGTAGTGTTTCCCAGGGACTCTCTTTACGAATCCTTACGACTCCAGGCGTTTTAGTGGGTATTGGCCTCATGCCACAAAAAACTGTAATCCCCAAAATTAGTTATTGTAGTAGTGTATGCTTAACTCAATTGAAAAAATATACGTAAAAAAGGCAAAAGTTGAAGAAGTTGGTTAAGTTGGGCTTTTCTTGGAAAGGAATTATAAATTGAAAAGACGATTTTGATAATGGCAAGTCATGCGCTTTCAGTTCAAGAGACTAGGTTTGTAGTTTTTCGAGTCGCGTCGCCACAGTCGCGACAGCACTGCTTACACTCTAAAAGAGGGTTCGTGAAGTCCGCCGCGTTTAATGGAAGACTGGTGGCGGTGTCAGGCTGCTGACGGATTAAAAATTTGATTGCTGTTAAGTTGTTGGATTTTTATTATTCTTTTTGGAGGGAAATCTCGGAGTATTTTCCGGCTATTTTCGAACTTACGGTGTTTTTTATGTGATGAAATATAGTAATATACTTTGTTCTAATTAATGGAACAAACGTTGTTTCAGTGTTCTATGATTAATTTGTATAAATGTGCAGTTTTTAAAAGTTGTTTTTAATCAATCGATTCCTTCCTAAATTTGTGTAAGCCTTGAATCTTTTGTGTGATTTTAATGGATAACATTTTTATGATTTATCAGAATCTTTTTGGGTTTTCAAAAAAGCTCCAGAAATTTCTTATCAGATGTTGGTTTAAGAAATTTAATTTTATTGGACTAACTAGAGATTTTCATTGCTCCTATTCGAAGCAAGTATTCTATGATAAATAATGAAACGAAGATGTCATCGAAGTCTAAAAGTAAAGGCTTTCTATTGAAGTTTCTTTATTGAGAATGCCATGTTTTTTTCAAAGAAGGCATGGACCGATACACATATGACCAATTGACACCAAATTGTTCTTTTGATTGATTCTGATTTGATAACATCTGAGAGGGCATGTGGAATGACATCATAGAAACTCTTGCAGAGATATTGAGATGTTTTCTCGGGTCATTGAGCAGGAAAACGACTGGTCACGGTGCAGCTAAGTTGAACGATTTTCTTTTGAGAAGCAGAACACCTTTTTGATGCTTTCCTTATTTAAGAAATACAAGAACAAATTCGAATTTATTTTAATATTGCTTAGGAAAGGGGGAAAGTGAAAATTTTAAAAGGTAGTGAAATTACAATTTTTAATCAGATACATAATTATTACTGTTTAAAATTTAGTTCTATAGACATAGTTAAAATTAAATTATTAAAAATTACATTATTCTAATTCGAGTAAGTAAATACGAAATTCCATTGATTTTATAATATCGCATTTGTAAGATTATAATTTCCTGTTTACAATTTAGAAGTGTTTTGTGCTTCAATCTGGCAATTCGTTTCATCTTTTCATGTAAAAAATGACAAATTCAATGGGCAATACAAAGAAATGCCAGAAATGATATTGGAAAGGTTTTAATTGCTAACAAGTGGAAAAGGTAAAAAAATTATTAAGTAAAGAGTGCAGCAGAAGGAGTTTAGATGAAAAACTTCTTGGTCGACTTTAAAACCTTTCCTCTATAAAATCATCGAAAACTTTAATGACAAAATAAAACTTTTTCTCAACTTCCATTTCATTTGCAGCCACTCCAACAGCTAGATTCACCCACCGTGTTTAAAGCTTCTCCTCCACCTAAAGTTCTTCAAAGTTTCTTTTTCTCTTTTCTTTTTTAAAGAAAACAACCCTTGCCCCTGGATTCGGAAAGGTCTTCTGGTGAAAAGTAATTACGGTATTAAATGTTCTGATTTTAGGAAAATGACGGAAAATATTTTGTTTCACGGGATTTCGGAGGGAATGGAAAGTTTAGATTATTTGGGTTTATGCGGGAAATATGCTGCAAGAAAATACTGCAGTGGTGTTTTTAATAATTTGTCGGTGTTTTCAACTGTGGAATATCAGTTATTATTCGAAGGTTCCTGTGCTTTCTTTGTTTAAAGTTTACCTGGATAATTATTTGTTCTCAAAAAGCACCAGAGTTTAAATTCATCTTTAATTTTGAATTATATTATCTGAAAAAGACGAAAGGACATTAATTTTTATTTGGACTTTGTAGTAACGATCAGAAATAATTAATAGACGTGTGCTAATTATTTGTATCTGCTAATGTGAGGTGGTCCTGCAGTCAAATAAATCATATCAATGGGAAAATAGGTTTTGTGATCTCTGCAGTTTATGGGGGTATATTGTCCTTCTGTTAAAATCTCTAAAACATGCATTCAGTCCAAAAAATATGACTCGAAGGACCGTTGACGACATATAAGTATTACGAGTGGCTATTACGCACTTTTACCTTTCACCTCTCCTTCCCTAAGTTGCTGTCTCATCATTTCCACACACATGTCCTAATGATACTTGTTTTTTGAGGGAGTGCGGACTCTTTATTTGTCGCGAGATTATACCAAACAATTGAGATCGTGTTCGCACAAACAGCTTCCAAATTGAAGGCTTCTGCTGTCTGCTTTTAGACAGACAGTAACTGATGATATGCCACTGCCGGATAAAGAGCTATGCATTCGGCGTGAGAAAAGTCCGGGTTTCGCTTTTATGGTTTTAGGAATTTTCTTCAGAAGCAGACATTTGTCTCGGTGCCTAATTATTCTGCACAGCAAAGTGCACTTAATTATATCATTTAATTATTTTCTTTACCTAACTTTATTATAATGACAGATGGTGATTTAAATTTACTTTTTCCGGCATTGAGATAATCTTTAAAATTTTATGTTTTGGCTAACCTAATTGTTGCTATGTTATTTTGTGTAATTTCTAAGTAATTTCTCGGCTTGTAAAGTTTGTTTTGCCAAAGACGAAGCATTTGTTAGAAAAACGTTATAATTTTAATTCTCAAAAAATTCTTTCTTGATCTGAAATAATATCCAACATTCCCTAGAGTCATGGTTTGTGTTTTATTTCCAAAAACCACCTTTTCTGATCCTGCAGGGGTTTGGAGGTCACTTAGGTGGTCTGAGGGAAATAAAAAGCATAAAATTGATAAACGCTTTTCCTCAATGAGATCCAACAACAACAACTCAGCAGTGGTTTTAATGACCAGTGAGGTAGAATTCGTAAATGTTCTCAGTACAGTTTATTATGATTTGCTAGTTGCTAGGTATCATAGTTGTAATCCTGCTCTTAAAAGCTGCTATTTCAGAAATTGCTTGAAAACACTACTCTGAATCTGTGCCGAAGCTCATCAACTAACTATAATTTTTTTAGGCTCTCGCCAGCTGATTATTCGCCATTTCTTTTCCCTTTGTCTGTTAAAATTTACGCCAGGAAGGCTATAGATTTGCCTTTTTTTTATAGAAATTATAAGTGTTGTCACGGAATCGAGTCTTTTCTTATAACCAAACTTTTGTCCCTCTTACTTCTGCAGTGCCATCAAAATATAATTTTTACAAAACTTGCTTAAATTAAATACTAATTTTAATGATTTCTTCCCCCCCTTTTAAATCTTTCACTTTAGAGCACATTCCCCCCCCCCATCCCCTTTGTCAATTTGTTAAGAAATTAAACGAGATGCTTATTTCATTTACCACGATAATTTCTCTTGAGGAAAATCAAGGAATATAACAGGACTTTCAAGATAAACATTTTTAGGGAGTTAAGAAAAAATGTTTGCCCTTTTCTTTGGGATACGCAAATAAATCTACTATCCTGTGCTCTTAACGATTTATATTCTTTCATAGAAGAGCGCTCCAGACGGGACTCGAAGCAATAAACCTGAGATTTTGGAGGGGAAAATAGTTGCACGTCCACGAAGCAAACACATTTCTGTTTAGCACTCATCCTTATAAGGAGACGATCTCTCCTCTCTCATAAAACTGCCTTACCCCGGGCTAAACGACCTGTTATTTTAAATTTATTCGTAAAACTTTTTACTAAAAACTTTGTACTTTTACAGCTCCCTTTTCTAGAGATTCACTAGTCAAGATTAAAGGTTTACGCAATCCTTTTAGTCTATTTATGTCAGTTAAGAATGGCGCCTCAAAAAAACAAGGGTAGAAATAACGGTAACAAAAAATTCTTAGTTTGAATTGAAGAATTAAAACTTGACAAACCAAGCTAGGGAGGTGACAAACGGCCAAGAAAGTAGGAAAGGTTTTCGTCAGAAAAGCGAATGGAAAAGAAAAAAAACTCAGTGAAACTTAAATTTTTAGTTTTACTTTGAGTTATGGGATGTAATTTTGTATGGAGAGGCTGTTGTCTGGTCACATATATTAATAACAATAATAACTCATTATTTTAACCGGAAGCATCGTTTCCTCAGCTGTCTGTAAAACTGGCGAGGGATAGCGAACCGCTCTGTCCTCCTCCTCCTCCCTGAAGAAACAATAGGGTTTTCATGAAATTACAAGATTTAATTATTTGGATGGAAAGAGCGGACTACAAAAAGAAGAAAGGACTTTTTGTTTCAATCAACTCGGAGAAAATATCAAGTCGGAATTGAGAAATGCAGTTTCCATTTTTTATGGAAATTTTTCCTTTGGTTCGAAATGAAGGAGCCGAAGGCTGTGTAAATCCGCTGCAGGAAACTAACAACTGATGTTATGCTTTTTAACATTTTCTCTCTTTCAAGTAGGGATTATTTTACCTGAAAAATCATTCTCTAGTATTGTTTTCAAAGTATTTGATTCGACTCTTTCCTATTTTTCTCTGCCAAATAAATAAGTTCATTTATTTTCTTAGAGTTTTTTACCATTCCTCTTTTCGGTAAACTCTTCTTTAAAAAAAATATAAAATATTTAACATCAGTGGCTGCAGGATTGGCGAATTTTGCAAAATTACATAAGACGGCTTCAGGATTTTATTAAAATTTACTCTGGTAATTTATACTGGTTTGGAAAGGAAGTAATTCAATTTTTTGAGTAAATCATTCATACATTATTCATACATTATGCAGTTGTTTCGGCGGGGAGCCGTCAGCAGTGGTCTAAGTACCCCGCAGTGCTGACCAATCAGCTGCGAGGGAGGACGGCCCTGAAAAAACTTTCTCCGTCGCTGGGGTTCCAACTCGCTGTGACAATCACTGTGCACTCGTTTACCACACTAAGCTGTTGTTTTCCTTCTTTTTTTAGTAAAACAAAAATATATTTTTTAATTACTAATTAACCCCAATTTGATTGATCACTCTTTGTATCTGCCTTCTAATTTCATTAAAATTTCATCTCTTTATTAAAAAAAAAACAATTCCATGAAGTGCAATTCGACCTTATCTTATTAACGAAATTTTTATATAAATTCTTAAACTTCATAACAAATCAAATGCCTGGCGTTGTCTTGATGACATATGATTCCTTTACCATTTGCCAAATCCGGTCTTTTTTCTTTAATGGCATAACCTGATTTTGCCAACATTCGCGCAGATTTATGACTGTTTGAGTCAATTACAAACTTCATTTCGTAGGCTCACAACTTCGAGAACAAATTTTTCTGCAGAAGTTTTTAAAATTAAATTCGAAACTGCGTTATTTTTATTACATTTTAATGTAATTACAATTAAATTTAGTTGAGCTTTTCAGGTTCGCCGGGGGTTTTTAAGACTGAGCTGAAAATTGGAAACATTTGCGAGGTTTTTCTACGGAGAAGGAAAACTGTGTTTCATTTTGTAATTCCTATGAGAAACTTCGCGTTGACACACGGAGAGATTTCCCGACAGTAAAACTCAGCCGGAAGGAAGCTTACGAAGAAAGAAATGGCGGAAAATCAATTTCCGACGAAGTTCAATCAAGAAAAGTGATCAATTCATTTTTTCTGTTGCGAAAGCTTTCAATTCATTTTTTTCAGTCCAATTTTTCCCCTTTTAAATTTATTTTTTATCTAAAGGCCTAAAAACCGGAAGTAAATGAAAGGTTACATTCGCGTGGGTGCATACTTACAGGAGTTCGCATAATTTTTTGTTTTCACAGGGAGAATAATCCAGAGTAAAAGTTTATGGTTTGCGGTAACCAATTGATATAGTCGAGTTTCCATTTGGTTCAGGGAAAAGCACCGTGGAAAGTTTGTGCTTTATAAATGCGCCGGCAAGTGTGAGCAGTTGGGTTTGGCATATTTGCGGCATTGCAGTAAATTAAACAGGAAATGACATTAGGATTGTAATAAGTTTAGGAGTATTAACCTGTTGCGCGTTGCGGCTGCTACTGTTTTGATATGCTCTCTTACTCTGAGCCCTGAGATGAACTCTTGGTTCGTGTTTGCTTCTTCATTATACTCAGTTGGATAATCCCCCTCCATACTTCTCGGAATGAGTATTGTCAATTTGTCTTTATCTGTTTGGAGATATCAGTAATCAGGATTTTTAACTGATATTAAAGTTTTCTTCTCTCTCTTTCTTTTCCTGGAACCACCAGTCTCTGAAAATTGAGAATAAGAAATTACTAATGGGTTAAAGTAAAATTGGATTGTTTGATGAGTAATTAAACTTCAACGTCAGAAAGTGGAAAAGACACGACAGGAAAGAGAGGAAACTCTCTACCCGAAAATGCCAGTT
Source organism: Brueelia nebulosa (assembly GCA_028293925.1). NCBI lineage: Eukaryota > Metazoa > Arthropoda > Insecta > Psocodea > Philopteridae > Brueelia > Brueelia nebulosa. The sequence continues at coordinate 620,494 of JAQIBA010000007.1, read as the reverse complement.
TTGTTTTTTTCTTAGGGGTGTTGTGTAGAGTTCTTAAAAATTGTTGGTTTTTACGAATGGTGTATTTGACGGGGAAGCTGTTGATTCGGAAAAGTCTTTTTTAAAAGGAAACTTCTCTGGAAGAGAAAGAAATAGAGAAAGAGCTTAATTGAAGTTTTCTGGGGGAGACAGGATGCCCTAATTCATTGTGAGGTCAACTTCATTTCCTTGGTTTTGCTTTTCCAGGTTGCAATGACATGTTTGCTCTCGAAAAATTGTATATATCTTTTCAAGTTTTTGTTTTGTGAACGAAAAGTGGGACCTTTTAATAATTTTGCTTTTCTTATAATCATGCACATCGCTTTAAGGAACTCCTCTGGCATGTTTAGGAGGATTTTGTTTCATGAAAACCTCCCAGCCATCCCAAAAAAAATATATGTTAGTTAGCTTATTATCTCTTTAGGCATTGGCAGGATCATTAGCGAAATTTAAATTGACATTTTTGATGATATTTCTTATCAAGCTTTCTTTTTTTTCGCATTCTTTTATATTAAAATTAATTAATTTTCCTTTCATGTATCCGTAAAATTTAGATATTTTGTTTTTGTTTCGCTTAAGACTCCTTGAAATTATGATTTATTTGAAATTAAAAGCATCTGTAAAGTGAGTTTGGCAACCGCTCAAAATCAAATGGTCGATAATGATCTACTTTAAGTTTTCTCCCTTAACAACTTTCTCCGAGGTTTTATAATGAAATGAATTAAATGCAAAAGTCTTTGTGCTAGTTTTTCGAAGACAAAGAGAGTTTTGCCTCAAAAAGGATGGACTTTGAACTTTAAAACCTTTCAGTATCATTTCGTATTATGTCTGCCCTTGTTTTACTCTCGGCATCGATTTTGACAGTCTTTGAAAGGGTTCCTTTGACGTTTTTATTTTATCGCGGGTCCCAAGGGCATAAAAGGAAAAATTTCCAAAGCGTGATCATAAGAGAGGAAATGTCATTTTCTGTATGATGAAAAGTGGAAAGATGTAAATTTTTATGAGTTCACAAGTCTAGCACGATATTCGTAACTGTAAACAATGTCAAAGAATTCAACCGCTTTTTTAGAATAAAAATATTATTGTTTCAAACCTATCAATTTTTGTGACTTTTTTGGAAACTGGAGATTATACTCTGCTGCTCGAGAATATTATTATTTGGTGAATGCTTTGCTTTTAGTTTATTTAATTCTCAGGGAGTCAGATATTTGTCATGCATTTTATTGAAATGGTATATTTGTTGACGCCAAAAAAGAAGGGTAAGGTTAAGCTGGCGATTCTTAACGTTTTTTTTTAATATTGACTGCTCTTAAATGTTTCAAATCTTTGTTTTCTGATTTTATTGAAATAAGTAAATTTGGTCTTTCATCCTAAAAAATTGTGCATTTCCAAATCAAAGGGTCGGTTTGGTAACAGTGGATTTCGCATCGGAGTTTTTTGAGGTAATTTATAGAGGAAATCTTCGAAGAAATACATTCAAATTTTTTTTAATAACCACTTATTAAAAAAATCAAGATTAACTAAATGACCAATGTTTACAAACTGGTTTAAATTAATAAAATCGGAAGGAGGTGGAAATGAAAATTGGAACAAATTGATGCTTTAAGCATTATAAGATATGTTGCAAATATGTTAGTATTGCTTAGGAAGGATTTTGTAATTCTAATATCCTTTTAAACTTACAAAAATTATTCCTGTTATTCCAATATATTGATGAACAAACAATGAATCTCGCTTGTTGTAAATTACGGTGTTCTTAGTTCTTTATTCCACCTACAATGCAATCGGCGCTTCTCATTCCCATTGTCGATTGAAAATCCATAATGTCGATCCCTCCATCTTTCAAAACTTTTTTTTGAATGTAAATTTATCGAAAATGAATTCGTTCTCAATCTAAGAAAAACTTCTCCGGGCTGAGCTAAAATAAAGGAAAGAAAAAAAGAGGGACTTTCTTTGGGCTGAATATAAACAAGGCGGTGCACGCAGCACTAGGGAAAAAGCTTTTACCTCTTCCATTTTTTCCCAATTTAGACTTTGAGTTGATGCCAGCTTCTGCCCCTCTTTTTCCTTCTGCATTGATCAGTAAACGAAATATTGCCGGGTCCTTGGCCTTCCACCTTGCTTTCGAATTTTCCAAGTCTTTTTAATTTTTTTTCCTTCATTGATTTTCGACAAACGCTTGGGAAGGGTGCCAGGGAAAATATTTTTTTCACGGCTCTACATAAGTTCCCAGAATTTCTCCACTTCCAGAAATGCAGTTTGAACACTATCTTAAATAACTAAATATATTTTCTTTAAAAATAAGCAAGACAGCTATTGTTAAACTTTTTAAAGCTCTGTAAAGAGCTGTCATTTGGCTTTTTGGCTTTTTTTATGAATAGTTTTCTATGGAAAAAATTATGAGTTTTAAATTACTTAAAGATTGATAAATTTTAAAATTGGATAATTGCATCGCTTTTTTTGTCAAAAATTTAGTTAAGTTTATACTTTTTTAATTTGCGTTTTACAGTTAATTTTTTCTATGTAAATTTGTGGAGCTTTGATATGAGAAAATACATAGGAGATGAAATTGTTATTTTCTTATTATTAAAATGTGGAACCACTGCTGAAGACGGTTTATCATTAGAAGTGCATAATATTCCAAAAAAATTTTTTAAGGGGAAATTAGGTTAATTTTTACTGGACTCTTCAGAGCATATGGCATTCGAATGAGTTATGGTAAAGCACAAAATACAAATGAGGGCGTTTTCATTTATTTTATTTATCAAAAAGCTTGGATCGAGGAAGAGAATCTCTTGGAAAGAGAAACCCTCAGATACCGAGAAAGTGCTTTCGTATCTGTTGAGTTCATGCATGAATGGATTAGCTCAAACCTCTCGATTTCTTATGCTTTTCCATTCGCCCTTTCATCCTTGAGATTTCGCCAATCTGCATGAAATCAGCATTTTTCCTCCCCCGCCCGCATTTTCATTTTGTGATTCAGCAAAACAGATTTCGGGGTGAGGTTAGAAATAAGCAAAACATATATAGAGGGAATGCATTCCTTTTCTTGTTCTTTGTGCTTTTGGTTATTTTAAATATTTCCTCGAAGAAAACGATGTGCAACATCACTTATAAATGATGAGAACGGATTTCGCGCTATTAATTTTTTTGGCCCAAGTATAGCCTTTTGTTTCTGCTAATATCCGTTTATTTTGAGTCGTATATTGTATATTGAACTCAATTTTCTTAACACTCCTGACTTGGCAAAAATTCCCTATAGCTCCAAAAGTCTTTAAAAATAGGACATTGTAATAAAAGAAGACTGAATGTATTGATCAATTATTATTTTGACCTTCAAATGATATTTAATTAGGCTGCATAATATAAAATCCTAAGTAAATATATTTGCAATGCATATACTAAAAAGGTAGAACGATGCAGAGAAAATTAGCGTGGCTTTTGCGCAAGGACGATAGGCATAATCACTATTTTAATTAGATAGCACTAAATTATTTTCATGAAATTCCCATTATGAAAGCATTTGACTTTAATATTCAATCCCTGCGTTTGTTTACCGAAAATGAAAAGCAATGCATTCCACCCTCGAGCTGTAAACAAGTAAAAATTAAACTCCGATCCCCTTTCCTGTCAAAATCGATTAAATTCTTCAGGTCAGCATTTTCATTTCGATGAGTCGTCAAAAGAAAGAGTTGCATAACGCAACGGCACATAATTCCATCAGAATCGAAAGCGACAGTGCTTGAAAAAAGTAAGGGAATGAACAACGCCGGCATCCTGTACCACAAAATGACAAAATTATGATAAAATTAAGCTCGAGAAAATGATTCTAAAGAAAGGCAGTGAAAAATGTAATGCAACCGTGAATGATAAAAGTGGGTAAATTTCACTATTGTTTGTATTAATTGTAATTTATCGGTTTTTCTTTTTAATAAAAAAATTTGTTCATATTTATTAATGTTTTAAGCTCATTATAATTTTGATTGAATAACAACTATGAAAAACATAAGCAAAACTCAAAAGTTGTTTGTGCGGGTTGTGAGGTGGCATTGGGTGTTTTCTCTTTTTAATAAGGCCTCTGTCGTCGTTACGGGAACGGATTATAGTTTGAATTTTATACTAAGTGAAGATAGAAGCTATGAGTTTTCGCATTCAAATTATGTCACCCCCGTGAACTAAACAAAGACCCTAATTCTCAGGCTTTGCAAGTTTGTTTGACGATGAAGGGAGCGAAGTTTCGTTTTAAATGTTACAAAAGAATTATTTTTTTGTTTCTCTTTCTCTGTAAGCCTTTGTGTTCTAACTCTAGGAGGTGCCCTCGGATCCTTTTGTTCTTTTTTATCCGAATCCCGGTGGGACAGTTTTATCGTCAGTTAGAAAAAGGCGTTAAGCAATCTAATGTTTTTTTAATTATACTGTATTCGCATTCACCAAAAAATAATGACTATGGTACACTCATTTGCATCAATCCCGCAGAAATTTCTTATATGTTGCATTAGCTTTGACTTAGTGCTAAAAAACCAAAAATTTAAAGCGAAGTTTTCGAAAGGTTATTTGCAACTTGAAAGTTTTTCTTTATGAAAATTGAAGTATTTGGTACTTTAATTTATAAATAGTTAGATTTATTTTAAAGCAGAAAAGAATAATTTTTTTTTAGTTGTGATTAAGAATAATTTTTTTCGGAATTATTTGTACTTTTATGTACTGAAAAGCTTCTCCAAAGTTTCGGAGAATTTTAAAAACTTTTCTTCCTAAATACTTAAAAATTTTTAAGAAGTCGGAGTAAGCCGCGCTTGGAAAAATAAATAATTTGGCAGCGTATTTCGTAATAAGAAATTAAATGAAATTTAAAGAGTTTCAAAATGCAGAGATGAGAAGAAAGAGAGAAGATTCAAACTTTATCGACAAACAAGTGATAAAAAAGCATTTGACTTTCCCGTTCATTCCCCAATCTTTTTCGCATTATTGCTTTTAATTGAGAATTAGTTTTGAAAAGTTCTCTTCTCAAGTTGCGAAGCAAAAATTTTTTAAAAGCTTTTCTTACCTTAAATATTTAATTCATTGCATTGCAATAAATTTTTGTACTCTGCCTCAAGAGGAGTTGTAAAATAGTGGAATTCAGTAAAAGTATTTGGTCTCTTCTCCCCCACTCGTATTACCCAATCTTATGTATATAATAAATCCGGTTATGATTAGATTTTCCGTAATCTAATAGGCAATATTCGAGTTTCCTTTCAGTACCCATGGTTGACGATTTATCGAAATCCACTGATTGAAATTTAGCACTGGCACTTGTTTTTTATAAATAATCTGTACTCAGATTTTGTCTTCAACTGGGGCTTTTAATTATTTAAACTTTTAGCCTGTTTATAGTTATCACTATATAATTTTACATATAATAACTATAAAACTATTTAAAGTTGAAAGTTACAAGACTATCATTTATGAATCTTTTTAAATAATCCAATGATTTTTCTTCAAAGAAAATGAAGAATGTTTATTTGTCTGTATTTCCCTGAATTTTTTATTTCATGTTCGGATTAATGCCCAAGATAAACCCTTCGGATGGAAAATCACTTGAAGTAGATCAATTTAGAAATATTGTTAGCGGTTTTAATTCCAAACGCCCATTCAAACTCTTCTGACAGCAGTCTTTTCCTGTCGGTAACTACTTGAGTATGAAAAATCCAGAGCTTGTTTCAACTATTGATTTTGGAAGCGCTTTTTATTTCGGCAGTGTTTTGCCTCTTGACAATGGAAGACACAGAAATGGATTGTAAAGATTAGTGGTGAAAATGATTCTCATCTTGAGGCAGTCAAAGTAGGTTGAAGTTAGTAAGAGTTAAAGCGCGATTCGGGTTAGTAAAAAACCAAAGGTTAAAAGGGTATATGCGAATTTAAATAGGGTAAAATTCCGAACACGTCCTCATGTGACTAAAGAAAGTTGAAGAAAGATGTAAAGATGATAAAAGCCCTGGAATGAGTAAGTGTGACTAAAGGAATTTTCAATAGCCGTCACTTTTTTGTTTGGAACTGAGAATGTTTCTAAGAACTTTTGTTACATGACGTCACGTCCGACATTCAAAAATTTATTACAGGAAGCCGTTTCCATTCGAATTTTTCTTTCCCGCTTTCTCTTCCTCTTCGAGTTCATATTTTTTCTCGAATTAAAAAACAAATATTTTTTAATATTTAAATTACATTTTTTATATTTAAAGTTTTTTCCTGCTTTCTCAGCAAAACCAATTTTTTTTCTTATTATATGCGGATGATTCGAAGTCTACAATAATCTTCCGTCTCCTTTTATATCGAATGGGTCGATTCGCGTCCATTTTCATTTTCGAAATTTTCTTCTCATAGTTAAATTTCTTTTGTGACGCATTCTCGAATTCCAAAATTTCTCCCTTCCTAGTAGTCTTTCTCGGAGCATCCCCATTAGATATTTTTTTCTTTTTTTAATGCTCACATGAGATCCAGTACATAATTCTTAAACAGAGTAATCCAGAATTAATTCTTAAACTGAAGTAAATGTTTTTGAACGGTTGGTCTATTGAAACCAAGCGGATTTATGAATTTTTAATACCGATTTTTGCTTTTCCTGGAATTTTTCCAAAATGAAAACGAAGATGGAGGAAGGCGTAAAGTCTGGTCCTTTTTTCAGAGTGAAACCTTGCCTGGAGTTTTGATACATTTTATGAAAAACGTCATCAGCAATAGCTGAGGAATCCCCGTACTTCAGTCTTTTTTTGCGAAGTTAAATAGTTAAGGGGCGGGCAGACTGATTCCCTGCCAGGAAATTCGCACAATAAATTTAGAAGAGTACTTTCTTTATTTTATGTTCTGATGTGCATTTTTTTTGCGTAACGGAAAATGTTGAACAGTTAAAAATTTTTCCTTAATTGTTTTTTCTTTTCTCTAATTCAAACATCAGTGTGTTGCCCCGTATTTCAGAGAATAATTAACTCATCCGAACAGACGATCTAACCCTTTGGTTCGCCAATTTTCTTCTCTGGCCGAGTGCGACCTAACGGCTGAGATGGCACGTCGCCACATTGGAATAATTGAATAACAATAGAGGCGATTTTGAGTTAAGCTGTGTGTGATAAACACGGAGGGGTAGGAAATAAGGAAGTAGCAATCTATACGTTAAAATTATTTTTTTCCCCTGGGGGCTGAAAGGGGAAAAACAAAGTTCAAACGAGCCGAACCTATTCCGGAGCGAAAGCGAACGTCTAAAAGCTTCAATGTGAGTGGGCATAATCTGCGATTTCCGGGACACCTTTGAGAATTAGTTTGAAAGTTCTGATGGAAATTCAGAGTAAATTTTCAGGAACGTGTTCTTCTGCATCTCACCTAGTTCATATTTTTTCTTTCAGTGTTTTCAGTAAAGAAAATTTTTAAATAATGTACTGACCCAAGGATTTTTATTCTCGTTAAAAAGACTTTTGGTTGAACTACAGTCAGACTTTTGTTGTCGAATTACTTTCGCCTCCTTAAATTCAAATCGAGACACATGGTTCCAGAAATCCAAGTGGCAACTGCCACGCGAAAATGTATACAAAAAATTATGGTTCATTAATTTTATTCCTCGAAAGAGGAAGAACTTTTTCACCCCTTTTTCCATCAGTCCTTCTTTTTTCGAAAGAAATTATACTTGGAGAGATGGCATTAGCAAATTGGATTTTCATTTTTCTCGTCTTTTCTTTTTATGACGTTTCGTTTTTGATATTCCCTTCACAATGCTGAGGTTTTAAGTTTTTTTTGAGGGTGAGTGAAGATTTCACAAATTCGTCTGCCGCTCTGTCACATAAATTTAATAGAATTTTTTTATTGAATCCACACGACGTTTTCCGGTTGGGGTTACATAATAATGTTCGTTGGCTTTATTTCGAGGAAAACCGAGAAACAGAATCCATATTTTACCGCTTTGACCGAGTACGGCTGAGCACATTAATCGAGCTTTGATTTCTCGAGCAGTGTAAACAAATCCAAAATTTAGGCATAAGTTGGTCTGAATGCTTTTTTTAAGTAGAGCTGCTTTTCGATACTTTTGAAATTCTTTGTGAATATGAAAACCGTAACTATTGACATCTAAAAGAATTTTCAAAGTTTTAGAAGAAGCCTGTCTAACCAAAGTACAGAACTCGAGTCGCTTTCAGTGGCAGATAATCAGCCCCGAGCGCTTACAGTCTTTTTTAACTCACTTGCCTTTCATGTTTTCCAGTTTTAGTTTTTTACTTTTTTCCAGCGTGGAGGAGAATCGAGTATTGCTTTGAGTTCCAACTTTCGTGAGAGTGCCAAGAAAACTTGGGTTATCATGTTAGACGGGACGCAACTTAAAAGCAAGCTCAGTCCTTCATGGAAAAAAAAAATTTTTAAACAAAATATTAATATAATTAAGCAAGTGTAATTTAACTTTTGGAATCGAGGCTCACTTTGCATCTAATACGGCGTTATACCTTAGTATTCGCATTGACCTAGATATATACTGTATTAATAAATGTATTAATTGAACGCATTTACATCCAAAAAGGCAATTTTCTTTGAAGAGGGAATCAAATTGAGTTTCAATTGATAAATTCATAGCATTAAGTAAAAATTAAATTTTAAATGATTGAAATACCACTTCAATTTCTAATTTAAAAAAGCAAATAGATTAAGAAAGATTTTTAACCAATTTAGCTGAGAATTTTCAAGAGAATGATGAAACCGGAAGATCGATTTCAGAGTTATGACGAAAGTCAGGGTTAATTAATTTTTTTCCTACCAAGATTTAAAAAAATATTTTGAACATTCATACAGTCATGCTTTGAAAGTTCTCATCTCATTCTCATCTTTCTCAAACAATTATATCACAGATTTAGATTTTAAGTGACTTCTTCAGCTTCAGTGATAAGTTAGATTTCTCAGAGAATCAATATACAGTATTACCTAACCAAATATTTAATTATAAAACGTCAGTTAATGAATTATCACCTTTTAAATAATCCAAATTGTTGGTGCTGGCTTACAATGCTTATTACAAAATTCTGGACAGTGGTCTGTCACGTTTACATTTGCCACATACAGTTGATTGACGAAGGTTCTGCGTTTTGCTTTTCAAAAACTCTCCATTTTTCTGTGCCATCCGGCCATAAAAACTAATATAAAGAAAACAGTTGGAAGATTTACCTTCGCTTCATCTTTTCAAAGGAGATGACCTAATGACATGGGAATAAAGGAAAAACCATTTTTTCAGTGGGTTCTATTATTTAAGTTCTTAAGGCGCTAAAGCGAGTGATTGATTTATAACGTCAAAAAATAAATGAAAGCCTCTGGGAAACGATTTTATGCGCTTTCTCGGCCACTGATCGGGAAAGGATGCTGGCAACTTTCTTTCGAAATTCTGTCATGTTTATCGAGGTTCAAGCTCCGGTCCCGTTCTCCGCTTATTTTTTTGTAATGCGAATGCTCATTTAGATAAAACTTCACTTTGGCCCGTAGCCCTTATAAATCATTTGTTAGCAATCACCCCCACAGGTTAAGAGGAGAAATTTCATTACTAATCATTTACCCAAATGGGATTAAAATAAGTATTGTCTAGAGAAATGCTAAAAATCAGATGTTTTTACTTTTTTTTCGTTTGGTATCAAATTAAGTATAACACCTGTTGGGGATGAAAATGAGTTAAGCTGTATTGGGGATTAGCGATTGAATATTGAAAAAATTTTTTTCGATAATTGGATTGGTTCTACCTCAACAGAAAGAAAACATCTCTTTCCAGTTATGCTGCTTACCTTCAGTGCCATTATACCGTTTTATGTTTTAGAAGAAAATATTATTATGGTGCAGCGAAGAAAATATTTTCAGAATGGGAAATCTAAAAGAATTATTTTTCATTGATAAGAACGTGAGCATCAGCTTCAGCGTGACTGATTTGCAATATTTGCTTGACTTTGCTGGACTTGCTGCACTTCCCGTTGGGGTGCTATTTATTGATTTACAATTGTGGTACCTGAATATTTTGATTGATTGTACAGCAAGTCTGAACTTGTTCATTAACTAATCCTTAATCAGACCGGACATGAATGACACCTTTTCAAATTCACAAAGGTAAATAAAAATAAATGAAAACTCATTGGGGAGTAGAAAATAAGAAATACTTTTTTGAAAAAGCTCTTCATCGCTTACTGGTAAATATAATGAAAATAAAACATGGAAAAATAAATCCCCGGATATCAAAGCATTCAAAAATTATGACAGTAAAGAGATGAAGAATGTTCTTGGAGATAAAAATAAAACAAGAGCGGAGCAGCCGGAGCAGGTAACTTGGATAGCACTCGTACCAGTGCTGTGGGAAAGCCGCTTTGACATTCGGTCTCCTCATCAATCATTCTCTTGAAAATGTTCTCTGAATTTTTTATACTTTGTTTTGAAAATTTTCAGGGGGAGTAGAAAGCCAGATTAGATCTTTATTCGGTTTTTAGCTTTTCTTCAAAAAGAACTTATGCTTAAAAAGCTGTTTTTGGGGAGTGCAAGTAAAAAAAATATGATAATTGTTTTTTTTTCCGAAAGGGTTGGAGCCTTCATTCGGTGGAGAATTGAAGTGAAAGGGATTCGCTTTAAAATTTAATGTTAAAAACCATTCATTTTTTGTTTGTATTTCCCGGAAAAATGAATGTGTTCACAAGAGCTGTTTGACAAACGCACATAGAGTTCTGGAGAAGTGAGCTGTTTTTTAGTTTTTCCCTTTATTTCGTAACAAAATTTCAATTCATTGTGAGTAATTGTATTTTCAGTTCATTGCCTTGTCAAAATAACAGTTTCCTTGAAATACGTGGCAATTGGGCGAAGATGTTAAGTCGCACTTTGTTTAAAGGAAACGTAGTTAAATTTACCCTTTGAAAGCTTTGACATAACAAAATGATTTGCCCCAGCGGTTTTGAATTCCTTATTGAAGGAATAATAGTGAAATGAGAAAGCTGCGACTCGGAGCCTGCTTCTCTGAAATGAAGTTCAGAATTCTCCTATAAATAGTTGTCTGCATTCCTAATTCCTGTTTGCAAACAGGGAATGCTAATTGCGGGCTTTCGAAAACAGATGGCCGAACCAAAATATTTTCCAAAGAACGTGGCATTACTTTAAAGTAGCTTCTTAAATATTGCATGTTCCACTTGTTGCTTTGTCGGCATTCATCCGCGATTGCGACCGCACACCCCAATGGATTTTATCGGTTCAATTAAGAAGGGGAACAAAAAAATTTTGAGGTACGGAGCTGACACGGAGAAGATGCTTATAATCAGTAGAAAATGTTTTGTCGATTTCAAAAAAGGGGACTGGTTTTTGATTGCCTATGATTTTTGAATGAAGATTAGTGTGAAATTGAGCTTTATTGCTGATTTATTACGCTAAGAATTTTCAAGAAACCATGAAAATAATTTAATGATGCTAATTAAGAATTTTCTTTTCCTTTGCTTTCGATGAAATTCGCATTATCAAATTCGTTTGAAAGGGCGTTTCTTAAATTTGTCAGCTCTTCAATGTCTTTAGTGGACAACTTCTGGGACTTCATTTTGGAAGGTTATCTTAGTATCGCGTTTATACTTTTTTGAAGGTACTTTGAGAAGAAACGCAAAGGCGGCAAACTGTTTGAGAAGAAAGACAAGAGTGCAATAATTGCACACAATAAATGCAGACTGTAAGTGTTCATTGTTCTCATTTTTATCAAAAAGTTTGGCAAATGCCTGTGAAAAGTCAAAATTTCAATAATTCACCGAGTGTAGAAGTTTGTATTTGTTTTTGAATTAAAAAGGCGGGGGCACTTTATTTTTTCAGCTTAACCTACCTTTAAAATCTATGTCACAAGATGGGGGGGAGTTCAATCTAATTTAAATAACATTCTAGAAACAGCGGAACCCTAATTTACATGAAAACTCAGCTGATAAAGTTTCTTTGCTTTGACTCTGAGGGTCCTTCAAGCGGTGGCATGGCGTTATGCAAATATATAAAAATTTCAATTTTGCATAGACAAGAGCAAGCTTCGTCCCTTTCCCAACATCTGATTCACTAGAAATACTTCCTAGTGGGGAAGGGGGGAAGAGTTCACTTAAGGGTTGAGCCCTGGGGCTGTACCCGAGTAAATATAGCTTTCAGTTTGCGTTCGGGTTAAATATCTTTTTCATTCACAAAAAAACGGTGAAATTTTATGACATAATTTTATTTTTCTGATGAAAATTTTAATTTAATGTTATTTGAAATTGCTAGGGCGGGAAGAGAAGTCAGAGGATTAAAATTCAATTGGCGTTCTGCTTAAAATCTTATTAGAGATTTATAAGAGAGGGAAAAGAATAATTAACGCGACGAAGAGAAAATGAGGGATGGGAGTTGATTGCCCTCCCAAGAATCCTCTGATTTATTCTTTTGAGTTTTCATGAAGAGGTTTGGATTTCGAATTTGGGTAACTCTTTCTCAAGTTTTAGCGGTCATCCCAGTGTCCAAAGAGCACTTTCGCAAGAGCTTTATGTCTTCGGATTCATTGGTTATGACTTTCACTATTACTTTCACTGTTAATTATCGTGAAAATCGTAAGGAACCACGGCGGATAGTTGTGGTAAGTGTTCCTTTGGTATGCAATTCGTGCACCTTATGTAAATAAATAAACCATGAAAAGTTTATTTTGAAATTTCTGACTAATTTGGTGAAAAATTAAAAAAATAACTGTCCAAAGATGACAGTGAAAGCTCGATAGTAAAAAATGAAAATGACACACCTCTTGGTGACATCTGCATTTGTGAAAAAGAAAAGAGAAAAAACTGTCCAAAAACCGGAAAACAAAAGGAGCTTTTCTTTCTGAAAATTACTTTTTAAGTGCGCACTTTCTCCCACGAAAAATATTATTTTTCTTTCGTAATTTATTTACTACATAAATTGGGGGCATGGTAAAAAGGAAGCCATTTTTCATCATCATAATTGCCGTTTAAATAAAATATAATTGTAATAGAGAAAAAAAAAATGAAATTAAAGAGCTTGGTTTGGTCCGATATTAAGGGAGTAAATTCGTTTAATTATTTGCGGTGGTTCGCTTTTCAATAAAATTATAAGGAGTATGACGCTTCTAAAAAAGCTCGAATGTCATTTATTTTGGGAAAGAAGAATTTTATTTCAAAATAGCCCTTCCAACTCGCAAGTGATAAGGGAAAGAAATTATAGAAATACGAACCACCGCACCCGCTACTCATTTTATAAGTTTCTCCTTGTGAATGAAAACTCATTACGAGAAATTCCAATTTGGCACGCATTCCCACTTCGGAAATTAAGTTTAGACTCGGAAAAAAATTTTTATTTATAATTGCTATATTTTGCAGCTCTTCCCGTGGCGGAAACATAGTTGAGGGGTTTCGGATTGAAGGGGAAGAGCAAAATATTATCTGGAGAGGCGATTGTTTTGTTCCAAATAAACTCGGATTGTGTTACTGTGGGAATCTTTGCCCACTGCTGCTTCTTACGGCCAATTCAAATGTCGATATTGATAATTACATGTTTAAATGCTCAAAAAGAAAAACTAATATTTGTTTCAAAAACGTGTTTTTAATGATTGTTTATGCTGGAAAACAATTGATAATTGTAATAATGAACATTTGCAAAATTTGTTAATTAATGGAGTAGAAAACGCAGAATAAGAACAAATGAAAATTTTAAAATTGCATGAGCAAGTATGATTATTTCCCTTGACGGAACGGAACAGTTACAGTGTATCAACTGTCTTCATTTGGAACTGATTAATCAGACTATTTTTTGGACTAAGGATTAAATATATGTTTACTCAGTACACGTTAAGTATATATTAAGGGTGTTTACTCGCCTTTTTGGAGGAAAACTTCGTACAGGTTGGGATATGCACTCGTTAGATTTGAGAGTTTTGATAAGATTAATTGTTTTTTTGGTTTTATTTTTAGAAGTAAAAAATTATGGCAGTTACTAAATTGGAACTTGAAAAAATGAAGATATTATTTGAAGTCTGAAGCACAGAAAACCTTTAGTGTCAGGTTAACCTTTTTCGAATTTTAACTTTCAGTTGCTCACCATGGTTTTCTCTTTCCCGCCCACGGATAATTTATTATGAGTATTCGCCACTCCCATGAGATGAAGTTTTTTCCTTTTTGGGGAAAATTTTTTACGAGAAATTAAAAGCTTTGAGGAGAAATCTAAGTTAACGTTCTTAAAAACAGCTACAACCGACCGGCAGTTTTTTTCTTTCTCAACTGTTGAAACTCAATTTCGCTTCCGAAATGAATCTCGTCTCCCTTTCGAATTGCTTCGTTCTTAAAAAATTAAATAAGATGGAGTCCGGAAAAGGGGTGTAATTGGCTGTTCTCCGCGTTTAGACCCATTAACTAATTTGATGAAACATGTATGACAGTGAGTTTTGGGAATAAAAAAAAACAGAATGTTTCTGTAAGACCTGATGGAATCAGTTTTAATTACTGATTAACTTTCTGCTGTGTGCTCCTTTATAAAATACTGTGAAACTTTTCGTTTAAGAATGTTTTTAAAATTTTTGAAAATTACTTCTTAAATCAGTGCTCGTGTGTTTCAGGTTTATTGTGTTAGTCGCAATTAAAAGAATTAAGTATATTTTCGGCGTAATTGACTTTTATAGTCATTCTGAAGAACCTTGAGCCTCAATCTTGTAAAAGTATTATTATACCTAAAATAAATATTACATACTTTACTTTTACTTTTCTTTAACCCGCTTCTCCTTTAGGGTCGCGGGGTTTTTGCGAACACTTTGTTCGGTTGCACAGCACCTGAGCGAACATGTAAGGTACTGTAGCGGGTGGCGAGGCCTTAGAAAAATACCCACCACCGCTGGGATTCGAACTCCGTCCGACATCTCAGCGAGCAGGCGATTTAACAGACTGAGCTAAGGCCGTCCTAAATACTACATTATTTTATGAAAAAAGAGGGTAAATTGCGAAGTTCATGACAAAGTGCGAAATTGGCAGGCCTGGGAAGGGAACATTAAGCAGAAGTAAAAATTCAAATAAAAGACTGACCGAAGCATATTTTAAGGAAATTTATATTCACTCCTGAGTCTTCTCCTTCCTGCGTGTCTTTATTCATTTGTTCCTTTCCGTATCAAAGTGCTGAATCATTCTATAATTTCACAAACTTGTTATAATTTAGGTTTTAGGTTTTGCTTTAGAATAAAAGGAAAACTCATAATGAATGTCTTTAGAAAATGGAAAATAACTATAAACTAAGTATACAATTTCTTTCGAAATAAAAAGGAAGAATTTATTTGAAGTATAAAAAGAAAGTTAACTATGAAGAGATTCCGGATTATTTAAAAGGCAATTTAACAGAAGTGCTCTCTACACAAATTGAAATTTAAGCAGTGAAACGGGAACGCGTACCGATTTGCGAAATAAAGATTAATGCGCTTTTTTGCGGGTTTCCCTCCGTTCCCGGAACGAACGTGAGAGGCGGGAACAAACCCGATTTTGATTTTTTTCCTAAAAGTTCTCTCGTAAATACTATTGGAGGAAGTGGCGTTCAAGGAAATGAACAGAAGAAAACTCGGAAGAATATACTTCATTAATCGCGGTCCCCAGAGAACACTGCATTCTTAAAAGTATAAAAAACGGGACATTATTACACTGTGTATTCCCGAGGTAATTAACGGGAACTGCTTTTTTGCAGAATCTTCCATTTAATGGAGGGCAGTGCGGTTTAGCTCTGCAGTGATTTTCCTCTTGGCCCTCAGTTTCTTGAATTCATTTTTCTTTTACTGTACCAAATTTTAAGTAATGGATTCTTTTTGCTTTGAAAAAATTAATAATGTTAACCTTATACGCAGTGTCAGCTTTTTTTATTTTGCCTTCCACATCGTCAATAAAGCAGTTGCAATGGTAAAGGAACTCATAAGGGAATTTGAAGGAATAAAACGAGTAAATATTATTTGATGCTCATAATATAAATTGCATTAATCTTATTGGAAAAAGCTCAGCGTACATTAGGCTCACTAAGGGTATGGATTATGCTCATTCTCTGTAGTTCGTTTCTTTTTTATTTAAAAAAATTTTATTATAATTTTTTTTCTCTTCCGAGACAAATCATTTTTCTTTTTAACTTGAAGAAATGGAGAAAGAAATACTTTGTTTATAAGAAAAGCTTTATAAGCAAAAATAATAGGAAGCCAGAGTTTTTCCAACGTCTTCTCGAACAGAACATAAAGTTGATTTATAGAAACGAGGGCGAAGTCTCCTACTCGCGGATCACTCGACCCACAAAGTATTTTATATTTCGTGCAGGGAACCCGTTCTTCCCTTTTTTCCAAACCCCAACAGCATAAAGAATATATATAGTATTGGAGAAAAATTTCCAATCCGGAAACTTCATTTCTCTCTTCAGTCAGAGGAGCTTTCTTTTGGTTGGATCCGGCAAAAAAGGCGTAATGTTTTATAAAAATTACAATTGCTGACTCCAGGTACATAGAGCGCGCTAATCCTCGTGCTAATATTTGAAATATGAGTCTGGTGAGGGAATCCGTTTTCAGCGTAGCTTTAGATTCAAGAAGAATGCTACAGTTTGGAAATGCAGAAAATCGTTTCTTAAAACAGTTCCTAATGTTCTGAGATAATAGGAGCATTCTTTCTTATCAGCTCTTGACACAAAAATTCAGAAATCGTATACCAGAAATTGGTTGCTATCCGTTTCTGTGCTACACTCTTGATAAAGTTCCAACCTGAGAATCGGTTTGAAGGCATCTGAAAAATTTTTGCTGACCACTTCCAAAAGTCAAAGAACCCGGTTTTTCAGTACATGTTGTTTGATATTATAATTCTTTTAAAGACCTTTTGCACGGTCAAAATAGAGATGCAATAAAAGAACAACTGGATGGAAGCGACAGAAGTGACCAGATTGAGTTAGAACTGTTAATCAGGAACTTTTCTCCATTGCTTTCCCTGGGAAATTCGGAAGAGCGGAAATATATTTATTCAATTTTATTGTATAGTAGTATTTGGATTTCCTGCTAAATGTCACGGGGGGCAAAGGTGCGACTGACAAATGTATCAGGGAAGAGGATTCATTGATTTCGTAAACTAATTTTAGTTTATATATTTTAGATGAGAGTGGGAGGGAGAATTAGTTTGCGTTTGTTCTGTTTTTCACTAAAAAATTCAGTGCTTCTCTCTTTGACGTTGTTCGGTCTGTTAACTTAATTTTTAAGAAAGTAATCACGGCCGCATTAATAATTTCATTTTATGCGCTTTGTATAATTAAATTTTTTTATTTTCGCAGTGGTGGCCTGACTCTCAGTTGAATTTTTTTTATTTAAACAAACTCGAACCACACATGAAAAAGAAATGAACACGCCCACAGCATTTATTCACAAATAACAATTTCTCCCGTCCATTTTTTAATTTAATAATAATTTTTTATTTTATCACTTATTCAAATTAATTTTTGAAGTACACGATCACATTTTGGACAAAACGCTTCGAAGTGTATGTGTGAAATTAGCAAAAGTAAAGTGCGTTTGAATTAGGAGTTTTGGAGAAACCCTGTTCCGGTTCCGAAGTCAGCAGTTCTATGCCCAAGGGCCTTCTCTTTGAGCGCTTCTTTCAACTTCGAGGGGATAAATTTGTTTTGAGGGGTTCGGCGGTTTCCCTTCTCGAGGAATTTCCGGCTTTTGAAGGTCGAACGTCACGATTTTCTGACCTAATATGATTTCTTATGAAATGAGGAAAATGAGGCGAATAAGCTTTGCAGGGTCTTTATTTTATATGTCCAAGTTTTGAAGCTTTCACGTCCAGTTTCTCGTAGGCTTTCAGGGACTTTCTTCCCAAAATTTTCCCAAAAATTAGGAAAAGAAATTCATGAGTTAACAACGCGGGGCGGGGAGGCCCCTGCGGCGGAAATCAGGGTTTTCTAAATTCAACATATAAAACGTCAAACAGACGTGGAAGTGATGTGTGAAAAAGTGGAAGTTAATGCGGGGAAGAGTTTGAAAATATCTGGGTCAGCAGTGTCGCTTTGTGGTCGTTCGTTTCATTGGAAAGCTTCCCGCGATGGACAGAAGGACCAAAGCTCGATTTTTCTTCCTCTATAGATTTTATTTAAAAGCAGAGAAGAAAATTATAACCATATAATTGTTTCGATTTAAAAAAAAAATAAAAAGCAGGAAAGAGGTGATAGACTGGGTGTGAAACATGGATCCGAGGGAAACAAGAGAATCGGGATTATTGACATAATGAATGGGCTCATTGATCTCGCATTCAGGAGATTTGAACTTTTTTAAAATTCAAGATGGAAACCAGTATTTTAATTTTACATCAATGAATTCGTTTTTAAAAGGATTTAACGTGAGAGAATAAAAGCCGTTTCGGTTTTTTTTAACGCTGACTGAGCTTCATTCTCTTTTTCGAGCGTCTATTTTATAATTTCGTTTGACATTATTTCGCGTGTATGCTTAAAAGAGATATTTTGATTAAATGTAATTCCTCGCTGCTGTTATTATCGGTGGAAAGATGGTTGCCATTGTGTAATCAACACATTGCGTAACCATTGTCTGTAAAACTTTCCGCTGAGCGGGAGGGAATGAAAATGTGATTCTGCTTTCTTTTTATTTTAATTCTCATTCCTCGCTCGTTGTATTTATCACTTTTTCCCGTGCAACTTTTCCGATTATTCCTAACATGTTCAATTATTGTTGATAAAAGTTGTTCTGTTGGACTTACTGCATTATGTCGAAAATGGGTTCCTTCAAATACCGCTCCGGTGTTCTTCAGGACACTTTACTCTTCTTAGTTAATCTCTCAATCTTATCTCTTTCAAAACATTTGGATTTACTCAAAGATAAAGGATGGAAGGATTTAATATATAATTTTCAGAGTAGAAGCACAGATAAAATATTAATATGAATTATTTACTGAACTCATTGGCTTTCCTCGTGAAAAGGTATTCCTGACGAAAAACCAACTATTGCTTAGGATATATCATTTTAACAATTAAATAACGAGTTAATCAGTTTCTTTTCATCTTTAATCTGCTGTTAAACTGAAAGTGCCCTGTTAGAATTGCTGCAGCTTTTAGCAGCGTTGACGGTCCGAATTTAGTTTGCCAATATCAGGAAAACTTCAAAATTTATAGAATTCAAGTTTAACCTTTAAAAGAAATTAAGGCAAATCTGCATCAAATATGGATTAATTCAAACTCTGAAGAAAAAATTAAAATGAAGGAAAAAGAAAAGTAAAAAACAGAACGGCCAAAGGATAAATTATATTTACATTAGACAACTGCTTTTTAGGATGTCCTCTTGCGTTTCTCGTTTCTTGTGATGACTCTGACGTTTTTATTTCATTTTTTCAGCACTGGTCTCCCTTTGGTTCTTTTCCTTTTTCCCTCAGAATCATTCTACGCCTTTTTATCCACTTTTTTCGATATAAACTTTATTATATCTTTTTTTCATAATAAAAATTTATAAAGTTCTTCAAATAAGCCGGGAATAAAAGGTTTTTAAACGGGGTTTTCGTTGGAATCCTAAATGAGAATGGATCCTTTCTTCGGAGCAATAAGAGTCTCAGAAAAAAAGAGCTCACCAGAAAGAAGAACAAATAAGAGAGGAAAGAACAACCAGTGACTTTATTAAAAAATTAAAAAATATGATTGTTTCCGTGATAAGCTTTTGAGTTGAGATTTTTTGAAAGCTGGAAGGAATGGCTGAGTAATATTTACGTTTAAGTCAGCGATTGTGAGCTTTCGAGTTATGTTAGCGGTAGAAAAATTAAACTTTTTGAAAATCAATTAAACGGTGCACCAGTTGCTTTTGAAGTTTTAGCCAGAGGACCTGCCAAATCCTTTCCAAAATGTAGAGAGCCAAGGTTGCCGGCCTAAAGAAAGCCTCTGTAAAAGTTATGACTTTCAAAGAGAAGAAAATTGGAGCTTTTTTGGAATTCTTTCAAGATTCTTCATTTCTTTGTATTTGCGAAAGTTTCCACGGCATTTGTTTTTTGATTCCTCCTAATAAGGAATCAAAAAAAAAGAATCACGAGTTCATTTTTATAAGCAGTACTTTTACTTATGTGTTTTTAATAATTACAATATTAATAAAATTCTTCTAAATGTTGTAATATTTCAAAAATTTACTTTGCGAAGATGTTCAATCGATTTGTTGAAATTTTATGTTAAGCTTAAGTACAAGAAAAATAAAGCTGGAAAAGGAGAAAAGGAAAAGGCATGACTGCAGTGCGTGCTTCATATGATGGTCTTGACGAAATTAAAGAGAATAAAATTAATGCCTGCTCCGGTGTCATGATGTCGTTCGGAAATCGTGGTTTCGTCTCTGCAAAAGTTAAAATGGCGCTCTTCGGTATGGTTTGGTTGCTCCGTGTCAAGGCCGAGATGCGCCGCTGTGAGAAATGTAGAAAAGAGGAACTGCTGAGGCTGGAAAAGGAGCAGAAGGAGCTGCGGTGCCAGCCGAAGAATTCGCATAAGCAAGTGAGCAACGTCGAGCCGCAGACCGACAGGGCCGGTGCCTTGGCCCAGTCGAACAATTCTCAAGACTGCATAACTCCCTCCACAACTCAAACGACTTTCTATAATTTGGATCCAATGGGATTGGAGGGAACTTTCTGCGAAATTCACGGATACATTCCCACAAAAGAAGGTAAATGATTACTTCTTGTTCACATCAAGGATCAGTATTATTATCAGATAAACAGTTTATAAAACTTGGGCAAAACTGGCGGATGCACTGGCGGCGTGACCACCAGAGAATCCCCCTGCTTCTCCTAAAGTGTATTTATGTTTCCCTAAGTTGCTATCTGCGTGCTTCAAAGTGCCCTGGCATCCGCTTTCCCATCTGTTCCTTGACAGCTTTTATGGTCTTTACCCTGCCAGTTCTGGAGGAACGATTTATGTGGTTCATTGTAAATAACTGCCATTGGACCATCCGAGCTTTTGTTCGTATACGTTTCATTTTAATTAATTGTTTTCTGGCGTATTTCTTAGCCAGCTTTGAGCGTCTCTGTTATGAATCGTATTTCTCTTTCAAGACGGAAATGCTTTTCTGACCACGCACCTTCAACATTGCCAAATTTCATCTTTCCGCACATTTTCCGTTTATTCAATTACATATAATTTAGTTAAAGCCAATTACGGCGAAAACATTGAAGCTTTGAAAAGTAATTAGTTGATTTACTTGATAATATTTTCTTGAATCGCCTCCAATATTAAGGAACATGACATTTTGAATTAGGAGAATTCCCCTGGTGATCCTTCCCTTGAAATGACAAGAAAAGAAGACAGAGGTGTAAAAACTCAGAGGACAGGCTGGAAAGATGGAAGACGGGACCGAGATGAGAAATTGCGGATTTTATTTAATGTAATTAATGAGTTCATTTATTATAATTTATTTGTAATTAGGTTTCTGTGAAATATGGTTTCAGTCGACATTTCACTTTGACCTCTATTTAATTAAGTTTAACTTTTTTGTCTTGAAGGAGGGGGAAATTCACTCCTGCTGGCACTGGCGTTTAAATTGAAACTCTACTGCCTTATGTTACCCCTGGGAGAGTTTTCCGCTTTTATTTTATCAGGCAAATGCTGCCGTAAGAGACGCCGGTCTTTAATTTGTACCATACTTTGATTTTTTGCTTTTTCCTTAGCAAAACACTCTCCATTTCTATTTTTTATTTTTTATCAGTTATAGGCCAAACTCTTCTCCGATTTTCTTTATTTTTCATTCTTAAAACGCTCACGATTATAAATGCACCTTTGAAATAATAAAAAGAACAGTCTTTCTAACTTTGAGAATGTGAATTGAAACATCTGTTGCCGCAAGTTATTAGGTTATGTAGAATAAAAGTCGCTCGTGTTTGCAAATTAAAACTTTTTCTTTTGTAAATTAAGAAAATTGTTGGAGTGGAAATGAGGAAAACATGTAGTGAAATAGGAATTCATGAAAGGATGGCAGGGACTCCGCATAATTAACATAAGCGGAGATTCCTGCGTTTGTTTTCAGAACCGGTTTTTATCCGTTGCCCAAAACTGAATAGGCGCTGAATTATATTGCTGAGGTACCATTCGCGTAAATTGGGTGGTGATGCACTTTATCATATGGGAGTTAATATTGTTTTTTTGTTCGCGAAATCTCCCCTTTTTTTAATGCAGGATATGAGGTTTTAAGTTTTTGCTCATTTTTATACATCAGCAGTGGCAGTTAATTTCGCGAAAACCGTAAATGTCAGTTTCACTTAATCTGTATCTTAATCTTGTGATCTTAGCGGACAAGTAAAAATTACAATTTGATTTTCGTTTTAATAATTAACTTTAAAATTGATGAAAACACTGCTTGTTTGTAAAATAAAAATATAATTTTTGAAAAATTATTGTGGCAATTATACCACACCATTATATGTGGCGTCGAATGGCGTACCTTGTCGAATTTTTTCCCCTTTCCTCCCTTCTCCGGAAACGGTTCTCCTCTTTTCGTTACCTGAAGATCCGCTCGTTCTTCCTCCGCCGTGATGGGTGTCAACTCTCAAAGAGATTTACGAGGAATGTCTTGAGAATGCCTGGAAATTAGTGGGGAGGGAAAGGAAAAACTTTCCCGAAGTAGTTTTCGGGGAATTGAAAATCTCTCCTCCCGGCAAGCTCCAATAAAATTTGTTGGTAACTGAGACCAATAAAAAAGTCATTTTAGTTCAGATGAACTCTCGGATATTTTCCCTAATACAACAACGGCAGTTGGAGTCCTTGACCTATAGAATCGGAAACGGAAATTGATTCTGCCCGATGTGTGAAAGGGTTCAGCTTGGATTCTTTTTATCTCCGCTATAGTCTGATGTAACTTCTGGTGAAAATTTTTTGTAGTGGGCTGCGCTCAATTAGTGCTTGCTTCAAGGATTTTAAATAAGGCTGCAAATGAATTTTCTCATTAGCCAACATTTATTGCTGACCAAAAGAATAAAAGTAAAGCTTTTATTAATGAGATAAAGCGCGTGAAGGATAATAAGAATTAATAAGGTTTTAAGGAAGAGTTTAGGGGAAATCCGACACGAAACTGGCAGAAGAAATAAGCTGTAGTTCAGGAAATCGCAGCAGAAGATATAAAAATTCGCGGAAAGGAAAAAGTATGAAAATCGTTTTGAAACCGTCAAAAGCTACACTTTTTTACAAATATGACTGGAGCGCCGGGGAAATCGATAAAAACTCGAAAGGGGTTGGCACAAAATGTGTGTTTTAGATGTACATGGGGCGACCCAGAGTGCGAGATTTCGGGGAATGGGGAAATAACAACTAAACAAAATGAAGACCTCCGCCAGTGCACGGTTGAAAATAATTTTTTGCTTCCCGTTTGTGAGAAGTAAATGAAAGTGAATTTATTGCAAACAAAGAATACCATTCATTTTTGGTGATTGAGGGAAGGAGAGAGAGAGAGAGAGACAGAGAGAGAGGGATGACGATTAATGGTAGATAATTCTATTCACGAAAGTGGGAATTTGTTTTTGGTCAAGAAATCCCGCATTGATGCAGAATGTTTTTGGAAATGAAAAACAATTTGGGAGAAAAATTGGAACTGCCACCAAAAGAGAAACTTTACTTAATTTTTCAAAAACAAGCTACAGAAATGAAGGAAAAAGAAGTCAGAAGACCTTTGAACTGTTGAAGCAAAAATTAATTTTTTAATATTGAGTATCTTTGTTAACCCTTTTCTCACCCTCCTGCCTTTTTAATTTTTTTGGACCTTCGGTTCACTTGATCTCTTGATGGAATGATCTCTTATACTGGCACGGATTCCCGAATGAAGTCAAAAATTTAGATTGAGACGGAGGGGGACGTATATACTTTATAATCAAAAACACTCAACGGAGTTAATAAGGGTAGAAATGTTGGGTTGTTATTGTTCAAGTTTTGAAGTTTTGAAAGTTGGCTCATTTTTAAGAAACTGTGTTGAATTTGAAGAAATTTCTGGTTATAGGGTAAACCTGAATTTGAAAAGTGAAAATGAAAATTTTATAATATTGATATTTTATGATTCAGCTTTGAAGAGTATTTGTGCGCATAAATCCTGATTGGTGTTCTTTGAATGTATGATGCGTAATGTAAAGCGTATCAGGATAAAAGTGTCCCTATACCAACGATGAATTGGTAATATTGCTTTTAACTGAGGTCGATAGAATGCGGTCAGTGTACTTCGAAAGACTTTAAATAGGGAAAGTAAAAAAACAGAAGCAAAGAAAATAAAGCCAGGGAGTATTTTTTAGTTAATTTCAGGAAATGAGTTTTTCGTCAGCGAGATAGCATTTTTTCGCCACGAGAGATCTCACCTTTATTTGAAATTTATTGCTTAAAACGAAAAAAAGAATAGTCTTTATATCAGGGAAAAGCTCCGTTAATTCGAAAGGACAAAGGACACGAGACAGGTGTTTTTAAAGCGGCCGGGAAAATAAAAAACCTCCGCCATCAAATGTGAATTTATGGAGATATACATCAAATGTAATGAAGGAGAAAAGGCAATCAGGAGCGAAAAAGGAAAACATGAAATCCGACTATAATTTAAAGAGCTTTCGACTGCAGCGAGAATCAGTTTCTTAAAATAATAAAACAAGTTATATAACCAAGCCGACCGCCTTCCTTTCCCACCCTCATAATTAAACCTCGCAGATTCAAATAAGAACTAATATGGTTCTAAAAAAGCGGAGACGTCTTGCTCGCTCGCCTGCCCTCGCCGAAAGAGAAATATCAAGGTAAATAAAACTCACCCTCCACCCCAAGAACGAGATAAGCTTTGGCTCGAACCCAGAGCGTAAATCAAGCTGACACTCCGTTGCCTCGGTCAAATAACTTTCCTTCTCGGAATTTTAAATTTGAAACAAGTATTTCGGTCCCGTTCACAAAAATAAGTCGAGGATAAGAACTAAGTGTAAAAATTGTTAGAAAATCACTCTGGGCAATCCATGCGGATGAAAAAGGAAAATTGGAGTGCAGCGGAGGGTGGCGGGGGTGCAAGAGGAAGTCGCCCCAACTTTAAGAGAAGGCGCGTTTCCTTAGCGAACCGCATGGGGCGACAGCCAAAAAGGTCGGAAAATGGCGGAAGCCGTGAAAATTTCCAAGTGCGAGGAGAATTATGAGTGAAGATTCAGTTAAGGGGCCTTCGGGGTAAAAGTTTATTAGGCGAAAACCCTTTAGTCTGTGCACTAAATATTAAACATATTCATTTAGAATTTGGTATATTGACACATCAAACAAAGATTAAACCTAAATTGGAAAGATTGTATAAATTAAAAATGGGAGACATGAAAAGCGATGTTTTGGTGGAAAGAGCCTCAAAAAGAATGATTGTTTTTTCCCCATTTCTCTTTGGTTAGATGAAGACAACCAAATCGTCACTTTCTTCATCAAATAGTACCAGGGCATACATAATTGTTTCAGTGAAGTTGAAGAAAAAATGCTGATTCTTCTTCCTTCTTTTTATTTTAAGCGAAATCGGTTTCTTAAAGTTACTCTTTTGCACGGAATTACGTTTGATCGTTCTTTTCCCAGAAGATCGTCAGTTGTATTTGCAGCGATTGCACAGCTTAAGAAATCGTTATGTCTTTGGGGATTCTGTTTTCAATAAAGTATTGCTTCCGTTTTCGTGAAATGGTTTTTTTGGCTTATTTTTTGTAGAAATTATGTAAAGTGCGGTTTTAAGGAGATGGAATGTTTGCCTTTGCAAAGGCTTTTATTGCAATTAGAATTTTCTCCTTTTATTTAATATCCTCATTGCAGGTTTAAAGATTTAAAATAAAAGAAATTGCCTATTAAGAATTTTTTAATCGGAAAGAATTCCGAAAAAGGAAAAGATTTGGAATGATTAAAGATTTTAAGAGAGAGGAAGAAGAAAGAAATGCAATGTCGAATATTTTATAATGACATTGATTTTTCTTTCTCAAGCGAAGACGCATATTTATTTCGTATCTGACTGTCAGCCGCTTAATTTTTTATTAAATTATTTTTGTTTTCCGCTTTTCTGTTTAGTTACATAGTGCTGTGCATAGTTTTATCATTTATCTGTTTCATTTGTGTGCCTTATTCGATTGTTGTGCACTTTTTTACTTATTTCAGTTATGCTATTCCAAGTTTTCGTTCATTCCTATTTCTATTCATTTTTCCTCGCGGTTTTGGTATTGCTTTCTTTTAATGTTTTGGTTCGAACAGCTTTTATTCAAATATTTTCGGGCCAATATCTTTTACCCGTTATTGATTATCCGGGCTCCGGAGTTGTCAGAAGCTTTCAAAAGCTCAAACTGAATTTTTCTTGTTATTTTTTTCACATGACGTTTAAGATAAAAAGAGAATTTGAAGCTTGCATCGATAAATTCTAATGCATGCGATATTTTTGTTTTCCTCGAGAGAAGCAATGTATATAAAAACAGTATGCAGTAAATTTTATCTGAAAATATATTTAAAAATCTTCAGTTCCTTCAAAATGATTTCTCTTCTGATAAAAAAATTGAAGCTTTATAAAGAGCAAAACAAAAATGAAAAGTTTTTCAAAGGGCTGGGAAGGGATCGAAAAAAAATGAAATACTTTTTGACTTGTAAACAAGACGAAGTTTCACAAGAGAATGCGGAAAAATTTTCAGCCAAGTACACGAGTGAAAAAAGAATATTGAAAAAAAAGTTGGAAAGCAAGGTCTCCTGCCTGCAATAATTAAGGTACTGTACCTAGGATATATAATCAAAAATAAATTGTGCTGTAACTTTTTTCCAGTCTAGTCTCGGCAGAATTGATGTTTAAATTCGTTAATGCAATTTCTAATTAAAAGTTTCTGCCTTTTCCGCGTGGTAGATTTGAGTTCTTCTTCCGGTTTCTTTATTTCTTTTTACCGCAACCCGGGGAAGTTTGATTGAGCAAACATTCATTTCAACTCTTAAAATGGATTTGGTTCTTCTGCCTTCTCCGCCTCTTTCAATTTGTTTGACTCGTGTAGGAGTAAAGAAGGAATGAGTCTCTTGTACGATTCGATTAATTCGACCTGCGTTTCATTGTCACAATTTGAAAAGAATTAAAAGTAGACAAGTTTTATCTCTTTAATAAGTGTTTTCTCGAATTTCATTATTTCTCCATTGTCAGTTATATGTAAAGAGGAAGACAATGAGAAACGGTGAATACCCACAGCCGGAAATGTATGAAGTACGGTTTAGTTTCTCATTAATAGAGAATTCAAAAACGTGATTTTTTTAAGAAATATTCACTTTGGAATTTTCTCTTAACTGATTTTGTTTTGATAGTGGGTTTGTTGAAATAAAAATTTTATTATAATGAATTAAAAAGAAGAAATAGACCAGGAATTAATTCACATTTTCTGTATGTTTTTTTATTTCTGTTTAAGACTGTTTACTTTGCAATATTCCAACTCAAAAAGATATATTTAATTCAAAATTATATAGAAATTATGATTAAATAAATTATAAATAACAAAAATAAAAAATAATGAATAACAATAATATAAATATAAAATAATATAAATAGTAAAAAATTTAATAAAAAAATCATAAACACATAATTATTATATTAAAAAAATAATGAAAAAATGATAAAGATTCCGGGTTACGTAAAAAAGAAGATATGAAAAGTGGGAAAATTAGAAAAATTTAGCACCAATGCGAACAATAAAGGTGAGAAAAATTTTTGACTTGACTTTGACTTGACTTTTCTTTAACCCGCTTCTCCTTTAGGGTCGCGGGGTTTTTGCCAACATTTTGTTCGGTTGCACAGCGCCTGAATGAACGTGTAAGGTACTGTAGTGGGTGGCGAGTCCACTGAAAAATTTTTTCTCCTTAAAAAATTATCTGTCTTGGTTAAACAAGTATACGTAATAAAATTGAAAAGAAAATCCTCGGGATCTTCGCCTTCGACTTTCAGAAATTTCCCAATTCCCTCTCTTGCATAAAAGGAAAATTCTTGGTAACTTAAGAAGTGAACTCTCAGACCCCTAAAATTAGTTGTAAAAATTCAATGCCCGATAAAAAAGGAACTGACTAAACCGTACTTTACATATCACATCAAAAATTTACGTCATTTCTTTTGTAAGTAAATACCTGAACATTCACAAAAATGAAAAGATTCTTCTGCCTCTTCAATCTTTTTGAATTTTCTTTTTCTTTCACGAACGAATTTGAAAAAATTAATGAATTTTATTTTCAAGAGAGGTTTGGATTATTTGAATTTTTGATGTTTGAAAGAAAAGATGTTGGATATATTAAGTTGCCAGTTTCGGCGAGAGTGCGAAATCTCCTGTTGGCCCAGAATTCAAACATTAAAGGCTTAACCCTAGAACTCCCAAGGGGGCCTGAGAGGCCCGCTCGCAGTACTCTTTTGCCATTTTTTCAGTTATTTGTGATTATTATTTCTTCTAACTTCTTCACTTTGTCTATTTTTATGTTTTTTATCATTTTTTAATAAGTATTTCAAATTTGGTCCAACGGTTTGAGAGGTATAAATTTTCTCGCGCGAACTCCCAACCGGGCCTGAGAGACCCATATTCAATATTCTCACTTTGCGGGGCTCCACTGTTTGTTTATTCCAATATTTTTGTGCCAGACCATCAGAATATAACTGATATAAAGTGAGAACAATCACTTCCACTGTTTCTTGTTGTCAAAAAACCTATCTTATCCCTCTTCGACCCTAAAGAAATTCTCAACTCAGTTTCTCATTCGCGTCCATAGTGAGTACTGTCTTTTGGTGTTTTTAGGGTTCTTTGTGTATTTATGTGAGGCCTTTTTATGAATAAACGTTGCTAATAAATGTTTAAAAACTGAAAGAAATTCAGAAGATCCCAAATAGCGGATTTAGAAGAATTCCAAGTCAGTTCAGCGATAATACTGAAGGAAACTGTGACATTGACTACATAATATCTGATGGTGAGGAATAATTAACATTTTATGGGGTAATTCACATGAAAACATGTATTTTATAATAGAAAAGATGAAATGGTAGAAGATGGGACTTTAGTAGATGCAAGTTTGGTCTGAAAATAATGAACGAAATGTGTTGTGGGCAAAGGTGGGCGACAGTTCTATATCTGCAACTGAGAGTGGAAAAGGGTTGACAAAAAATACTTTTTTTTTAATTTTTTGGAATTAAACACTAATTAAAATAATTAAAAAACCAATAAGGGAATATTTTGAAGTGCAGAATAATTATTTGAAGAATGATGGTGGGGCGATAAGGGAGCAGTTGGGCACTTTTAGGGGACACTGTCCATCCAAACATTAACTTCCCTCAAAGTTGTTCAAAATGGGAATAAATTTTGGCTTTTGTATTTTGAGTATAACATGAAATGGTTTCAGTTTAGAAGTTTGTGCAAAGAAATATACGACAGAGAAAAAATAATGAGATAATTTGTCTGATTAGTGAGGTGAGAACGATGGATTTCTTTTTTTTAAATTATGAAACCCATGAAATTTGGCCAGTGTTTTTAGATTTGATTGTTCATAAATAAAATATTAACTCAATTCACCAATCATGAACTAAAAAAAGTAAAAAGAAATGATTTAAAAAGCAAAAATTACTGTGCGGGCCTCTCAGGCCCGCTTGGTAGTTCGCGCGAAGTTTTTTTCTCGGGAGTCGTAGGGTTAAAGAATAAACTCCTGAGACGGACAGTTTCGAAAATAAAAGTGAGCACCAAAATAAATTTCTGAAGAGACTTCTAAAAATTTTAAACTTTCTTCGAGCGTTTCCACCCCCTCTCCAACGTTCCCTTTTGTAATTTTCAGTTTCTAATTGCAAGTGAAGCTTATTAATTTTAAAAGAAAACGAGAGTGGTGTGAGTGCATTTAATAGTCGACAGTAGAATATTTATGCTTAAGGTTTTTTAATTTATTTTATTGAGGAAGTTAAGAGAGTGTAATAATTGACAAAAACCGAAAGTGCTAAAGGGCTTTCAAATGGAAAAGGTGAGCCGACTGTAAACCGTTTCTCTCTTGAACGGGTTTGAATTATTTTTATTTGAGGTTTCAGATATAGTACGGGGTTTGTGTTTGAAATGTCTCTTCCAGCCTCTTCCACACTCCGCTTCGATTACATTTTTTTATTGTTCTTTTTAAGCATAGTGTCTTTGTTGTGATTGGTTCTTTTCTTTTTACAGTGCAGAGGTAGGTTCTTTCAACCATTTCAGTTAGACAGTCTTGAAGTGGAGTCGCAGTGGGGAGGGGGAATAGGTGTATGAGGGTCGGAACAGATTCTTATTTCCGAGAAAGTTCCGCATTCTAAAGTTTAACTCCGCAGCAATAAAAATAAAAATGATAATAATAGTAATAATAGTAATAGTAATCTGAAAGAAGAATTTGCAATTTAGAATTGTCTGAGTGCATCCCTGGAGAAATAGTTGAGGAAAAGCTGAAAGTTTTTTGCTTGAAAATGATTAAAACGACCTGTCATGGGTAGAAAGATGAAAACTGGTGAAGTTTGGAAAATTGAAGTGTGTTAGGGTCGGGGGAGGAGCAGAAACTTGAGTTGAAAATATTAAAAATACAGTTTTTTGTAAATTTACAATTTAGTTTTTCTACGAGTCTTGATTTAAAATAAAAAAAATAAATACGGTACTAAATTATTGGTTTTCTTCGTTTTGTCGAGATGTTATATTTGATTTTAGAAATTCTTTGTTAATAACTTTTTTTATTGTTTCATAATTTCGAATAACATGGAAACAAAAATTATTTTTTTTTTATAGGAGTTTTTGTTGCAGTAAATTTAGTTTTTTGTCAGGCTGCGGTTTTGACGCCAAAAGTGCAAACTTTGGCGTCAAAACCGAAAAGAAATTGTATTAAATTGTTTTATTCCGCGATATTAGACTTTAGTTTACAACCCTCGGCTCTTGCCAATACTGGAATGAATTTGGTTTCACTCTCTGCAAGATTTGAATTATTTTTTAATTTTACCGCTAATTCGAAAACTGGAAAAAATATAAATCCGTCAAAATGAAGAGGCATGTCGAAGTTAGTTTGTCACTGTTTCAGTACTCCATTTCTGGTTGCCTTTTAATTTTATTCACAGCTTTCCTTTAAAGTTCTGTTCCAAAGGTGAGAACTTTTCTGCATGAGGAAAGTTAGTGTTCAAATCTTTAACAACTGTTGCCGTTTTCATTGCGTTTTGCACTTTCTCAGTTTTTGCTTGAAGAAAATTTGTTAAGTGTTAAATTCTATTTACAGAGTATTGAAGCAATTGTTAAAAAAATATAATTGCAAAAGGTATACATATATTAATTATAGCATTTATCCGTTCCTCTCCTTCAGGTGTAT
This sequence comes from Brueelia nebulosa, assembly GCA_028293925.1. NCBI lineage: Eukaryota > Metazoa > Arthropoda > Insecta > Psocodea > Philopteridae > Brueelia > Brueelia nebulosa. The sequence continues at coordinate 589,198 of JAQIBA010000007.1, read as the reverse complement.
ATAATAATGGTAAAAAATTTATCGTCTTTCAATACTATCATATATTACTTCTGTTGTTAAATTATTTAGTTGATATTTTGCACAGTTTGCACACTTTATAACAATGAACGTAGCGAACTTTGTCGTGAACGAGCAGACTCTCATTTTTTGCCCATCTGAGCAAAAAGACTCGACAAAAGACCTCCACGGGGTACCGAAAGACGTGGATTCACTGACGGCGTGTCACTTACTTCGAAGGGAATGACTAAGATTTTTTTTCTCCCGAAAAGGTTGAAGTATTTTCTGGAAGCGGTGATTATCATGACAATGTAGCCATTCTTTGCGGAGGTTTTATGGTAGCCATCGTCAGTGGCCCGGGAATGCCGGGAATGGAGCGATTCTGATAAGGTTCATTAGAATCATTTCATCCTGATGGAATTGATCTCATGGGAATTATTGAAAAATTATTTGGAGGGAGGAGGGGAATGAAGCCAGCAAGAGCGGTCATAGGAACGAACGCCAACTTCCGATATCAATCATTCAATCGTTTTTTCCATTTCGAAGTGTCGACATGATTTAAAATTTTAACGCTTTTCATTGAATGGGGTTTTGGGGCTGTCGGGGTCGCTTTGCCGAATGCAAAGTGGGGTGGGTTCTTCACTCGTCCTAAGTTGAACGGAGGTTTTTTATTTCCATACTGCACATATAGGAGACATTTTCAATATTATTAAAACAGCAGTGCGCAGAGATATTTGTATACGAGATCAGGAATGACTGCGGTTGAATGACCTGAAGCTCTGAAAATTTCATTTCGACAGAATTTAAGGTGATTTGGGGGATTGCTTTGAAAAAAACATTTTCCTTTGCCGCTGAAAGCTCCCATTCAATTTCGAGCATTAGGGACGAGCGAATTCTAAGGGAAAGCCCAAATATTGGACTGACTGCCGCTGCAGTGATTCGACCTATTCACGAGATTGAAAATGTATCGTCAACCTAATGCGAGCCGCAACATCCTATTTTTTCTAAAACCCCATTGGAAGGAAGGGCTTTCTCGAAATTTAAAATGAAATTAATTAGTGAGCTCTTTGATTGATTATATAGTCAAAGAGGATTTTCACATGTGGCCTTCGTTTTTTTGTTTGCTTTCATCTCAGGGTTTTTTCTCTAGAGAACGGATCGATTTAATTATTCTAAAACACAATGAAAAGAACCCTTACTGAAATTTTACTGTTATTTCTTTCAGACATTCAAGAATTTTACGAATTGACTTTACTCGATGACACAAAATCGATTCAGCAGAAAACAGCAGAAACCATTCGGATAGCAAATAAATGGGAAGCGAATGAAGGACCCATTACGACTGCGTTCAAGAACGATGTAAGTGCAATGTTTTCTGTATGTCTGCATGTGGGGGTGAGGGTGAGGGTAAGCGAAGTGTCGATCAGCAGTGCGATTCTACAGCACTGCTGATTTTTTTCCGTTCCCGAGACGGATCAACCGTAATTTTCCTTTGTCTGATAGATGTGTAAAATTGAGACAAATCCTAACATTTTATCCTATTGTAGAATAATTTTTGGTTTTCCTGCCAAATCAAAAACACTTTTATTTTGGGAAACGGATTAAATTCTCGCGATGAATAAAAAATTCGGCATTAAAAGTCATGTTTTCCTTTGGCGTTCTTCGATGCTCGTTTATTTCAGTGATTTTTCTTTCATTTAATTTCTTAATAATTGCATTATTATTATCAAAAACATATTAACTTCAAATGAAAATTTAAATGGAGTATTCGGGAAGAAAAATAAAAATAAAAAGGGAAGGGTGGGCAGTGGTCGATGTTTAATTTTCAGTAGATTTTTAAAGAACATACGGAACACAAAATATAAAATGCCACAGGACTTTCAAAACTTTTCATTAAACACTGTTGTCCCAATGGCCAATGCAATCCCTGGCCGTTGAACACGGAGAACTTCCATCACGGTGTGAGTTGCTCTTTCGATGATTTTCTTTGGATTTCCAACAGAAAGGTTTGAATTCTGGAGGTTTTTCCGACGACGTATTAATCATCCCTGACTAAATGAATAATGGAAATAACGACATTTCCTGGAGTTTGTGAAAGTTCCTCTGAACACTTTGGTGAAACTATTTTCAATTTTTGGTGTAATTAATACACTTATGTAGGCTTTCGTATCTCTTTTGAAGGGTCGAAGGTAGTTAAAATACTCTCTCTGAAGAACTTTTTATTCCGTTTCGGCCTCTTTGCACTGTCCGGATAAGCATTCTAATTTTTACAGTACTAAAACTTACAGAGTTGGTACACAGGTGAGAACGTCCTCTCTTCCTGAAGAAAGATCTTAACAGGAAACCTGATGACTGTGAATAAAAAACCCCTCCTTGAAAAAAGCCTTTGTTTGAACCCTCGAAAAAGAATCTCCCGGATGTTTCCTTCCCTCCAATTTGGATGTCGGGGCAGAGGTTCAGGAGCAATGAAAAAACCTCAGAGTTTCCAAGTGACGTTTCCAGCCCAACAAAATTAATCTTAATTTGACTTTCAACCCGTCCTGTTGGAGCATTTCATTGAGAATTTCAGTCTGAAAGACCATCAATGCTTTCCTCTGTTATAACCCACATGGTTAAGGCTTGCAACAATCTCGTTCGGAAGAGCACGTTCGAGATTTATTTGGGTGCATCATGTGGACGGTTGGAATATAAACTCGGAAAATAAAATTTACTGTGCCGGCATAGTTGAACCTTTTTGGAACGTTATCTGGGAAACCGAAGTTGGCAGATTGAATTTAGAACGATTTGCTGCGGGCAAGATTTGGCCGGAAGGAGCGACAGCATTTTTTAATTTTCTCCCCCGATATCGCTGTCGTGGCCTTTACAATCAAGCACGAGATGGTGTTAAGAAAGCTTGCTTGCTCTAAACCTCAGTGAGCTTTTCTCCAGAAATCTAATAATTGAGAAATCTTAATGAGAATGTTGGCGGCGGAGTCTGAGTTACAACGCGCTTCCTTTGTTTGCTCCTTTTCTCTCAGGCTCTCCATGATTGTTTTTGTTCCGCAGAATCAAAGCATTACACCCCATCCTCGTCTTGTTTAATCTAAACTTATAAATTTAAAAGTTTTGAGTGATTTTCTCTTCGATCTCGAGCATAGATTAAACAGTTAAGTATTTAATAAGTTGGAGTAATAAAAAACAGTTAAGTGTTTAAGTATTGTCGAAGAAGAAAATAGAGAAACGGGGGTGAGGACGAAGGGGGGAGAGGGGAGAAACAAGAGGAGAAGTAATTGCAGTTTTATCTTTAATTTTCGACAAGATTCCCCGGAATAAACTTTTTCACTCAAAAGTTTTACTACCGATTCCCCCATCTTCGCTTTCTTTTAAACTCAAAAATAATTAGTTTAATTATTTGACCGCGAATTACACAATTTTTTAAATGCTGAAGGGGAGTTTTTATCATCTCCTTTCGCTGCTGGTTTCATTAATCGTCAGGTTTTTCTCAAGGTTGAAATCGACTTTTAGTGCTCACTAATGGGGGAAGGGAAGAAGCATTCACTCATTCACTGCTTTTCTCATTTATTTCCCAACCATTATAATATTTAAAAATGCATAATAATTCGAAGAACGTGTTGTTTTCGAACAGTTAGAATTGACGAGGATGGAAGTGCTTTATCGGAAGTAGTTTTGAAGAAATGTCGGATTAGGAGCAGTGAAAATTTGAGCACTTTGGAGTGCAGTAATCACCTCAAGTTCGAAGTACAAAAAACGAAGTTGTAAATAAATGAAATACAGTCAACCCTCCTATGACGCGGTACTCTGACAACTCTGCACACAGTAGCTTATATATGTCATCTCATAAGCTAAGAATAATTCTAGAGAAATCCTGAAGGTTCTCGATCATTCCGGAAGGTTCGAATTCTCGAAAACGGACGGTCGGCAGCTTCCCTCTGCTCTTCTTTTGTTTTGTCTTTGGAATTTAATGGTCTCCATATAACGCCCTACGAATCATATGATTTGCACTAATTCTGAGTCTCTCATAGCGCGGTTTCCACAGAACGCGCTCCGAATTCTTATAACGCGGTACGCACTCACCGCGACTGAGGAGGGGTGACTGTAATTGTCGGATATATAAGGGTGAGAGATAGATTGGGAACCGTGACGATGTCGAAAATCCGAAGCCAAACATTGTCCCCCTTTCTCCCCGCAAGATATGAATGTTCACTAATGAGGGAGGGTATTCAGGCTTTCTCATTCAGGAAATTAAATTCTGCGGCAACAGCTTTACATCATGATTTCGAGTTCGCAATTTTTCTCGGTCCCTCTTCCGATACTTCGGAAGTTTTATATTTTGGAGGGTCCGAAACGTTTCGTCAGCACAAAAATAAGGGAAGTTTAATGGAATTCCATAATATTTCGCTACAACTTTTGCTTTCGCGAAAATGATTGATTGTAGCCAAACGTACATTTTGGATTTTTTGCTTAGTGGGGGTTTCGATATTTTTCCTTTGGAAATTCACACCAAAGTTTGGCTTTGGTGGAAAATTCCCATGTAATAAAAAACTTATACTTAATCGTTATATATTCTGGTGTGAATTATACTAACAAGATATTAGTGAAGCAATTTCATTAAGATTTTGCCGTCGTGTGGAACAAATTGTCATAAAAGTAGAAAAATAGCTTTTCTTTCAGATAAAAAAAGGAAAACGGCTTATTTACTTAACCCCTGTCAAATTATAAGGTTTACAATTCATTTTTGGGGAAACTTTCTATGTGATTCTGTCAGAGCCAGCTGTCAGTGCTTCAACTTGACGTCATAGTTTAAAACTCCTTCTCCGGCCTTTTTTGTTTAAACAAGGAAATGGCTTTTAAAAGCATTCTGATTGAAAACTTTCCCCTGGGGGCGGCCAAGACGTGTACACTTCCTGTTGATTGTCCCCGGTCGATGTGATTTGTCCAAATACGGCCAACTCTTTCTGCTTACTTCGAAACTAGGCGATTTCGCTGCGGAAAACCCCACGAGATAGAAATGAAAATGAATTTAAAATTTTAAAGACAGTTTCTTCGCAGTAAAAAAGAATGGCCGATTTCCCAAATCTCAATTTAATGTTACGCTTGCGTATGTTTTTATATTTTTCTGCGTTTCGCGGTCCATTTAATAAGAATAATTTTATAAGTTGGAGGTTCCGAGCCATTGGGAAGAAAAATAAGTTTCCCAGGTGCTGCAGAGGAGCTCGGGAGTGGGAGCAAAGATAAGCTCCTTCTCCTGCTAACTCCATGGCTCATTGTCAAATATCTCCTTTATTCTAATTCCACCTCTTTAATCTTCTTTTCTTGTTTCAGGAATCCCATTTCCTTTTAATTTTTCCTCACTTCTCGTTCGCTTCCTACACCCCTTTTGATTACTCTCTTTATGACGTCACTTAATAAGTCTCATTTGTTGACGCTAATAGTTGAGTCTTTCTTTTACATCCAGAAAATTTTTTTAACCTACTTATTGTTCTTCGCTTTCTATCGTATTTGGCTAAAATTTTGAAACTATTTTTTTACCGGCATTTTCGTTTCTGGAAAGTGTTACATTGCATCCCATAATCCAAGTCCTATTGTTATAAGAAACCAAGACATCAATGATACCTATTGAACAGATTATCGTTGAAAGTGTAGTCGTCAATCCTGGGAACAGCATAAAAAATCCTTTGTCCAGATTCTGTTTCCTAAGCAGAGAAAACTGCCATAAATAAACGAAGAGATAATAAACGTGGATAAATTTTTATGAGAAATTTCTTCTCAATATTTCTTTTCTTTGTGAATTTTTCACGCTTCACGCATCCGGTCTCTCGATTGCTGGGTTTAATTTCGGTATAAATTGCTGGCGGAAACTACATCTTCAAATATCAACCCGAAAGAAGAAATAAACGACGACATTTTCAATATCGATCATAAAGTACAATAAAAAAATTTCGTGCCCTGGTTTTTAATTGCTGTTTTGATACACTTCTCTTTCGCGTTAGCTTTCTTTTATTTACTCTAGTGTATACCACACCCCTTATCTTTCCATCCCTTGCGAAGATAAACTCTAAAAAAAAACTTTGTGAAATCGAAGCCATACTTGGGATCACTTCGTCAATTTTTGCGGTTGAAAATCATTATTTGTAAAATCCGTTCCTTTATTTCGTCCTCGCCTTTTTAGCCAAAATCACATTCCATTTTTATTTTGATCAGTGATACGCAGGACTTCTTCAAAGAATCATTTTCACTTGCCTTCAAGTATGTTTATCGAATTTTCTTCTATCGTTTTTGTCAAAATTTTCGGTAATTTTCCCTTTTTTTGTTTTTCTTCTTCATACCTATTTTGCCACTTTTTTCACTTAATGGGAGCTTTGATTATGAGGGTTGGAATTTTTATTTTGAAAAGATATAATTTTTTTTAAATACTAATGTGATGATGCACGAATAATTCATAATGAACGAAATGAGTTAAGTACAAACGGTAATAAATGTAAGATATTATTGTTTCTTCGTTTTGTTGATATTATCGATACTTTCTTCCCCATGGGGATGCATCGAGGTCAAAAATTTGCCTTTTTGAACTCTAAACGAAAACAAAATTTGATTGTTGCTTCCAATCCGTCATCCCAGGGAAAGGAAAGGATAATCACCAGAGATTAGAAAGCAACTGCATCTCTGTTTTCTGCTTTTAGAAAAAGAAGAAAAATAAAAATGGAAGCTTTCCTTCCTCGCGTAAATGCGTAAATGAATCTCTCGTCTGCCGTTCCTGTTACTTTGAGACGAATCACAAAGAGAGAGTTAAGGATGATGTCAAGCGAAATGGTTTCGCGAGCGCCTTTTTTTTGTTTGGAGAATTCCGAGGAGGGCTCTAGGGGTGTCTTGCCTTTTCCTAATTCCTCTGCGCGATTTATTTTAAGGGCTGTCAGCGAAACGTCACTTTAAATAAAACTTTGAAGCGAATTTTGAATTTATGCAAATGAACAGGCCACTGCCATAACCGTGAAGATGTACCGAATGGAGATACAGTGTGTATTTTTTCAACTCCTTTTGACTTCGTTGGATTCGGGAATGAGAATCTCTTTGGGTTTGGCCAAAACTATGATAATGTGGAAGCCGCAGCAGAAAATTTGAAAAGGATGTGAAGGGATTTTTGGTTGCCATTCCTTCCCCTTACGAGTTATTCAAGAACTACTTACATATCAGATTCCATTAGAAGATACCGTCCGCTTCACTTTAAAAAAAGAAATTTTGCAAAAAGAAGCAGACATTATTTATATTTATGGCATAAAAAGGGGTGCTCGAAAGGGCGAAGAAGTACGTGTGGAAGGAAGGATGAGAAGAGCGCAGTAAGGGGAGCATATTTTTGTAAAATATTCAAAAGCCTGGAAAAAGTGCGGGAGATGAAAATGGGATCAGGGTTTCCGGAGGTTTATTTCTGACGAATTCTGTTCAAAAGTTTTCTTCCTCTCCCACCGGATCAGCTTATCCCGTTACCGTCTGGATTTAAGAACTTTTTTCTACTTTATTGAGGAGTTTTTTAAAGCAGGACGGGTCGCCATGAAAAATTGGTCTCGATTGTGTAGCCGAACTCGTCTATTGAAAACCTTTTGGGATTTTCCATAACTAATTAAATCTAGTGAAATCACTTTGAATGATTAATACAGGGAGAAGAGGAATATATGGATTTTTCAAAACCAACTTTAAGTAGTTTCTGCGGGAGCTGCACATGGGGAACTTTATATTTTGTTTTTATAAACTTTTTTTAGGCTTCGTTCTTCTATACATTCGACGTGTTCAGAGTTTTTTTTATCTAGTAGTGTTTCAGTTTTTTATAATTCCTTTCTGTAAAAATGAAAAAAATTTTTTTTTATTCCCAAAATCTCACCTAGTGATTGAGAAGAGTAAAAGGGTTTGAAGAAAATTAAAGATTTCAAATGTAAATGAAGACTTTCGTTGAATATTTTTTATCTTTCCAATAAGAAAACGCCAAGAAAATAAGAAAAGTATTATTAATACCTATGTGTACTGTGCTATGCATTCATTACCCTAAGGGTTCGCGAAAAGGAAACAGCTGAAAGAAGACATTAAATGGGAATGCGAGACAAAAGCAATGAGCAAATCGCAAGTTGAGATGAAATTTCAGAAGCTCTCTCGAGATAATCAAAGTGACTTACAAAAAGAAAAGAGGCGAATCTTCTAATTTAACAGAAAGTCAGCTAAGCCAATTAAAAAGTAAAGCTCTAATTAAGTAACGTGTGAAAGCAAACAGTGTTCTGAAAATAAGCTGAATTCTGGAATTCATACCGGTAAAAAAACTGTATTTTGTATTTGGGATAAAAACTCAGACTCAAAATAGTATAAGGAAATTTATAGAAAAGCACTCAAATGTAAACACAATAATTAATTTTTAATATTTTTTTAACTTTGTGACATATTTAAAAATCACGTTACAAATGTTTCTCAGTTATTGCAAAGCAGTTTTCTAAAAAATTATTTTCAAAAATATGAATGCGAACATTAGTAAATATCTGATTGATAAAAACATAATAGTTTAATCGTGATTAAACCCCAGCCCCGAAGTGAGTTTTGTTGAAGGAGCGAAATTATGTTCAAAAACATTATGAGCGGATTATTAAGATTATATTTTATAATTATCTACAATTAAACGGTGGTATCTGATGCTAAAACTTTTGACATTCAACTTTTCTCGAATCTCATCGGCAGAGAAAAATTTTTCTGGGCCGTCCTCTCTCTGCTGATTGGCCAGGATTGCCACACATACGTAGACCGCTGCTGATGGCTTCAGGGCGATAACACTTTAATGTCTGAATGAATAATTTAATTAGGCACGGAGGGTGTTTCCTTCTTTGGAAATCCCTGTGGATGCGGTTGCTTCACTGCAGAATAATTCCTTCCCACAGCAAGTGGAAAATTTAATAGACCGCCGCGAGGAACAAATAACTGAATGACTGCTTTCCAGGAATGCTCGGAAATGATTTAAGCAGTTGGGGAAGCAGAAAATTCTGTAGAATTTAATTATTGAATCAGTTTTCCAATCATTTCGGGCCTTCCACTCGAAAATTGATGTCCTACCCTTGGGACTTCGAGGCAAAACGCTTTTTAATAATCCATACGGCGAAACAAAGGAGGCCGGTTTTCACGGCAATCCGCTCCTGAGGGGGAGAAAAGGGAAAAGATGGGGTCATTCATTTAAAACAATTTATTGTTCCGCGTCAATTACTTGACATCGAAATAAATATAGATTTTTATTACTTGTAAGACATTCAGAGTTTGATAAATGGAAAATGGCGTCAATTCCAGCTATTATGCGTCAGTAATTTATTTTGCGGTTTCCTTTGTTTTCGCAAATAATTTACCGGAGTTTAATATAAATGAACGGCACTTAAATTTCAGTTTCTGGAGGCTTTTTTCACAGCAGCGAGCTCTGCTGACAGCGTTCATCTGTACATCATCTTTCCTTTTTTGAAATTTGCCCTGTGGTCTCGCGACCACCGCTCCTTTTCGAAATAGAAAAAAAATTTCACAGTTACTCACCATAAATCAACTATATTTTTACCTTTACCCTTAAACTTAAATGTTAAAATTTTATTTATAAAATAAATAAAATGGTAGGACACGCAAGAGAAAGAAACCATACAAATTTTATCTATAACGTTATGATTGGAGAAATGGTCACTGGTTCGATCGTTATTGACACAAGACTCTTCTGTGTTGAAAAAGTTGAATTTTCAGAAGGCGGTAGTTTGATTTTATTACTCTGAGCGGAATGGATATGGAACTCTGAGCCTGTAAGAAATCGTTATGGTTATTAACATCTGCAGAAGTGAAAGCTTTTTCTGGAAGCGCACCTTTCTGGACTGTCTTAGCCTCCGATGTGCTGCAGCGCTCCGCAGGGTGGGCTGCGGATAAGAATGATGAAAGGTTAAGAGGAAAACGCTGTTGGAATTCGTAATCCAGTGCTGGCCGACTGTGAGGAGAGTGGCAAACAGCGTACATACCTTACTCAAATTTTAAAAAGCTCTCGTTTCGCTTCATGGATTATAGATATGTAGTATAATGGCTCGGATGTCACTGTCATCACTTTTAGATTGATGGCTCAAGTTCTTTACGATTAATTTCCTTGCGGAAAAGTTTTTGAATTATTTAGAAAGTTTAACGCTTCGCTTATTCTGCTCCTTCCCTCCTCCCTCTCCTCCCCCTCGGATCACCTTCGCAATCGGGACGTCATTTTCAGAAAAACTTGTGACATTTCTATTGCGGGTTTCCATTGGAAGGGATGTGTTAGGGTAACCTTATCTGTTGGCAGGAAAAGTTTTCAGTTCTGGGAGAATTCGAAGAATGTGTCACGTACTTTCTCCGGGAAATAGTTGAGCTGAAGGCCTTTTAGATTTTACCGCCCTTAAATGAAATGTAATTCGAGGTTTTTGTTTGTTTGCTCGGAGCTTTCGAAAAGTTTTTTCATTTGCAAAACCTCTCACATTTCGTGATATTCAAGCGAAAAGTATTCGCGAGGAAAACGTCCAATTATATTTTCCCGGTTTTATTTATCCTTTTACCGCATTTTCTGGAGTTTCCACCAATATGTTAGCGTCAGTTAATTCGTGTATACCGTAACTTCTCAGACAAAAGGTGATTCAGCCGCAAACTGTCTACAGTTTGAAAGCGAAATTGCATAAAATAGTTTTTTTGTCTAGACTTGAATCTCAGAACGTGAAAATCATTCAAAACATTTGCAATTAGTCTCCTTCTTCACGTCTTCTCGTTCAAATATTTTCCCAAAATTTTTAGTCCTACGTCTAAACTAGGCTTTAATGTTCCGAAGAAAGTTTCACCACTAATTGGGGATGTGAACTGTAGATGAAGGGGTGAGGAGATCATTTGGGTAACTGCACCGGTGGCTTTTTTTATGTATCTATTTTTGAGCATTCTCAACCTTGCGGGTTGGCTTTCCATTTTATTCAAGATTCTGCACCGTCCGGGAGGTTTTTCACCAAGTTACTATTATTTCCTTCTACCCGTGACTGCAGACTTTAATAATGAGATTTACAGGCATTCGTTTTTGTAAAAAAAAAAAACAAAAAAATTGCATAACGAGAAATTTTTATAAATAGCAGCTGAAGTTTTAATTAGTTTAAATTAGTTTATTCCTTTGGGGAATGCCACCCGTACCACGAGAGGCAACTTCTCATCGGTTAATAAAAAATAGTTCCCTGCACGGCAGACAATCCCGCCATGCAATTATTGCTGTGGAAAGGTGGAAGGAATCTCTCAGAAACGGGGATTGAAAGATATTTTTAAAAAAACAGCACGACTTCTTTAAAGGCTTTTCCTTAAATTTTCACTCCTCTGAAAAGTGTGGATATTTTCCAGGCGACACCGCCAGATGACAGCACTGGACGGCTGCTTTATAAATAATTCGTTCGTTCCTCGACAGGTGGTGGAAATATTTTTCTTTTCTTTTTCTTTTTCTTTTTCTTTTTCGCGGAAGCTTACATAATCTTTTCGAGAACGGCGTTACCAGAGTAACGCTTCCCACTTTTTAAACCCTTTCCCTCAGTTGGACGTATTATAAATTGAAATTTGATTGACAACGTTTCTGCTTCCCCGGATTTGGTACCGCAGAGGTTTTAAGTCCTTTTTGTTTTCTTTTACTTTAGTTTTGTGACTTCCCAGTATGTTATTCTGTATGTTATTCTTATTTCAAACATTCAGAATCATTCTTTTTGTATTGTAAGTTCTTACAATGTGAACAAAATCAGTTGTCTTCAGGGCGGTACCCTCAGCTGTTGGCCAACTTCGTATGCAATGCACTCCGGCGTCTTCATCCATCATTCCTGATTCTCCAGAGATATGTTTCACGAGATAAAACGTTTTATTTCTTCTGGCAAAACCGTCTTGGAGTTTTCCCGCGCTGTCGTCAACAATTTTTGACCAATATGATTGATGGGAAGCAAACAAATTTATTCCCATTTTGAAACTTTAGAATTTTTCGACTTTCTCATAATGTGATTCAATGCTTAGAAGTGACCGGCCGATAGTTCGGCGGCGAATGCATAATAAAAATTAAATTTTAGTGATTTGGACAAAGATAATACTAAAGATCTGACGATTATTTACAGTTCAGAAATTTCCTTCAGCGGTGCTGTTGATTATTCATATTTTCTTTTAAAAAACCGCGTCATTTCAGAACGTATAAGAGAGAAAAAATGTTTTTGTCAGAATTTTTTTAATTTATGTGTTCTTTGAATTCGTGCCCGGTTTTCAGTATTTAGAGCTTCAAATTTAATGAACGGGAAAAGTGACTTTGCCTAAAATGCTTTCGACGCTGGCAGAACCTTTAATCACGCGTTCTTTGTTATTTTCTTTACATTATCTACTCGCATTCTCTCCTCTGGTCTGAGTAGATTTCTCTCAGATGGGAGATATTTATTCTACATGAATAGTTTTCACTTTATTTCCATGTATTTCACACGAGCATTTTAATTCCTGCTGGAAAAATCAGCTTTGTTGAATAAATAAATCCAGGGCTTTTATTTTTAAAAATGCAGTTGAAACGAATGCGAGGGTTTTCCTTTCTACAAGAAAATTTATTTGATTCATTAAATAATGAGAAAATTAGCTCAAAGAATTGGCATTTTTAAAGAAAAATAATTAATTTGCGTAGGTGGAGTGAGAGTTTGTTGAGGCCTCCCCTCCCGTCCTCCCCCGAACGGCCGAACGCTCCTTTCGCAAAGCGTTCAATGAAAATCGAAATTAGTCGCTTACTGTTTGCCTTGGTGACGCCGTCGTCGTCGTCTCAATCGCATGCTCGAACTCAGTCTTCCGTTCGTCCCGCACATGCTTGCTGTTGTTACCCGTTCGCACTCCTCTCGGCTTTCGCTCCCGGTTTTCCGATGAAAACTTCACGTGGCGAGCAGTCAGGCACTGGCAGGGCCTCACATGAGTAACGCGACATAGTTGTAATTGTACAGTTATGTGTGAAGTGATATTTGGTGATGGGATTCGGTGAGGGCATTTGCGCAAGCGCCCAAACATGCGTTGGTCGCGTTGTTTCCTTCCCTGTCGATTCTTTAGGGGAAACCCAAGCATGCCTATTGCCCCGTTCACGGAGTCACCCCCCGGTTTAATTAAAATGTTTCACAGAGTAATTTCATAGTGTCTATATCAATAAGCCAATTTAATAATGCACTAGTAATAAAAAAATGAAGGGAAATAATCAAGCAGAGGACGAAACAAGGCATTTGTTTCGGTTCGCGAGGGTTTAAGCAATTTTTTGTTCTCCTCGAACAGATGCTGACAATGTTAGTGCGAAAGGTTTATTTTTAGTCCGAATGTATTTTCGTTGTGCCCGGTGTAAACATTTGAGCTTTCCGATTTTGTTTGGCCGCCGGCAATGAGAATATTCCAAGAGAGCGACGTTTGGGGTTGAAGGCTGCAGAATTTTCTCTTAATGTACGCGTGTGATTCGTTTGCCCTGTGGTAAGATCTGCCCTCTAACTGATAAGCAGGCTGTCAATCTTCAATTGTGATTGTTTGGTTTATATTCCATCGAAAGTGACCCCAGGCCTAAATTGATTGACCAGGGGATAGTGGGAGGAATCCCGTGACTTCTGAGGAAAGCTTTTCTAGTTGCTGAATCTATGTAGCAGTGGATAATTTTATTTTTCTCAAAATTTGGGGTTTCCCTTTCCAAAAGCGCAATCTTTCATCTTCCAATCTTCGAGAAAACTGCTTATCAGAACCGATGTTTTCTTTCCTCGGAGAGTGTAATTTTTGAACGGTTATGGTTTATTGTATGTGACAGTGGAACTTTAAAAGGAGTTTTCAAAAGTACGAACTCATTTCAGTCATTCGATTTTGAAACCTTTGTCCTTCTTTAAAGGACCCTTTTCTTCATTTCTCCGAATCTCTGAACAATCCTTTTTGTTGTTATCTTAATAAATTCGACGTCTTTGTTCTCCAACTCCTAATTTTGAACGCGTTGTATAAGCTTCTCGGGATTGGGCATTGTAATGGAATCGGTGGCAGTAATTTGGTTTGAGGAAAAACATTTCCGCCTCCGTTCCTTCATCCCCCTTCGCCCCACCCCGTGGCCATGGAAATCAATTACGTGGAGAAAGTGAAAAGCCTTGAAACAGTTTTACGGATCTGTCGTCCCCGACATTTTTATTTAAAAAGTAGAAAATGATTTTTTCCATGACCTGTGGCTCAATGATTATAATCTAATGTTGGTTTCATATTATAAGAAATTCTTTTTTCAACCTAATAAATTAATTCAGTATTTGGGAATGCGTTTTCCTTTAAAAGATATTCATTTGAAAATCATTATTTATATGCGATAGGACTTCTTAAGAAGTGTTTCGTTGCTGGGGTTCCTTATGTTGCTCCTGTTCGCAGAAAAGGCACTTTTGCCTTTTCACATAAATGGGTAATGAATGTAGAGATTTTTTGGAAACAGCACTACCGACAACGACTGAATTTCGAGCTTCCCCGGGGAAGTGAATTTTCATAAGGAGCAAAAGGCGGAGCCTCTATGAAAGAGATGCATTGTGCTTTTATACAAATAAAAGCACCAACAAAATTACTTAGTATTGGCGTGACAGTCACAGAGCGTTCCTACAGTTGCTTCATTGCTTAATTAATTCCCGCGGAACGCATGCAATATCGGACTGGCGGAAATGAAATCCGGGATTGATTCCGACAGGAGGTGGCCCCCCTCAGGTGAGGCGAGAGTGATCGCGAAGTGGGGTCCGAGGGGAACTGTTTCCACGTGATAAGCACTCAGCTGTCGGAGGTGCATCAAAATGATTGACTGGGTGTCCATTGTGCGTCACTCGCGGAGACGGTTCTCCAATTACATGTACTCGGTGCCGAACAAAGTGAGGAAGAACCGCAGGGTGAGGAGGCGGCCGAGAAGCAACAGGAACGCGAATGAGCGGTGCTCGTCTTTCCAATGCGATTGCTGTTGTCTGTCGCACAAGTTGCACGTGAGTAGGGGATTCGTGTTGGCTTTGTGTGCTCTTTCGCTGTGGCAACAGGTGCTCCGGGTGGCTCCACTCTCTCCTGACGCTGTTGTTCTTTCTGTTTCGTTTTTCGTGTGGGCCTCCTTCGCTTTTTGTTTTCATCTTTCCCTTTCCTCTTCGACTATGCCTTTTGTGTAATGATATCTCATTATATTTCTTTTTAACATTGCTTTCTATGGTTTTATATTGTTTGTAGGCGGAAATAAGCGATAAAATTTTCCTTGTAAGGGTTGCCAAAAAACAGTTCGTGTTTAAACTTGAAACAAAATTATTCATTATTTTGTGATATTCAAAATTGATTCGATCTCCATTACTCTCCCAAAATCGATTTTCAAAGTGTTCTAAAGAGATTGTCGTCTTCGAGACGTTAAAAATTAAAAGAAATTGTTGGAATTTCAACGGAACATTTTCCTGTAATTTATGAAACGGAGAATGTTTGAGCAAAACTTGAGGCAAAATGAGCAAATTTTTGGCATCATAGCAGAAGTCATTAAATGATAATTAGCTAGCAAGGCCTCAAACCTTTTCCGCGCGGTAGAGTTAACGAAGCACTTGAGTTGACGAATATTTTTCCAGCTTCATTTTTTCTTTTTTTTCCAGAAAGCCCACTTTAATGGCGGTGGAGAAGATCTCCCGCCACCCCCCTCACCACCCCAGGTCACTGAGATAACAGCCCTCGACGGAATTCCTCGTTCTGCCACCCCTTCAGATCATATAATCGCCCGCGACGGCCTCAAACAGGTAAGTCAGCTTTTCCCTAACCATCTCCACTTTAGATGTTCCACTTGGGGGTTTTGTTAAATAATGAAATTCCCCAGTGAGAGACTTTTCTCACCAAGAATACCTTTCCACGGGTGAAAAGTTGTAAAAACTATAATTTCCTCCTTTGTTTCCTCTTTGGATGTCTTCGAGTATCTTCGGGTGTCTTCGCGTGCACCCCTCAGGTGTAATTCAGCTCTTGCCCCAAAATGTTTATCGCCGTTCAGAGACTAAAGCATGGACAATGAGGAGAATTTGGAGATGTTCTCGGATGAAATTTCTTTTACATGGGAAATGCTGATCTTATGCATTTTGCTGGAAAATCCCCGAATCGTGCTCACTGTCACTTGGCTGGTGCTCTTTCATGACCGATCGCGGGGAATGTGGGAAATGGTTGGGAGGAAGTACGGCTTTCATCACATTTGAACGCATTAATTTCAGACGCATATGCAATACAGGCGCCGCATAAATTATTAGTCTTTTATCCAACTTGAAAAGCATTGGTTACGTGACAAAACAGTGCGTCGTCTGATCGAAGAATCCACCGCTTGCCCTATTTTAATGGAAACAGTGCACGAGTTCGCAGTTTTGAGGAAATTTTTCGCAAGCTAATAATCATTAATGAAGTCATTAGGCGCTGAAGATGTTTCAAAAACACGAGATATTAGTGCCTCAGTCTCTGATAGAAAGAGGCCTGCTTAAAATTAAATTCACTGATACAAATTAAAAATTTGGAGCTCCGAATAACTATAAGGAATAAACAAACTAAATGAAAATGACTATCTGTGATTCATTGCTTATGAATTGGAATAGAACTCATTCGGTTCATTTTTAGCCTCCATTTGTTTTCAAATGCATCGTTAGGTTTTATAAACGAAACCAAATTGCTTAAATGAAAAAAAAATGGTTCGACTGCTCTCCGATAAGGATCTTTAAACCGTGGAATGAAAGTTTTCGTTCCACATGGAGTTCAATCATTACTTTGCGAGATGGTGGACAATTTCAGAAGCTTCTGTAAGTCGGCTGGTGGGAATATGGAATTTTGTCCACCAAACTCGACTCTAATTTGAAAATACCCTTCCATTCTAATATATTTTTGTCAATGCTTCCTTTCGTGTCCAAATGACTTGGGGGGACAATTACGTGTCAGTAAATAAAAATTATGGGTGGCAATTAATAAAGACAAAGTGCAGGCCAAAACGGAGCAGTGCGAGGAGGGGAAATCGTAAAATCTGACTAAGTCATTTGTGTTTCTATTTCCGATTCAAATAAACAAATCGAAACCGAAAATCTGTGGCGTTGCTTTCTGCGAAACCGTTCGGTTCTATTTATTGTCGTAAAATGAAGTAATAAAAGAGTTTCAAACTGTATTTCTTAGGGTAACATTCGGCGTATTGGGGAGTGAATTCGCCTCTCAATCGCAAAATTGAAGTTTTTCAGGAGAATAAAGACAATAATTGATTAAGAGTTACTAAAGTTACCATTCATTCATGTTTCTCTCTTAAGTTTATCATACATTCCTTTCCCTCATAAGTTTTCCTTTTAATTTGTCTCTTTCCCTCTGCTCGTGTAATTAACACAAGCCACTTCAACTTTTAATGATGTCCTGCTCATGAAACCATTTGTTTAATTTTTTTATGGTCGATGTGGGGTCCGGTTAAGCGCGGGGAGTTAATTAAAAATCATTTTGAAAGTAAGCTTTAATTCTGGAGTTGTTTCACAAGATTTTTCGATAAAACTTTTCTTTGTGCGATGTATTAGGTATTTACTTATTTGTATTAAGTAAATTTGTTAATGAAAATTCCTCAATTCTCAAAATGAAACAGAACAGGTTGACTTATTTTTTTCGTTTTTAAAATACGCTTCCACTCACTGTAGATCAGCATCATGACCAAAAAGAAATGAAAAAAAAAAAGTAAAAACTAAGTTTCATTGTAATTAAAAGTTTTTCCAACGGAATTACTAAAAGACTGATGTGTCTTTTAATAAGTTGCGAAAATTTTTAACGAAAGATTACCAAATGATGAACACGTGGTTGATAGATTACCCTCAAACTCCATCTATTTAAATTCCTTCACACTAAAATTTAACTTTCTTTCCAAATGCTTGCGGAGTTACTAATTAGGTATTAATCACAAAATTATCACCAGTTCGTTCGCAATAAGACTCTTAAGTGAAAAGAACAAACCAATTTTATTAATGACATATTCAATGCAGTCGGGAATTGAGGATTTGAGTTGAAAGAAGATCGCAATACTTATACAGGATTTCATGGGGAAGTTGAAGCCCAGTTTGAGTCCTAGCTGAGTAAGCTCTTGCAAGCTGAATTCATTGATCGGAGAGCCCGAAAGCGATAATGCGAAGGGCGGCAAGGGTTCCATCTGGCTGCGGAAGGGAGAAGTACGCTTCCTCCAGTTGCGCTAATTTGGATTTTTTCAGCAAGTCCTCGCTGCTTCTTCGAATTAGCCCAAATAAGCAGAAGAGGAGTCAGGACTTAGTCAACTAGAGTAGCGTTCCTCTATCCTGTAGGAATCACAGTCGACATCATTGTTATTAGCTGTAATCTTGATCGAGCGTTTTCATGAATATCAGTTTTATACTGTGTTTTATACTCGTTACCCGGAATTTGGACGGCTAATTAAAAATTTCGTATATTATCGGCCAGATTTAGTTGTCGCTTGAGAAGGGCAAAGTGACGGTGTTCGGTAATTTAATTACGATTTAAATTTCCAGCTTAAATTTAAAGTAAATTGTAGTCAATGTAAAAAAAGATGGCTGTATAAACGGTAAAAAAAAAACTCAGAAAAGTTACGAAAAAATAAAATTTTGGGTTAATGTTGAAATTAGTTAATATAATTAAAAGTTTAAAGTAATTTTAGAACCCAACAGTATAGTCACAGAATAAACAGTATAATTAGAAAAATGAGCTTAATATTTTAAACATAACTTCTCAAATGGGAAAGGTCACTGCAGCACAACTGAGAGATTTATGTAATAAATATTCATATATAATACAGAGCAAACGCATAAGTTTACATAAAAGTATAAATAATCGCGAGTCGCAATATTTGGAGTGGAACAATAATAATAAATATAAGTCACAAGAGAAAAATAAATAACACAATTGAGGACACAAAAATGCAAAGGATTATTTTAGGTGAATATTAACACTTTCCGTATTGCAAATTCTTTGTAACTTTCACTCTCCGATGCTTCAACAGTTAATCAAAGGTTAATTTATTTAATTGGGTTTTGAAAAAACTCCTATATTTTTCTTTCAGCAGCAGCTTTTCCTGCTCTCTTTTAGATAACTTCGTCTTTAAAATTTTTTTTAAATAAGATACAATTATTGTTACACTCGTCATTCTTCCTTAGCTTTTGGGACATAGTGATCACAAATTTGAAAGACATTCCAATTCCCATTTGAAAACTCTTTCGTTTTTGAACTTAAAATCGCTGCTTGCACAGAACACCCTGTATACTTTTCGAAAAGCATTCCTTCTCCGCCATTGATTGTATTTGACATCATTTATTTATGCATCGATTTCCCGTTCGGTTACAGCTTGAGTCGTGCGCTTTTTTAATTTTACATGAGTCAGAAAATGGGTCACGAGCTCATGATACAAACACATTACGATTGTATTGCTATGATTAGTTATTTTGCTGCCGTGTGATTTCTCAACAAACAGCCGTTTTTGCCTCTCGACGAAAGGCAAAACTTTTTTCTTATTTTCAAATCGGTTCATTTTGCAGAAAGCGAAAAAAAGAATGTTTTTCCTTAGTCGATTTGAATCAAAGTGCCAAACTTTGGCAGGTTTCAAGTGCTGGAGAAGTCGGATGGTGTGAAATTTTCAAATAAGCAATAAGGTATTGAGAATTTGGAATTTGCCTAATAATTAATTTAATTAATGTATACTGACGCTCATATTTTTTATAAAACATGTTTTATAAAATATTTTCTATATTTAAGAAATTTTATTTATTTTATAATTGTATTATTTATAGTTATTTATGTAAATCATATTTATTTTATATACAAAATAAAAAAGTTGAGCAAAAATCTAAGCAGGTATCATAAATCGGAAACGAAAAAGATCTTTACTCGAAATAACAACTCAAATGCACCTTTGTCTGGAATTTGTTTTCTCATTTTTTGAAATTTTCCCCTGACACGGCTGTGCGAATGAAAATCATTGAACGTTGATGGATTTTTTCCACTAGCTGACTATTTTTGCTTCAGCCAAAGGAATGGGTGCGTTCTTGGGGAGAACTTCTTCTATGATTTGTACTTATCTCTCCCTTAAAGCTCGCCGAGGGAAAATCATATTATAATATTTGTAGTAGCGGTGGAACACTGCAGAGGGCGTTGCGACGCGCGACTTCATATGTGTTTTATCGTTATAAGTGCGGTTTCCGTCCGCGTGGAGCGCTCGCGGGGCGAGCTCTCGGTCCGAAACTTGTCAGCAGGGGTGAGGGCTATGCCCAAGAAAAAGGGGTGGAATGTGCTCGCTGTGCCCCAGGCCCAGAAAGTCGTCTTCGAAAAAATTGGTCCGATTTGACTCCGTCGTCGACACCTACTCCATCTCGGAATGCCTTGCAAATAATGCACAGGAGGTGGGTATAGAGCAATTATTTATTTGTTTGAACAGTTTCTCCTTTTGTGGGAGGGAGTGAATGAACACTTCTGATAAAAGCATACATAAAGGCCTAAGAAATATGAAAATTTCTGTAATTCTTAATTGATTTGCTCATTTGCGATTAATAACAATTTTTTGAATGACGAAAGGTTTTTATGAATCATTGAAACCTAAAACGCATTAGTGAATGCATCATAATATATTCGTGAAAGTTTGAAAATCCCATTCGCTGAGAAAGAAAATTGCTGCAACTACAAAAAATAGGGAAAGAGATGAGAATTGAGAAAGGAAGAAGAAACATAAATCTCGCTTGGAAATTTTAGGATTCCCCGTCCCTTTTTTCCTTCAAAAGAATAAATATTTTTTTCTGTGGATATAGAAAATGGAAAAAAGTAAAAAAATTGTCGAGCATTAAGACAGCTTTATACCAAAACACCTAAAATCTTGAGCACCGAACGGGTTTTTCCTTGGGAAAGTGCCTAAAAAGCTTTTTTCTTTTCCTCTTCCTCCTTCGAAGTAAGTGACTTGTAAGAGTCTTCATTATCAACTGACTGCTGACGCCTTTTCCGGTCGTGCTTTCTCTAATGAATTTTTCCTTTTGCGTAAAAAATATAAGTTTGAAGCGCTAATAAGCTTTTGTTTCGCGCTGGATAATAATTTTGTAAAGCTCTTTACTTTTTCTTTAATTTCATAACGCTCCTTTCAATGCATTACGTCACAATTAAATTTTTTCGCATTTCTCCTATTAACTTTGCACACCAATTAGTCTCCAATTTATCAATTTGAATTCCTCTGTTAAAATGAAAACCTCATTCCCGTCGTCAATTCTTTCTATTTCCCATTCAAATTGATAAACCTTTGGCGAAGATTGCATAACTAAAATTCATATTCAATATTTCACAGTTATGGTGTTTTTGTTTGTGTCTTAAGAAAATAAAGAACTCATAATTAAGAGGGGGGGGGGAGGGTTCAGTTGTACTTTTGCCTCATTTTCAAATAAAATAACCACAGTTTCTGAAAATGATGTTTCTGAAACAAGAGTTTCTTTAAATTGATTCTAAGCTTTCGCAGTTGTCAAATGGGAAATAAAAAGCACTCGAGGCTAAAAACGAACGTTCAGTTGAAATTCTAACGACACAAGCGGTTGTTAAGGTTCTCGAAACTTCGGCAAAGCTGTCTCCTTTCAGCTGATAGCAATTATCTTGGTGTATGAACTCGACTCTGAACACTTTTATTTTCCAGCAGTTTCTAGTTTTTCCTATATTTTTAGTACCGATTTTTCTTCGTGCACTTCCAATGTTAATCCAGTCAAATTAGACATTCAAAATTACATGAATGCCTAAGAAACTGAAACCTGGTGAAATTGTTCAGAGCATAATTAGACATAAAATGTCAAAAGTCCTCAAAATCCGATGTCGGGGAAAAACTAGCGCGGCTCAAGATCAAAAAAATCGGGTCAGACAAAAATTGCAGAGAATTTTATTATCTACAAAAAATGTATTAATACTTTTCTTACTGAAAGCCACCATTTCTGAGATATAACGAAAAATCAATTTTTTGACCTTTGACCCCCGCCATTCTTTTCCGACATCAGATTTTTGAGAATTTTTGGCATTTTATATATAATTATAATGTGAACAATTTGACCAAGTTTCAGATTGTTAGGAATTTATGTAACTTAACCTCCATTTTGAGCTTATTTGACTTGACTGTGTGGAGTTTGAAGGAAAGTTTTTCCACCCAAATGCTGAACAAGTTTTGGTAAAAAATCTGAAAGTTTTATATGAGGTTACTGAATATATTTGTACTGGTATTTGAACCGGAGAGTGCAAAACTACTCTGGAGAATATCGAATTGAAAATGAGAAACAATAAATCATTTTGCGATTCCAGAGGTTCCAATTGCTCAATCCCGTGTTAGGAATAACTGTTCGAAATATAAAAAATTATATTTTATTTCGCGGATTTTCCCCGCTTTCGAAGACCATCGAAAAGTCTGCAGTTCGGTGAACATTTCGGATTCAAAACTAAATAAAAACACGGGAAAATACTTTTTCCTGCGAGTTCATAAGGACATATGCCAGCGCAAAATCCCCGGAGGGATTCCTCAGAGTGGGAAAGCGTTCGCCGACGAAAGTTTGTCCGCGAAAGTGGCAGAAGAAAACGCGCGACCGCGTCACGTCTACGCGGGCTCCCGTCAGCGGTGGAAGCGTTCAGTGCCGTGTTGACGCTCCAACGGGAAGGAGTCGCCATCCGATTCCTCGAAGCCTTTCCCGGTTGCTCGGGGGTTTTTGTATTCCAGTGAGCGCGGTCACCCCTCGGGTTTTCGACTTTTCGGTTTGCGCCCCCGCCCCGCTCCACCCTGTTGATTGATAAAGGGGAGAAATTATTCGAGATGGCCGTGGGGTGGCCATTTCAAATAATTTCTCAATAACAAGAACCACCCTCAGGGAAAATTGACGGAAGGGGTTACGGTGTGTTTTCAGCTGTTAAAACCCGAAGTAACATTTATAAGCAGACGATGCTGACTGGTGGTTTGCTTTTTTTCTTATCAATTAGAAGCTACCTGTATATTTGCTGACTGAGACGTTTTGGGATTTTCCAGAGTAGGAAATTAGCCGAGGATCAAACAGATGTTTGGAATGGTTTCCTCCGGCGGATGGGAGAGGGGTTATTTTGCGGGAGTTTTTCAAAAGTGTGGTTTTGAATGGGCTCATTAAACTTGGTGAGATTCTTTAAAATTCACGACATCGGCCTTAAAAACCGCTAAAATAAGGGATGAAACGAGTTTTAGAGTTGAAAAGTTAGAAGCTCGGGGCGGCTTAATGTGATTCTCACGAAGGTCTGGTGTCACATTCAAGGATTTCTTTTGTTGGCCCTCTCAGGGGAATAAAGTTCCACCACACCATTGACCATCGCCTTTGGCGAAATATGTGCAGTGAATGACGATTAGCAACTGCAGAGGCTCCCACCATTCGAAAAGAAACTTTCCAAGTGAAACTGTATGCCGTTTCCTTTGCCGGATTTCAGAGTATTCATTTCATGAAATTATGATTTTTCACGGAAGATAAATCTCGGAACAAAGTGAAGTCAAAGTTGTTCATAAAATGTTAAAGAATGAGGTGGGGGGGGGGTTTAGACCCATGAATTGAAATGGGTCATTACCGAAAATACAAAAAAATCGAAAATGTTGCCATTTCTTATAATACCTTAATGTGTTTTCTGAGTAAGTAGTCTAATGTCGCAGGTGTGGAAAAGCGCCGAGACGAGTGAGGAAAGAAAGATCCAGAGTCTTGGATGGGTTTTTGACAGCTGCATTTAATTGTGAAGTTCAAATCGATACTTAAGCTGCTTAAATCTCAGGTGTGACGAGTTGAAAGTTTGTTTGATTTCTTCTCTCAGTTTGATGACGTTGATGTTGTCTGGCGGACTCCCAGAGGGACAATCAGATAAACTCTGCCTTTGTCCAATTGCAATTTCATGAGCTTTTTGAAAGCTCTCTCATTTTGTCGCTCTTTGCTTTGGTCCATCGAGTGACAGCTTCTTCAAGTGCTTTTGAAGAAACTTTCCTTTGTTTTAAGAGTTGTATTTTCTGCTGCGTTAATACTGCAGTTCTTATGTTGCTTTGCTTTTGCTGTGTGAACCGGAGCAAAACAATGGAGATTGTTACAACGGGTTTTATTTTCTCTCGTGGAGTTTTTGACTCTTTATAATTCACTTAGCTTTTTCTTTTGTAATAAACTTTTCATTTTCTCCTCTCCTTTTTGTTTTAAACTTGCCATTGCACTGCAGCACTGACATGAAAAATTTGTTTTCTGCGGCACTTGTTAACGAAAATTTGAGCTGGGGAAGACTTTTGTAGATCCTAAGAGCGGCAATTTAATACAAACAAACAAAACTTGTTAACCTCACACTTCTTCCCGGAGGCGAGATGAGTTCGATGCGATGAATCCCGAATTAATTACCATCGGTAATTAGGGTTGGTTGAGGAGGTGATTAGGCAGAGGGCAATGAGTGGAAGGTTCAACAAAATAATTTCCAGGCTTTTCCCTCGAGGGATTGGAATGAGGTTGCCGGGTGAAAAATTTCAAACAGGTTTCCGATTGGAAACCTTTCCCACGCGTTTTAGTGCTCAATGAAAAATGCAAGCTCTCTTTGATCTAAATGGATGCGGTCTAAAGCTTCTTTTTTTAATTAATTTCGACCTCTGCTTCGTCAAAAAACCAATTGTGAGGAATCGGCAGAGATAAAAGGTTTTATATCACGAGGATTTTCAGATTACGTCCAGCGTTGACTGACTGTGTGGATAACAGCCAATAGAATTGTTTCTCTCGTAAATGGCAACTGGATATTTTTTTAGTTTTTCATTTCAAACATTTTATTTCGAAATGGACTTTAAATCTCAGTTGAAAACACCCGGATTTTTCGTATTTATTTACGTACGATCTTTGAAACGTAAACCCTTCTCGCCCTTCGCTTCCTTTAATCTTTGAACCGCCCCTCTTGTCCCTGCGATCACCGCCTAAATTTCATATGAAAGGAAGAATTGGCTTTTCTCTCAATTTAAACCGTGAAAATTCCTTTCCCTCCCACTCTTCTCTGAACCTTATTTAGTGTTAAAACCTCGCGGAATCTCGCGAACGGGAAATTAATCCATAGTGATAAAATCGTTTCCTTGTTTTCTTACTGGGAAAGTTTCTACAGCTATTAATCAGAACCCTTCCATCAGGGAGTTATTTTCGCGCCAGGAAAACGATGTCCTCGAATTTCATGTACAAGAAAATACCGGCCACCGACAAAATAACCGGTTTCAACGAGATCAGGCACCGAAAACTGAGGAAGTTTCGGATTTTCGGGAGGGCGAAGGTGTACCTGCTCGTCAAATGGCCGCATTTGGTACGTATTTCGTCCCCTTTCTCCCCTTAATCCTCCTTACGAAGATACTGTACCAACTTTTCAGGTTGTATACTGTCAAATTGTATACTGAAATTCCGAAACTGTTGAAGGGAGAATTAGTTTTTTTTCCTTAGAGCATGGTACTCAAACAAAGTTTTTTAATTAAATTCCTATCGAAGCGCTTTTCCGGAAACATGGAATCTGCCTACGTTTATCGTTTATATTATGGCTGACGTTCTCTTTTTGTTTAACTTTTAACCCGATGCATTGGAGATGATTTTTCGGGTGGATGGGTTATTTATTCTAAGAACTATTGCACCCGCAGGAGGAAAAAGACTTAAGAGTGAGCCTGACTATTACCTTTTCCTTCTCTGATTGTTTAACCGTTATTTCATTAATACAGACAAAACATTGTGAAAATGGAAGCGAACGCATGTTTTCGTCCCTCTGTGAACATAAATCTCCTTTTCCACGGTAATGTCTCTGTTTATGACAAACAGAATCTTATTTTGATGATTAATAGATAGTTCTTAAATTACATTCATAGAAATGATTTTTTTACTTTAAAAAAAACATTTTTGCTAAAAGCATTTTCTTTCGATTGATTTGTGCAAGGTTAAAGGGGGAAGAAACCTCAAATTTTCTCCCGAGAAACGGAGGAAATATTAGCAGAGAAAGAATCTGTAGAAAAACAAAAATTAATGGGACTCATTCTCGCTCTGTTTTTGTGCTGGAGTGTTTGCCCGGGGGTGGAGGGGGGGGGGAGGAGGGGAGGATGAGCGGGTTTTCGAAAAGGCTCGTCATTCAGGGATTGGCGCGTGTCAAAGTTCGGGGTCGCTGTCAGAAAGTAATTTTCCGGGCAGAGTTTGATTGATTTTCTTTTTCGTCAAAGCCTATTTAGTTTCCCCGATTTCATGGAAATGGAAATTAATATTCTTCCTCAAATAGAAGTTTTAATCAATTTCAACTTTCACAGTGAAACATTGATTCTTTTTTTGGGTAAAGGTTGAAAGAGCTTTCGCTCATCGGATCCGAAATCCTTGCCATTCGGGGGAATTTATTTGCGGGTTCTTTACGATTTCTCTATGCTTTTACCGCAGTGATGACACTCCAATCGGCGGTTCCCGTTGCAGTCATTAAACACGCTAATTATAAATTAGTGCGGTTACATTAAGTGAAGTAACACATCACTATGTCAGCGATACATTTTTCCCGTTTCATTCTCCTAAAAATGAGTCTCTGTTAAAAATTCGTGGCCGACGTAATCCTCCTCAAAAGTTTTATAAAAGGTTCATATCTAACAGCGGATTTGTAGAAAATTTAGTAAAGGTTACCTTAAAACTATGAAAAATTATTAAAATTACTGAAACAAAAGAAATATACAAAACTAACACCCGAATTGTACTTCCTGTGCACAGTGGATGGAAAAGCTCAAAAAAGAGGTCTTAAGCTTTCCAGTTAAGTTTCGGAGGGTGGGGGTGGGGGCGGAGAATGGCTTTACCATTAAATACAGAAGCTTGAATCCGAGCCTTATTGATTTCCCAAATAACAAATAACAAATTTATCCAGTTTTGAAAAAATAAATTAGGAGAGGGGAATAAACTCCGGAAGAACTTTTAAAATTGAATAAAACAGTCGGAGCGACAGTCAATTGCTGTGGACAACTGTCACAAATTAGACTTCTTACTTTCCTTTGTCTTCGGAAGTTTTTACGAAACTAAAATTCTCCGAAATGAAGTCTTTGAGAAAGGGCGAAATGTGTGCGGTTTCCCCCTCTGCCCCCCTCTGCCCCCCTCATCCTAACTCACTGACTTCGGCTTGTCTTGGGAATCATAACTCCGGTATGCGGCACACTGCAGCATTGAACTCTCTCAAGACGCAATCGCTGTGGAAACTTCACGTGGCACCTGCACTAATTAGCTTCGATTTCTCCCGCTAATTTGATGGAAGCACCGCTTTTTACTTCTTCTAATAATGCTAATGAGAATTTGTATTCAAGCGATTCCCAGGGGGGAGAGAGGGAGGAGTTTCGGTCTGAAGAAGCGACGCCTCTCTGAAACGGTTTAATTAGTTTGTAATCACTCTGATGAAGGTTAAGCAGAGTTTGGCCTCAACCCTTTCCGCAAGATATGTGTTGAACCTTTGAGAAGTAAAGAACAGATAATCTGATAAAACCCAATGAACTGATCTGTAAAAGAAGACAAAACGAAATATGTGAAGATGGTAAAATATGAAAATCAAGAGAAATGAGTAACGGTAAAGTTATAAAGAAACCTGGACGCTAATCCTGCCGTTTACTGTTCTTTTATGTTGTTGTGGTTTATTTGAAAGAGTAGAGTTTCGTGCGATTGCTGCTTTGCAGTGAAACTTCGCAAGCTTTCACGAAAATTTAATCAGCCGACCGGGAACCGGTGGTGGGTTTCAGGAAGTTCGTTCCTGTCCCCGACAGGAACCAGAATTAACGAGAAAACTCTGAGGCTTTGAGAAACAAACGGTGCGGGGGAGAAACGGGGAGAAATCCACTTTCTGATATGTGGAGCGATGAATTCGGAATTCAGTTTTGAGAGTTTATTGAAGATCGGATTTGGAGTCTTTTTTTCCTCGCCCAATAAATATCCAGCAGAAGGAATGGATTTATGTCAACTCCCTTGACGACGGTTCAAAAAGGCATCCTTTCTCTTTACTGCCGGCTTTGCTTGGCTGAAGCCTCAATTAACCGGGAGAAAAGGACAAAAATAAATCAAGACTAATCGGAAACAGAGAAATCAAATGTTGCCGGGATCCCCTCCCTCTCCATTCCTGGATTCCCAGGTAAGGAGGATTTTGCATTTCATTTCCATTCAGAATTTTCCTTTTCTTGAGTCATCAGTATTCTGCCCGGGGGTGAGATTCAAACCAAGATTTGTTTCGCTTGACTTCACGCATTGTCCTGTGGGCGAGCAAACAGTGCTGCTGTTGCTGTAGTCAACACTATGAGAACCCTTTTCCAGTGGTGTCACATTTCCTTTTAGTTGACGATGTTGGCCACAGTTTTGTCGGAGTAGGAAGAATTGCATCTCTCAAAAATCCACTGTAAGAAAAGTAAAGTGAAGTGGATTTCCCAACGGCAGAGAAATTATGTCAATAATAATCCGCTCACGTGAAAGCATGCCGAGAAGGTTTTTCACAAACCCTGGTACAATGACAGGAAATTAACGACAAAAACCGGAAAGGGAAGTTATCGAGCAATAAGCAAAGACGTCCAAGACAAAGAAACAAAGCAGTGAATGGAAGGAGCAGAAGGTTGAAAAAGGTTCGGGCGATGCCGAAGGCTGTTTGCGTTCTCAGCAGGTAATCATGAAATCCTTTTAAAGTTTAATTGAATTCTGGTGCACCCACAACGGAGAATCTCGGCCTGTTTACTGTGACCTTTTCTTTCTCGGGATCGATTCAAAATGCAAAAAGAATACAGAAAACGTGACCATTCGTTCAAATTTTGCAATTCCTCCGATTTCTACTGCTTTTCCTCCCGTTCCTTTCCATCCCGGAAAAAGGAAAACTTTCTTTCTCAACCCGTGAATCAGATCCGTCACGAGGAACGAACTTATTTGCGCCGATGTTTCTGCACAAATTTCAAATTCCGTTTTGTCAACTGCAAGAAAGAAAAATTTTCCACCTGCGATGAGATAAATTTTTGTTTACCTGAAGAAATGAAGGGAGGGGGCTCATTAAATATTTTATCGCCTTCTTTAAATCGATAATAAGACGTCAAATTCAGACTTTCTTAGTCAGCGGATTCCAACAAAACTTTTCATTGCCGAACAGACTGTTGCATGCTGGCACTGCT
Organism: Brueelia nebulosa; assembly: GCA_028293925.1. Classification (NCBI taxonomy): domain Eukaryota; kingdom Metazoa; phylum Arthropoda; class Insecta; order Psocodea; family Philopteridae; genus Brueelia; species Brueelia nebulosa. The sequence continues at coordinate 560,052 of JAQIBA010000007.1, read as the reverse complement.
TAAGGAGATCACAGCATTTTCTCTTGTATTCCGACAGCTTGACAAAGTTTGGCAAATAAGAATTGGGCTTTTTGCAAATGTAACCCTTCATTATATTATTCGACCACGTTGAAGTTTTGATTTTGATTTCCACCCTTAAAACGTCTCTTATTTTAATGTATTTTCTCTGCCAGTTTATTTTAGATTTTGACCTTTCAATTTAAGTATAATGGAGAACTTTTACAGGGAATTTTTGTAAAAACTCGAATTGTGTTTGGCAATAGATGGGGTGGAAGGAACTGTTCAGTCCTGGGGCAACGCTTAGAATTAAAATTCAAAGAAAAAGATTTAGGCTTTAAAATGCCCCTCCGTCCGCTTCCGGCTTAATAGGAATTTAGTTTATTGATTTTTAAATTGACTTTATTCTCGGCTGTTGAATTATTGTAAGCTGAGTTTGTTTTAAGCTTTTGTTTGAAAAGTCCGACATAGTATTAATAGTTGAGGGCATTCAAAAGCAAAAAGCTGTTGTCTTGACACATTCATAATTGAAGTTGGTTGACTTTCTTCAAAAGCGTTTGTTTGTCGGAAGAGAAGTACACCTACAGGTTTTAAATTTGTTTTTGTATCCCTCTTCGCTGAGAGCCGAAGTTCAAATGAACTTTGGAACTAACCCATTATATATTTAATTCACATTGATTTTCTATTGATTCCAAAACACCCCTTCAACAAATCGTTGTTTCCTTCATTTAGGGCCGAAAGACAACGAAGTTGAACTTCTTAGGGGGGAAAAGGAAAGTTTTTGAAACGGGGTTGTGTCACGTTCCGTTGTTTTGAGGTAAAATTTACTCAAATTAATATTCCAAATCACTTCCAAAAGTTCAAGCAACTTGTTTTTAACTGTGTCGATTCTGCCAGTTTGTGTTTGCCGGAAATGCTGAGAGTGTTTTTAACACCCGAAAAAGGGGTTGATTATTTTTCAGGGACTGCGGTGGAGGAAATCGAATTTCTAATAGGGGTGGACAGGAACTGACACTTAATTACAATTCCACCGTCATCCCCGTGATAATTAATAACGGCTTCCTGGAATGTTATTTCTCCGAGTCGGGACGCGTTCACCGCAAAATGGGTGTGCGCTCTTTCCCAAAGCTCGAATATTCTTTTTTCAATTTTCCCTCGAACCAAATCTTGGAATGATAATGTAAAATGGAATTTTGACTTTTTGTTATTTTCCGGAGGGCAGTATCTTTGAGAGGGGAATTTTGGAAAAATGAATTTCCACTCCCGCTTCTCAAGGGGGAAGGGATATTTGGTTGTATTGACGGTGAATGGCCGCTATTAATCACTTGGTTTTTCCATTAAGCATCCCCGAGCTGTCTGATGTTTAATAAAAAATTCGAGTCGACCCGTTTCTTGTTTGTCTCTGGAAGGAGGGACAAGAAAATTTCCTCTCGAGGTTCAAGTCGCAGTTAGAAATTTAAATGGGAGAAGTTTTTGTCGGTCGGACACCATGGCACTTAGCATAAAATTACCGACAACAGAATGAAAAGTTTATTTGAAATACATCGAAGAGGCAGGGCGGTTGCTTAAGATTCGGGAACACCTTTTTTTTCCCAGCGAGTCCCCATATTTTGTTTCCTCTCCATCTCCAACAATAAAAAAAGCTTTTAAAAATTTTGTAAAAGGATATTCATAAATTTGTCTCCCTCCTTCCGCCTCCCTCCATCCATTTTATGTTTCTTGAAAGTTTTACTTTTTTAACCGCTGAACAACTTTCCACTGACGTTGGGCTTCTTTCTGTTTCAGAGCAGTGACAGTTGGCAGGGACATGACAGCGATCAGGTGAGTTGTCCTCTCGAATGTGCTTTAATGCCGGAGGGAAATGGGAAGGAATTGACAGAAAGGGAGGTTGTTAGGGGTTGGTTGTTCTCAGTTATAATTAAAATTACGGGTCTTTATTTAGAGCCCGTGCAAGCATCGTAATTGAAAACGCCCAACTATATTTTAGAGAATGGCTTTTTGAAAAATTAATGAAAAGGTTCCCAATATCGAGCGTTCGGGAAAACAAAAATTGGGGCCGGTGATTTACATTTCAAAGAAGTCAATTCTCAAAAGTGTTTGGGCTCGGAACAATCCCCAATATTCATAAGTTTTAAACTCATCGAATTCTCTATCATGAAAAGGAAGTTTTCCGATTGAGGGGAATAAGAGAAAAGAAAGCAAATAACCTTTCCAGTGAAGAAACAATTTCTGGCCACCGCTTTCAAAGCTTTCATTGCAGTTTGCGAAGTGACCGACCGAGTAAAAAGAGAGAGGTGAGGGAAAGAAAGCTTTCAATTCTTTTAACGGGAAAGATTTTCAGATGACAGTAAACGTGAAATTAGCAAATCCCTTTTACTTTTCGTGAGATTGCTCCAGTGCGAAGTGCACGAGTTCCCCTCGGTAGATTGAAATTAGAATTTAAAGTTATTTAAGTTTTAGAGGGGAGTTTTAAAAAAATAACGAAGAATTATATAAAGCTTTTTAGAGGAACAAAAAGCCCAGCCGAATTCTCTAACTCAGAATAAGTGAAATGAGAAAATGGTTTCTGTATTAAAAAGTGCTCAGACAAAGTACCGCCATAGCAGTGATTCATTACACTTTGTTGACAAGCCACCACAGTTTATCTGGTGACTTTTAAAACATCCATTGCGGCGCCGGAATCTTAAAAAAAAAGTGGCAGTGACAAATAAAGGTGGTCTTTGCCTAATGGTTGGAAATTCCTTTTCTGCAGCAGAAAGAGAAAAAGCGAAGGGATTAATTTAGTATAGCTGAGAATCACAATAGTGCATCACAGTCAAAAAAAGTTGGGAGCTCCATGGCTCTTTTTTAATTAACGACCATGTAAATGCGCCCACGTTCGTTAAAAAAGTTACCGGAAAAGTCAATAAATTTCTGCGGAAAGAAATTTATGAAATTTTCAAAAAAGGTCTTTCTTCACTCCCAGCGGTTGCGTTTCGAAGAATGCTCTGGAGACTCCAGAAACGCAAACTTTCTATTTTCGCCCTTTCGATTTAGAGTTGAAGTGAAACACGGTGATCAGAAAATGGTCAGTAACCGTTACCAAAAGCGGGAATTTTGCTAAATGAAAAAGCAGTTTAAAACGAGTCTCCTGACATCCCCTCGATCAGCGCATCTTTTAAATGTCTGCCAACTGCAGAGCACTCCCTCGACATGATTTATTCGTAATTAGAGAACACATGAAATATTCTAATCACTAGCGGCTAAAAGTTTTAAAGGTGATAAAACAATTTCAAGTAGACATCTCCGCATTTTTTACTTAATCAGCGCTATAAATACATGCCCAGGTTTTTTTGTAACCCTTGAAAAATGCTTTTACACATATTCCCCCTTAGTGTAGACTGAGGGTTATGCGAAATGCGCTCTCATTGTTTTTTAGGCCATCGAGTGACATTACGCATTCAGCTGTTTGGGAGTCTCAGATCTTATTTTCCTTTCAAAGCTTTGCTCATTGGGCTTTCATTGAGCAGACTAAGCAGATAACGGTCCTCATCTTTTCTGTTCCAAGTACAGGAAAACCCTTCCCTTTTCGTCCTTCTTACAACAAGCACAGGCACTCGGGGTATATTCTTTCCCCGGTCCGGCTCAGGGATGGCCAACCTACGGCCCGCGAAGTCAACTTTGGCCCCATATTATCAAAGGTTGGCCATGACTGACTTGGAGCTTTTCTCAAAGCGGTCCTCACGTCGCGCAGTTGGCGGACGAGACCCTCGCGCTCTCCGCGAAGACTCGCCCGCGTCGGACGCACTCGAACTCGGCCCTGAATTCGTTTGTGCGCATGGTCGACGAGAGGCGAGCGTTCGGGAGTTTTCGGTCGTTTCCGCCGAAGCCGGTTATGTGCCTGACGCCAGGCCATTTAAAATTGAGACGTAAGCAGGCCTAGAGTGTGACAATCGGTTTATTTATTTATCTCGAGCTAGAATATTTGTGAAAAGGAGCACTAATCGGTGTTTTCCGCGGTCAGTGTTATCCTCCTAGTGTTAAAGGTTCAAGGAGGATGTATTCGTGTTTGTGAAAACGGACGAGAACGCGATTCATGACGAAATTCCAGGTACAAACAACTTGACTTCGTGGCTGAATCAATGTGGGAGGGTCTTCAAACATGGCGGCTGTTTTACAAGTTTCGTTTGTTTTTCTCTTTAAAAAAAGCTCTTGTAATTCCGGCTACGGGGTTATGTTTTAAATTAGACGACATTTACTTAAATTAAACCAAGAAATACCTGAGTGTGTTGCCCATGAAGTGAATCCCTGCCTTTTCGGCTTTGAAATTCACGCTTCCAATTGGTTGGTTGAGCCTGCCGCCAAAAAAATGGTGGTCGCACAGTTTAAATTTAATGTGGGTTTCGTGTTTCTTTTGCTGTATTTAGCATACGCATGAGAAAACTAGATAATATACTTTGCTAAATGTGCGGTTTTTTCTGTAGGGGTGAATGTTCTTCGGGGGTTTGAGTGATCTTGAGGGCAGTTGACCTCTTTCCCTGGGCAAGTGACTTTGTTTACTGTGCTTGTATATTGACAGGTGTGTGTTTTGAATTTCATGCGTTTACTGAACTCTCAGGAGTTTTGGGGTTGACTATTTCTAGTTTCCCTCCTTGGGTTCAGTTTCTCGGTTTCAATTGATACTGAATGGAATGAAGACAAAAAGTTTGCACATACGTCAGTGTGGCATTGCATTAAAATTTTTGCAATGTTCTGACACCAGAATAATTGCTATGTGAAATCCTTTGCTGCAATGACTGAATTTAAGCCGTTGCATTTAATTGGCTTACGGGAATTTGTTTTTCAAAATTAGATTCACAACTGCGCTGCTATTCAGCTTCGCTGAACTGTGTCAATCAGTTTTGGATTTGCGCCGGTAAATTATCATGAAAAACATGTCTAACTTACCCCGAATTTCTTCCTTCCATCAAATCTGTTTATCGTGTCTTCACTATTCAAATTTTTAGGAATCGGGACATTCCTAAAATAAACTTTATCGCTTCGTGTCACTTAAGCGAGAAAGTGAATGAAAAGCAAAATTGATTTTAGAATTGGGAAAGCAAAAGAATTGGCTGCTTTCTCAAAATTTGACAATTCGTAAGTTTTGATGCCTGTCATTTCTTTTTCTGGACTCCTTCTCCACCCCTGTCATTACGAGACTTTGGATGTGTTTCGTAGTTGAAGATTTCATCAGATGTTTTACTAATTCCTTTGCCGGAATCGGCCTCACACTCTTCATATTTAGTATTCGTTATCATGCTTTTGCATCGAACCTCATTTATTTCAATATCCAAAATAAAAATTCAAAATCGGCATTCGGCATTTTTAGACTGGATTTTCGATTTAAATAATCATACGAATCGATAGAGGGTCCGTTCACTTCGTTTAATGTCCTATATTGAATTTTATGGATGCGCATTTCCGGAATGCGACAGTTCCGATAACTTGAAATGTGGAAAATTTTTTTTTTTTGGGGGGGGGGCAGAAAGATAAGGGAGTGCCTTCTAGGCAGCGAAGTAAAAATGAAATGTAAATGGCTGAGAACGAAGTTATTTAAGCCTCTAAAATAAGGGCTTAATTATTTCAATTGACTGCACGTCTATATTTATCAATTATTGAGCCATGAATCAGTGATGAAAGAGTATTGGTTTTTTCAACTATAGCATTCCTTAGAAAAATGTAAAATGAACTGGATTTTCATGGGATATTTGGTGATAGATGTTGCCCTCACTGAAATAATTCCTGCGCAGAACACAGTCTCTAATTTTTGAAAACTTCTGCGTCAGTGGGTTGCTGAATTTATAATTAAAACACATGAACGTGATATACTCAATGAGGAGTTTTTAATCTGATAAACTAAGGTAATGTCTCCTAGCTCTCAGCTGAGACCTGAACTACAGACTCAGAGCAAAAAAACTGCTAAAGTTTTCATGAGAAAACCAAACCTCCCTACTCCCTGCCTTAAGTTCAAATGCACTTGAATTACTTTGGTTTCTAATTAAAAGGCAGAGAAGCGGTCGATGGCTGACAGCGCCCTTCAATTGATTGATATCGTGGCTCTGACATAGTGCTGTGCTGCCTATGTTTCAAGTTTCATGGGCGCTCTCATGCTGCATTTGCCCATGTGAAGTTCAAGGTTTCTGTGCAGTGGCAGATGATTTGGTTCAGCAAATGGTTAAAAACAGTTAACCATTCAAATTATTTTTATCCGGATTTTATTTATTATTGGGCTGTCATTTTGCTGCAAATAATTTCCTTTGATTATATCGAAATTATGATTAATGTAATATTCATTCCCAAGGGATAATAATATGCGAATTTATGTACCATAAAACGGGGAATATCGACACAATCTCTGAAAATATTCGAATAAAATACTTTCGTTTTTATTCGCACCAGAAAATATCTCTTCACACTTCTAAGTGCTCTTGCAGTTTTCTCTTGAACTTATCCAGTTCTAATTTTCTCGGCACAAGTATTTTAAAGAATGCATGCCGTTTTTAAGTAGTTAATTCCTGACCTGGAACCCAGTCAGGAACTGCTGCTGACAGCTGATGCATTTAGTTAATCTATCAGCACTCGTCTGCCCATCTCCCCTCCCGCGAGCATAACTCCGCCAGTGGTGCTTAAAGCCTCACATCTTCATTCAGCTCGAGAGTTATCATCGAAAGTATTTCTCTTAACTGATAACCATTTTTGGTTTAAAGGTGTTATCTTTTATCAAGATGTGGAAAGAGAAATGGTAAAGAAAATGCGTGGGGATGCACTAAAAATATCGATATCATGTGAAGTTTGAGAATTGGCAAAAGCAGTCTTTCTGTCTTTTTTCTCTTCTGTTCCTTTGAAATCGGTTGAATTTAAAAAATGACGACGAGGAAGAAAAAGCCCAAAGAACAGGATGGATTCATCAAAAAGGTTTCTTCGCTGTTTAATTTGGACACGGTAAGCCTCCTCTTGCTATCACTTATTCATTGCGCTTTCTTTCTCCTGACCTGAATTTGAAATTTCTCCCCCCCCTCTCTTCCGCAGCTTTTTCTTCCAGCATTTTTTCTGTGTTCAATTAGTAAAATTTAATCCGGTTGAAATCTTTTTTCTTTGTTTCGTAAGCTCAACTAATCTGATTTACCCCATCTCTTTCCCTCTTCCCTTTTTTATGAATTATTGCATGATTTCAGGCTCCTGGATTTCTTTCTTTTACAAATCCCTCGAATACATTCGTTTGCTTAATTCGATTAGTTTTTCATGAACCTCACTGAAGAATTGATTAGCGGAATAGATAAAAATGTAAAAGTGGATTTGTGAAAAAGATTTCAGATTCCTCTGAATTAAAAAATCCTTGATAAATCAGGAGGCGTTAGATTGTGTATTTCTAAAACAACCAAAGATCACTGCTATCTGTTACTATGGATTACTGCCAAAGAGAGATTACTACCTAGAGTCCATCTTTTTGAAAAGAAATAATAAATTAGAAAAAGTGTGGCAATTTTGAAATTCAAGGAAACAGTAAAGAGTCAAACGATGAATGCAAATAAAAAAGAAGGGTTGATGACCAAGAGGTGTAAATTTTAGGGGAAAATACTAAGATTTTATGGAAAGTGCCATTCTAAGCTGGAGGCAGCTGGGAAATTTAATCGAAAATACAGCAAACTCTATTGTTTCCAGTTCCAGCCGTGTCTGTGCTTTATAGCCTGAGCTTAAACATTCATTACACTCCGCGTCGCCTGGGAAATTATTTCAGAGAGATCGCCGGCTCATTTCGTTGTTCTTTCTTCGTACTTTCCCAAGAAATGGCCAATGCAAACACAAAAATAAAAATTTTTTAAATTGTTTATGTTTTTATTTACGTATAACTTTCTCTGGAGTTTGACAACAATAAAGAATTTTTCAGTTTATCGTCGCGTCCCCGCCCCCCCCCCCCCACCCGAAGTCGGCTTTTAATCTTTTTGTTGCCAAGACGTAACTTTAACAGTGGCAGTTAAAAGTGAAACAGAATTATTTTCTGAGAGAAAATTAATTTGAAATTTTAAATCCTAATGCAAAGAAACTTCAAGAAGTATGATTTTTAAGAGCTGAGGGTCGATAAGGAGGTGGAGAACGCAAAGAAAGAGATCAATAGAGTCGAAGACAGCAGAAATCCCGGTCATGGCATTCATCAAGACAAGCTACTGGCAATCTGTTATTTTTACGCTCGGAAAAGTCTTCGTGTGAAAATAAAGATTTCAGGAAATCAATTGCTGAAGTTTGAAGTTGAGAACCTGGATTCCATTCAGCTGTAGACATATTAATAATGTCACTGCTGAGGACTGACAGAGGGTCACAGTGACCCGTGGGTTGCGGCTGCCAACACCAAATGCTCCTCGAGTGACCTTTTGGGTGCGATACTTTGCGGGAGTTTGAGTAGTTCGTCTCAATCGCCATCCCCAACCCCGAACTACAAAGGACGTCAAAAACAAATTTCCCACGAATGGATCATAAATCAAAAACCTTCCTCCCTCCTTTTTCCCTCACTGGAAAAATCATGGTGTTTTATTCTTACAAAATTTAACTCTTGTGATTTTCACACCCACAAAAAGGGACGGTTCGCCCTTATCAATAGATAAAATGCAGATTTTTCCTTTTCCTCCAATTCAGCTCTTTTTCATAATACCTATTTTTTAACCCTCGCGGATTTCCCTCCTGAAGAGACTCCATTTACTCCCTCAAAAAACAAAATGTTCGATCTGGGCAAAAATGATCGCGGCCGAGAATAAAATAACCCTTCATCGATTAATATTTTTTTGAAAGCAGTGGACGTTTTGTTTACCCGCACAAAACCCCCTTCTCGGCCACCTTCCTCCCTAAAGATGTCAACATTTTCCACAGCTTTCCCCCTTACTTTGATCCCATGTCAATCTTGGCCATTGATTTATCGGGGAAAGGCTAAATTTATGTTCTCCTGCCTTTCGGTAACTGAGGGAAAACGCCGAAGGGTTTTCGAGCTTTGTGGACGGTGCGATTTGCATTTCTTTCAAGTTGCCCATAAACAGCTTCAAGGAGTTTAGTCTGCTCGAATTCTCTTCCGTTAGCTGCTTTACCTTAAATAAAAGTTTTAAATGAAATTAGAGTTCATCCTTTAGATTTTAATAAAAAATGACAAAAGTTGCAATCTTTGAAGATGACTCCTTTTCGAAAAAGAATCCCTCATAGAAATTATTCCCTTATCTCGAATTGCCCTCAGTTTTCCCGGGAAAACAGAGGCGAGCTTTGAATATTGGAATATTTCACTTGAGAGTAGATAAGGAGATTTTATGTGAAAAAAACGGGAATAAGTTATTGAGTGTAGAAATGCGGATGAAAAGGACTATTCTAGGAGTAGCTACAATAGATGGGCGCTTCCTCTCCCTCCGGAATGCGTTTTATAAATCCGAGGGTAAAGCTTTTCTTGTTTGAACAATGCCAAATAGGTTTTGAAATTTATTTTGTAATTTTGTCTTTGTTTCAACGTGGAACTTAGAAAAGGAAGTTAATTCATTAGGGTGAAGTGTTGTTGTTTAAGAGATGTCAAATAAGTTGGCCGTGAAATACGAGATTCTATCGTTTAAGTCACCTTAACTTATTTTTGAAGAAGAATAGAGTTAAGAAAAAAGTGTGCGATGGGAAAGGGGAGATATTTAAGTATTAAAAAATATAATACCGAAATAAATAAACTTAATTTCCTACGGCACCAAAGTTACTGTTCTTGGTTTGCCCTCCACGCCCACACTCCCTGTGCCCTTTCACCTTTCCCCTGCTAAGAATTTCAAACCTTAGTTAACCTCTTTGAAAAAAACATCGCCCTTTGGATGTCATCCCAATACATCCTGTGCAGAAAACCCCAGTTTTGTTGAAGCTCTTAGGGGTTTAAACTTGCAAGGGCTTATTTCCTTCCCTTTTGCGTAATAAATGAGGTTCCGATTGAAAACATCCGCTCCTTCGGGTGTTTCATTTTTTATTTTATAATCCCACTATGGAGGTGGATTTTGTCCTTTTATGACTCAAAAAAGGTGAAAGGGGGAAACTGGTGCTTATTTCTTGAAAAGGCGGCGGGTTTTGGGCTTTTTTGAAAATTCATTAATTCACTTGCTTTTTCTTTTGTTTCTGATTATTTTCCTCGTATGGAAAACCTTTTTTCCCACCACAGAGGGGAAGGGACCGCAATTCCTACCCCTTTTTCCTCCTCTTTCCTGACCCTTCGCCTTCGCCTTTTTCTCCTTTCTCCAATCCCAGCGAGATCTACCTTTTTTTATAATTCATTTCCGAAGGCCTTTTCACGCTCTTATCGAAACGTTTAAATAATTGATTTCCACAATTAATGGCGGATCCAAATTTATTGTTTTTTTTTTTTACTGGAAACGATTTCCGAACCTAAAAATTTAATTTATACCTTTTTTCTTTTCAGGCGCACACGCCTCTGCTTTCAACGGGCGATAACAAACATGTGAGTGAAAAAGACATATTTGTTGCTTTTGTTAATAGGGTTGAATAATCCCTTTAAGGGTTGTTTATTAGCGAAAAAGAAAACTATATAAGGAAATATTCTTTCTCCAATAATTATGTGAGGCATTATTTTCTTTTTTTTGTGGAGATTTGGTTCGATAACATCAACATCATGTAACTGAATGCTTTTCCTCCGAGAAACGTTTCCCGGACGGTTTTTACAATTTTATTGAGTTTTCCCTTTGATGTCTTAAGAGTTACTCCACAGTTTCGTTTCGCCATTTTGAGAAGAAAAATGTTGAAACCGAAAGGAAAAAGTTAAGCATAACGAAAAAGATTTCTATGCATGTGATCGTACATTTTAAAGAGCACCAAAGGAGGTTAAACCGTCGCATTCATTTTCCCGTAGAAAAGATTCCCTTTCGAATGCTTTTCTAAGGGAAGAAACTTTATTTCAAGAAACAGGAAGACCGAGGGAAGGGGTTGATGAACGTATACAGCCAAAAAAAATAGCCCCAAGGGAGAACTCCTTTGAAAATATATCGAAAAATAGAAACAAACTGAAAGAAAGTTTTTCTTGAGACACTGGAACAGGGGATGAGGGTGAGAGGGTAATAAGGGGCTTTTATTTTTGACGAGGGAATCGTTGGCAGTGAAAGTTTGCCTCTTAATTTCCGCAGGTGAACGGGGACGATGACTGGGAGTACGAGGAGATCATACTGGAGCGCGGCGGTGCGGGGTTGGGGTTCAGCATCGCGGGGGGGACCGACAACCCCCACATCGGGGATGATTCTGGGATTTACATAACGAAGCTCATACCAGGAGGAGCGGCAGCCGCCGACGGTCGTTTGCGAGTCAACGACACCATTCTCCAAGTAAACGATGTCTCTGTGGTGGACGTGCCTCATGCTACCGCTGTGGACGCTCTCAAAAGAGCCGGGAATCAAGTTAGATTGGTAAGTGGCGTTTAGTTTCCTTCTCCCTTTGACCTGTTTCAAGTTCCTCGAAGAAGTGAGCAACCTTCCCGCAAAAGTGGAAGAAGATATTTACTCCCCGCATACTTTTACGATTGAATCATGGCAACGGGTGCGACTTCCTGGGAAGCGGCAGTCTTATTTGCATCATATGCCCGTGCTCATAATAATTCGGGCCGAGAGGTAGTCTTCTCACATTGATTAAACAAATGGTAGTGCCTCAGCTCCTAATTGTTTTATTAGGGTTCGAGACATGTCCATTCGTTAGGTTGAAGGCAGAAACGTTACAAAAGTTAAATACGGTTAATGTATGCAAATGTCAGTAATTTTTACGATAATTGAAAGGTTCAAAATATGGGTATTAGTCGGGTACTAAATACCCCATTAATAATGAACTCGTTTTGTTACAGTACATTAGAAGAAAACGAAGTAGTAGCAACTTAAGGCTGGTGGAAGTAGAATTACACAAAGGAGCGACAGGGTTAGGCTTCAGCATCGCCGGAGGCATCGGAAATCAGCACATCCCCGGGGACAACGGCATTTATGTTACTAAAATCATGGACGGAGGAGCGGCGCAGTTGGATGGAAGGCTCTTAGTCGGGGATAAACTGGTAGCCGTTAGAACACCCGTAAGTAAGCTCATTCCTGACTATTCTCGCCGCTCTGAGTGAAAACTTGAGGAAAGCATCTGCCAGAGAAACAGCGTTCCCCTTTTAATGAGTTTTCGTTGACGGTTTCAGCACGGCGATAAGAACCTGGAAAACGTAACTCACGAGGAAGCGGTTGCAACGCTGAAGGCGACACAGGAAAGGGTGGTGCTCATTGTCGGGAAGCAGGACTCGGGCGTGATAGCGCCTTCCTCACTATCAAGTCCCTTACCGCGTAAGTATAAGTATCCCCTCCCGCCGAAGGGAAGCACACGAACAACAATGTCAAAATGGGATGCGGAAATCCCGAAAATATTTGACACTGGGAAACTCAAACGCCACCTGAGAAGAATTTATGTAGGAACTCTTGAATAATGAGGGTTGCCGCAGATTACCCTTCTTAATCTATTACTTTAACTTTCTTTAGGAGAACTAAGTTGAGGGCAACATGCGGTTTCTTTTATTCCTTTTTACAACACTTTGTCCCTCCTCTGATTTGTTTATGACAAATTGGATTTTTTAAAGCACTATGTGCGTCGTTCTGTATTTTTCTCCGTTCAGAATTTTGTTTTAACCCTTTGAAATAATCTGAAAAGACTTATCGACTGACTTCTGTTCGATATGCACGTGCAGGAATAAGCATAGCAAAATTGAATGCGTATTCCTCACATTGCGCCGACTGCAGAGTAATGAGACGTCTTTTGACCTCAGTCAGTGAGAAATGCTCACTCGCTCTGCTGTCTTCGTCATTAATTCCAAGATAAATTCTGGCAAATAAAAGATTATCATTCGGTTTCTTCTATCTTAAACCAAACTTCCTGTAAATGGACGTGTCATTTCTTTTCGGTTTCTTTTTCTTCGGTTTGAATCAATTTTTTCATCAGCTCGATAAATTTTCTTTAAAAAATGTATAAAAAAGCGTTTCTTCCAAAGATGTATTACGAAAACAAACGGAATAGAAAGAGGAAGAAAATATTTCTTTAAGAATTTCCTGAACTGTTTTTATGAGTTCCCTGTGGTTATGCGTTATTTCTAATTTTCAGAAATTGCCGAAATTAATTTGAGAAATAATTTTGTTTTTCTTTTTCATGGAAGCGCCTGCAAGTGAAAGCTCTCCCTTACCGTACCAGGAACCCCGAAACCTGAGCTCATCGATGGTCGCTCTGCAGTCGGCGACGCCTCGTGCTGTCAGCACTGAAGACATTTCGCGGTAAGTCGGAATATGTTTTTTCACTGAGGGAGGTGGAGGGAAAGGGGTTTCTGGAATTTCCCGGTGCGTATACAAACTGCCGACATTGGAAAATTCCAGCAGTTGCTTATGGGGAGAAGCGGAGTTTATTACAGAAAATTGCACGGCTTATTCTGCATTCTTTATTCGGTTGATGAGTGCGCTTCGCTGGTTATCTGTTTAATTAAAAATATGGAATACTCTCAGAGTCACGAGTGGGTAGGAAATGCACAATTTTAAAATTTGGAGGGAAGACAATATGAGCTTTATATTTCCCATCGTTATAACTGAGCATTTATTGGGGGGTTTTAAAAGAATGCCGCATTGAAGGAAGGTTTCAGAATTTCGCTCCTGATTAATCCAGGCACTTACGGACCTTTTGATTTTTTGCGGTTTTCCTCGTGAGGTTCTCCAAAAGGACAAATTATGGGTCTCTTTTGAGCAGACCTTTTCAGGGATTTTCCCCGTTGGACCACTTCAAATTCCAACCCTTAGCTCTTCAAAAGTTGGGTGATTTCGAGGTAAGTCTGGTTTCGATGTTGGCTTCCAGTTTAAGTCTCTCCATTTTCGTTCCGTTGTCCGCCTTTTAGTATCTTCTTAGTCTATTTTAACGGATTTCGAATTAATTATCGTAAATCCGATAAGCGCAGTTAGAGTTTTGAGAAAGGGTCTCAGTGGAGAGACAGGAACAGGAGGATGAAACCTGATGGTTTGCTCGCAACCGAATGAAAATTCGAGCTCGGGTTTATTTTCGAATTGGAACGTAGCTCCAGGGAGAGACTAAGGTGAAAGTTCTAATTTCTAAAAGTTAATGACCAAAGTATTAAGCTCTTGTTTCGGTTAGCCGAAACAAATGAGCTTGGACCGGAGGACTTAAACTCTAACAACAGAGAGCCGTGGTTTTGTAATCTCTTCAAGGGAAAGGCAGAAATGCGAAAAAAGACGGAGAAGGAGAACTGAACGTCAGAAAACCATTAAATTGGGATTTCCGGTAGAAAAGCGACACTACGTTTCGTTTCCGTTGTTGCAACTGCCTAACTCGCTTTTTGCAGGCGTTGTCTGTGAACAAAATTTAATATTGTACATAAAGCATGGTAATAAATAAAAAAAAGTAATTTAGACAAAAGGGATTTTAAGATCGATGGTAGAAAAAGAGAGCTGAAGAAAAGATATTCGTGCAGTTTTGAATCTGTGCACTAATGGCGGTCAATTTGAGGTAATAAAACCAGAGACGCGTTTTGAGTTTTTTTCTTTTCCTTACATCATCAATCTGTCGCCCCGAGGGAGATTAATGAAAGTCCCTGCGACAGTCTGACTTATGTTGAATGGGGTGCAGATAAAATTTACTTTTGTTCTTCGGAAAGTCTTAATCTTTCGGCTTGGTGAACTTTCTCGGTAAGTTTAACGAAGGCGCGAACTTTTTGTTCCCTTTTTTGTTCCCCTCCAAATTTTGAGTTTTTCCTTTTACGGTCTCTTTACTTCTCTTAAGATTTTTACTGAGTTAGACATATTTGAGATGTCTGGTGATCGGAAAAAAGTCAACTTCTTAGCACTAAAAGGATGAAATTAACGCCCTCTTTCACTCCATGCGCTTCTCTGGTGACGCTATTTCCATCATTTCCGGAAGTTTAATAAAAACCTCTTCCTTTTCTAACCTTGTCAATATTTTTCTTTCTTTTCCTCAGTACTTTTTTTGCTCCTTTTCCCCGTTCAGTTTGTGATTTTCATCTTTGGACGTAGTCATTAACTGTTCTTACTCACCTGCAGTTAAAATCTATACATCACTTTATTACCTTTTCAGAAGATTAGCTGAATGTTTGTTTTAAATTCTATTAAAATCAGCTCTTAGAAATTACCAAAAGCCTTTCTTTTTTCCGCTCTCGAAAACTTTGCCTTCAGCCGAAATTGCTTAATTACTCACTTGGCTTCTTTGCTAAGAACACAGTTGAATTCCAGCCAAGGAATTAAAAAAGGTGACAGAGCAAGTGTTGTGTCGGGAGAAAAAAGGGAAAGGGTGGAATTGGGAGAGTGCCAAAAGAGTGTTCTGATTGATTCCGAACCCAAAAAACCCTCGCGAAAGTCTCTTCGCACTTTGAGCTTTCCCGAAAGCGTCCCATTTTGTAATTTTCTCCGCAGCTAATATTACGTTAGATTATATTTCTTTTCTGACGTTTCCGTTTTTTTATTTATCCTTACCTTCGCTGAAGAAAACGCAGTTTTTTTTTAATTAAGCAGTTTCTCTGTCGGTTTTTTGGGTTTGTTCAAAATACTGGATTTGTGATTCAGGAATCCCCAGATTTACTTTCGTAACTTTATTAAAAAAGATAAGCTCGTAAAAATATTTGAGTTGAAAAATAATTTTTAGGCGCGTTCGTTTCCGAGAGGCACTCCTGGCGGACAGTTTTCCAATCAAATTGGTTTTAATACTTAAAGTTGAATAATTAAAGGTGTTCGTCCGACCTAAAAATTCTTCTCTTGCATTGACATAACATGCATTTGAATAATAGAAAACGGTTCTCGCGACCGCCCACGCTGTTGATTCCCTCGCAGGAATGCCAACCCTGCGTCAGGCACAGGTTTGGTCATTTCGCTAAGGTTTCTTTCTCACGAGAAACGTGTTTTGTGCGTTTGCTCAGGAAGGAGGTCAGCATGTGAGGGTGTCATCGATAGCGTTCGAGTGGAAAACAGGTTTCCACCCGCTTTGGGATCAAGTTCGGCTACTCATGGTAATAAATTTAATTTTGCATCTTTTTTGACAATTATTCGAGTTGTGGTCGAGGCCCCGCTTCACTTGTTTACCCCGTTCTTCCACTTTCTTGCGAGACTTACCATTTTTTCCTTTTCGCTTCGGCCTTTCATATTTATAACTTCACCAGTTTTTTGGTAACTTTTACTTTTCTCTTGGAAGTATGGATTTCAGCCAGAGAGAAATTGTCGGAGGCGGCCGTCCTCCTGTAACCGTCCATCTACCACGGAGGACCCCACGTACGCCACTCCTCTAACCGTGATTTTGATCGGAGCTGTGTCCCGATCAGATTCCTTAAATTGAAGTCCGCCTTTTTTTGTTGAGGCTTTTTTGGGAGTAAACGACAGCCCTGATATTAACTGCCATGTTGGGGCAGTCGCGGACTTAATCTTGTTTGCCATCTTTCTTTGATTGACCTTTTACTGGGTAAACATTTTGACTGTTTTTCTTATTTTTTATTTCACTTTCTTATTGATTGAGTCATTTGAGATCGAAAGGTGGTTTCGCCACTTTTAAAGAAACTCTTCGGAAACTACGCACCCTTTTTCGGGAGTTTACCGGATTTGTTTCTTGTAATGGTGATAATGATCAATCTCGAACAGTTTCGAAAGGTATCCAATTGCTCGAGAAAAGAAGATATCCCCAAAAGTCCTTTTAAGAATACTGAAAATTCTTCCACTTTATAATTGGACAGCTTTTTAGAAGTAACACCGAAACTAACAGAAATTTAGAGTAAAAGTATAGTTGCAACAAAAAAGAAGTTCTTTTTTAGCAAATGACGAGGACACTTGCGGGAGGCAATGATAGCTGCCACTTCCAAATATCCCCAAAGCTCCGAATAATTCATTCTAAAACGTTATTTGACTGAGACTCTCTTAAAGATAAAATTCCTCTTAATCAGTCACAAAATCCATTATGATAATTAAATTTGTGAAAGTGTTGACAGGACTTATACATACTCTCCACTCCTCTCCCCAGTCGATGCTAACACAATTGAAACACACCCACGACCTTATATGTCCAAGAGGGCACACGGGGCAATGGAATAGTCTGGTAACTTGGAAAGCCGACAGCCCCTTTCGAACCGGAGGAAAGGACCGTTATTTGCGGAGGCAACCATAACCGAGATGCTAGTTTGTTTTAAAGGGTAGCCATTAATGTTTCCTCTTCGCCTTAAACTGGCAGAGGGAAGGCCGGTTCTGATTTTAATCGCTACGTCTGGATTGCGGCGCTAATCTTAATTTTTCGTTAATAGGCATGCGAACCCGAATTTACGCGGGAATCATTATCGTAAAATCCATTATTATCGAGATCCTTATCGAGGATGCCAGAGTTCGCCAACTCAAATAGTCATCAATTATTGCACATTCGGCCCGGTTGAAAATGATCTCTCTCTGTCTCTTTCTCTCCTTCTGAAGAATGAGTCGAGCATTATTGAAGCGAAATCGGTTTCGTTAGGCCGTCTTCTCTACTTTGACTCACCTGACAGACCGAATCGCGGGTTAATTGTGAGTCCACTTATGGCATTCACCTAATTCTCCTCAGTTCGGTATTTCCCATGCAGGAAACGACCAACGTTTGTTAGCTTTTCTGGCTTCTTGACTGCTTGCCGGAACCACTGATTTTGGAATTGAACTCTGGTTATACTGGGAGGCTCATGGTGGCTTTGTAAGCGGAATGCACTTTATTATGTGATTATGTGATTAGTGTGTCCTGTTCATTACTCCGCTTCAATTTAATATTATTTTTCTTGTTTCAAAGTGCCGAATTCCTCTGTAAATAAACTCAACCGAGGACACGATGCTGCTTCGAATTCATAACGCCAGTTTCCCTCCAAATTTAAGGAGTTTTCTTTAGTCAGGAACGCGTTAAAATGATTTATATCATTACACCGTTCTGGGATCACGATTTTATTTATTATATTTAGTTGCTGATTTTACGAGGGTTGTATTTCCAATAATAATTGCTGTGTCATTTATTTTAATTAATTTTTATATGACACAAAGTCAAACTTAACTAAAACTGCATGTAAAAGTACCTAAAAATATTTTGTATGAAAAAGTACAAAAACTAAAAAATATAAATAAGTTGTAAAAACATAACTGAATTAAAAGTAAAAATTATTTATAATTCGAAATAAATATTCATTTCCGTAAGTTGATTATTTCCGAAATTAAAATTAAAGAGTGAATGGTTAAAAAGAAACTGAAGCGGAAATGCAGATGAAGAGCGAAGGGGTGAATAATGGTGCCACAGATCAGTCAGCAAAATACAAGAGGATTTCACTCAGTCGAAGGAAACTCATTCCGACAACAAATGCTCAAAATGGCCGACCTCATTACCCACAGCAATTTCTCAGCCGCCGTTCTCTCTCTCTCTCTCTCTCTCTCTCTCCAGCGCAGCATCTCTAAAATGCAAATCGCAGTCGTGATTAAGTGTTTGCTCTCTTAAGGAAATCGACACGGGGCTCTTCGCCGTTGGCGGTAATTACAACGGCACTCTTCAGGAGGTTCTTCAGGGCTGCCGAACCGGTACCTGCATCTCTTCCCTTCGCCCCAACGCCCCCAACGCCCCCCACTTCCCCCACCAGAGACGGACACTTCGCCCTAAAACAGTGCCGCGAGAACTCCTAAAATATTCCGCCTTTTGTTTATTTTTGAGCTTAATACAAAGCCCATTATCGTTTTGCCGTATCGTTATCTTTAAGCAAACAAACGCCCACGTGGCGGTGGTCAGCATCGCATAGGACTGACCTTTCGCTCGTTGCAGCTTAGAGCTGACGGGAACTTATTTCCCCTGATGAAAAAACGGGTAAACTCACGTTAGTCTCAATCAGGATCGACCCAAGACTTTTTCGGAATGATCGATCCCTGCAGAACAAACTCATTGAAACTTTGGTTCCACCACACGTGGCATTCGATATGAGCTTTGGGAAAATACCGCTGGATGGCCCTGATAAGCTGTTGAGTGAACGCAAGTGCATTGACTGTTTGTGCAGGGGGAGTTGGGAATGGTTTGGTGTAATGTTGTTGTGGCCGATTGGGGAATGGGGGGCTTTTAACCTAAAAAAATGTTAACTTATCTCCAAGTGACGTTTGAAAAATAATAATTTGTTCTCAGATAAAATTTTGACTCTTCATCTAACATTGTCACCGGGATGTTTAATTGCAGCTTGTTTACATACGATTTCGATGTTGTCTGCCTGAGCACTTATCTGACCGCTGATATCTCCTCGCTCGGTCTGTGGCTTTCGGTCTTTCCGACTTCCGCAGTATACAATGAAGTCTCTCTGAAATCTTTCTACTGGAGAGGTACGTGGAAGAAGAAGCAGACTTGGCTGAATTGGGTTGCCTTTCAACAGCAACATCGGAATTTGGTTATGGTCACCCTTCTTTTACACGACGTAAAGACTCGTGAGACTCAGACTTCTTTTGTTATTCTCGTCTTTATTGTTCTCACCCTCTGTGAAGTGACTTAAAGAATGGTGAACCCCTTTTAGGTTCTCCCTCCCCTCTTCTTCAGTTTTCGGTGCGGGTTCCGAGCGGGTTTGCAATCGAAAAGCCGCTGCCAGTTTATTAAGACGTGAACGAATGTGCGCTGAGTTTTTGTGATAAAAGGTTTTTATGGCTACTGAGCGTAAAATTTCTCATTTTGCTGAGTTTTGTTTTTATTGTATCGTAAAGCGTTGAAGTTTTGCCAGGATCGGATCTAGACGGAAGTGGCTTCCCGGTGTTTTTGGAAACTCTTACAAGCGCTTGAGCTGGCTGCAGATTGGTTTTATTAACAACTGCTTTGGGGAATGTTGCCACCCTTCTTAAGACATAACCCCAATCTCAACTTCGGTCTCGAGAACGAATTCAATCTTTCGAGGTGGCGAGCACTGTCCATCGAACGGTTTCTCTATATCCTGCAAGATTTCAGAAATATATTGCTTTTTAATAAACATTTGGGAACAAGAGGGAGATGGGGAAGGATATCCCGACATTAAAAATTTTTGAAAACATGCTCCTCGCTCGAAAGCAAAGGAAAGTGAGTCACGACACAAGGGTGAGGGGCTCTGTGTCACCGACATTGCATCGCAGTAGAAAATCAGTCTGAGCGAGTGTGTCGCCCCGGTTGGCAGGGCCGAAGGCGGCAGTTGAAGTGCGCGGACTGAACTCTGTTTGGGTTGTGTCGCCGGAGTTCGTTTCCATTTCTCGTGGCCTTTTGTCTCTCGAGATGTTTTTCTTGTGCGATTTGTAAAAATATTATCTTTTTCGCTTAATACTCTGGTCGACGGGTCAAGAACTGTTATAGTAAGCGTTTCGGCTTTTGTTTTTATCAAAACTGCGCCTCAGTTTAAACAAATTCGCATTTCGTTCACTCCCGCGCTCTTTCCATTTGGATTAATCACCCATTGACATTGGTGAATGGCTTCGGGGGTGGAAAAGGAAGAGAGGGTTTGAGTGTTTTAATTATAAATCCTCAGGTGGGGTTCATTAAAGAAGAACATTGGCGTGAAAATCTGTGATTTCGGGAAAGGAGAAGTTCTGGCGATGAGAAAGCTAAAAGCAAACTGCCCTGTCGATATTAAAAAAAGTCGTCCGGACAACCGCCAAATAAAGACAAAAATAATTTGTGCATTGTTTGAGGAACTGCACGGGAAAAAAATATGGAAGTCCGGCTTAATATTCTGATCCGTCTTTGTATACAAATCATATTATTTAAATTTCTTAGCCGAGCCATAGTTCCCGTTATAACAGCATAACGAGGGCATTCGCTGATTTAAAATACATTCCTTGATCTTTGGAAAACTAGTATAATTGGGGAAAATCTTCTTCGGAAGGGGAAAGCTTTTCTGAAGAAGCAGCAGGTCTTGGATTTTCTCTCCGAGACAAAGCCCGTTTTGTTCTTCGACCGTAGCCTCTCGTTCTCATGCAGATAATGACTTTAAACAAATGAGGGAGATTTCCTTTGCCAAATTAATTTCTGTTAGAATGCATGTCGACTAACGGTTTCCTCTTGGCCAATCACAAGTATTTAAACGAGTTGCAGCAGTCTTTTACCCTGGTTTGGCCCTCGCCCCATTATTTTTCCATCCATCACTTTTAGTTCCCTAAAAATCTTTTTCTAATCATGCATTTCGGACTTCAACTGAAAAATATCAACTTTTGCTGTTTCTGCAATTAAAAATTTCTTAGTAGGGAAGATGACTTCGGAAAAAGTAATTTACTGGGGACTGAATGAAGCTTTTTTCAGTATCATAAATGCCGAGAAATTCTCAGAAGCAACCACGCACTGACTTATTTCTATTTGATCGTTTGCTTAAGATAACTCGAGATTCGAGAGGAGATTGGCCAATCTGAGAACCCTTGCCTTACTCATTCATGTGAGAAACACACTTGGTGCTCCTGCATGGCAAATTCAATTGAAGGCATCTTCACCGCTAATGGTGCCAGGGTCGGCAGACATTTTGTTTTCATTGTATTGCAGAATAGAATTCCTTGAAAAGCCAAATCCTCTACCAGCCATGTGGAAAATTAGTAACCCACCATCGCCGCTGGCAGAATTTCCCGGTTGCCCTGAGGCGAAATCAAATTCGAAATTGATGGCAGTCCTCGAAGGCACCGAAGCCTTAAAAATGGCGGTGGTGTGTTTTGCATTGTTCTGCCACAGCTTAAATTTACTTTTTAAATATACCTGTTTTTACCTTAATTTCGGGACAACCGCACTCTTAAAATCCTTCATGTATGTCTCTTTCATTTAATTTTCTGGGCTTTGGATTCACTCATGCTCTCGAGAATCATTTGCAAATTATCTGAATCGCCAAAGCCAAATTCAGGAATTACGCTCGCCTATGTTCGGGCCGGCATAGTTCCTCCAGTTTTAAAATTGAATTGCAAAAGAGGTTTCATCGTAAGCTAAACATAAGGAACGAGTCCTGGAATATTTAATCGGTTTCAATTCCCTCTTCTTTAGTCTTTTCTCCATGTCGATAGCTTTTCCCGTTAATCTTCCTATTCCCGAATCCACTTTTCCCTTTTCAATACGCTTTTTTCAGTTCTCTCTTTTGACCTAAAATTTGCATGAAAATAGGAAACGGTGCCAAAAAGTCTTCTGCTTTCCTTCTCAGCATTTCAAGCCTCATTTACGCGCCAGATAACTGAGTTTCTCTCGCCTTTCCCTGCACGCTTTCTCTGCCCTAATAAAACCTACCCTTACACCACCTCTCCCTTGGCTAGAAAGTTTCCTCCGCTTTTTTCACTCCTTCCCGCAATGAGCGCACTTAAGACTCTCCTCCTTAAATAGGTTAATATATTGTTATGCGCCCACCCGAGTTGGAAAGAGTTTTCGCACTCGATGCTGGCGGGGCAAGGAGGGTCCCCGACGTGAAAATGACTTCTTTTTATGGTAACTAGAGAGTGCTAAAGAGACAGGCGCAATTGCTTCAATCACTTCCTCGCCAGATCTTCACTTATTATTTGGGTCTCCGCTCAGTGCAAGTCCGTCTTTCACTCGGCGGAGAGCGAGTGCGGGCGAGGCACGCCATTCGCGGACTGCGGCTTCCGATCGGGTGTACCCAGCTGACGATAGTCGAGCCTTTTCTGTGGCACGACCCCCTTCGATCTGTGGCCAGGTGAAATGTGGCCAGAGATTAAGCGCTTTCGTTTCGTTTTGTAGCTGATAAAGCCGGGGACATGTATGTTGGTTTTGTGCTGTTGCAAAGAACTCTGCGATGAAAATGTTGTTCAAGTGCTTCCAAAAAAGCGCCTGTGTGGAGCGGGGCGAGGAGGGGCGGGGACCGCTCAAACCCATTACGGCTTTCGGAAGGAAACTCCTGCAGGAAAAGCTGTTGTTCAGGTAAGATGATTTAGAGAAATTAAAAAGGAAAGCGTTTGGGGTTGAGGTTGGCTTTAAAACTTTATTGCCATCGCCTTAACGACAGCACTTTCTTGTTGGTTTCGAGCTGCTAATTCTCGATAATTTTAAAAAGTTTACAGAATCACTCTTGAATGCTTCCAAGATCTGTTAAATTTTGCAAATTTTTTCTCGGTGTGGTTTTAAAACGGAAGCGATGTTTTGTCTCACTCTCGGCCAGGATTAGGATCAGTAGAATTGCACGTTTTTATATTCAGACGCGACCTAAGAAAAGGAATCTTCGGCCTGAAAATCTCAGGAATTTATGCTACAATAAATGCGATTAATTGGGTTCCTCAAAATATAAATATCTATTTGAAATTTCGATTGTTTGTGAGGTCTTCGACTTTCTTATTTGTTGGTACCCCGCTGGAATTCAGGCGTCCTTATCGTGTTATTTTTAACTTTGTATCAGAGATTTTCCTTTGTTTTCTGTTTAAAATAATTTTTTCGGTTAATTTATTTTATCAATTTCTGTTAATTTATTCATTCCACTGTTCACTTTGTAAATGAAACTATTACGGACGCAGTGGATATTTGACAAGTGTGCCAGACCCAAAGAATGAAATTATTCAGGGGACAATTAAATTATTATTTAGAGCGCTAAATCAAACCAGGAAAAGTCAGACGAAGTTGAGTAAGAAGCAAAAACGAAGAAAATTCCTTTTAACTTTAACTTTAAAAATATGAAAATAACATGGAAAGAAATGGAAAAGAAAAATAGAACGAAAGAAGAGTATGAAAACGGTAAAATTTGCCTATCGCAAAGAAAATCCAAAGATATCTTTGAAAGACGCATAACAAGAGGAAAAAGAGTTGAAGCGAAGATAACAATAAATCTGAAAGCAAATCGACCATTTCGACTACTTCCCAAAAATGTGGCCAATGCTCGAGCAAATTTATCTGTCCCATGAAGTTTTCTTCCCAAGAGCCGCGTCTTCTGTGAACATCCGTCTGTCTCCGAGTCGGGCCTCCATTTTCCGTTGAATTCCTGGCCGCGGTCAAAGGGCGACCAGGTCCGATGACCCCTGATGTGTTCCCCGTCGAGGGAACACTCGGGGCCGTCACGCAGAGCCCTTGGCTGGGACACTCGGACAGAGAGAGCGACAGGGGATCCAGGTCGACCGGAAAAGTCACTCAAAGCTTAAGTTCTCGCACACACGGACCTGACCAACCTCGATTCCCTTGTGGTTTCTTTCTTTCTTTTAATGCCGTCAAAATAAATGGAATTCCGAAACAAGTCGGCCGGTCTGATTTGAATGCCGGCGTTGAAAAGTTTTGCAAAAGAAATTGGCTCGTGAGACGAGCAAAGGGAAAAGTAAACATCGATTGGTCCTTTGATTGGCGCAACGTGGGCTCATTCGTGCGTGATTTGCGCAGGTAGCATCTCAGGATAAATTGCTCTTGCTCCCGCGACTCCCCTCTCGACCCCGAAGAAAGTTTTTGTTTTTCTTCAGCTAGGTCAGGTCAAGGTTTGTTTTACGTTTTTAATGTTTAAATACAAATTAATGATGTGGCTTTGTTTGAGGGTTTTTGTGGGCTCCGACATTCTCGTCGGTTGTTCAGCATAGTTCAAACATGTTAATTGTGATTTATGGTTCCAAGGTTCGGTTCCTGCGTGACGTCTTATGAGATGTAAGTTTTCTACAGAATCTCTCACAGCTTTCTAAATGGGAACCCGGATATTGGGCACCGGTGGAACGCCTTTAGAAGTGATCTGGTTGCCGAGCTAACTTAATATTAAGTGGTTTTAAAGGTTTCTTTAGAAAGTAATCAAAGGAAGAAGGGTTAGTTCCTGAGAAAGTAAGTGTCGGTTGTTTCGAAAAGGGATGAAAGTGTCCTCAGTGAGGTAAGACGCCTCCACTTTGCTGACAAGCATAGAAACTGAAAAATTTGAGTCGAGGGCTAAAGTAACCATAATTACCTTTACCAGGTGACCGGACACCGCAAGAGAAAATAGTTTCGCCTACCGGTCAATCTTTTGCATCTCCTTTTCCTTCCAGTTTTCATTAATTATATTTTTAATTATTTCTCTTTGATTGGGTTCTTTTTAATCGACATGAAAGCCACGCAGCAATTTCATCTGCTTTCAATTTGAAACTTTTGTCACTCTCTTATCTTTTGTGCTTCCAACTCACGCCTCGCGGGGTTCACTTCCCCTTCCGAGGGGAGAAAAAAGAGGGAAATACAGGTGATTCTGCCTTTGAAGTTGGCTCATCCTTCGATCTCTCTCTCTTTCAAATTCCCACTGACCGTAATTCTCCAAGGGCCAATTTTATTTCTTTTTGTGCTTCACCTTTGTACCTCCACCTCCCATCTCCCCACTGCTCATCGCGTCCGCGGGGCGAAGTGGGAGACCTCCGTGCAGTGACATTCCCTGAGCCAGCAGGGATGCCTTCCAGCGCGAGTGCCTGGAGCGGGTGCGTGCGGCGGAATCCCGCAGTCTCCCGTGTGGTGATTCGGGGTGGAGGAGTGCGATTCTCTTTCGGGCGCTTCCCGAGGTGGGAGCCGGGGGTGCTGGTCTGGGCCCGTGATTGACAATTGGCAACGCCATTTTAATCTTAGGCCGAAGTGGTCACGTGCAAGTCTCTGCAATATTGGAAGCATTCGTGACCGGATTCGGCGATAACGTCGGGATTCCACAGACGAGAAACTAGGTTATTAATAACTTTTTTAAATATATTATAAACGCTTTCGCTGCCGGAAGGCATCTCGTACGTATTCTCTCGAACTGTTGGAGGTGTTCCATTGAAGATTTACCCACGGCCCCGAATAAGGAAACAATTTCACTGTTGAGCGAGGTGACTCTTTGTGCAAACGTTCGTGTCAATGAGCGTCGAATTCTTTGGGCTTTGTAAGGCGGTCTCGGCCTGAGAAAAAAGATTTATCTGCGTTTGAGATGGAAGTGCAAGAACTCCTGCCTGACTTTCCACCCGATTTGAAAAATATTCTCCGGGTAAAGGAACCGTTTAACCGTTTGGTCTTCGGTAAAAATACTGAAAAATACCTAAATACTGAAAAAATTGGGGTTTCTTTGTGGGAAAAAGTAAAGGAAACTTGTCAGGAGAATAATATCTGGCTGACATTAATACCGTTGAAAACTCTTGACAGCAAAATAAGGTTTTACTAAAAAATCGGCAACTGAAGGCTTTTTTCTTTTAGAATACCTGTTGTGTTGTTTGAGTTACTGTGACTTTGAGAGAGCACTGAATTGAGGGTGTGAAGGTTACACTAAAAAGGGAAATTCACCTTTCTGTGGTGAGGATGTTATATTTAGGCGTTTTTTTAAAAGAAGGATAGGCAGTGCCCGCCGATTGAGAAAGGTCGGATTGCAAGGATGTAATAGGTTTGATCAATGAAAAAGTGTTCTACAGCCAAATGCAGAAGAAACTAAAGTTAACTTCTGCTTTCCCGCAATAAGGGGTATTCTGCAGTGGTCTTGATCAGCTTAATTAATAACCTGCTGACGAGGTACATCTCTATAGTCTGCAAGTCTCTTTCCTGAATTCATCGCTCTGGCCAGTCCTGAACTGGCTGTTATATTCCTCTGTTGGAGAACACCAACTTCTTGATCAAGGAAAGGATCATGAGTATTTCTGCGAGAGGGCCCCGCATTGAAGTGGTTAAATAAATTATTTATTTTGTCATCGGCTTTTTTGTTAATTCGGTGGCGCTCGGCGAGACAATAGCGCTTTAATGAAGGGACCTCAAACATCTGGTTCGCGCACTTAAGAGCCGAGGGAGTGGGCCAAATGGAGCACATCCACTGGAATGTTAATGACACGAACTGGCCCCTCGTCAGTTTGTCTAGAGCCCCCCTGGAGCCCCCCTCGAGGGAGCCCCGCGAGTGACACGAAACATTTATGGAGTTGAAGTCTGGTCTTTTCTGCTCCTCCCCGAGACCGATTATTATTACCTCGTTTGAAATCGTCAACTACATGTCGAAGGGAATCAAATTGTGATGTTCTCTGTTCCTCAAGGGCGTTGGACAGTTCAAACAGTTCAGATAGTCCGACTCCGAGCTTTCAGTTAGGCTAAGACGAGAACGAGTTTATAAACTTTCCAATTTGCCTTTTTTAAGTATTAATCACTTCTGTCCGAAACCCATAAACGATAAAAAACCGTCTTAGTATAAGTGGAAAGACTTTTCAATTGAAAGCAAAAAATGAATTGCGTCCGCGTTTACTTTCCAACACATCGAGACTCGTTAATTAAGAAATTGAAAAACGAAATTGGCATTGTGGGCGTTAGCCCTGGCATTATCACAACTAACAATAACAGAACTGAATTACCGGTAAAAGATATTTGGGTGCGAAAGGGAAGGCTTTTATTTTGGTGAAATTTCAGTGGCAATTAACTTCAGCTTTGTTCTTACTCACAGAGGTGACCTTGAGCACCTGACGAATTCACGGTTTCTTTACTTCAACTCAATAGAAACATGTCATTCGATCGAAATCAGTGACGGTTGCCTTTAATTTAATTTCGTGAAATCAACTACCGTCTGTGAAGCGGTCAGTAGCAGCTGCCTCATAAAATTGCCGCTTTCAGTACAAAAACGAAGGCAAGAGGACCGCCCATGTCAATCACGGCGCCACCATTGAAACGTTTCTCCTTTTTCCAGAGAGGTTAGAACCGTCGTTCTGCAGAAAGGTGCCAGCGGGCTGGGCTTTAACATAGTCGGCGGAGAAGATGGCGAGGGCATATTCATCTCCTTTATCCTGGCGGGGGGCCCCGCCGACCTCAGCGGCGAGTTGCGGAGGGGCGACCAGATCCTCAGCGTGAACGGGATCAATCTCAGAACGGCGACACATGAAGAAGCCGCCCAGGCACTGAAGGGAGCGGATCAGAGCGTGACCATTGTCGCGCAGTACAAGCCAGAGGAATACAATAGGTTCGAGGCGAAGATCCACGACCTCAAGCAGCAGATCTCCCAACAGATGTCAGGCACATTGCTGAGGACGTCACAGAAGAGGTCGCTGTACGTGAGGTGAGTGGGGGGCCGAAGTGGCGCCGCATCGAGGCCCCCACTGAAGAGGTTGTCTTTCCAGAGCTTTGTTTGACTACGACCCGAACAAAGACGACGGATTGCCGAGTCGAGGGTTGCCCTTCAGCTATGGGGACATCCTGCATGTGACGAATGCGAGCGACGACGAGTGGTGGCAGGCTCGGAAAGTGCTGCCCTCGGGAGATGAGGAGGGGATGGGGATCATTCCATCGAAGAGGCGATGGGAGAGGAAGCAGCGGGCAAGGGATAGAACCGTCAAATTTCAAGGACACGTGCCACAAAGTATGGATAAGGTAAGAGCTTTCAACCCTTTCCCCGCGCTTCCACCCTTTCCCTGGCCTCACTCATCTTCTGTTGTTTTCTCGACAGCAATCTACTTTAGATAGAAAAAAGAAAAACTTTTCATTTAGTCGGAAGTTCCCGTTCATGAAAAGCAAAGATGACAAATCGGAGGATGGCTCTGATCAAGAACGTAAGTTTTAAATTATGTGAATTAATTAACTCGGAGAAAATTAGTTAATTAGGAGGAAGCATCGAGTCAGTTGGAAGAACGGGGTCCCGATCGAAAGTCACTTAAAAAGTGAATTTCTCATCGGATTGGGCCGTTTCCGCAATTATCTGTTATTTTTGGCATTTTTACTGGACTCCCTCCCCCCAGACTCCCCAGGCAAATGTGCCACATTCGGAAACGTGATTATTTCCATCTCGCCGTAATAATTCATTACTAGAAGTAATCTAACATAATAATCACGAGCGGTGAAAGTTTTGTTTGAGAAGGAGAGGCCGTCAGCGAAGGGTGGAGCTCGTTTGGCGAAACTTCCACGGGTGACATTTTCGGCTTTTGCTTCGCCTCTTCCTTCCTTAGAAGCTCAAGCTTCTTGAAGATTCTTGCCAGTTCTTGTTAAGCCAGGACGGTTTATTTGCTCACGTGATCAGAACGAGCGTATACTTTGCCCATCCCACCAATGATCTTTAAGTTTGAAAATGTCATTTGGGGCAAAGGCTCAAAACTCACTGTAAGTCTCCTGGAACGAACAAGAAAACTCCCTGAAGTGGTAAAAATGTTGGAGTGAAACTGTGCCGTCTAATTAAGATCCTTTTGTGTCCGACAGGGCGTCATGAAAGGAAAAGCGAAACGGAAGAAGTGAAAATATCGCGGAGGGAACATGTGAAAAAAGTTATTCGGAGCAAAGAGTAACGTCAGCTGGCAGGACGACAGTCTGCCTTCTTTTTCGCTTTAATAATCGTGACTGTTCTTTAAGCTCTGCGACATCTTTTATCAGATAAACGACGGAATTAATGCATAAATTTTTATAAAAATGTTTTTCCCGAAGCCTTAGGCTAAATTAGGGAGACCTTGTAAAGAGCGCTTAATTACTCTCATCTGTGCTTTAATTCCTCTCCCCTCCCCCCGCCCTCCAAGACGAACACTCATTGCGACCAGAGCACCGGTCGTTGCACTCGCAACCGCCTAATCACTTTTCCTTTTGTCCTCGCCTCGCCCACCAATGACGCTCCCACCATGCGTGAGTACCTCTCAGTGGGCCGAAGAACCTCCATCCACCCCTTTCCCTCCCCCCGCAGCCTCGCATTAATCGCTCTCTTTTCTCGTTTCAGCTTTTATGTTATGCTATACTCAGGACGACAACACGGCAGAAGGTATTGAGATAGAATCATTTTTATTACTTGCTGTTGTCAAAGGTAAAGGTTTCCTCGCTGTGGGTTTTTTGGGTTCGTTTGGAGTGCGTAGGATAGTGAGAGAAGCTCATCTCCCCACGACACTCCCCCTGGACGTGGACGGAGGGCAGTCACTTCCACTCTGCTCCTTTTCCTCTAATTTTTCATCGTCTGCTTTGTCTCTAATATTTGCGCTCTCGCGAAGACCGGCGGAGCCCTTGTGGTATCCATTCGGTCTCCTGGGCGGTAGGAGGGTTTTCTGATGAGAGAGTGTAGAGAAGAACACCGCAAAAGGGTTGACGACCCCTCAAGTTTTCTTTTGTTTGAATTTCTTTCTGCTTTGACTTGACGATCCGACGTCTAACGGGTTTCCGTTTCCGGCGTTTCTAAAATTCCTTCAGGTGCATGAATTAATTTCCTGCATGGGTTTGGCTGTGTCTTTCGACTTGTCAGTCGTGATCTAACGAATTCAAAATATAATTTATTTCCAGCTTTCGGTGGTTCCAAGTTTAATTCTTCTCTTTTTTATATAGAAGTAGGAATCTTTATGACGCGATTTTTGGTCACTGATTTCTGCATTAATTTCCTTTTTTAGGAGGCGAAGAGACTGTGTTGTCTTACGAAGCTGTACAACAGCAGCAGATTCAGTACACTCGTCCCGTCATCGTTTTGGGTCCTCTCAAGGACAGAATCAACGACGACCTCATATCGGAGTTCCCGGATAAGTTCGGGAGCTGCGTTCCTCGTAAGTCTTCCCTTGAAATTGCTCATTCCCACTCCCCCTGACTTCCCCTCTGACCTCTCTTTGCGAGCACAGACACAACGAGGCCAAAGAGAGAGTACGAAATCGACGGGAGGGATTACCACTTCGTCGCCTCGAGAGAGCAGATGGAGAAAGACATTCAGAACCACCTGTTCATAGAAGCTGGCCAGTACAATGACAACCTCTACGGGACATCGGTGGCTTCCGTTAAGGAAGTGGCCGAACGCGGGAAGCACTGCATTCTGGACGTGAGCGGAAACGCCATTAAAAGGCTGCAGGTCGCCCAACTCTTCCCCATCGCCATATTCATTAAGCCGAAGTCGGTGGAATCAATAATGTGAGTAAGGAAGGTCGAGTGGGGGGAGCGGAACGGCCATCTGAGTCTCTCTTTCTCTTCAGGGAAATGAACAAACGGATGACTGAAGAACAAGCCAAGAAAACCTACGAGCGTGCCATCAAAATGGAGCAGGAATTCGCGGAGTACTTCACGGCGGTCGTCGAGGAGGACACGCCCGAGGAAATCTACGCCAAAGTTAAAGATATTATATCGGCACAGGCGGGACCGACGATCTGGGTGCCCGCAAAGGAGCAGCTGTGACGGCCGCCCTGCACCGCCTGGACGGTGCCCGCCCGCCGGGATTGACGACCCCCGCCCATCCAGACGGAGCGAGAGTGGATGGTGGGTGGCCCCAGCCCCTCCCCACCGCCCGCACTCACCTTTCCACCTTCCAGGTGAACCTCGGAGGGCAACTCCAGCGGCGGAACCGTAGTGAGAAGGACTGACGACGAGAAGATGGTCTCGTGTGCCGCTCAGAGCCTCGCCTCGCCTGGAGCCGACAGGAGAGGGCCAGGGATTGCGAGCAGCTAGATTTCTAGTCCCTTTATTGTATTTCTATGAGTTTCTGACTAAGCAGCCGGGATCGTCCGGCCACGTGGAATTGGTCTCACGTGGCCAAGCCAAGTGCCGATCATCTCTCAGAATCATGCATGAATCTCCCCTCAGAAAGCTCAACCCGGTTCGGCGTCTGCCGATTTACTTTAGTTTAGGCGGTCATTTGATGATTTAGTTTGTGTCGTCCGACGGGGAGGGATGGGAGAACCTCGTAGTTAATTAATTGTGTTCATTTTAACTCTTGCTCGTTTAGTAATAATAATAATGTTAATTATTATTATTTAATTCTCAGAATCGTGGAATTGAGCAGATTTAGAGCTGTTATTTTTAACGTTGATTATCAAATGAGAACTTTAATGGCGTTGCGAGTCTGAGTCGCTCTGAGGAGCGAGCAGCGCTTTTTTATCATTAGCTCGGGCCCTGCCGCCGGTATTTATTTGCAGCGGAGGGAGGGAGGGGTTTGTGCTGGTTTGGAAAAGTGCTTTAATCGGCGTTATGCTGGCGACGGTGCCTTCTGAGATCGGAAAGCCTCGGGCTTCTCTCGAGCCCTGCCGTTAAGTCCTTTGGAAAACCTTTGCTTCTCTATCTCCCGCCTGTTAAGTTGGTACACCTGCTCTTGTGAAAGTGTCCGGTGCCATTAAACGCTCTCTTCCTCCTTCTGGGTCCCGGGAACGTTAGATACCCATTAGATTCCTCCGCGACAATTGGGCATTGAAGCGCGCACTCGGGCAAACATCGGAAAGCTTATAGTCTTGTGTGTTCCTTTTGTTGGTACGGACGCAGCTTTCGTGAAACGAGGCCCCACAAACCCCTCCGTCTCGAATGTCTGCCACCTGGGCGCGTTGTTGCAGTGGCTTTGGCCTGGGTCTGTTGTTGGGCTCCGATGAAAGAGAATCGGAGCCAAAATTGTTTTTCCTCGCGGTGGGCCTGAACGCGTATTGTAAATATTTAACAAAATCCGTTAAGTAGGTATTGCTCTCAAGAAATTCTACGTAATAAATGCATGGGCGGTAACATCAGTGACTTGTGCTCATATGAAAATTATATAAAAAGCTTGTTTAAATAAATGAAAGAAATGTTTTTAATAATTTTTGCTATTTTCATTTTAAATCCCTTTCTTTTTTAATATTTATCTGTTTTATTTTAATATTTAAAAGCTGATAAAAATGAAAAATTGACAAAACTTGTTTTGGCCTTATAAATTCACAATATGCATCAATGCATACACAAATGCGTTGAAATATCCTAATTTTAACTTAAACAATTTGTATTTCGCTTTTCACGACGCTTTTCCAGAGGCGAAAATCAGTGATTTGTGATATAAACCCATAAGATTATGGGATTATGACATCCCCGTATTTGGTTTCGAACTATGTCACGTCAAAAAGAGTTTTTTTTTAAACATCACATGCTTTTTTCTGCTGTCGTTCCATGGGACTGAGAATTTTTTTTCCTGAAAATGTACATTTTACACAATTTTGAATAAATTTCAGATTTTATAATATTTTTCATATAATTATATAAAAACTCGTTAAATCAGTTAATTCTTGGCGAGAATTGGTTGGATATGAGGATTTGGAAGAGTCAAATTAAAAAGGGGAAAGAAAATAAACAGTTTTTATTCAAAACTTTGGTTTATTTCATTATTTTAAAAACATCCATTCAAATGTTGGCATTCATAATCTTCAGCGTTTATTTTGTCATATGTCAGCAAAGAGAGGTCTGCGGATGAACAAAAACAATGAATGCCTCTCTAATCGTAACTGCAATTGGGCGAGTTTTCCCCACTTTTCCAAATACCATTTTTACTTTCCACTAAATCTGACCGTGTGCGGCCTTCTTTACCTAACTGTCTTTCTTCTGCTGACCGGTCCGCCTTCACTTCCCACATCGCCCACAGCACCAGACATGACTTCCCACGTAATTCGGTAACGACCTGCAAAAGGCGAAGAATGCAATAGAAAAATGCATCTTTGGAGAGATGGCGCTCCTCTCTCTCATTCACTAACCTTTGAATGAACTCTCCGGGCAAATCCTTCGGCAAGTAACAACACAAACGTAGACTAGACATTTAAATCAGCCATCATTCGCCTGAAATCGGCCAGGGTGTCGTAATCGGGGTCGGAATCGGTGTCGGCGAAGTCCCGCCCCGAGTCCGACTGCGTAAAACTAGCATTGAAGCGACTAAGAGACAAAGGACAAGGAAGAAGCTCCGGCATGACGGAATGGTGGGTGATGAGCGCCGTCAGGGTGGTGAACTCCTTCGTGAAGCCCTGAGACAAACCACGTGTCACTCCCCGCTCTGCACCCCGCTCTGCACCCCGCCCTCCCAAAGCCGAACCTACTTTGATCTTGTAACCTTTGCCCGTGCGCATGATGAGGTAGTGCGCGATCCCCGACGGCTGAAAATCTCGAGGCACTCTCAGTGACAAAGCGTAGCATCCCGGCTTGCTGGTGCTCTCCCTCACCATGAAGGCTCCCACGGGCTCCTGTCCCAGCA
Organism: Brueelia nebulosa; assembly: GCA_028293925.1. Lineage (NCBI taxonomy): Eukaryota > Metazoa > Arthropoda > Insecta > Psocodea > Philopteridae > Brueelia > Brueelia nebulosa. The sequence goes on along the minus strand of JAQIBA010000007.1, from coordinate 526,253 downwards.
CCTCCAGCGTTATTTCCCTGCAATGCAAGAGGGAGTTGAGCGATGGCCAACCAGCCCTCGGACGACGGGGCAACTCACCTGGGAATGCCGGCCTGGAACCAGGGCGCCGCCCTCAGTTCTCCCTCTTCCGCCTTCCCCGTGAGGCTGTCCGTCCGCTCTGGGGGAGGAGGGGGGCGAGCAGTTCCCGTGGGGTAGGAGCCGGAACTCCCGGAACTGATCTGAGATATTCTTTTTGATTTGAGTTCTTGGTCCGAATTCTGGGACGACCTGGAAAGACGCCGTTGCGATTGAGACGGGGTTGGGCGGCGCAGAGGGCGGGGGTTGGAGAGTTACCTGGTGGAGTCGATTTCTATTTGCTTGGTATTGGGTTTGTTGAACTCCGTGTCGGTGACGGCTTCGTTGACGTATCCCCCCGAGAGGGGGCGCTGAAGGGGGGACGTGGTTGTGGGGGTGACTAGAGGGCGACTATCTTCCGTCCGCTCGTTGTTGGTCAGTCCCATGGCGAGACGTTTGATTAGGGGAGGTTTCTCGGTTAACTTCTTGTAGGAGTTGAGTTCCGTGGGGGAAGTGCTTTCGTCGCTGCTGGGGGTGTTGGGGAGGGGGTCCGGGTCGAGGGCGTGGGCCGGACGAAGGCCAGGAATGGACTTGGGCGGGTCTTTGCCGGCCAGCAGCTTTAGGGACGGGGAATCCCGAAGTTTGACGTTCATATCGACGGGCGAGAGATTTTTCTGCCAGGCTGGAGAATTCTGGAGCTGAGAAGCGATCACCTCCTGGAAAGTGGGCTGTCGCTGGAGTTGGGCGGCATAAGCCATCCTAAAGGCATTTCCCACGATTGAATTCAACTCCTCCGCCTGCGAAAACCGAAGAGAAAAGCAGATTAAGACTTCTGCAAAAATGTTCGCCGGAAAACAAGAAGATGAATCATCCCGCGAACAAAGAGAGAGAAAGAAGGAGAGAAGGAGAGAGAGGAGTGCCTAGGACTGATGATGGTATTCGAAGAATGCGGTTGTCTTTCGTACCTGAATATCCAAGTACCTGAGAAGATTGACTCTTCATTTCTGTGGAGTAATTCGTGCCGTACCTGAACACTTCTCACACTTTTTGCTCTGCGACTCCAAATCTGTTTCCGCGTTTCGGAAAACCTTTTTAACCCAAACTGACCTGTCCATTTATACATTGCAAAAATCTTAATCACCGCAAAGCGTGAACTGAACCTCGAACTGAGAACCTCACTCGTCATCCACATTCACCAGAATATGGATGCTTGCCAGGACTGTGGGGGTGTTGGGGAGCTAACCAAAACACCAAAAGTAATTCCCAAATCATTGAGCTGACAATCGCAGGTGGCGGTGGGTATCTGCTGCCTCACGCCGGCCGTCACGCTTTTACTCTTCTGCGCTCCAATCACTCATTCAAACCCGGAATGCTTTTCCCAGGCTTTCACAGAGCTTTGGTTCCTTTGGTTCCAAGAAGAGGCAAAGTTGAGACCCCGCTCGCTCGAAGGGGAGCAAACGGGTTATTTCGGGCGCCTGCAGCAGCGATGACAGACTCCGGCGCTAACGGATCTTTCTCCAGTGAGACTGGTTGTTCGCGGGACCTAATGACCGACACTCGAACCTCCCGAAAAAATTTTTTAATTGCGGCCGATGGGCTGACCTCGAAGTGGAGACATGCACGGAGGTTGGGTTCGCGGTGCAACAAAAGGCAGCGAGCCGGAGGTGTTCCAGATCGAAGCCTTACTCGGCGCCTCCAAATCCTGTCTGATATCGCGAAGGAACTCAGGTTCAGGTAGCGGGTCCGGTAGCGGGGCAATTAGCCGACGTGTAATTTTTAGTTTTTTTAAATGACCTCAGGGTAGAAGGCACGCGAGTCCCGTCTCGCCTTCCGGGGGCAAATTTCACCCTTTTCGTCCTTCGACGTCCAAGTACCTAAATGCCTTTGTAAATTACTTTCCATCGAATAACGACTGAGACATTGAATTATCATTCGAGGCGATACTGAAGGGCTGTCTGGTTGAAACAGATTAGAAAGGGAAAGAACAAACTTATTAGGAAATAACCTAAGGGAAATTCCTGCAAGCAAATGGAAATGTCAGCCAGTTAGGATAAGAGAAAAGGGAGGGAAAGGGGTGGAGGAAAATAAGATGCAGAAATCAAAGTTTCATGAGAAATATAAGGTCTTTCTGGAGATGGACAGAGAGAGAGAGAGAGAGAGAGAGAGAGAGAGGAAACAAGAGGAGATTGAATACCCTTCTTTCGCAGTTGGGAAGAGAATTCTGCGCTCAAGTAATCCTGCTCGCATCCCTAACCTCTTGAAAAAAAAATCCAACGTCAATCATTCTTTATTATTATCTTTATAAAATAAGCAAAAACAAAATTTTTCTGAAACGAAAAATGCTATGAAAGAGGAAGGAAAAAAACAATGAGTGGAAAATGAAAATTCTGCCTCAATGATGAGAAAGGAAGGGGAGAGGATTCCATTGAAAATTAAAAAGGAATGAATAAAGGAGAAGAAAAGGGTGGAAGGGAGATTTGAAGACAGTGAGGAGAAACTGCAAAACCTAACAAAGGAACTTTGGTGGGGAATGAACCCCAAGATTTTGTTTATTTCTCTGATCGAAGTGGTCTGGGCAGAGAAGGACTGTGGTGACACCTGGAACCATATCCCCGGGAGTGGAGAAGACACAGCCTAAAGTCGTACCTTCACCTCATACGATACAGTTCGAATTTACAAGTGTTGCTTCCCAAACTTTCAAATTCCAATAAGGAAAAAGACTATTGTTAGGCCTACTTTTAGAAAAATGTCAAATTGCCGCTCTCAACAGTCTAAAATTCTGACAACCACATTTTATTAATCACCGCAAATAGTTGAGACACTATTCAGCCCCGAAATTGCTCCATCAATCTCTCACCACCGATGCACTTCTTGCACTACCAAGAAATCGGCCGACCAACGAAGGCCTTCCACTGTGCAGAGGACCGCTCACTTTCACCATCCGACGCCGAAGATTCCAAACGTTGCGCAACACCTGAAGACCTCGACGCCTCACTGCCCCTCCATATGCTCTCCAGAAGGCTCACTTGTTAACTCCTCAGCCCGACTAAAGAGCCAAACGATTCCCTGAATTTGCAATGGTAATCACGCAAGGCATGAGACCTTGCTCTCACGGCGAACCTGTTCTCCATTCCTATAATCAAAAGTAGGTGGGACGTGTTCGGAATAGCGAGCGAGAACACCGATTCGAGACTGTGGGCACTTCTGCAGGACAGGGCGAAGTCCTTTCCGCTCCCTTCCCTCCCCTGGCTGATGAGGTCAAGTTGTGCTCGGGAGGACTTGCCGCCTCATTTCAGAGACAAAAAAGCACGTTTTCAATCTTCCGCGCTTTTCCGAGACTTCAATTCCGAGAAAAAAAATTTTTAATTAACTTTTAGTGCGCGAGAGAAAACCCACACCGTCTCGAGTCTCCTTCCCACACTAGCCGGCCCACGGTTGAACCTGAAAAGAGGTTCTTAAAGCCCACGAACACCGTTCTTAATTATTTTATTCGTTACACTAACTATTAACGCTCCCCCGCCCTCCAACCCGTCCCGCCCCCGCCCGCCATCCCTCACTCATCTACTAATATAAGGTTTCTCGATGATTAATCGCCGCCATTTCTTTTCCCTCCACTCAGGTTGCGAGTTGGAGGTTCCTTGGCGTCGTCTATCGAAGAGGGGGAAACCGTCACATCGGGATCCCCGTCAGCAAACCACACTGCTGACCCCTCCCCTCTGTTGTAAAACACAGAGCAGCAGCAAAGCCTTTACGAATCGTTTCTCAATCCCCTCTGATTGATATCACGCAGACATTTGCCAGTGTACGTCTCGACAGCAATATCTGTCACCCCCTGTCCCTCATCCAACCATAAGTTCTTTTATTAGATTTTTCCTTTCATTTACCCGCCTAGTGATTCATTTAAACTGGAGACCGTCCTTTTCTTTGTGGATTTTGCTCTTCTTTTCCTCCCCTCCCCTTCTTCTCCCTTCCCGGGCGCCGGTCATCCCTGGGGCCAAACTCAAGCAGAGAAGGCAACTGCTGACGATCGAGGAGAGAACGCGAACAGAGCAAATGCCACAGACATAACCTTTAGTTCTTTTAGCAGAAAGCGTAACGACAAGACAAAACGGTCATCCCACGCCCCCTCCCCTTATAAATCATGGCCGCCGTCCGCTCTCACAATGCAATGCGCAGGGCTATCCAACTCCGATTCCTCTCCTAACTTTTCTTAAGTGAAACAAACTCACGAAGCCGTCTGCCGGCATTCCACAACCGCATTTCTTACTACAATTATCATTATTCTGGAAAAAACTAGTTTTTTCTCTCAAAAACTTAAAAAAAATGGAAGCTAATAGGTTTAGAGAAAGAGTCACTGGCTTTGGAGTTTCTCATGTCGGAAGTGGCGTTTCCAACTCTCCCCTCACCCCCACCACCCGGGACAAACCATTGCCTTATCTCTGCTCCAACCTGCCATCTTAGGACTGACTCGTGTGAATTCTCCTCTCCTCTCCCAGCCGCACAACCACAGGGCAGACCCTCCCCTATCGAGACAAGCCCTGCCGCGCACCCTCCAGAGTGAATTGAGCCTTCTGCCACAAACAACCGAACTCGATCGGTTTCACGCTCTCCAGATGTTTTCTTCTTCTTTATGGTCTTCCGATGAGGTTCCTCTTTGATTCTCTTTCAAAGTGACTTCTTGTGTTTATTTAATGAAGTGATTATTAGGTTGAGGGATTCCTCCCTCATTGGGGTGCTCTCACGTGTAAACAAATGTTTTCCGTTTGTTGTTGTCATCTGCTCGCAGTTTTTGCCTGGCTATTCAAACTTTTCAAAAGGAAGCTCTTTAAAATGGCCTTATTTAAAGACTATTGTCCTGCTCTTGAGGAGACGGAGATGTGGGGACGAGACAATGGCACAAGCGCTGGTGGGTGACTTCTCCAGAGCACCTGCGTTGAGGGTGTGGAGCGAACCTTACCTTCACCTTCTGCGTGTGTCCGCACCGGCAGCAACAGTAGGAAAAGTAATCCGGGAGCGGCGCCAACGGACTGGATACGTCCGCGTAATCTTCGACCAGTTTTCTGTAGTGGACCCGCAAGAAAGGACGCAAACTCGCTCCTGACTTGTGGTGGCCCATTCGACCCATAATGCGCATACAAGAAACAAAGCACACCCTCTGCTAACAGATAAGTCCTGCGGTGACCGCATCCATCTTTCGCACTCTCACAAATCACATTCTGCCCTTCCGGCGAACAGTTCGTGCACTCTGCTGTAAAAATTCAAATGTGAGCAACAGAAGACACCGGCCGAAAGCTCCAAATGGTCCGAAGCCGAAGGTCCGACGCTTTCGAAGCCGAAACGAATGTCAATGGTGCTAACGTCGTTACTTCCGCCCATAAATTAGTTAGAGTGACAGCCTCGATGACTAATTTAACTTTAATTGCCGATTAAAGAGCGCGTTAGTAAACAAAGCTTGTCACGGTCCTGAATGCCCGTAGATTATTTTGACAACATTACGTCTTGCTTTGGAAGAGCTGCCCGTGGGGAGGGATAAAGGGAATTCATTCCGACAGCGAGAGAACACAGCTATGGAGACACCGACAAGTCATTAATGCTCATTAACCGCAGAATTATTCAATTCTCCTCCCCCGAGCACAATCATAGGTCGGCAAACCCCTCTGCACCAGACGAAAACTAAACGTGTGCAGTCACACGCAGGGACTGTCCAAAATGAGCCGATTCTCCGACAAAAAAGCGCTCATCCACTCGCGGAGTAATTTTTTCTGCTTCCGAGGAATTTAATTATCGATTGGAATTTAGTTGAAAAAAATGGTAGAGAACGCGGTTTCGGTAACGATGGTGCCCGCCTCGGTGCACACCTCGTGCCCCTTTAAGCGAAATGTGCTCGCTCCACTTACAGAAAAGTTTCTCTTTGTTGTTGCAGGTGGGGATTTTCTTTCAATGGTAAAACCATTTTTGATAGCGGCTGTTCAATGGGAGTCTACCTGAACAATTGATCGCGTTTCGTTGGAATTCGGTTCGGCCCTCTTCGACGACTATTTTCCCGAGTCATTTCATTCTTCCCTTTCGATACACATCTTCCATCACAGTTCCTCCGCATTTCCTTTGCTCTCTCGAGTGTTTCCTTCTTCTGTCCGAGCCACGTCAGCTTGCAGGTGCAGTTTTCATTTGGCCAACCGGACGATGATCCAATGGGACAAGCAAGTCCGCGCACTCCGAGAAGAGTCTCTGTGATTAACGACCGCCATCCCTAATTCTTATCTCTCTCTTTTAATGAACTAAAAGTTGTTGGAAATCAATTGAATGAAAATGTTAATGGTGGAGGTAAACGGTTCTCAAATATTCCTCCTCCCGTCTCCTCTAGAGCCGATAACATGTTTTCCTTTCTTCTTTTACGATTTTATGCTAAGTTGGAATTAATGTTCTAATGCGACATTCCAAAACATCCGGTTCCCATTTGGAATTGTTAACCTCCGCGAGCGGTCTCCAATATTATTAGACCCGTGCTAATGCCCTGCCGAGTCTTCTGCTTCTGAATTCCGCTCCCCATTCCCGAAACAACTCCGGCCAGGGCTGCTCCCCCCAAAACACTGTGACTAATTAATTATGCCGCAACACGATTCCAGCCGACTGCTCTTGTCATGCTAACATCAAGTGCAGTGGCCTCGGTGCGCCATTTTCATTCCTTTGGGCATCCGATAAAGACGGCAGTCATAACTGAGGAGTGCCGGAAGGTCTGCAAGCGCACCTGTGTTGTCCCCTGACAACAAGGCGCTTCTGCGATTGCAATATGGCAAACCAAGAAAATGTAACGCCGTCGAGCGGCCAAATGCACCCATATAAATGCGCGCCGGCCAAATTCCACTAGCGAACGCGTGGGACGATACCTAAAAGTAGTTGGAAAAATGGGAAAGCAGCGAGATGACCTTTCGCTCGGTGTTTCGCTTTGGCCAACTTTCTCCCGATAATGGACGACTCTCTCGTCTACTGAGCGAAATGTGAACGTCGTGAGCATCGTGAGCACACCCGTCATCGTCAGCCTCCTCGCTTCGGACCATCTCAGCTTCACATCAAAACGCGACAAAACCTTTCCATACGTCCGTCCCACCTTCACAGCGCAACACAACCACTCTCTCGAACGCCGCGCGAGAACTGGATGCCCGGAAAGCCAGGCCGAGAAACCTCACAAACCTGCATTGCTTGATTAGATTACGGTTCGCGGGTTAGAAGAGCCCGCGTTGGCTTCTTTTCAACACCTTTCCGCCCCTTCTTACGGTTTCTCTGTGATGCGAGTCGCTGGAGCGCCTCTAAATTGAAGGATTTCTCCAGCATTTCTGCCTTCTGCCTGGGTGTTTTTCCAGGTTCTTCCTCTCGGCGGAGGTATTTGCTCTGCACCAGGATTCCTTCCGTAACCTCAGAGTCCTCTGCGTTTTAATCAACCGTAGAAAACACAATGATCCAGCGAAATCGGTTCTCTTTTGGTTATTATGGTAGTCGGTCGGGTGGGCGGTGATGGTGAAGAGAGTGTGCTTTGGTTTAGTATTTTCAATGAGGACCGGGAAGTGGTCTGCAGCTTCAGAGGTTTGAGGTAACAGGGAACTACAGTGGAGGAGGAGGGACAGAGGACAATAACTGACCATTGTGAGTTCACCCCATAACAGAGTGCAAAGTCAATGTCCACTCCGGAAACGGTTTACCTTTATGACTCATTTTATCTTTTAATCTGTGCAACTTCTTCACTCCACCAAACAAGATAAAATTAATTACCACGAGAATCAACTTTCCTTTGTTGCTTTCTTCGGTGGAAGGGAATAAACGATTGGACGCGCAGAACAAGCGTTATACTTATGAGAGGAAATACACAGTTTGTGAAAATAAAGGAAATATTGAGTTTTATCAAAGCTGAACAACAATAAAGACCGGTAAACTTTGGCAAAATTCTCCCATTTAGGGTAATATTTGCATATTTGTAGCTTCTATTAGGGAGAAATATGAGCAATTGTTTAATGAAAAAAAAAAAAAAACCAACTGCTTTTCCTTATCGAAGCATTTTTAACAAAGACTAAAGGAACAGCAATGAGATGATAACAAGGGTTGAGGTCATGACCAAAAAAAAGAAATGAGGCACCCGATTGCCTCCACCGTAATTAATTGCCTCGAAGAACGTTCCATCGTGATTTCAGGGAACATTTCCCGAAGATGAAAGATTTCCCGGGGTTTTCCCTTTAATTAAATGTTTTAAATTTCCAATTATTCAACGGGTGACTTGTTTATGTTGACAACTCTTCCACGAACTCCCTCATTCAGATACCTCGTTATTGGTTTTATTTATGAGTTCATTGTCTAAAAGGCAAGAGCAGGGGAGGCTGAGGTTGAACTTGCAAGGAAGTGCTTGACAGTGGGCGTTTCAGGTATTTCTGCAATTCCACTGCCTCCAAATGAGATTCTGTCTCTGAAACCCGTGAAAAATTCATTCTTAGGATGATTACTGTGAGAAATTGTTTCCTCTCGGGCACAGAATTATTGGCTTTTAAGCATTGCCTACTCCCCTTATTTCTTTTATCCCAATGCCGATTCGTATCTCAATAATCTTTAAATAAATTTTAAGTTTTCCGGAAAATGGGCCATTTTCATACAAAGAGGAAATGAAAATTTGCCCCGCAATAAAACTTAATTAAGTTTTCAAACTGAATTCCTCGATTTGTGCCACCTTCTATTTATTTTCATTTTGCAGTTTGGAAAACATTTATGCAAATTATGACGTTTCTTTGTCAAGTCTTTCTTCTCCCTGCCCCATCGGCTAATTACACTTTTTCCACTTCCCCAACCCCTCTTCCTCTCCCCTGCCTACATTCATTTTCATTCATCCCTGACTAACGACCAATTGTGCCACTTCTTAAGGTTTCTGTCGACTTTTTTCAGGGAAAAGTTTCCCGACTCCCTGTTGGGTGATTGCCGCGGAAAAACTTTTAAACTCTTCTGTTTTTTTCGGAAACAAAAGCCGATTAAGGCGGAGTCGTGGGGTTAAGCGGTTATAGTTTTTATTAAAGTTCTGAAGAGAATTTAAATCACTTTCAAATTAGGTTTCAACTCTAAATGGTGTTTTAAGAACATTGAATTTGAAGGTCACGGACAAAAGGGGGACTGCAATGCCAGAAATTCCCTACAAATTTTAATTCAAATTTAAAATGAGGCTCTCATTCTGATAATATATATATCAACGCAGCTCTGCATTTAAAGGAGGAGCTTTATCAGATTCCTCTGGTTTCCCTCTGCTGACTTAATCCTGATGTCTGGGACAGGTGGGAACTCAGGGATCATTTTTATTCACTCTAATCTCTGCATTTAAAAGCTCTTTAATGAATTTCCAGGAGTTAGCCGTATCATTTAAAAGCTTGAACAGTGCCAGGTTAAACTACACTCATTATACAGTTTATAAGGAGCCTGGCAAGAGGGGAAGTAAAAGAGTCCTAGTTCTTTAATCAATTCCACCCTCGCTGTGCTTTTTTGAAAATTCAATCCCATTTAATTCGGCTACTGACGATTTGAAAGCATAATACGACCGGTTCTCATAAAAGACGCACTGATTTCTTTTAATTTAAATTTAAAAATAAATAAATAATGAAGGGAATTCGAAATGAGAAAAATAAGCGATCGCTTTCAAAACAATGGGGTTTTATCTCTATAATTTTCCCCTTTAAGACTTTTTAATTACCTCTGCCAGCTTTTGAAAACTTTTCACAAATGGATTTCTCTTATTGGAAATTCCAAAGAAGTCGGAAAGAGGCCGATGAGGGCAACCCCTAGAGAAATTACTCACCTGTTCGGGTGTTTGCGTTACGAAGCTGTGACAGTACTGAAGGCTGAAGTGTCCTCGGGGTTCCCGTGCGAGAAAACTGAACTGCGTTCCCTCGGGATCACAGGTGGCGTAGGAAATCCTTCTCAAGGCATGTGCCATATGAACACTCTGAAACCAATAAACCCCTCCCATTAGTCAGTGAGATGTAATTAGTTCCCCTTTCCTTCCGCAATATATCACTTAATCAGCACTCGGAGCGGTTTCACGAGTGGAAGTCTAAAGTCAAAGAAACCCTTTGAAAACTCCAATTATGGGACTTCCTGCTTGTCTTGGGATGGACTCAATGAAAATCCCCGAAGTTCCAAAGGGAAAAAATGTGACATTTTACACTCACACCCCCCCACTCCCTTATCTGCTTTTGTTTACGGAATTTTCCAAGGAAAAATCGAAGGGTTAACTGAGAGCCTGGGAGATTTAGAAAAGCAGATAACTCAGGGGGAAAGAGTTCGCGGAGGAAATGATTTTTATCTCGGCTTTATTACAAAAAGTTTCAACTGAAATGGAGTCAGAACGGCATGAAACTTTCTTTATTAATCCGATAAGATGACAAAACATGATCGGAAAACTGTAAAATCCACGAAGCAATTGAAAGGAAATTTTTCTCTTTTTCATCCCCTCTCCTTCCATCTTTCCCCGAAGGGCCCCGGAGGGTACAAAACCGCCTTAATGAAAACATTTGCTTTCTTCTTTACAATAAGAAAGGGAAAGGCACACTTAATGGGGAAAATCTGATATATACTCTATTCATACTGTATATGCTCATAATATTTCAAATTCCGTAACTCTTTCGATAATGCAAAAAACTAAAAAAGGAGACTGCTTTCCCGTATTTGTTTTAATCAGCACAAACTCTTTCACCCAATAAAAGTGAACCATTGCCCAAACATTTTCAACCCTCGAGGGTGAAGGGTCTAACACCGACCGGGCTGACTCCAATTTCACTTTTTTGTTGAGTTTCCAACGGCCTCGACGTTCTCCAAATTATCAATTAACGAGTAGTTTTGGGTCAGACCGAGGGTCTGTCCCTCGGTCCTTCCCTTCGGAATTTTCGCCCTCGAGGGAAGCTCTGAAAGTTGCGGGTCAAGCGAAAAATACTGCACAATTTCACATTTTCTTCCGTCTCTTCCCTTAACACCGAATATGAATGAAGAGCTTCCCTCATTCCGGATGTGGAGGCGGACTGTTGAAAGCCATTCAGGAGAAAATCAGCGCCAACGCAGCAACTCTACATCCCGGGGGTGAATAAACACCGAAAACTTTTCCGTGTTTGAGTTTAATTAATTTATCTTCTGTTGTCCAACAGCGAACGCTGAAAATCTACAAATTACCCTTATACGTTTTTTCCTTGATTTGGGGAAACTATAAACCAGAAAACAAATGGAGCAAAATGAAAACAGGAGACCTTGGACCACTCTCTGGAGGAACTGCCCACATGACGGGGAAAATGGATAAAAATTAAGGGAGGGGGATGAGTTACTAACCTGGATGTTAACCGCATCCTCTTTTGCGGATGATCCGGGAGCTTGGGGCTCCTCATAAAAACTGGACCGATTCAAAATGATGGATGGCGGTTTACACCGCTTTTAATATTAAACATTAATTGCGAGGCCGGACACGTTTATGAGTGTCGCTGACTGGAAATTAGTTTTCAAGAATGTTTTTCTCGAGGATTCCCTTTATTAATTCTTCTTTTCACTCTTCGTTAAGCGGAAATTGTTTTAATATTATTTCTTCTATTTCTTCGTAATTATGTCATCAGAAAAATAACATTGTAAATTTTCAGATAAATAATAATATATTAATATTCAGTTTCGATGAATCGGCAGTCGGTCGCAGTTGGAAGCATTGCCGATAGCATATTCAGGGATTGGAAGGAGTTCGTTTTCTTCGAACGTCAGCAGACGGAGGAGCGAACATCAGAAAAGAAAGGCGGAAAGCCGAATAAGTTGAAAAATATTATCGCCATTTTCTTGTGCCTCAAATAAATTAAATTAAGTAATAAAAGAAAGAAAGACATTATCTTGAAGCAGCGAAATGAAATGTAGCAATTACAGGGTTAAGCCCTTTTCCTTCAGCCTTTTTCCCCGACTGAATCCTTTCGCTTTTCGAGCATCAGGGATGAAAGCTCAGAGTGAACGAGTGAGGAAAGAAGATATTAAATTTAATAAAACGGGAAAAATTGAAAAATTAACAAGGTCGAATTTAAAATATGATTGAAAGCTCGGTGCTTCCACAGGGTGCGGCTTTTGTTTGCACCGGAACGGAGTGTTAATCGGCAGTTGTGTAAATTAACGGGACCTGGTGAAAGCCAAAGCTCAGCTTTCATCGAAACAACAATGTGCTTCCGGTGCAGACGTAATTTATGCTTCCGATGATTGATGACGGGATTTGTATTAGTCGCTGACGTGATTTAAAATTGATTTCTCCTTTCTCCTTTCCCTACTCATTTACATAATTTTTACATTTTTTATTACATTCAATTTTTACAGGATTTCCATCCAACAACAACACAGAAATTACCGTATTGATGCTGCATTTCATTCACATCTTCTTGAGTCCGAACAATAAAGAAATTACTGAAATCGATGAGGATTACTGAATAAACAGAGTCTGGGAGAAAAGTATGGTGCTTCTAAAGGGATATAAAAGTTTTTTATACAGATAAATTCATTGAAACATTCGTGTTCTCGCATAACTATTTGCGAAAGCTTGGGGGGGGGGGCGAGGGGGAATTTAACGGTTCTTTTAAGTATTCTTCTTGAGATAACCCCAAAGGCGGACGGTCTGCTAAACTTCTTTTCTCTTCCGTCTTTTTTTATTTTTACTTACAGATGTGTGTGCTCCAGTTTTTTGTGTTTTGCCTTTTTTTATTTGTTTCATCTCCTGCCTTATCTTATCTTCTCTATTTTATCTAAGAGACAGATAATCTGAAAAGTGTTTTCTAATCAGAGAAGAATCAGCGGTTTCTTTCAAATGATTTTCAACTTTCTTTAATGAAAGTAAATAAATATTAAATCCCTTTAGAGAAATACTTTTTCCAACCCCCCTTTGAGAAAAGCGGGGAAAAGCTTTGCACCTGACGAGAATTGCCCACTGAAGGCGATAATTTGCTTTTAATCCGTAAAATCCCAATCTCGTCGAGTACACTTTTTCGGGAATTCCTTCTGCTGTTAACAAATCCCAGATCGATACGGCCAACCCTTTGGGTCCTCTTCAATTTTAGTTAACAAATGGGAATAACGAAAAGTCAAAAGCCTTTTTAACAAGCGCTAATTAAAAGTCTGAAAGATGTTTGTGGAAGTCATTTTTCTTCCCGGAAAGGGGTGAGGCTTCTCTCTTCGCCCTTCGATTTTCGACAAATTTCGCTTTTGTTTTTATTAAAATACGGAATGCTTCATCTGAGTCTGTTCCTTGGAGGGATTAAACAGTTTTACTCTGCTGAATTTCCTGGAAGTACATTCAGTGATGAATATAGTTGCCTTAATAAACAGACCATCAGCTGGTCTTCGCCACTAACATACGACATAACAACATCGGATGGTCCTTCGGGTCCTCGAAACAATTCACTCAAAGCAAAATGAAAGCGGAAAATCTGTGAATGTGCAGTGAGGAGAAAATCTCATAAAAGCGTGAGAGAGCGATCCATCAGCTTAGCAATCCATCATCTCTGATCGCTTCCTTCCAAGTTATGACACGTCCAACCTTTCCCTGGAAAGTCTTATCAGGCGTGAAAACCAAGCCTCATCGCCGTTTATGAAATTTCATCCGACATCATTGATGTGAGGCCAGTCTCTTTTAAATGCTCGCTCAGCTGACTCTATACAACCCCCTCCCTCACTTTTCCATACTCTCTGTGCTCTCCAAGCCAGATTTATACAGTCATTCGAAGAATGGTTCGCTCCATTTCGGCCTTTAGCAGACCAACTGAAAGACACTCGTTTAGAAAAAAAGAACCCAAGAAAAGCTCGCTCAGTATGAATGAGGTAAAAGAGAACAAACAAAGTCCAGGACCGTTATTAAAACATCATCCCCGAGCGGAAGGAGTCTAAATCTGTCAGCAGTTCACTCTGACCCCGAGTCTCTGTCTGGGTCTAATTAAAATTTACATCCCAACTTGCAACCCCTCCCCAGGAAATAATCGAATCCATAATTCCGTCCGTTCACGGAGAAAGAGGACAAAGTCAAAATGAAATTATCTCGGGGAGGGAAGAGGGTGGGTCAGAAGTTGATTTAGGCCAAAACCACCCTCCAATTTATTATCGGGCAGTAAAAGAACTTTTCACGACAAAGAGGAAACTAATTTACGACGAGGACTCGCATCCCCCAGTCGAAATCATCCCAAAAAGCATCTCATCCCCCTCCCCGCTTTCTGAATTTATTGGAGAGAAAAAATAACGAGAAAGGAACTGTGGCGTTTTGTGTACGGCTTTGTTTTCAAAGGAGAAGCTCAATATCTCAGCAATAATCCCAAAGGAAAGAAAATTCGCATCAGCATTCATAAGCGTCACTTCAAGCAGATTCACCTGAGATTAGAAATAAACTGCAGTCCCCAACCACGAATTAACAGTGCTCCCTCAATCAAAGGCGAGATGCCCCGTTATTTTATATGCGAAATTTTATTCTACTGTCACCTTCATTCCCATTGACTCCAATTTTATCATTTTTTCGTTCCTCATTTAGCTCATCAATTAGTTCGCTTTTTAATTTCGTCCCATCAATATTGAGGATTTACGTCAAATTAGCGGAAGGCTGTGGCGTCTGCTGCTGGCGGAGACATTCTATGCTCGAATGACGACAATCGAAGCGCTTTCAAAACCGCCACAATAAATCTATGGAAATCGAGGAAGCTGCAAGTTAAGCGAAAATTACAAAAATATGCTCTTTGGATCAGTTTCTCCATTGCCTCCACTTATTTCTTTTCCATTAGATTCTTTCTCAGCTTTTTTAGTACCCTCTGTCCCCGAGGAATACTTTGGAGTAATTAAAACCTAACTAAGGAATGCACAGGGGAGCTAAGTCAGCGATTAGCTTTCCAAGCGGGGAAGGAAAGGCTTTCTCAGTTTGACGGGGGAAAATTTTGGCTGCTGGAAACAGCATGTGCAATTGGGCATGCATGAGCATTTTGGACTTTAAGGTCCCTCAAGGACATCATCATTTTTTAATAAAACTATAATACAAATTTATATTATGTTAAAAATCTATTTTCCTCTCCCCAGATTGAAACTTTCCAAATTGATTTTTAGAAAGCGAGCGGCTTTTCGAAGTCATTTATATGCCACCAATGTCATTAAGCATACATCATTTTATGGGTAGAAATAAGGGGGAAAGGAAAAAAGAGCAGAAGACGCGGTTCGCAACCTTTTTCCCAAACTCAGGCGAGATTTTTATGCTTTTCCGAGAGGTGAGGGGGAGAGAGAATAATCCAAAATGTCAGCAACAAATTGTAAGGGTCGGCTCCGAGATGGAAAACATATCAATTTTTTTGAACTTTAAAAAGGGGAAGTTTGACCGAATGCGTGGATATTCGCGGAAACAATTCATTCAAAAGCGGACGTCTTATACCTTACGTCATCACTATGTAAGTTTGTACTCTTCTGTATGTGAATGATTATCCTCACTTGGGGGAAGGGGTAGTTATTGTCGCTGTCGCACCTGTCTCATGGTTTCTGTAATGCCCAAACTTTCGTTCTTAATTGACTAATCCCGAAAGTGTAATTAAAGAAGAACAAGACGGTCGCCCCCGAAGTAATATTTATTCACTACAGAGACGGAAATCAAAAATTTCAACTCCTTTATGCAATAAAGTGTCATAATCTTTCACATAGCACGGAAAGGCTCCGAGGATTGCCGGCAACCTTTAAACCTTAATAATCCCTTCAACAAATATTTTCCGGGCTTTGGTTACCTTACGGAAAGAGAGGAAAGCCTGTTGATCTTGGAAGCTCAAAAACTTTCCAATTTAAAGCCTCGAGTTATTGCCTGAGACCACGAAAACCAGAATCCCTTCCGCGACTCCCTGCTCCTCCCCCCCCCCCCGCACTTTCTCTCGCTCCCCCTTCAAAAATTTATCTGTTATTGAATCTCAAAATATTTACATAGGGATGGGAGTTCCTGTGGGGCGGTTGACGAAAATCCCGCCGCCCGGAGAGGCACTGAGGGGAAGGAAACAAAACAAAAATCAATTTTCCTCCGCCCTCTCGGCCCGTTTCTCTTATTTGCCATGTCGATGTTAAACTCAAATTAAAAAATAGGAGGGTCGTTGGAAAGGGACTGCATTCAGCCATCGCCTTTTGGTTGGCGGCGGATTCGAGCGAATGTTTCCCGCAGGATATTGTCTTCTGGACGTCACCTGCAGAGTTCTTACGTCAAAGAGAAATGCAGGGCTTTCCGGGAATCGTTCCTCCCTCCTCATTTTTTCAATCCAAAACAATACATCCGGATCAAGTTTGTTTCAAATTATGGAAACATTTCCAAGAAAAGCTTTTCAATATTTGCGAAGCTCTCGGGTGTTCCTTCAATAACAGAGGAAGTCGTACTCTGTCTGTGAACAATGGCTCCTCAGGCCCTTCTTCGTTCCCTTCAGACGGAGATGAATAAGGAATTTCTCAATTTTTCCTTATAATCTTTTAATACTGAGAGAGGAGTCAACAGTATACGTATTTTATGCTGTGTTTGAAAGGGTTGAAAAGCAGAAATGAAATGACTCACCTTCCCGTCTGTGCTGCATACTTTGATCCCTGACAAAGAAATGACTAGAAGAACTGGTTTGATGGTGACGTTACCCTAAAAAAAAAGATACAGTAACTCCTCAAAATATGGTAATGTAGTAATTAACTCAAAGGCTCAATTTTTTTAAAAAACAATTATAAAATATAAGACTTGGAGCTGTAATTTAATTTTGAAATGTTAAATTAATTTGAGTTTTTCTTAACTTTTTCCATTTTCCCAGAATTTCATGACTTCACTCCGAAGATCCAGGCATCGCGCGCATTCCGTGATTCACATACCACGAATTCTCCTTCATCCCCCAAATGAAGGCAATTTCAACCGTTCCGCCCCCACTCACCCCTCCCCGTCTTTGGCAATTCATACAAAGGACGGAATTTCGGATTTAATCCATTCATTGCCGCAGTCACACGAAAGAATTGTTTTCCAACTCTTCCGAGGGGACGACTGAAACCGCACCCTCACGTAATTAAACAAATAAATAAAATAATTCTTCCTCCCCTTTTTCAATTAATAAAAATACGAAATGATTACGGAGCAAACAAAGTGGAGAAAATTGAAGGCGCGATGGGGTGGTTCGTTGTTGCCGCTTTTTTCAGAGGCTGAACCGTTTCCAAGGTGACAGCTGAGATACGCTTGTGAGAGTATTTGGTAGGGAAATAAAAAAGGCGTGCCACTCTCTCCCTTCGTCCTCCTTTCAATGGAAGCGCTCGCCCTTCACAATGCCTTTTTATTCAAAAACTCCCTCCCTCCCCCGAAAAGTGCTAATAAACCCTTTCACCTACAACCCTGATCGCACTATTAGGCAACTTTGCTCTTTCTACGCTTTTCCCACATTTTTTAGTCGCCTCAAAAACCAATCAATCCTTTTGCTGCTAACCTTTACCGAATGCTTTCCCATTCCAAAATAGGTGACAGCATTCCCAGGAAATTTTGGGATGTTCTCATAGCCACTTCTTGAGTGGACAGGGAACGGAAAACCGCAAAAACGCCACACCAGGGGTGAGGGGGGACAAGAGGACACAACAAACAAATCATTACAGAGAAAAAAGCAAACAAATGCTACTGAGTCATTTGCAGGAATGAAAGGGGTGAAAGGGGTGAAACGCAGGTGCGATTTTCACAAGCTGCTATTGACTCCGCAGCAGCCGCAGAAATTATTCATTTTGTTTTCATTTAGTTTGTGCTTCCCTCGCCCACACTTGACGTTCGCGATGGGAATATTAAAACCAACGCGAGGGCTCTCTATTATCACATGAACGAGGGGTGAAAATCGAAAGAAGCCTAAAGTATTCACTTCCATAATTTTGTACAGTTAAAGAGAGTAAAACAAAAGAAAAGAAAACGCGGGCGAAAATTCAAAGAAGAAAATTTTTAAAAATCTAAAGAAATAAAAACAATTTGATGTTTCTTAAACGCAACAGAAGAGTTTGTGCGATCAGTGATTCAGTCCAAATTGATTTAATTAGAAAATTTAAATAAAATGTTGCCAATATTGCCAGGCGAGGGAGGTAAAAAATGAAAGTAAAGCGTAAATGCAAAAGAAAAATAAAGATAAGCTGGAAAGGGAATAAAAAAGTTTTAGGGCGGTTTGCTGCAAAGAGCCGGAGATGAAAGAGATTCAATAAAAACCTCTCTTCGTCTCTATAATTGCTAATAAGAAAGGCTTTAAGAAAGAAAAAGTAATATTCGGAAAGATAAAGCCATAGAGTTCAACTGTGTAAGTCGTAAAAATTCCGTCCCTGACACTGTGCCCATAAGAGGAGTGATAAATTTTCCGAGGGAAGGAGAAGGATAGAGAAGACGGTTTTGGCAGTTTAACGGAACGGAAATAAGCTGAAAAATCTCTATGAGGCTTTTATTATGTGAAAACTGCCGAGCTGTACTTTCATATTGATGGGCGGAAAAGCCCTCGGGAACCGCCCCTCCCTTCTGGGGAAGCCCCAAATGAAACTCTTGAGTTGTTCGTTGTTCAGGTTTCTGCCTCAGGCACAGCCTTCTTACTAGGGAATCCGGTATGGTCTTACGAGGTGTGTTTACGAAGTGGCCAAACAACCCTAAAAAGGCAAAGCAGAGCTCTGTAAATGTTCCGCACAAGAGAAGAGGACTGAGTTCACTGTATTTTGTTTAAATAACTTCTTTGATAAACATAAATTATAAAAAAATAAATAACTATAAAGTGGCGAAATTAAATGTAAAATAAGTGTTTGAATAAGTTAAAATAAACAAAATATAAAGTAAAAGCTCATTTTCTGCGGAAACATAAATTCTTAAACTTAGCAACTCCTTCCCTCGGCAAACACTGCACATTATAAAAAATAAAATTTTCTCCTAATTAATGAGCCCTAATGAAAAACGTCTGGAATTATTCTCTTCAATGCCTTTGGCTCAGTCTGCTTCCTTTAGATATTTGGCCAATCTTTCACAACTTAATTTGCCTTTGCTGTTAGAAAACTCAAAAACATTTCCACACATTCCCGTTTGTGTGCTTTAAAAGAGAAATTTCGGACACTTATCAAAGACGATTACAATAGAAAACCGCTTCATAATACTTTAGAAAGTATAGTGTTCACATGATTAATACTCATGTTAGCACTTACACTTTACAAAAGCCTTTCGGTGTTTCAAAAAAGTTTGAAATTCCCAAAATCGTTATTTGTAAATTTTATATATAAAATTTAGGACTATCATTATTTTCAAAACCCCCAAATATGCTTATAAAATTTTGGGCGAACCGCTTCGATAAAGAGTACAAAATGACAGTCATTTTAATTTTCCAAAACACCTGTTGATGTCGAGCGAAAGCAATGCCGCTCTAATCAGCACATTCGGAGCATAGAAATACTTAGAAAAGAAGTAATGAAAAGTAGAAAAAGGTTCTCAATGGAAAGGTTTTGCAATAATCCCTCTGAGCTTTCAAATGCGGACAAAACATTTCCAACTATTAGAATCAAATATGAAGACATGAACAGATCGAGTGATACTCCCTCCGTTTCCCTTTCAAAGGAAACTTTTAATTTAAGAAGGGAAAACTCGCCCCTTGCCCTCGTGGAAAACTTTCGAAAAAAGCTCAACGTTTTCTGTAATTTCACAGCAAAGTTTCGGATTTCTCTCATCCGATCTCCCGAGTTTTTCCTTCCACTCCATCCGCCAACTCTCTTCATCCCCCGCGGAATCGATCCTAATGAAAAGCCGTCGAGTTTTCCTTGACGGAAATTACAATTTTCATTGGGAAGTTTAAACGTCTGCTTTTCCTTTTCCTCGAATTTCCTTTTGTTGCAGGTAATTAAATTCTCATTAGTACCGAATTAACATGTAACCCACTTTTTCTGTGTCGGGGTTTTGCTTCTCTTCCCTTCCCCCATCCAGGAAACCTCTCTGCGTTCCTGGAAGTTCGGGTTTTCGACCTCAGTCAGACGCCAAGGGGAGGAATGGTGGAGAAGGCGCCGTCCCCGAAAAATGCTTTTCTTTTCATGATTGTTCCTTCAACCGAAAATCCCGGCGAGGGAAAATCATGTTGTTTCGGAAAATTCCGCCCCCTGCCAGGATGCAAACTCAATCCACCCCTCGGCCTTCGTTAACTTGGAAATGGTTAAGGGTGCGCGCTCATTATTTTCGCAGCGGGGAAAGGGGTTGTTTCACTTTTTTCTTAGACTAATGATTAGTTTCATTTTTCTTAATTTAGACATTTCCTCGGGATTTGGTGCGGGAGGGTGGAAATCTGGAAAACCGTTTTTCTTTGCCGCGAAAGTCTGTGCGACTTTGGGAAGAAATCACTGCGGGGTTAGGAGCGGGAGAAGGAAGGCATCGCAGTCTCGAAATGTTAATTTGAAAAATAATTTAAAGCACGAGGAAAGGAAAGGAAAGGGAAAAAGGAAAAAGGAGAAATGTAAAAAATAATAATTGAAGGGATGGAATGTTTCGAACGGATGAGGGCGGAGGGCGGCGCGAAGGAGGTAAAAAATTGAAAATGGGGGGACACAGAAAGAAGTCGACAAAGTCGACATTTCGGTCCCTTCGGACTCCATTTTTTGCCTTTTGAAAGTATCTTCAAAATTTTTTTAAAACCTTCTAATCCTTTTGGTATTTTATTTTCCACATTTCTTTCACTTCTCTTTCTTTCTTTTTATTCTTCACTGTTTCTCTTCGTCTCTTTCTTTCGTTTTCAGGTTTTAGCCTTTCCTCTGTTGTTCGTTATATCTAAATTTTTTCTACATTCTTCTCTAAGTAAGAGTAATACAATAAAACTACAATAACCGGCCAAGAACACGAGGGACGCCGTCAGTAATTCAGCTGCAGGTTATTGTCACGAGAAAAGCACTGCATGGGATCATCAATCAGAAGACACTCAAAGTCTGTTCACCTGAAAGGACAACCAGGTTTTACTCAACTCCAAAAAACCATGGCTGTCTTTTACGGTCTCACCTGCAATTAAGAAAACCCTTTATCCTTTTCCTCCCCAAATCTGAGTTTCCATAACTGTGCCTTCTCACTCATCGACCCCCAGGGACGCGTCTCCATTCTGAGTTGTCAACCCATTTACATTTGTGAATTACCTCTGGAATTTCCAGTGGATCGGCAGGACGCATTGCCACGTGGGAACGGCAGCTCCAGAATGGTCTACAGGAGATAAAGGATTTTCTATATCTATTGAATGTAACATGTTTTAGGTTTTCTTTATCGCCGTGGCTTTCATTTTGCGGGAGGGGAGGGATACGGAAAAATAAAAACTGTCGGCCGCAGGAGAATCATAATTATTTTATGAATTTCCATCTTTGTTTGATGAGAATAAAAGTTTTCGTCTCCGTTAAAAATTTTATTTTCGCAATTCTCTGACTATCAGGATTTGAGTGAATATGAAGAGACGTAAAACTTCGGAGAAATTCCCACTTTCGTTATAAAATCGAGAAAAATGTGGAGACTAACAAGCAACAATGTGTGGAGAAGCAAAGGTAAGGAAACAACTGAGGAAAGAGATGACACAAAACGGAAGCGTGAAAGAATATTTCGAAAAAAATAAATAACAGAAATTGGGACGGCACAGAAAAAACTATCAGAAGAAGAGCAATGCTGCCAATCACGATCTCAAACAAGGAAAAAAGGAACTAAAAAGGCTTCAGTGTTTGAGAGGAAATATTCACAAAAGACTGACAGACGAGTCATCAACTCGGAAAATCAAGTTGTTACCCCCATCCAAAATGGCGGCCGAGAGATTAAAAAAATTAATTTACTCCACGATAAGAACTGCGGATGAGCTAAATTCATTTTAAATGAGCAAACACAAAGTTCTCTGCTAGCCATATTAGCTCTCTCTCCCCTGAAGGCTCCCACTCCGGCTTTTATTTTTTCCCAAAGCTTTCAGCCGATTCCCAAAGCGTCGCCAACTCCAAAGGGTAAACAAAAGTGTTTCAAGGAGATAAGATAAAAGAAATATGAAGTTGTGACTTCCGCAAAATTGTTCATCTCCAGAGAAAGAGGCTCTTTTTCCAGCAATTTTGAAGCTGAAGTTACACTGCAGTATTGAGGTATGTGGCGTTGCTTTGCTCTTTTCTTCATCGATTTTCAACAAAGCGATGTATCGGTGTCATTGTTTCCCGAAAGTTGAGCTTTAGAAATCACCAGATAACTCAGAGTGAAACCTTAACGCGTGGATTTCCTCTCGGGAGCGCATTTACAGATAACACGCAATCCAATTAAATGAAACGAATGCGCCGCAATGAGCGGTGCAAAAGCCAGCTTGGGGGAGAGGGAAGACGGGGGTGAGTCCGAAAGGGAGTCCGACCTATTATCTCGTTCGCCGGGAGGCAGATTGCGGAGGCGATAAGCCGAAATGATACGAGGACCGCTAATTGCAGCTTGGCTATCGGTGATGTGGCAACATGTGAGCTTTCGCCAGGGATTTGCGAGCAGCCTCTCCCCTTCCCTCATTCCCTGGAGGCAAAGGGAAATAATTAGGAGAAAAATTTTTCGCGATAAGGGGGAGAAATACTTTGGAGTCGCTGGGGAGCAGCTCTCGAGGGCTCCTACCTTTACATTCCTCAAGTGGCACTTTAACTCGTGTTTAAATTCTCTCGCCCTCTGCTTCTGCAGCTCGAACTGGTGCAGTTTCCCTTATTGTGTTTCAGTGAGGCCTTAAAGCACTTGCTGACGGAAATACTGACCAGGAGATTTAGGAGGCGGGAGCAGGCGGGCACTTGAGGACGTTAAAGAGAACAAGATGGGCATCAGTCATTGGTTTTCTTCCTCTCGTCATTCTAAAAGAAAACAAAGCTCTTTCTGGGGGTGGGCTTCAACTGAAAAGGGTGTGGAGGCTACTCAAGAGTTTTCTCACATTGAGATTTGGTGCTTTTAATGCTAATGCTGTATGTGCATATGAGTCACTACATTGGGGAAAGGCCTAATGGCGACCCTTTGTGGTTAGAGAATCGCTTTTCAAATTCAAGAGAATCTTCTTGCCAAATAGTTTTGCTCCCTTCCCGAGCTCTCCCCATTTTGCACTGCACTCTTTCACCATTAGAGCTACTTTCTGTTTTTTCACTTCAGTTCTTCTGTGCATTCCACATTCTGCAGCTGAGTACTAACCCACTGTCAGATACTTTATAAAACGCTTGCAAATGATAAATGTCCTCCTTTTTTAAAAAATGTAATTAAACGGAAAGCGTTGCTCCATTCGGGTTTGCAAAACAACAGAAGCTGCTGCTTCCGGGGCTGAACTCAGTGCGGCAACAGCCAATCTGAAAAAACAGTTTCACTTTGCTTCCCATCATCTTCATCGCTGTTATTACTAAAAAGAAAAAACAACACGA
The DNA here is from genome assembly GCA_028293925.1 of Brueelia nebulosa. NCBI lineage: Eukaryota > Metazoa > Arthropoda > Insecta > Psocodea > Philopteridae > Brueelia > Brueelia nebulosa. Next base: position 502,808 of record JAQIBA010000007.1, on the reverse strand, counting down.
AAAGCAACAAGTAATAGGAGGAGGACGAGGGTGGGAGGGAGCACAGTGAGCGAGATTCGGCTTCCCCTCCCTTCCGTTTTCCCTTTCTCCTCCCCTCACTATTTATCTTGTTTTAGTCGGATTTTATATTTTAAATTTCACTGGATTATTCATTCTATTGTTTCATCATTGAAAATTGAATTTTGGATGAATTTGATCTCTTCAGGACCGGCAGAGGCTCCAACAAATACCTCTGATACCTCTGGTTCTATGAATCCTCACGGTTCATCTAACAGTATATAAGTATATAAGTAACTATTGCAATCACAACAAATATACCCATTATTAAACAAAAAACACTTTTGCTCTGATTTGCTGTTAAGTCTTCGACAACGAAATGTTTCGTGAACTCGCTGATGCTCATCAACGAAACTCCGAATCCGGTATTTACTTTCCATCCTTTTTCTCTGCAAGTTCTTGACATAAAAACGGGAATGAGGACGAAAGAAAAGAGATGAACGGCTAATTCCTCCGGGCGCATGGAATGTCCATAAATAATGCGAACGCTGATCCGAAAAGGCAAAGTTCCGCTTCATCATCACGTGAAATTCATTTTCGTGTTACGAAATCCGACTCCGGAGTTAATTGAATGAATTTGGCCTTTCATCGATCGATGCGGAAGATTTCGAATCGAATCGAAAACAAAAACTTTTTTGTTCCCCGAGAGAGAGAGAGAGAGGCCGACTCCGGGAGTAAAAGACATTTTAAAAAATTAAAAAAGCTTTCTTCGTAATTGGGTAGGGGCGAAGGAAGCGTCGGCGGACGGCGAAGTCTTGGAGGTTTCCGGCTCACCGCCTTCTTGAAATAAGGAATCTCTTCTCTGGGCGAAGAGGTTTGCTATTTAAACGCGCAGAAAGAGAATTATTCGACCAACGAGTCATTTAAAAAAAATTACAACAGGCATTAAAACTAATGGTTGTTGTTATTCAACGGCTCTTGCGGATTTTTTGTCTTTATTCTAAAAAGTGTTTTTGAAATTTATTTAATAAAGTCTGAAACCGTAATGAAAGAAAAGGAAGAAAACACAAAATGGCGGCTGCTAACCAGAGAAAGAAGGGCAAACGTGCATTACCGTGGTCAAAAGCTCGGGAGATGGAATTCAAATAAATGAAACGGTGGAATGCATTGACCCACTGCTATATCGCGGTTATGAGCTCCGCCATTTCCCTTTTCCATCCCCGCACCCCACGGGAGATTGCTGCCCTCACTTTCAGGGAATTAGAGATGGGGATAGAATGAGGTTAAGGAATTGCTGCGGCCTTCTCTGCATTTTATGTCAATCTAAAGAAGAAAGCTGGCAATGTCTGAAATCTTATCAAAAGTAGATTGATTTGCTTTTATCAAAATTCAATTGAAATATGGATTTCCAAAGGTTTTTAGAAGTTTCTCATTAATTATCTGAGTGTCCCAAGTCATTCCCTAGAATATCGAAGTCTCTGTCCGGTCGCCAATGCAACGCCTCCAACCTTCTCTTTATTTGAATTTAAATGGAGTGAAGGTATTTTCAAATGAAATGATTTCTAAAACCAACGCGAAATCCCTCTTTCCACTCTTAAACTAATGAGGCAGGAAAAAAGCTCTCCTTCATAGCGGCGTGTTCTTCACTTTATTATTCGAATCACAAGGGGTGACTAACTACCCTTGGTTGCTTTAAACCCTCGTTCAATTTCCCGTGAAAGCACACCTATGTTGGCTCTAATGTTTTTATTAAAAAACTCATCAGCGGAAGGGAGAGGGTTACTGTTCGATCTTCTGACCGCGAAAGGGGAAGACAATTTAATGCGGGTTACCAACTCCCCCGTTGGCAAATCCATTTCATCCCGTGTTTTTACAACATTGCTGACACTGTTTTGCTTAATCGTCGCTTTGGCATTTCCCTTGACGCCTTTAAAGGAATCAATTCTTAATTCTTTTATAGTCAGTAAAAATTATTGATTTTAAAAAGCCTTAGCTGAACATGCTGTTGCGCTGTGCTTTCTGCAATAAAAGCTCCGAAATCGTTTTGCTCAAAGCTCTGGGAAAATAAATAAAAAGTTGGTGACGGCCCAACAAGCCGAACCTTTTTCCTTGTTCTCCGGCCTTTCTTTCCGGGCTGCGGCGTCAAAAAAAAACTAAACAGCGACTGCAGCACCCCAGGGGCCATAAATCAAATGACCCCAGCCTTCGCGCGTTTAAACCAAGCTTTAATCCTAATTTAAATCCACCCCTTGTAGCGGCACTTAATATCTCCAACTTAAATTTTCACAAAAAGGCCGAACCCCCCGATTCCCCTTTTTTCAATTTTTTGCCTCTTTACCCTCCGACAGAACAATGCACCTCTGTAATGCCTTGGCTTTAAGGCAATAACTCCTTTTGTTCCCCTTTTCCCCGCCAAAAGCAGTACTGCCTTTGAATTTTCCCCTCCCGCAGAGTTTTTATACAACCCTTTCTCAAGCCGAGCATCAAACGTTTTAATCAATGCCCGAGAAAATCACAGGTGGAGCCATTTCTTAAAAGAGCCCCTAAATGAGCCCCTAAATGAGCCCCACCACCCTCTTCTTTTGAGATAACCGAGAACGTCCCAAAGAGAAAAACCTTTTCACTCTCGAGAAAACGACCACCCGCTCCACTTTCTTCCGAGAATTAGAATGGGGAGCGTAAAAAACCTCCGAAAGGGAATTTTATTCTCTTTTTTGCATTTCCTCGCCCAATTACAGCTAACAAGTTTAATTTTGTTCTCCTTTCGCCCTCACATCTCCTCTTTTCGATCTATTATTCAAGGAACCGCTTCTTTTCTCACGGAACATCGCTCAACGGCTCACTCACACAACCGTTTTGAAAAAATCAGCAAAAGCTCACATTTCAAAAAAACTGCTGGAGTTTGGCACTTTCAAAATATTCTGAAGATTTGAACCGATACAGCGGCCAAATAACCAGTGGGGTTGTGAAAAGGATTTTATGTATTCCTCATCTTCAAGAAATATTTTTTTCTCACAATGTCATCAACGTCAGACTGCTGCGTAAGCTATGACAACAAAATAGTCCTCACCCGAGTGAGAACTCCGACAAATTCGGAGGAATAAATCCAGATTTAAAAACAAAATGACGGGTGTTAAAGGTCGATCCTCCGATTTGTTATAAAGAATTAAACAGACTTGAATTTCTCTTCTTCTGCTTTTGTTTACTTCGCTTCCCGGCTTAATTTCATAAATATCAAATCTCATTTGAATTCTTTGTAAAATTCTGCTTTCCTTTCGTTAAAAGGCATTTCCTTTATTGAATAAAACTTTCAAAAGGAGAAAAACAATTTTTTAACTTAAATTTGGTCTTCGAAAAATATTTTTTCGTCAATGCTTTTTTAAATGTTAAATAAAACACAAAAAATTAATGATTTATTTGTTTTAGGCAAAAACTTTTTTTGCCGCTGTCGGAAGCAAATGCTTTACTGTAATAAGTGAAAGCAGTTCGCTTGATTTTCGGTTTCTTTTCAGAGGAGACAGACAGAGTCGCGTTTTGTGCGTTTTTATGTAACTCGGCTGCTGTATTGCATTACCTATACACTCAAAACATTTTTTATCTAAGAAACATTTCCTGTAAAAGGCAGCAAAACAGCAACAGAGGAGTAATGGTTGCTTTTAAAGGAAATTGATGTTTTTATTTGATCTTAAGAATCTTAAGAATAAAATTTTTTCTTCTCACCAAATCCTAATGCAGGAATGTCGGCAAAAAGTTTCATGATTTATCTAAAAAAAATAATTCTCTACCCTCTCTTTACCCCTTTCTTACCTTCTCATTTTAAATAATACGCAAAAATTGCTCTCTCAGATACTCAAAGCGCTGATAAAAATTTCAGCCAATCAAAGCCGTTTTCGGGAAACTGATTTTCATTGAGTGGAAAATCAGTTTGACTGAGTTCACTTCTCCCCCTTTGGCGTTTATTTGCGGTAAGTTTAACTAAATTCGTTAAATTTCCAGCTTCATCGACACCTGCGGGTTTTAATTCATCCTCTGCGGCCTTCCTTCTTTCCCAGACAGCGAGGAAAAGCCACGAGCAAATCCCTCCTCGGGAAAAGGAATCACAATTCCAATTTGGCCGACATGTGGCCGAAACGAGCCCGAGATGAACAGAAAACACATAAATCAACTCCCCTCGGGAGGAAGAAAAAGAAGGCGCTCCCCGGGGAGGGGATATCCATCACACATCGCCGACCCCCGAACGAAAACAGAGGCATTATTACAAAATCAAAGAGGAGTAAATTTAGGAGATAAAAGGGAGAAAAGACAGGGATCCGGAGGGGGAGAGAGAGCACCGGAGGGAACACATGTGGTGTCGTGATTGGAATTTAAATCCACGACATTTGCTCTTATTGATGTTTTTTGCCGGACGGACCCCGCGGGTTCTTAGGAATGCTGTTCCCGCAAAAATCAATTTTGGCCAAACAAAACCTGGATTATGCACACTGCACACGTTTGCCTCTCAAGTGATAAGGGTTGACGCAAAATTTGCCGACTCTCCAATTGACAGCAGTATAATTGGGACTATCAATGTAAGAAAAATTACGAATTCTCGAATTAGAGATCGGGATGAAGCAAACAGCGCGAAAATGATGAATACGTACGCATAACCTTTCCTTAAAAGCCATAAATTCATATTTTTAAATTTTCCCTCAGAGCGAATACTTCCTGTTGAAGTGATGGAAAAAAAAGTGTAAGTATAATTTTTTCTGGGAGTTAGAGGTTTATTTGCCAAAGTGCTCCCCATTATCACCATCCCTCCTTTGAATTAGCCAAGAAAATTTTCCTTTCGGATTTTACACTCGATTGTCACCACCTTCGATACGAAGTTTCGGTATCGGTTCTCGCTTTAAAATTCCGTTGGCGGAAAGTGAAATGGATCTCCCCCGTCGCGGAGGAGGGAATTCTTCGGTTGAAGTGTTTGCGATTAATTAACGGAATTTCGGATGGGAAACTGTGTCCGAAGGTGAGGGGACACGAAGGGATTCAAAGGAAGTCCCATCACACCCAAGAAATGTTAAATACGTCTGCGGTGAGATTGGATTAATTAGAAACTCAATCAGCGATTATTTCACTCGAACTGGTTCCGTTCTTGGAGAGCGATGTTTGACACCTTAGGGGAGAGGGTTGGTTCTTTTGTCCCGTTTTCTGCTAATTTTCATTCTGCCAACTTTGGAGGTCGACTTTGTGTTTTATGCTCTTCGTCCAATCGACCCTGGCATAATTATGAGGCGCTCATCAGTCAGCCGAAGTCTAATCATTTTTTTCTTTTAATCACCTTTAGAAAAAGTAACACAGATTTTATTCAAAAATTCCAAATATAATTAAATGAAACTGTAGTAATAAAGGTAAGTCATTAAGTAAATAACATGCAAAAATTAAAGAAAGTAAAGAATTCAGAGATAAAAAAAGTATTAAAACTGAGAGAAAAGATTTTCGAAAGAGTTCAGTTCAGAACTGAACGTTCTCCAACGAATAGCCAACAGCAAATCTCTGTCCAATGAGCAGAGCCCATCCAGAAAAGGAGAAAAAATGTCCTCCGCAGGCGGAAAACCCGCAATGTTTGCTTTGTGCCATTACTAAAGAAAGCAGAAATATTTCCCGAAGGAAAGCAAACCGAAAACCGGGCCGGGACAAAATGTGTCTTCGTCATATTTGACGTTTCCTTGCCTTTTCACTGCACTTGAAAGAAATACAAAAGGACAAAAGGTAATTTTCCCCTTTTATTTTCTGCACCCCTGCGCCTACGCCGCCCCTCCATTCATTAAAAAGAAAAAACTTGGCAATTTTATTGTTTTAACTTCGCTTCTCCCCAACAAAAAACAAACTTTAGGATAAACTTTACAAATAAAACTGGAGAGCAAATTTGAATTTAAGCCTGGAGTCATTCCGAATGAGGTGCACAAAGTTTGTTATTTGGTTTAATGCTCATCCTGAGGGTTATCTGCCCTCAAACATCCCTTGCTTTACTTGCAAGAGAAACAACAACCTCATGCCAGAGCTCCCACTAAACGGTTCCACCAGTTCAAGAAAGCGAAAACTTCGTTCCGGGACTTTGCTTGTCCCAGGGGACTCAAGGACAACCTGGAAGTCCTCATTGTTGGCCTCGCCCGGTCTCAAAAGCCGCCCTGAGAGCATTTAGCTTTCGCCCCAACAGATTAGACCAGTGATGCCCAAAGTCAACTTTGGCCCAAATATTTTCAGAGTTTGCCCATCACTGGATTAGACTATTCAATAGTTTTCTACATAAATTGAAGTCTTAAAATAACTGTAAGTTTCCTGTCCTTTCTTTCCTTAAGTCATCCTCGACTGATCACAAAGAAGAATTAGTGGCAGCTGATTTAAAGGAAGCGCAGGAAAGTACAGACAAATTTGTTCTACGGAGACACGCTTGGATTCATTCTTCAAAACCAAATGCCTAACAATTATTATTTAATATTAAAATATAGTAAAAATGCAAAGAAAGAAGAAATAGTGAAATAGTTTGGGCCACAACAACGAACAATATATAAAAGGCTTTAACCTTTCACAATTTGGAATACCCATTGACTTCTATCCTTAATCGCAGACATATTCGTCATTTACATAATCTGATAAAGCAGCAATTTATTTCGCGGACCCGAACAACGCAACATCGCCTTCGCAACGCAACAGCACAGAGTAGAAAAGTCGTTTACCTGCCAACGAAAACTTCCTCTTCCGCTGAGAACAAATGCGAATTTCCAAAGAAACGCGTGACGTTGCGTTCCTGCGTTGAGAACTCCGTTCGGGCGTTCGATCCGCTCTCCGCGAACTTCCTCGGCCGACTGCTCTCTTCCCGAGTGAGACTCTGCGTTTAACCGACACTGTTGTCACTTGTCAGATTTAAGCAAGAAAAAGAAGAAAATATTCTCAAGAGATGAGTGCGGCCACGTGTCTGCCTCCGTGCATTCATCTTTGTCCCTTTCTCCTGTTCTTAATTTAATTATTCCGGCGACAAAGCGTTCGCTCAGTGATAAATGAGAAATTATTAGACGGGCAACACATTCCACCCCGCGATTAACCCACTCAAGCAATTGCCTGAGCGAAAAAGAGCGAAGAAAACCACCCCTCGGGAAACTCTTCCTCCCTGCAATGCTGTGGTCCTTTTCTTGCTATTTAAAATGGTGGCAACACACCTTTCATCAATTCTTTTCTGTTTCCCCTTTCATCCCTTAGAGGTGCAGTTTTAAAGTTAAAGGTTGATTTTCTCCCGGAATCGGAATAAGTCCTCATTTATAAGATTAAACTCTTTGTAATCTTTTGAGGGAACACTGTTATTTCATATAAGAAAAAAGACGGAATGAGGGGGTGGAAAAGAAACCTCTTGGGGGTTGAGAAAAAGACTGACCTGTGTTCAGTGTCACCTCAGGGGGATGAAGGCGAAAGGGAAGTGAAAGGGGATGAAACACCTGATTGTAGAGCCGCTGACTTGGTAAAATGCGAGCGTTGTTTACGGATAAATGTTTTTGCGGTTCAGTGATTATCCTTTGACGACAACGGTCCCGGAAAAATCCCCAGGCATTTTCCGAGAGAGGTTTTTCCAGCACTTTTTTTTAGCTGAAATTCAAAAAACTAGAAATATAAAAAACGAAAATTTAGAAGATCAACGGGAGAGAAAGGCATTGCAAAACGGCAATAAAAACTGAGATTCTTTTTAAAAAATGGCGGCGGTGATTTTATTTATTTTTTTTTATTAATAAATGTTTGGTTAAATATAGAAATTTTCCATTACACCTAATAATTCAGTATTAATAGGAATCAGTTTTAAAGTTATACTTTCAACCCTTTTTCTACTCTTTTATTTTAAATTATCGTTCGGCCTCGACATTTAATTTTTAATTAATTTCATACGAATATAAGCGATTTTTTTCTGGCTTTTTCGGAACCAAAGCTCGACGAAATTTCGGTCCAAAATTCGAAATGAGCTTTGCTAAGGGGGAAAGCCAGGGTAGACAGAGGGTGATACAGGCCATTGATTCCACGCGACTGATCTTCTACATGCTTCAGTTATCACAACCCCCCTTTCAGATATCAACTTACAACTTTCAACCACCCCGCTTTCACCCTCTTCTACTTTCTTTCTCTCAGAGTTGCCTTTCTGATTAATGTTCTTTCGACCCATTCACAGCTAAAAAAGCCTCGCAAATAGAGACTTAATTGAAATTTTCACAGGCCGCCCCCACTTCCCCTCACCCTCCCTTTTTAATTATACATGTAATACTTTTATTTGGAATTTACTCCTCGAAAGCTTCTATAGATGAACATATAAATATTTTACGAGGCCTTTAAGAACCCCTATGGAAGCGCGTTTCACTCACCCTCTGAAGGAAGGTAGAGAAAATATTTTAAGAATTCAATAAAGCTCTCAATTTTTTTCAAATCGGATTATATTAAAGTACGGATTTGCGTTTTCATCAGTTCAAAATTCCTATATTGTTTGTTTTTCCTATTTATTTTATGCTCGATTTTTAGGGGAGGTTTTCCTAAAAAGAATTAGCAAATGGTGAACGAAAGAAAACGATTCCATTTACGTTAATTTATCCCATAAATACACGAGTAAAGAGACTTTGTGTGTTTTCTGTGGGCCACTTTCCTCACTCACTTGAAGCAAAACGTCAGAGAGAGGAACAACATTTTTTATTGAAGATATTTCCCCCGGTAGAATGTCTTTTTTCCAAAATATCAAAATGGAGTCGGTAAAACCAAACCGATAATTCCCACAGCTCAATCGACAATCCCGCGGAAATAAAACGATCATTATTGTTGTAATGCATTTCCACCCCTAAGGAGGGGGCGCTGGAGGGGGCCGGAGACGTGAGACTGCATTCGCGGCGCCGAAACGGCAACGCCGGAAGAAAGCAAAAAAGCTCCGGGGGGCGGGGCGGCTTATAGATAACAAGTTAGAGAAAATAAAAACATTCGCCATATCAGAGCTTATCTGGTCGTCTTTGTTTGGTTTTGAAACAACTTATTTTTGTTCAATTCCATTTCATCCACAGCCTTCTACGGATTTTCCTCGAACTGAGGAGTAATGCCATCAACAGTTTTCACTTATTAAATAAAATCACGTGAAAGTGTGGGCGAATTGAAGTTAATTGGATAAAATTACTTAAACATGAAAATCAAAGGGAGAAAAGGGGTTTATATGTTTGAAAATAAGTTATTTAATCAGGTTTTTTTGATGCGGAAAGTCTTCCTAGTCTTACATGATAATTAGGGGGGTTCACCCCTAAACGCTTCGCGCTCCAAACCCCTCTGGCAACATAAAATAATATACAATAAAATAAAATATTTCATGAAACACTGAATGCACCTCGATAATCCCATAAGCTCCTTTTAAGTTATTTTCCCTGACACCAAAGCAACTGGTTCCACTTTTTTTTAATTTCTCTCAGCGCTGCTCCGTCTGACTAAACTTTTATGCCCTTTGTGCTTTTCTTTTTGTATCTTCTCCCAACAGAACTGCCTTTCCAGACTACTTTCGGTTACCAAAATAAGACACGCGAAGTCCCAACGTCAATTTCCTTATCTCCTTGAAATCAAATTTCATCTTCTCTTTGTTCCCCGCCACTCCCCCGCGTTGCTGTCGCTGCCGTAACAAAGTCAGCGATGTAAATAAAATCGAAGTGGTGTTATTTCCGTTTGGTGAACTCGTCAACCTCTCCCTCTCCCCCGTCATCCACCTTTCCTCCGTCCTGTTTTACAGTTTCTATTTTTAATGCATTAAAACATTCTCTCTAATTCCATTAGAGAGGCTGTCTTTTCTCCTGAAATGATTCGCGAGATTTATAGCCTCGCAGACGAAGAATGACGTCCACCATGTTTGTTTAAATATTACGTTTCGCTCCCCTTTTGTCCTCATCGTTGTTATTTTCATCGAATTAACAGCTCCGGCCCGGTTGTTTAAGCAACAATGCAAATAAAAGTGGAATGAGTCAAGGGTTGATGTAACGAGTCTGGGGGAGAAATGAATAAAGGAGGTTGCATAAAAGGATTCACTGGTTGTAAAATCATAGAAAAAGAAATAAAAAGATGGAAGGAAGGACGAGATTGGGTGAGGGGAGAGGGAACGGAACCGTCAGAATGTGCCAATGGCGGAATCGAAAAGTAGAAATCAAATTTTTTATTGTTGTAAAAGGAGATTTTGAATATTTTCAAGTGAAAAGTAAATTCGATGCCAGGATATATGAATGTTTTGATGAGGAAATGAAAATGCTATTTTTTAAATTTTATATTCTTCTCTCGACTGAAGACTGCTGAATATCAGCGAAATTCTCCAATGATTGGATAAGCAGATGCACAACTGGGACAGATCGAATATGAGGAACTCCCTAATGCAACTAAAGGGCATTTAATGCCGGCCGGGGCTCAAACGAAGGGAGTGAAAAACTTTCTACTCCCGCAGCCTGTTTTTGACACATTCATCACGTGACCGAAGAATTTTCCTCCGAGGGAAATTGCGTCACAAAAATTTTCCCCACAAAAAACTTTCGCAGAAGAGCAAAACAAATCAATTTGGCGTAAACGAGCTTTTAAACGGTGGCATTTATCACGGGCGACGTTCGAATTCATATATTCCGAGTTAAGCTGAAATGTAATCCCGATGATTTTCTTTTTCCCCTCCCCCCCTCGACTCCGTGCTTTCAATTTCCTAAAACCTTTTTCGAATATTGCTCTGTTTTGGCTCTGACTTACCCGAAGTTGAAGGAGTTTGTTTCTGACGTATTCCGCTCGCGCGGCTTGGTCTGCTCCTGCGACGGGAAAAGAACCCACGTACTGAAACAGAAAACAATTGTTATATTCGAAATACTCTCGTTTAGAGCTTTCTCAAAAAGGCACTTCTCTGTTATTAATCCAAAATATTACAACTAACTTAACTTTTTCAGTCAAAAGTCACGTGGTACTCCTTTGGTTTTTCCAAAGAAGCCTTTCTCAAACTAATAAATGTTCGTCTTAATCCAGGACGTATTCTTTTCCTCTCCCATTTAACCCAAAGGGGAGGGCATATATTTATTTATACTCTATATATATTATATAATATTTAATTTATAAAAGACTTACAGTCTCTGGAATAATAAAAATATAGTACGGAACAGTGAATATATAACATTGTGTGTAATTGTTTTATGGGTAATGTGTCGATGCATTGGTACCTTCGTTGTCTTGTCATTTCTTTCTGGGAATGATTAATTTTATTATTGAGTATTGTAGGTTTTACTGTATAGTGGTTGGATTGTGTATTGTCTGTCACTTTAATCTCAATAATAACTCCAAAAGGGTTAAATGCGAAACTGAACCATAACACAGATTCGGAGGTCGAAAAAAAAGATATTTCTAAAGAATTGAAATAAAAATATGGCGAGGGATTATTTGGGGCGATTCCAAGTCGGATTGAGAGTCTTCGAAAGGCCCCCATCGAAGGAAAGTCGAAGTTTCCAATCGGATAAAAGGAAGTCTCGGGAACCGGAGGAGGTCAAAGATCAGGAGAAAAAGTAATAAAGAGTGACGTCGATCTGGAAACTCAATTAAGAGGAAAACCGAGGAAACCCCATGCAATAAACATGGGAGTGAAGTTTTCCTTTGTCAAGTATTATCCAAGATTAGAAGAAAGGAAAAAATAAATAAGAAACGGTCGAAAGTGTTTTTGTGATTGATTACAAGATGGCGGAGAGAGACCGTTCATCTGAATGTCCATCAAACAAATTTTTTTCTTCCGTCCTCAAATCGAAGATTGATGAGTTTACATTCAGTATTGGAATCTATTGGTGAAAGGGGAGAGAATCTTCCCAACAAGAATAATTTATTGCGATTTAAACAAATGAAATATTCATTCCAGAAAACATTATCTCACCCTTAAAATCAACCCCTGCTGAGGAAGGAAAATCTCAAAATGGAGAAGCAAATGTCACTTCAAATTATGACCAAAATATCGGATAAAGGATAGCTAATAAGCTAAAAGGAAGAAGAAACTTTTCCAAAGGAAGTTTTTTCCCATGCTCAGATATCTGCAATATCTGAGCAGAAGTTTAATCCGCATCGCTTTAGAATTGGCCAAAATCCTCTTCTTATTGCTGACCAATCAACTCAAAAACCTAAAATTTCAACAATGATAACAATTATAAAAGTGAAAACCGTGAGGGTTAATACAAAACTCCCTCAATTTGTATTAACTAAAAGCACAATCTAAACTAAACTATGAATTAAAAGGGCGATAGAAAGCGTAAAAGTGGCCAACATTTGGGAGAATTTCCCTTGACAATAGCCGAGGCGAAGAGACAAATGACGAAAGCTCCGAATTTCCCGCAAATGACGCAGCAACGACTTTCACCCGTCGCCATTTTTCTTCTTTCAGAGATGCCTTTTCACTTCCGCCATAACCCCTCCGAACTCCGACTGTTATCTGTTGAAAGTTGCCTTTTTCGATGGCGAAATCACATAATTCTCAGAGCTTGTCAGCTTTACATTACGGTTTTAATTCCGGAAGATAACTTTCTCCCGACTCGACCCTCACCCCTTTTTTTGGATAATAAAAGCCATAAACCTCAAAGTGATTAAGGGATGGAAGGTGCGATGCGAATTAAAAAAGCGAAACAAAGAGCTTTGGGATTAAAAGCTGCCACTCGCTTTTTCTTTTAACCTCAACGTGTTAATCAAACTAAATTCAAAAAGTATTTTAAGCGGCACAAAACAATGCCGACATAAAATTACAAAATATAAAATGAATTGAGCTCTTCACTTCGCCTTTCGTATTTGCAAAATGTCTGCGCTGCAAAATGTCCTCATATCATTTCCCAATTAACACTTAACAACCGCAAGAGGAAAAGTGTTGAAAGAACTGATTTTCCCTCAATATCTCCGTAAAACGGCAAAAGATCCTCCGTTTAATTGGTTTTTTCATGAGAAGATATTTTCATTTCCGCACTTAATTTCACTCCGACATTTGTGAAATTAAATTTACAGAGAGAATTGTGCTAATTTAATAAAATCAATTATGTTTCTTCAATGCAATCAAACAAAAGCGGACGCGATTAAATTCTTTAAATTCACCATTAAATTGCTGATAGATAATAACTAATTAGTAAAGGGCAGAGCATCGAAATCGGCCGTTATACAATGCTCCTGGCATTCCCACACTTATCTATAAAACCGTTAAATTGTTTTTAAACGGTTACATTTTTGACGGCGAATTCGACCCTAAAATTGGTACAAACAACGAAATTAATAATCAACGGTGACAGTAAACAGGAAATGGCTTTTTAAATTCGGAAAAAATTCAGCCTTTGACTCTGCCATGAATTGGAATGAAGAGCTTTGAAATGGGGAATTCGATTATCATCTTGAAATAAAAATTGGCAATGCCATTCTTCGATTTCAATTTGTGAAAAGACTTTAAACTAAAGACTCACAAAGAGGGATACCCATAGTCATCCTTTCTGAGGTGAAACCTTTCCGTCAAACCTTCGCTCAAGTGAAAAGGTGAACTTTTTCCAATTAAAGCTCTCACAGGGAGAGAGATCGTAAAAACAAAGGAGGCACTTAAAGAGACTGTTAAGTGACGGAAAGAGGTGATGTGGTGGGGTTAAATGAGTTTGTCCTGATGATTGAACGTCCTTCAGTGCATAAAGAAAAAGGCTCTGTTCTGCTTTCCCTTTTTTCTCCCAATGTGAGATGGAAAATTTAAAATTGGAAAAGGTTTTATCATCAGTTTTCCTTTTTAAAACCGAAAAAGTTCTTTCGTAATACGTAAATTGTAATCAGGAGAGGAACTTTGGAAAACCTCATAAAAAGAGAAAGAAAAAATTAGAAACGAAAGAAGACCTAAAAGTAGGCTTAACCTAATTAGGAATAACCAAACTGGGAAAATTCCTCTAAAGAATCAAAACTAACCCGAAAGCCCCGAAAGCTTTCTAGCCCACAACCGGATTCGTAGGAAAAAAGCAAATAAAATCCAAAACTTGGCGCAGAACACTGCAATTATATCACAGCAGAGCCAAAATTTATTAAAAAAATAGAGCAAATCAATAATTTCACAGAGGGAGAGAAAAAATGAAATAAATAAATAATACATCGAAAGCAGAAGAAAGCAGTAGAAAGCAGTAAAAGGCAGTAGAAAGAGCGGTGTGCTTTTGGCAACAGCGGGAATCAAATCAAACCGTTGAGACAGGGCAGCTTGAAAAAATCTCAGATAAATAAAATTAATTTTCCAAAATGGTTTCGCTATAATGGCGGAAGGGGGTGGAAGTAGAAAAGTCTCGTGAGTGCTGTTGGCTTTGTTTTAATCCGAAAGAAGGAGTTGTCTGAGGGGGACCGCTTCCATCATATGTACGACCATTTTCTCTCCTGCTGGGCTTCATTTTAACTTTTATCAATTTCCCACTCCCTAATTTCTTTTACATATAAACAGTAAATCTCTCCCCTCCTTTATTTCGTTTGTTTCCCTACTTCATGTACAAAATAAACAATCAAACACTCCCTGAATGAAAATTTACGAGAGCGTCGGTAGCTGAATGTGGTAGAGGGCAATTCAAGTCTAAAGTTGGAAATTAAAAGTAAAATGAGAAAAGTCGAGCTTTTAAATTCCAATCAAACTTAAACGTGACCGGGAATGGACAGCCATTATCGGCCATATCTCTCCCTTAATTCCTAAAATACAAGTCGAATCTTTTATTTTTCAGAATGCACGCCATAAGACCTGATTGTTTTTTTTTAAGAACAAAGGAGAATCGGTTCCCGAGAGGAGTTGGGGGGTTTTTCTTTAGTTTTATGCCACCGGAAACGTAGGCAACTTAAAAAGACTCAATCAGATAGGAAATGAAATGAGAACTCGCGAACAATGAAAATGTTTTTTATTGTGCTCGGGAGAAAGACGGATTTGGTGGAAAATTTCCGTTGCGCGGGCTTTTTCCCTAAACGACATATTTTCGATGCCAAAGGAAAACAGCACACAATGGAGAGCCGCAGACAGAGACATCACTCGTGAAAAAAAGAAATTAAGTCATGCGCCCTCCCGGAGATGAATCGGAGGCTGACATCTGTTGAGATTTTACACAAACAGACACGATAAAGCAGCAGTTATGCAGTTTTAAATTTGGTGCTGTTGGCGGAAGCGCAGACATGGCCTTTTGGAGGGCATTCCAAACAAATAAAGAGACATTGTGTTGCATAATAATTTCGGGTTTCTGAATTCTCAAAAATTTTGTTCAGGTTATGTAAATTCAAACCTTTTTTGTGGACATTAGGAAATTTGTGCGTTCTTTTTCTGACCTCTTAAATAAAGAGAGGCGTTTACATTGAAATTTTCCACCACTGGAGAAAAACAATAAAAATTGGATGGCTGGAGAGAGATGGGTTGTGAGGCTTAATTAATTTCCTTTTTCGCTTTGCTGTTTTTATCAAGGCGGCAATTAAAATTCCATTTTTAAATTTTCATTCTGAAACCTTCCTTAAAGTTCCTTAGAGTGAGCAATTTCACGGGTTACGGCTCATTTGCCCAGTAGGTCATTTGCTCAAAGAGTGGACTGCTCTCCTTTTCCCTTTCCTCTTTTTTGCCCCCCAACCCGATATTGGAACGTGAGCATTTATGCCTTTGTTCGCGATAAACTATACCGTTGAGAAACAAAGTGCAAAGACAACCGAACTCCTCTTCTCTTCTCACAGTTCCTCCAAAGCCGAACTTTCAGAACAACACTGCTCCCTTCTTATCTTTTTTTTTTCCCCCTCACAGATATTTTCAAAGAAAACCGTTTATGCGCATGGGGAACCGTCTTTAAAGCATTGCTGTAGCGGTTTTTGCTTACGATGAAAAACTGAAAAACTGTAAACCGTAGTCCCTTGCCTCCAATCACTCTTCTCACTCTTCTCACTCTTCTGGTTGAGTCAATATTTTCTTCAAGTGAACAAGCGATTTTTTCACGGGGGGAGAAAATTCTAAAATGGCAGTCATTTGCTTATGTCGGTTATTTATTGGAAAACTCTCCCATTTTTCCCGTTCCGCCCCTCCGTTTTAAGTTATCACTTCAAACGAAGTGAACCTTTTTTTCCAAAGCTAAAAGCCTCACCTCTTCTCGCCTCTTCTCGCTTTTTCTCGCTTTTTCTCGCCTTTTCTCGCCTTTTCTCTTCAGCCTCATTTTGAGCTGTAAATGACTAAAAGTATTTTAGTTTTCATAGGAAAGTACAACTAAAATTCGCTTGATTTTTTGTCAACTGTCCAAAGTGGTGGAAAATGAGGGTTTGTGTTTGCACTACAAAAGGGAATAGAAAAGAGGGAGAGAAAAAATAATATATGTGGAGGGAGTGGGGGAAGAAAAGCTTTTTATTTAATTAACTTCGGAACCGTTGCAATTCAGTCTGCTTATTTATTCCTGTTTTATTGTATAGTTTCCTTTTCATAGCAATTTTCTTTTTAATGGTTTTCAATGCATCAAAATTTGTTTTCAATCAATCCACATATCGATCATTTTTCTTAACGAAAATGTCGTTCTTCCGATAATTGCAAATAAAATCCATCATTCTTTCCTCCGTCTGAATTTCTGTTGGAAAACAGCAATGGCGGCTTTTCAATATCTGCTAAATGTTCAACGAAACAACTCGATTAGTAACTGGGAAAACCTTCCCGATCGCGGCTTAACAAACCGGAAAACTCAGAAAGGATAACGCATAAATCAATCGGTCGTCAATCACTCAATCAACTGCATTTGCATAATCCATAAATCATTGAAAGTCATAACGATAAGAGATAACTGTACCTGGCCGCGCATTGAACGAATAACGAGAGTGGATACCCCCGTGACTCCCAAAGTAAGCAAAGAGGGTGAACTGGCCCTTTCACCCCAAGCGAGCCTGGCGGGGAACCCTCGAGGCAAAGTCGCTAAGTGGTCGCATAAGCAGATAAGTCAGCATAAAACTTCTCTCAACTGTTCAAATGCCGGTGTTTATTTGTTTGCTTTAACCGAGCATTGCTCTTTTACGTGACTTTAAGTAAATGCTCTAATTATTATTGGTGTTTCTTGGTGTTTTCACCCCCTTTTTTCAGAGTACATCAGACCCGATATAATTCAAATGTACCAAAACGAAAAGACCGCAATTAAATAAATTAATTTATTTTCCAGTTAAACCCTGAGCGAATGAAAATATGACAATAGTTTTTTCTTTTTTAAATGTTGTTCTTCCCAATGGCCCTTTCCACCATAATCAACGGTCATTCTTCTTATGTTCCCTTCCTCAGCGATGGAAAGTCCTCAAGTATTATGTCGGCCCTGTGGTAGAAGCAGCAGAAATCGAAGTGGTGGCCTTTCGTTGGGGAGCGGCTAACAGCACTCCCTTTCCAGGTGAATTGGCCGGGGCAGAACGAATGCTCCGCCGTGAGGAAGGAAGCCAGGAAGCGATTAAAAGGCGTGAAATGGAGTCAGCTGAAGAGCGGGGCAGCTGAAGAGAAGGTGTACTTTGCGAGACGCGATGCAGGGCAGAGTGAGGGCCGTGACCCCGTGACCCTTGAGAGGATTTTCAGCATCGTAGACGAGGTTCCGGTCACGGAACACACACGGCAAAGTGTGCTGCCCTTTGCTTCTCCCCTCAGCAAATATTTTTATAATTTGCCAAACATTTTTTGGAGAAATAATAGTTATCATAAAAAAAGGAATTAATATTAGGTAAAAGGTTTTTGCTATGAATGAGAACACCAAAGAAGTAAAAATGGAGGTTAACTATTTCAGCTTTAGAAGTCAATTTCTTTAATTTATAAACTTTTCCACTCCATCGTTTCAACAAATATTTATTTTTATAATAAAAAATTTACTCTGCATTTAACTACAAAGTGTCAATGATCGCACTTTCAAAAACTTAAATTCTCTAAAATAATTATAATAATTTAATAACATTTTCAATACAAAGGGCGGACTGTCGTAAAGTGCTGTTGCAAAATTTATTCTCAAAATCTCTCAAAAAAATGTCGCATGCTTACTGGGAACACATTATTTTGATTTTTATTCTTATAAATCATTGCCTGAAGCGAAATTTTGAGAAAAGGGCTAAAACCCTTCGTTCTTTTACCAGGAGTTATCTTTAATTAGTACATGAAAAGTAGAAGTAAATAATTTGCTCTTATGAGGGTTTGTTGTATCCCTGAATCGGTCGCCCATTACGACAATGGACGACTTCCGGGAGAAGTTTCTACTTCTTTACTTTGGCCCACGTGGCGAAATGTAATTTTTTTTTTTGGGGTCTTCTCCAGGTTGAGATGTAAACTGCTGCCCTCATGAAACAGAAGAATTTTGATTATTTACATCTTTATTTGCGACATTACGGCCATCTTTATTACTGAGTAATATCCATTGAGCTCTGCGGGTCACTCTGCAGAAAATAATCTTAAAATGTTATGCATTTCCGTTTCGTTATTATTATAATGCAAAGAGAATCATAAAAAGTTGAATTTTTTATTTTGTTTTCGGGCAAAAATCCACGTGTTCGGACGGTAATTTCGTCAAAAAATTCCAACGATCGACGCCAAAGTTGAAACTTTCCATTTAGGAATGACCACACAAGAAAATACATTTTCACTCAGTCACGGTTTGTGATTATAAAGGGCAATTTGGGGCGACGGAAAAGCAGCCTTCACTCAACCGACCGCAATTTTTCATCAAAATCTTTCGCCAGGAAAATAATTTCCACGACTCGTGACAAACACCTTAATTTAGAAGGCTCCGTCTTTCTCGGAAGGAAAATTCTTTTGAAAAACTTTCACAGTTAAAGTCCAGTCCTTTTTCCACCGCAGAGTTAACCACGGGAAACTGAAAAGGTAATTAGCCAACTTTTTTCAAGTGCTAATGACCTTTGCGGGAAACTAAGGAAAAAAAAAACAAAAAAGGAAAGTAAATAAGTGAAACAAAACTTACCAGTAATGGAGAAACAATGTTTTGAATTTTCTCCTGTTCGGGCATTTCCGTTCTCCGGAATTTGGTTTCAGCAACAAATTCCTTTTTTATTGTCCCACTCCCGAGATTCTGTCTTGTGGACACCTAATTCAGCAATATCCCGATTTGTTTGTTTTTTATCGACCAAAATTTCATTTTCTTTTTAACTGTACACATTTTGCTCGTTTGCTTTAAAACATTCTAAATGTTCAAAGAAAAAATTAGTGATTTATGCGGAGATCAGATTGCGGAGGAGAATTAAAGAACTGCGACAGCAAAGCCGAATGTCGTCATTATAATAAAGTTGAATCCATTTCTGGATTTCTCACATTAATTCTCGAAAGGGCACATTGGCAGAGAGCCTTAGCAGATCTTCGGTTGGATTTTACTGTGGGGCAGTTTTGGGAAAAAACCCCGAATTTGGAGTTTCCATAAAATCACTTCACTCCTCCAAAGCCCAAAGTTCCACTCGCAATGTGCGATCATTCACATTCAAACTAAACATACATTTGTGAAAATCAAATGGAGATCAGAAGGAGTGGAAGCGAGGCAAACAACAAACACTGAAAACTAACAGACTATGAACCGGGCGATGAATGAAGAGATGAAACTGCTTCAGCATCACCGAATTAATTATAATCGAAATCGTAATATATTCTAATGGTAAGTGCAAATGGCAAAAACCAGAGGAAACAAAGCCAGGGCCTTCCTGGCAATTCTTGGTTGGGGAGGTTCAATGACCATGAGAACCAGGGCGTGGGCACTAACCAATTCCCCACCGGGTGTATTCATTTTTTTCGCCTCCTCACACTCTGGTTCTCGTTCGGAGGGGGGTAGTTGTCCTGCCCAGATTGCAAACGAAGGGAGTTTTGTGACAAAATCCGCCAGACTTTCCTTCATCCGCATTCCTGTGAGAGGAGATGGATTTGCACTTCCTTCGGTGTTAACAAGACACAGAAAGCTCTTAATTTCAGATCCACTGTTAATGAGTGAAAAATGCATCGGATTTAAAGATAAGCCTTCTTCACTCGAACCTGTTTATAATAGGTTAGTTCGTTTCACTATGAAAAGAGACAATGAATGCTTTTGTGTCGAAGTCATTCTTTAATAGCATAACTTTAAAGTGGGTATGTTATGGAGGTTTCCGTGGGAGATTTAAATTATTGTTTGATAAAATAATTCAGGTCAATTTTATAATTTTTAAAGCGGCCAAGGGTTAACTAAGCGCTTTTCCAAGCCAAAAAGGTTTTCCCTGCTCTGACCTCCCTTAAGCAAATTGAGAAAGGAGATGACGGGAGCATTGTTCATATGCAGGAAGTTCATCAGGGGCGTGTGCGAACACTGTTCCAAAACCCGAAAAATAAGTTCTACCGTTTTAATTTACCGCTAAACGCCAAAATGGATCCGCGTGAGCACTTTGGAGGTCAAACCGCGCCTAAAACGGGACACGCACTGGAGGAAATTCAATTACTGATAAGTTCTGAATCTCAAAATTATAATTGAGCAATAAATTTTTAAGAAACCAGACCTCAGCTGTAATAAACTCTGCGTGAAAGCCTTTCGTAGTTTGCTCAAGTATTAAAGCGATGAAAGCGCTCTTGCCGGAAACGCCAATTTATCCGCTGAATAAAAAGCCTGCAAATGAGTGAGTGCAATGGGCTAAAAAGAAAACGATATGGGGGGGGGGGGGGCAATGTGTGCCGAATGTATTTGCAGCACAGGGGGCTGAGTAAAGCCGAGAATAAGACGTAGGGCATTTCTTCGATAATATCCACCAAATCAACGTTGTAGATTTTTCCTCAGTTCTGAGTCAGCTAAGGTCGCTTTTCCAGCTCCACCGCTATTCTGGGAATTAATTTGCGAAAATGAGGAAGAAAGAAGGGAGTTAGAAGGGGGAGGCAAAGGTTCGCCCCGAGCGTCTGCTCTTTCGCCTCCTTTTCTCACTTGAATTTCATGACGACCCCCTCACCTCCCTTCTCTGCCTTTTCAGATTTAATCTCAAATCCTATTTACTTTAATGTTTTCTAGGCACGGAAAGGAAAAATAAGAAAATTCAAAACTAAAAAGGAAAACGTGATTGATACGGACTAGTATAAAATGAATGACTTCCCCAAAGAGTTCCGCCATTTCTTTGGCTTTCTTATCCCTTTGAGTTGAGCTGATTACGCCAGAACGGATTCAGAAGGGGAAAGAGAGGGCGTTTGACAGCACTGCTGCTGAAGGTCAGCCTGGAGGCATCTTCGGCTGGACTGCGGGAAGAAAAGGAGTATGTTCTCCCGATTCATTCCTTCTATTTTTTCTGGACTCACATGGAACTGATCTGACTTAACCATTTAGCGATTTGTGAGCTGTCTCGCGTCCGCAAGAAAAAATGAAAACGAGTTTGATTGACATTCTTAAGTAGTTGTTATCTTATCGCGGTTTCTGGTTTGGATGACCGAGACCTATCGGAATGCGAGTACTCATTGGGAGGTATTGGTAACTTTGTGTCCGTTTCGCTGCCAGCAGACCGAATAACTTCCAAGGGGCAAGGACATTACAGAGTTAATACATCGAGCGTCACAAAGGTTCTACAAAAATGCAGGAATGGGTATAATAATTGGGTGCGCAGCCATCCGCGACCACAGGACAGGTGAAGGAAATTTGTGCGCTCATGCAGGAACTCTGTCACTGTTTCAGGCACGAAAAGTTTTGCTCAACATTCACATTCTGTAAATTGCTTAAATTCCTCGAATGTTATAATTATCAATGAATGCAAAGCATCCAGAGAGATAAACAACTGCATACAAGAGACCATTATAAACTAAGTGTCAATTTAAAATATTTCTCAACGTGTACTCTCTCGAAATTCGGACCCATTTCGCACAAATTCTCTTTTATCCTGCGTGACCTCTGCCTCTCTTCTCAATTGTTACGTAACTCGACCGGTTTTAAATGGAAGCGTTTGTTCAGAAGTTTCTTCCTCTCTCGAGTCACAAACTAAATGTCAATTATACGATGAAAGAACGAAATTCGCACAGCTGTTTGTCTCTGTCTAAATATTTTTTACAGGAAATTTGTAAAGGCACTTTCTCTTCGATAAATCTCTGCCTTTGGGAGTTACTTAATCAAGAGGGCAGAAGACAGTTGATGCACTTATGCACCGATGGGAGGTGATGCAAGTCGCAGACGCTAATCATTTCTTACATGAATTTTCACAAAGAGTCCGTGGCCCGTTCCATTTCCCCACTTTCACTTTCTTTCTCCGATTCTCCTCTCCTCTCCTCTCGAAGTCGAAGCAGAATAAAAAATTAAAAGACCAAATTCGGCACTCGATTGAGTGAACAACCACTACCCACCTCAATTTATACTCATTTGAGTTTTTCCTGTGAGCCGTAAGTGGCAACAACCCGAGGCGCCTGTCTCCCCATTTGTGGCATTAATGATTTGCTCACAGCAAAGACTTTAAAGCGAACGAGTACCTCAGCAAATGCTAACAGAGAGAATGGTCCCAAAAGCCGTGTAACTCCGAATAGTTGAATTCCCCGACAGCCAGAAAATGTAAATCAAATCAATCGCATCAGACTAAAGACATTTTAATTAAATGATCTCTCCGAAGTCCATTAGGAACTCGAGAGGAAGTTACAACTTCTCCGAGTTTTTCTGTCCCTTCAAAGGAAAACCAAATCAAGATTGTCTGCTGTGCCTCATTTTGACTTTGCTGTGCTGCTCCATTTTCATCTTCTCCCTTTCTTATTTTGTCTTTCATTCCAAAGCTTCATTAATTTTTACAAAAGACTGCAATTAACTAAATTTGAAAAATACAAACTCAAACTTTTCTGCTGAGGGCGGATCGAAGATCTGCCAAGAAAGGCGAACTGAACGGAGTCAAAGGCAAATATGAAGAGGAGATAACGGATAAACCCGAACCCTTTGCCACTTCAACTGATACAGATAACCGATGAATTCAATAATAAAACGCGAACTTCCGCCGCCGCGAACATTTGGCTTTCCAATGTTCGTCCGAGCGACGTTCACCCGACCGCTTGCGAAGCACTACTGGCTCCACTTTCGGCGCAAACCCGTGCCTGAACCTGTTTCCTCAGGAGCGTAATTGAATAATTTTCATCGTCTCCACTCCCCCGCCCTCGGGCCCCAATTTCTTCCATTATATTCTTACTTGGCTACTGGCTTCTGGACTTAATGTTTTCTTTGGCTACATTCAGATACCGGCTAATGATAGCTTTTCAACTTACGTAATTTTTATTTTGTGGTTCGGCTCAACCCGTTCCTTACTGTATTTGAGGTTTTGCGCGCTTTCCTCTGGAGGTTGCTGAAAGACATTCGATCAGGTTCAAGGACTCGCATCTGAGTTCATTTGGCTTCTGGCTGTGGTGCGATTCAGTGAGAGGCTAAACATGTCATTGCATTTAGCTGCTTTTGCATATTCAGGTTTTAATTAAAAATTATAGCGCCATCTAAAGCACTGCTCTCTCAAATTCACTTTCGAGTTTAGAACACCGCTAAAAAATTTAAAAAGCTTTCCAACCCCCAATTCAAAAATTAATATGCGAAAATCCAAGACCGCTGAGTTGTGCATTTTTATATTAACCACTCTTTGGCGTCATGTTGCCAGTAAAACAGTATCAGATTCATATGAAATTGGAATAAGGTACAGTACCAGTAAATTCTTTTCTTTGGGTTAAGGGCATTTTTAGAGAAAAAGAAACAATCGTCTTTCATTTGCAAAATCAACAGCATATCATTGACTGATGGACGAAACTGAACAAAGATGCAGACGCCCTAAAGGGGATTGAAACATTTTTTCAGCTGTGAAAAATTAGCAGAAAAGCTCCTGTGTTACCTTATAAGCAACAGAAGCAAATTTAACGCGCCAAATAATTTTATTTGAAAAAAAAAAAGAAAAAGCAGAATTTTGAAGCATTAAAAAGGCGAAATAAATCTCATGACAACATAGTCATTTTCTTTGGCGCATTTATCAAGCTCCAGAGTCATCCTCTCAACCCTCTCCTGTCTTTTCTTTTTTTCCTTTCTTCTTGACGCTTCATTTCAGAAAATGTCAACTTTTTAAGGGCTTGAGAGACACTCGGAATATTTTAACCCGAAATCAGGATTTTTTCTCTCCTTCCTTTTCCCCAACTGCAGGAATTTTTTTCATTTCCACCCCCCAGCCTTTATTAGTAAATGCTTACTCGATTTTCAGTTTGGAATTCTCCGTCAGTCTCTTCCCTGCTCTCAAAATCATTCATTTCTTTTAAACAGTTCGACATTTAAGCATCTCATTTGCGATATCAACTCCTTAAAACTACTAATTAAATTAAACTTAAATTAATTAATTATCGGCACCTCAGTCCGACAAAGGACCGAAACCGCAATTCAAGAAAAAAAGATTTTCTGGAAGGCACGCCAGATAGACTTTGAGAGACCCTTTCATTGAAAGGCCCTAAGCTCATGCTTGAAGAAGACCGCGACCATTTAAAGGTCCATTTCGAACACTACGCCAACGTATCATTAAAAGAAAAAGAAAAGTACAATTTTGCAAACTAACAAACTTCCCTTTTTAGGTCTTTCCTGCGGGCCCGACAGCCGAAATTTGTATTTATGGCCAGTTCATTCAGAACATAAATCAGAGAGATATTTGTCTTCAGTGGTGTTCTCATTGAGAAAAACCTCGGACTCCCTCTCTCCTTAATGGGGCATTAGTTGCCGTCATTAACTCCTTAAACTAAAATTAATAAAGTCGCTTTTTCAAAAATAACCTTTGCACTCTTTTCACTCTCTAATGAGAGTTTGGGGTTCTGAATTGGAACTAAACTGCACTTCGAAAGGACATAGTTATAATGGAAACGAAACTTATGAACTATAACAATGCAACTAATGAGAGGAAATTAAAATTCAAAATATAAAACAAAAAATTTTGGCCAAAAGTTGAAAGATAAAACTCGTTTGAATAGCAAAAAGTGGCGGGCAATGCCCCGTCGCGCTTCAGATACATAAATTAAATTCATAACTATCACGTGACTTATGGTTGATGGCTCCTCTTTCAACTCAAATTAATCTTTAGTGCGCAGGTAACTGGACCAACTCCAAACGCTAAGTTTTCCTCTCTTTCCTCTCCTTCTCCACGTAATGATTAAGTAGAATTAAAAAAGTCTAAGCAGGCATGTGGTCGGTTTTTTGGGAGTAATTTCTTCTTTCAAACTTGACAATGTTGACAAAGATATGAAAAGGGCAAAAGGACAGCACATATGAAATTTCAAATAAAGGAAATGCAAAAGGCAAAAGGCAGCAGAATGCTTTAAATTACACACAAACACATAACAACCCCAGGTGAGCAATGGATAGACCATTCGCCCTCAGGAAAGTGCCAATTTGGTCAGGAGATATATTTCCGGGGCTGAATTATTAATTTGGTGGAACCAAAGTGACCCAAAGAACAATAGTGATGATGACGAGGAAATTCCGGTGCAGAGCATCGGAAAATGCGACAACTTTTCCTATGAATTTATTGCCGATTACGCCACGATTTTCCAAAATTTATTCAAACGAAACGTGGCTAAATCATTTTCTGTCATCCCCTCCCAAAATCCAATACTTTCTTCTGCTTTGGTAGCCTCCCAAAATTGGGTTTCACTAAGAGATAACCTCCGATGTGGGAACAATAACCGATTCCACCTGAGAACGGTGGTCAGTGATCTCCATGCTTCCAACATTTGCATACCATAAATACAGTCGATCTTCCGTTGCTTTTAAATTAAAATCTGAGATTGGAATCTATCAAAGTGTCCGAAGATGTAACCCCGAAGTTTATCCCCAGCTTAGAAAATTTTCTTCTAATCCCCCTGCCGCCGTCACAACGAAAGACCAGATTAGTGCTCAGGTGTTCAAAAATTAATTAAAACCCTGGAAATAACCCGGATCCGAATCAATTTTTAATTATTAAACCAGTATGTTTAACGGCTCAAAGGCGAAACCCTCAGAGGGTTGAAAAAGGGCGGTTGAAATGCAATAATTTCGACAATCGGAAATGCCTTTCACAGCCTTTCGCTTTTCCTTTTCACAATATTACATTCCGGTTGATCCAATTCGATTCTGTGGTTTCGGCGCTGTCGTTTAAGTTGCTTTCACCTCTTTAATTCTGAATAAGTGATTTTCTTTTGCTATAACGTTTATTAACGCATAAAGTAGCATTCCCCAGCAGAAGAGAAAGAGGAATACACTCATCCGTTTGATTGGTTCCTTCTGTCGAAAAGCTGTCAGGCGAACGGAGAAGAAACAATAAACAAACCAAAGTCGCTGAAAATAAGCTGCCCGCCCACGGACCGCACATAAATTACTCACCATTTGAGGTACGAGCCAAGAGAGCGAAGCAACGCACACTTTCACCTGACAGAAGTTGCAGATCAGCTCTGATAAAGGCAAGACAATCAAGGCCTGCCTATCAAAACAATTTAATCCGGCTTCATTATTATATGATTCTTTGATATTAGCCTTTCTTGTTTTGCGCAAGTCACAAACGACCCGTCCCCCCGCCCCGTATTATGTAAGTGAACCTGATAAGGCAACAGGTGGCAGTACTGGGTTCCTGAAGAAAGTCACTGGGTCTTATCATAAATTATTCCTGATTTATTAATTATTGAAATTATTTTTCTTTGTATCTGTCATTGAGAGTGCGTGGGACGTTGTATTAATGCAATCGAGGACGACCACAATCGAAGCTGTCATCAATGGACGCCCCCCAGAGAGAGGAGAAATTCAAAAACTAAGCTGCGAACAAGTGAACACGTAAAAAAGGCAAAGAAATGCGATAGGAAAATGAAGGAACGAAACGCCGGCCTTTTCCTTTACGCGGCAACATAAAACCTCAGAAACTGTACCGTAAATTGGGAATTTTCTCGTCGGCGAAGCCATAAAATTTCAGAGGTTTAGAAATCGGAACCCGAATTCCATAGGAGACATTTTGTGGCACCAATGGATAAAATTCCAGAGACTCAGGTAATGAGGTGGTGGGGGGTGAGGGGTGGGGGGTGAAGGGCGGACGACATCCCATTCAAAGTCAAATTTGTGAAAGCCGAGGAATTTTGGGGGAAATTTCAGGAGATGAGGACGACCTAAGGAAGAAGTCAAGCCAGCTACCATAATTGGATCGCCCTGGAGAAGAGACACAGTGTGGTGGGCCTGAATGATTTTAGTTTAGTAACTAATAAATCAGTAACTATTTTGTTTATATTGTGAAATCATGAGAATCAGATGTCACAGCTCACGATGGGATAATCTGTTTTCTTCCTTTTTCTCTCCTTTTTTAAGTAAAGGTTTTCATTGGTTTCTCCCGTTCGTTTCGGTAATTAAAAAAAAAACAGAATTTCGGCAGCTGAGACCACTTTAGATGAATAAAATTCCGTCCACTTCACCACATCTCAAGCAGTATTAGCCGACAACAAATTCTATGTCTTGGGAAGCCAAAAAGAAGTCAATAAGCTGACCTAATGTGTTTTGCTTTGCAGCTGAGCGGTTTCTGCCGACTGCTGCAAGAATTTGTACGGTTTCTCTGAATGACAACTGTGTTATTCTGTCCTTTATGAAAGCACCCTTGAGCAGTAAAAACCCAGTTTTGTCTGAGTGCTGAAACAAAATGCTTTAATTCATTGTTTCCGAGTGCTTTTCAAATCGACGACCGAGCAGACATTTGAACCCTAAAACTTTCTTCAGTTATCGCCTGTCATGTTGGGGAGAGGGGAAGAGCAAAGTTACTTTTCAAATGGACAGTTGTTGCCCCAGAATTTAAATTTTCACGAGCTTAAATGTTCTCGCCGGTTTTTGGTCGACATTTTCGTTTATTGGTTTAACTGTCGCCTGAGAAAAGTCTTCAGAAGCTTTTCTTTAAATTTTTTTAATGACTGAGTCACCAAACTATCGAAAACGATTTCATCAACAGTATAAATTTGACGGAATTAAACGGACTTTTGGCCTTTGTATTAAAAAAAAAATAAATAAAAGAAAAAAAAGTTTTTTAATTACAAACTTTTATATTAAAAACGCACTAAAAGGTAAAAAATAATAAAAATTATGTGTACACATTCATTCCTCTCTCGTTGGTATACATTAAAATATATTAAGAGAAAAAAGATTTTATTTAAATGAAAGATGGCTGAGTGCTTTGTGTTGTTGTGTTGTTACATACAACACACACTTTAGTGCTTTGTAAATTTAATGCACTCAGCCATGGAATGAATGTGTGCATATATTTTGTATTATTCTTTACCTTTTAGTGCGTTTTCAATATAAAAGATTGTAATTAAAAAACTTTTTTTCTTTTTTTTATTTTTTAACCATTTAGCCATGAGTAGACAAGACTAAAAAGTTAACCTGCAATTGATATAATTATATAAAAAAAAAAACAAAAGACAATCACCAAAATATTGTGACGCCACATTTATGCATAACCCGAAATTTGTAATTGTAAAAAGAATTCCAAAATGACTGTTAAAAGATGGTAATCGTATACAATTATACCTTAGCAAATTGGTCTTCTTAATAAAATGCAATTAAGACACAAACCCAATCTTCTTACGTTGTAATTCCTCGTCACAATAAAACTAATAAATGACAGCTGTCCTTATGGACTGCTCTATATTCAACTCTTTTTATTTTGAGGACAAAAATGACGGCGCCCATCACAAACTGTCCCTTATTTGAGTCTTCTTCTTATGTTAAATGTGGCACCAACGCCTACCGACGGCCCTTCGGAGTAAATAAAAGAATTATAATAAGAAATTTACAATGTGAAAAGCCCATTTCTCCGGCATTGTAGGCGTACTTCCATGACTTCCCGCAAACATGTATTAATTTTCTGGTAATGAAGATTACCATTTTTGTGGGAAATTGTACCGCCTTTTTGACGGAAAAGCCACCCGCGACATTTCTTCCTTTTCTTGGCCATAATCCGTCGCTGGACTTTTTTTACAAATTCTCACAAGTTTTCCTCAGCTTTGAATTTCAACTTACACTGAACATTTACAACATTTAAAACTTTTTATCTAAGAAAATGAGTTTTCATTAATATTAAACATCGATTCAACATTTAACTTTTAACTGACATTTTCCCCCTACAGCATATTATTAAAACCGAATATATTTATTTAAAGAAGTTTTGGAAAAAATAGTAGATGAGGAAAACCGATTTTATACGACAAAATAGAATCATATTTATTATGAAAAATTTCCCGCAAATGCCTGGAGGGAAACTTAAAAAGAAAATGAAATCGAAATTATTATTAAATCGCTTTGAAGCTTCATCTCAATTTCCTTTTGATAATCAGTTCTCCGTGCAAGTGCTCTTTCAGTATAAAGAGAAAACTATTTTCCTGATTTTGAGCTTTTTTATACTTATAAACAGTTCAATCGAATGGCGTAACATTGAAGAGCAAAAAGCCAAGAAAATTTCACAAAGACTTCGCTGTCCGGCAGAAACTTTTGATAAAAGAAAAAGTTTGGAAGGCTGTGGGAACATTGTTCATAAATTTTTTAAAAGAACTTTCAGTGAAAGCTTTCTACCACATTTAACACAAAACTCGCATTTATCTGACTGGTTCTGACTTGAAATGTTCTTTTATTTCTTTTACGAGCTCTTATTTGTCTTTCGACTTAATGAACGGCGTTCAGGGAGCAGTGACGAATGGTGGCAGCACTGCTTCTGTCCCGGCAGAGCAGACAATGGGGACAGCCACTCAAGTGCAGCCACAGGGAGAACTAAACTTCCGTGGCCATGGTCACCTTTAGTTACCCTTTGGCTTATCTCGGTTTGAACGAAGCACGTGAGAGCGATTCCCTAAGCTTTTGGCCGCTTTCGAAAGCTTAACAGCTTTTCCAGAGAGATAATTGACCAAAGGTCTCTTTCAATCAACTTCGTTTAACCCCGAGACATTCCCATTCTTTTCCAACATCAAAGCTCCAGACGTTGGCTTTTCTTCTTCATTTTACGCTGAGTAAAGATGAAAGGGCGTCTGTTGAAAAGTTCCTTGCCAGTTTTCGAAAGCGGTGGCTTTTCAAATAAGAAATTTCCATCTTTCCCCGATGAAATACGTCACTGGTTTGCTGCCTTACAGTCTAATGTTGATTTTAAAGCGGCAACAGCTCATGAATATTAATTCTCCGGATAAAGAATAAATGAAGATTAAGTGTAAATCCTCGATAAAGATAGCGCAGTAGGGGTGAGGGGTCACGGGGGTGTTTTTTGACTGATTCATTGCTTTTCTTTAGAGGAGATTTCCTGCGGAAACGATGAAAAAAGGTGAAAACGATTTGCTCGGCAGAACTTTCTTTGCTTTTTCTTCTTAACTGCTTCTGCTCCTCCTTTTTAGAAATTATAACTTAAAATCTTATTTTTAGAGCTTTTTTTCCTTTTCATCATTACAATGATAAATTGTAACGAGAAAAAAGTGAATTATGCATCATAAATTGCAATTATTCTTTTAAAGAAGAACTTTTAGTTAAAACAAAATATTATGTATTTGGATATAAAAGCTCTGCTTGCAAAGGCTTCAGCAGAATGAGAGATACAACAAAGGAGAACTAGGGAGAAGGCAGATCCCTGGGGACCAACCCAGAAAATTGTTTCTGCCACAATCGCTTTCCCGAAGTGAAAACCCACGACCACAAACACAAGGGCAGGACTTGTTCTAAGGAAAACTCCCTCCGAATGGGTTTCAAAATGGGAAGAACTAATCTAAAGAAGTCAATTTTCGAGAGATGGAGACACTCAAACGCGACGACAGAAGACCACCTTTTTTAAAAAATACGATAAAAAGTTTCTGTAATCTCATCCCTTTTTATGGGGAAGAGTGTTACCACCTTCAGAAAATCAAAAAGTCTTCAATTTCATTTTTCGCTCATCAATACTTCACAACTGAATGAGTAAAATTATGTAAATACCTAGGCCCATTAATTAACGGAATGTCGAGGAAGCGTAACCCACCGCCTTCACTGACGCAATTGCAAAAAAATTCATATTTTCATTGGCGAACGACTGGACAAAGAAAGAGGCCCGAAAAACCACCAAAACCCACGCATTAGGTGGCCTCCCATAAATCAGCCAAACACGCATTTAAGGTTGTCACACCTCTTTAAAAACCCCATTACGAAAAAAATAAAAATAAATCCGCCGTTAATGGAGCTAAATTTGTCAGTCATTTCACCCGGTTTCCACCGAGGGGTGGTTTCCCACTTATTCAATTCAAGGCTAAACTATAACGCAAACGGTTCCGAAGCTCAGCTTACGTTGCTCCGTTCCCTCCCAAACGATGTAAGCGTTCGGCTTACAAGTTGTCCAATGTAGGACTCGCAATTTATGTCTGTCCACGGCAAACGACACTCGGGACCGCTGAGGGGCCGCTGTTGCTGAGGGAAATGTCGACCACTCGAGAGGACGGAACAGTGGCCGTGCAATGCCAGAAGCACTCTTTCGAGTAAAATTTCTCCTCACGCGTGTTCGATTGCGGATGCGGTCAGACGGGTTTCCTTGACGGGCCGACATGGCCACGTCCATGTAATTGAGAATATTTGTGCCGATTACGTTTGTAAATAAGCATGCCAACGATTTGAATTTGCATTTCTCAAAGTGTTGAAATATATTCCGCTCAAGGGGACCGATAATTAATAACGACTGCATCGAACCCCGGGCAAAATAAATTGAACCGGCGACCATCTTGAAAAAAAAGGCGGCTTAATCCCTTTCTTCCGCATTTTCGAGTCCTGTCTAACTGCTGAACATCTCAAATCCTGCAATTTTGTCCTCTTGCGGATTGTCACACAGCTGTTGGAAATAAGTTTAAACCATTTTGTCATCACATTAAATTGTAGTTGGATGCAGTGCAGTCTTTAAGGCTGTCAAAAGTTTGGATAGAATTAAAAACCTTTTGCTCACCCCTCGAGTCTCGCCCCCCTCCCCTCCCCTCCCCCTCCCCCAAAAGACTATGAAAATAAATTAGAAAGAAACAGAAAGTTTTGTTTTAAAATCAGCTCAATTTACTTTTCTTTAGAGTTTTCTGCAATTAAAAAATTTTTTTTCATTTTGCTGACTAATTAACATCTTTCCTTTGCGTTCCCCATTTTATGTTCAGATTTTCGATGTTAAAGCAACATTCGAAAGTAACTTTGTGTTGTTTTCCTGATTTTGTTTTTGGTGAGATATAATAAGGGATGAGGGATGAAGTACATCCCTCGGAATGTTATCGAACTTTAAACTGCTCTCTCATATGCTGTGAATTTGGGCTCTCCGGGAATTCATCACATTCAACGGCACAAACTGGAAAAAATTTGGAAACGTCACTTTTTGAAAAGTGGTGACATATTTGATGGACGAGAGAGGGTTGACAGGTGAGAGAAAAGGGGGAGAGGATTAAAAGATTTCCCAGAAGTTTTCAATAAAATTGGAAGAATTTCGTCACCCGTTTCGTTTGTTTTCTCAGTGAGTTTCTTTTCTGTTTTCCTCAGAATAAAAACCATTTTTGCACCGTTTGTGACTGAACATTATCAGAAACAGAGATTGTCTATCAGTGTTCAGTAAATTTTGAAGTGACTGTTCTTAATAAAACTGAGTAACTGTACGTTATTATAATTCTATCAGGGCAGATAAAGATAATTTTTTTTTTAAAAGATTTTGTTCCCTTTTTATAGTTTTCAACAATTCCCAAAGCATTTCTTACAAAATTCCGGGCGCGCAACGATTCCATGGGGAAACCAAGTTTTCTCGCTCTGTGGGAAGTTCTCATTAAAGCCTGGGAAAGTTTCCAGTGAGGTGTTGGCGAATGTGGAAGAGCGGAAATAAAAAACCTCGGGAAACAGAATGGGAAAGGGAAGAAGAAAATGATGCTGTAATTTAAATTTACGTTTCATAATAATTTTGATGAGAGCTTTTATCCGAGAGCTTTCTCAGGAGTTTTAACCAGCAAAATTTTTTACAGCCTTTTTCAATAAATCTTAATTCGGATGTTCAGACTTTAAGAAAAGCAACAAACACTTCACTTTTTCGGGGTTAAAGCAAAAAGCTGTACAAGCAAGCAAAAAATTTTTCGTTTCAATCCCTTCACATAAAAATTTTAATCTCCGGCAAAAAAAGAAAAAATGAAACGGGAACAAAGGCTTTACACGTGAAAATCTTTTTTTTTTTAAACCCTCTCAGCTTTTGAATACGGCCAACTGATAAAAATCCCTCCATCGCGTTATAAAAATATAAAACAATCCCAAATGAATGAAACGTGGAAAGTCAATGTCGAAAGCCCCAAAAAAGAGTTAGAATTGCCCGAGAATTCGATGCCATGGGATAAGAATGAACTGGGATTAACCATTTCTTCTTCTCTAAGGAAAAGAGGTGATTCTTCCTGAAAAGTTGCTTTTAGTGAGTGTTAGGGTTTGGGGTGAGACATCGCAGCACAACATAATCCACATTAAACTTAAGGAACAGGTAATGCCTGAGGGATGTTAAGAGAGTGGCAAAACAGAGCGCTTTTAATAAGTCAGAGTCAGTGAACACATGGTTAAGTGAAAAGCTGTCGCTATCCGGCAGAACTTGAGAGCCTTAGATCACATCTACATCCCCCTAACCCTAATTCAAACCCTCTCCCCCGCCCCACCCTTCTCCAAAGTTTTTGGCGTACTTTCCGCTCGCAACAAGTTGCCTCAAAGACATTACTGATTCTATCTGTAGTTGGCGAGAGCGATTTCTTATGGAAATTGCAGTTTTAATTTTCGCTTTTAAACCTTTTCTGAATATTAAATAATATGTCTATATTATTATTAAATACTAGGGGGCGAAACCTCCTAAATGCTTTGCGCTCCAACCCCCTCTGGCATTTTAATGTAAGATACTACATTTTAATGTACTGAACAATATACGAAAAATATAACCATGAGCAACGTGGATGCATCCTGTATTTCAGGAAATACATACACCAAAAACAACTCCTGGCGCTTTTCATTAAGTACAAGCTATTGTGAAAGCCAGGAGTGATAATAAAGAGCATAAAAGACAGCACAACTTAAAAGGAAAACCAAAGCAAAAGTCTTTGACCAAAGGGCGATAACAAAAGTGTAAAAAGTGTCCAATCTCCGCCACTGACCACCGAGAAAACAACAAACTCTGGGAAAGTATTAGCGGACAAAAGTTTTTCTTATTGGAAATCCAAAACGATACTTGCTTATTAGTTTTCGAGGAGTCGGGGGGCGGCGAAATGGCTGGGAAAAATTGGAAAATTCTTCGAGAAGCAATTCTGGCTCTCGTTTCGTTTGCCCGGGAAAAATCGATATCGATTCGTGGGCGTATGTGAGCGAGAGAACGAATAATCAACTGTACTCAAATGACAGACAAATTTCAAATGTTGACGCATTCCATTGTCATTTAGAGAAGGAAAACTGACTGATTATGACGTGAGTCTTTTTTGTCGTGAGGAAACCTGAATATGTAATGAAGCTTTTAAATTTTCTTTTGAGAGGTTCAACAGTGTAAAAGCTAAATGAGAAAAGGCCTGAACTGCCCTTCTACTTTTCATTCTCATTAATAATGAAATCACTGTTTTTGAAAACGACAAACGGAATGAGAACTTTCGCATCCTTATCAAGAATGCAAAGATTTTAAGTGTTAAGAAGACCGAGTTGAAACTTTTAGAACAAATCTTTTATGAGCTGTTCTCTATTTTTAATTCCATCCGTTTGTGATGCGTCACCAGTAAAAACAGTGACCGAAATTACAGAAAAGGCTCCGAATATCGACACTGGGAGCAGAACAAACCGAATATCCACTTAGAAAAGAAGGTAAGCATTAAAGCCGATTTATGTTAGTGCAACAAAGTTAAAGCTAAAACAAATACAAGAGGAAAAGCATATCACTCTGTTGTTGAAAATCCTCAAAAGCTCCTCGACCACCCTTAAAAAAGACCCTTACAAATGAAAACACAGTATTTTTATTTTCTATATATATATAAAATTAAAAGCAAAAGTTTCGAAAGCATTTTTTATAGCTCAGGGAATAGGGGATGGTTATCCGAGGAAAATGATTCTTTTAAAGAGTGAAAAATTTGAAATTTTAAAAGCACTACAGGGAGGAAATGAACAAAACTCGCTATTCACGTACGCAAAGACTGAGCTTTAATACACGCCCGGGGACCGCATTCAAAACTAAAAGCTCCGGAAAAATTTTAATATCATAAAGAGAAGGCCAAATAATACGGGAATCAAAAGCTTTAGTTTGAAGAGACCAGTGGGTCAGAAGGGGTTTTATGGCCGTGGTGCAATCAGAAGGGGTTGTGAAAACTTCAACATTTAGACTCCCTCGGGCAACGCGTCAGTGCAGAACACTCACTTTTCCATCAAACAAACATCAAAACACTTTAATACATTTGTTTTTAACTCGGTTATGGGTGCGATGGCCAACGATACTCCGATTGGGACTGAAATGTTCCGAAGGCAATCCAAAGGCAGTTGAGAGGAAAACGGGACAGAAGGACGGGACGGGACGACGGGACACGAGGTATGTGATGGGGGCGTATGCCCGGCACACCAGCGTCAGTTGTTGGCAATTCAAAAAGGTATTTTGACGTCCTCACATATTTTCAAACCACCTTTAATTTACTTGTGATCATTAAGAAAATTTATTGTGCATTAAAAAAAAAAATAAATAAATGAATCCCGGGGCACTTTCAGCCTGGTTCACGTTTCTTTTTTATTATTCTGATGTACTTATTTTTTATTAGGGTACGCGGGGACATTAATGGTTTTTATCTTTTGAAGAATTTTTAAAATTCCTCAAAAGGGATTTTTTTATAGCCCGGCCATTTATACTTTGCCTTAAGATTTATTCGTGGGTGGAGTGTCCTTTACAGCGAAAGTAATCTTTCTGAGCCCTGACTGCACCTCTATGTTCACCGGACTCTGCAAAGGTGAATTCTCAAAGACCAAAGTAAGGATATGATTCGGAAGGCGGTTGAAAGTCCCCTTTTTTGAAATTAAAAAAAATTATAAAAATATTTAGGTGTCGTCAGCTAAACGAGAAACATAAACAGTTGTGAAAACGTAACTTCAAAATGGCAGGCGCTTTGTGTAGATTTCCCCCAAAAGAATTTCACCTCCGTATTTTCGGCCACGTTTCTCCTTTCCATAAGCAGTTATATGCTTAATTTTTCATGTAAAGCCCTCGTGAATGATCGCTTATAGATTGTTTGAAGTGCTTCGGAGTTACGAAATGCAGAAACAAACCTTCAGACCTTCTGGTTATTAACGAGTCGAAAGCAAAATTTGTGTTTTAAAGGATCCCGTGTGATGAAGGGTTAGGAAAGAGATTGGACGGGAGCGGAAGAGTTTGAGCTTGCTGAAACAATACAAATTCAGAAAGCTGGTTCCCTTGTAGCAGGTGCTAACCCGTTTCAAAGAAAGGATTTCGTCCTTGTTTTGAATTTTAATTAAATTCACTTACGTTTGCAGTTCTGATTGCGGCAGAGTTTCGATTTAAATTTCTCCGTAAATTCGGACGATGTATTGTTCTTCGGAAGCACGAACCATCTGGAAGGTCGTCCACCTCATCTGCCAAGAGAAATAATCATTAAAGCCTTCTGTGAGTCCCAGCTCTGACCCCCTCCCCATAACACCCAGATCGAAAAGCCTTCACATAATATCCAGTGAAAACGCCTTCACCCAATGTCCCTGACAGGGCCGTTCCATTTGGGATGAATAATCACAGAAGCGTGATACACTAGAAGAAACGCGATTCTCGTGTCCGGCCCAAATGGGTTCCCCCGCTGACTTTCATGCACTCGGCTTATAACTCAAATTTGATATCACACGAATGCTTTGACGTTTAATTCTCAGTTTTATGGGAGCCGAAGGGGAACTCTGGACTAAAATGAATTAGGTGTAGCGCTGTTCTCCTTTAGCCCTCATTCAGTATATTCGGACAATGACGTAATTAAAGTAACTGTTCATTTGGATTTTTGTTTTTCGGCGGAGACGTCAAATTTAGCTTCTTAAGTTTATTTTAAGTTTATTTTAATGTGTTCAACTCAAAGATTTAGAAGTGCAGTTGCTGAAAACCAGATAAGTTTAACCCATTGAGTGCCAATTAGGAGATATCTCCTAATGATATTATTGATACAGTAATTTGATACAGAAAATTCAGAACAGGAATATACGTAATTCAGTAACGCCAGCTACGAGTTATCGTGTAGTGTTTTTTTGTAAATGCCATTACAATATTGTGTATAATTATATTTTGTAAACTTTCATGTATTCTTCAAAATAAAATCTCTAAAAATGTCTGCCACTAAACGGGTTAAATGGTTATCCAAAGACTCAGATGAACAATGACAACCCTTAGAAAAAACGAACTTATTCAGGCGCATGATACAGTCTGTAACAGTAAAGTACATTAGCCATCGATTTTTTCATTTCACATAAATGGAGAATTTGGCATAAAAAATATTTGATAATCATTTGCTTCCTTCTCCCATCACCCAAACTCACAAACTCACAAACTCACAGACATTGATGATACAGTCATATCTTAAACGGCTTTCAAGACCATTAAGGAATTCAAGATAAGCTAAGCTTTCTAATTTAGTTCGACTCAGCTTCGAAATCAATAAATCCCCTGGGAGTTAGCAGAAGAAAAAATCCCCTAGCAAAGCTTCTTTGTTTCCTAGACTTTCAGGTTTACTTCTCCTCCCTTCTTTTGTCTGCTTTTTATCTCATTATCCGGCCTATCGAAAACACCGCCTTACTTTTGCAAGTGATTAATTGAATTGTCAAAGGAACAACATTCGAAGAAACTCAGGCCGAGTTCCGGCGGATGCTCTGCGGTTATTGAATTTCTCTACGAGTTTAGTGTTTTCAGTTACAGCTGCGGAAGGCATTTCCAGGTTCCTTTCCAATGAGAAAGGTTTCAACTTTCAAAGATTTACAAAGATTTCCAAAAGTTTTCTCGCTTTGTTCGATTGTTCAAACCGCAGCCAAAGTATTCAGGATTATCCTGCAAAATTAAGAATGACACATTCGAGTGCTTAATTTCAGCGAGAGAATTTAAACCCCTAATGAACGATACTTCGGATCATCGGAACTAAGAGCTAATGGCCGATTTGAGTCTTCAAAATGAGTCGCAATCTCAGCATTGATTCACTTATTTTAAAACGCCAACGATCCATTTAATGCAAACTACGAGATATCTCGTAGTGGAATTTTGATAAACAAATTTAAGCACTGGAATTTTTTCAGCGACGTCCGCTGAGGAACGCAGGGCAACACGCTCTACATTTCCCTGGTACTCAACGGGTTAAAGGCTAGTTTTTCCGGGAATGGCAATAAAGAATTAATGCTTCGGGGCCTGACAAACCCTTTCGGGAGGGGAGCATATCGAAAAAAGCCAAAAAAAGCCAATTGAAAGTGGCCCAAAGGCCTCTCCAAGTAAAAACGGCCTCGAAGCTTATTCAAACCGTAAACGCATTGAGTGATCGTCTTTTATCACGAAATGACTTTAAAGAAATAACGAAATGATAATGATAAACGATGTTAAGGAAATTCCCTGGGAACAAATTAAATTTTAAAAAGGAAATTTTGATAGATACAAATTAGAATTGTGAAATAATAAGAGAGTTCCGTTAGGTAAATGGTGGAACTCAGGCGCTGCAGGACATCTCGTCCCAAATTAAGTTCTTCTTTTTGTCCTCTTTCAATCGATCCGACGTTTTGGAGCGGCGCATAAATCAGATTAAAAGTCTGATCTGTTATTGTCAAACCTGAATTTACATTTTCAATGTTGTTGAGACTCGTGAAAGAGACTGAAAGAGACAATGACTCGCCTTGACCTATTCAGCTCTGTCCTTGGCAGTCCTTAAGACAAACAACTCCCGCATGGAATTACCTTTAACTGATTCCCTTTATTCGCAGGCCAAATCGATGTCAGCGAAAACCGCATCGCTCACTCAACTCAAAGAAAAGCCAAACAAGTAGGTGGAGATTGCACTCGATTTACAAAATTCATTAGGGGTTAAAGGCAAATGCGAAATAACAGTATTTTATTGTCAGTCTAAAAAGTAAAATAAGTCGCTTCCGTTGTGCTGTTCCCCTTTTGGAACCAGTAATAATTACTGCCATTGCAGTACGAATTTATTTGCATGCTGACGAACGAATGCAGCCACATTTGTGAATATTTATATTCTCGTTTTAGAGCAAAACTGTCATCCAAATGTGGAGTTCTGCCATTTTGCACGGACACGGAATCTTCTTTTCATTTCTTTCCATTTCGTATGTTTTCTTTACCTAAAAAAGAAAAGTCTTTCTTTGGAAGGAAAGCAAGGAAGCGACTGAGAAAGGAAACTAATTTTTATTAAATTATAAATATATCAGGTCGTCTTTGCCTTTTTTACTTTCACACCGGTCGCGTTCTTTCTTGTAAAAAATATTCTAATTAGTCACTAATTAAGATTGTATTTTTTTTTTAATGAAAACGAAATTCATAATAAAGCGAATAAAAAAAAATTTACAAGTCTTCCGAGGAAGTTCTTGGCTCCGCTTTATGTTTTTCATTGCTTACACTTCCCTTTTTCATTTTCATGACTGGTGTTCCTCGTTGCAAATTAAAAGAAACACTCCCTGGTTATTTTTTATCTCTCTTTAATTGATAAAATTATATTAGAGTGATTCTTAAAGAAGTGAACTGAACTGAGGTGAAAAGTGCTGAAAATGAGTCGCGTTAATATGAGAAATTCAGCTGAAGGATCCTCTGAAAGTTGTGAAACAATGGCTCAAATTGAGATGGCCACCGAATGAGGGGAAGAGCGAACTCCCTTCAAATAAAAATCTGACAAAGCTCCTGAAAAGGGGCAACAATTTGAATCCCCTTCCCGTTCGCCCTCAAACAGTTATAAAAAATTACTTTTTTATTCCAATCAGTGTGGAAGCTCTAAGTTTTTCCAAAGAAAATGCAATTTCGTGAAGGTAAATTTCTAAAGAAATCCCCCACGTCCAGTTATTTATATTAAATAAAAAAGAAAATATCCAATAGTTATATAATATTTATCTCATAAAGTCGTTCGCTTTGGGGGGTTTTGAGAAGTAAAAAATGAAGTGACTTTTTTGGAAGTTCAATTTTCCTCAAAGAGACAAAAATTCAGTGTCTGCACCATTTTTTGAGTTGCAAAATCTCTGTATTAGTCTTTTCGGGGCAAACTAAGAATGCCACTAGAATTTCAAGTAGGCCGAAAAGTTTTATTTCTTTTTTTCGTTCGCATCCGAATGAGAAAAGTGTGCAAATTTTCCTCATTATCGTTTTCAGCTATTCAACTATAGAATAGGCGGAAACTCTGGACTTCTGCGGGAAAAGTCAACGAATTCTATTAATAACCGGACGATTCATTTTTTTTAGAAGCTTTTAGAAGCTTCCGGTCGTGGAAACTTTTCATGTCCGATACTTTATTGGTTGGATTAGGCAGCAGCAGAAGCAGAAGGGTAAAAACTGAAAGTGGCATTTGGGTTTTGGGAATCTCATTTGCACTGGGTGGATGCAAAGTGGACCAAAAGAAGTTTAATTTGAAATAGTCACATTAAGAATATTACTTTATGTTGAAAAAGTTTTTATTTTTAGTTTCTCCTTTGGTTTAATACAGTTTAAAACTGTAAGCCTCGAAAAAATTCAACCTTTTACGAGTATACAGTATATGTTACAGTGAATGAGCCAAATGGGAGAATGTCGAGTTTTACCGGTGAATGTCAACAGATAACAAATACTTTCATTCCGTTGTTGTGCTTTCGGGCAGTCACAGATTTGGTGAATGTCAACTTTCAGAAATAAGGGTGTTTCTAGAGCGTCATCAGTGTTGGCACTCACTGATGAAAGTCGACATTTTCCACATTTCTGTGTTTCGTTATAACAAAATGCAGTTTCTGATCCCAATGGAAAAAGTATAAAAATTCACTTTTTATTAGGAACAATTCTGCGAGGGCATTTTCCAGTGGTTTCCATTCGTGATAATTTACATAATTTTTTTCCAAAAAAAAAATGCCAAAGAACAACTAATTTAATTTCGGCTTATTTTGCGTAATGTGCGAGCGCAAAAAAAAAAAAATGAGTGGCCTAAAGCAAAGAGAGAATGTTGATTTCTCAAAGGAATAAACCCCTTCATTCGGCAGCTGTTGGCGGGGGAACATAAATTATAGGCTATGCGTGCCCAATTTTTTGAAAATAAATTCGCACTCTATCAGTTTGAGAAGGAGACTTTCCTCTCAATATTTGGAACAATTCTAAAAAAGCTCACTTTTCCACTGTTTTGAATTTATTCTCAGTCGGCCATAACAATTCATTTTGTAAACTTTAATAAACAGAACTTTTATAGGTAAAATTAATAAAAATGATTTCTGGAATAGCCTTTCAAAGGCAAACCCACTGTATTCATATTTGAAAAAAATCAACTTTTTTGTTCTCCCAATGGGATACGGAAGAAAACAAAATTTCTAAACAAAAAACTGCTTTTTGATTTGTTAATTTAATACTCGACATTCAAGTTTTTTTTTTTTTTTAAATAGCAATGGCTGAGGCGAAACAAAAAGCCAATTTATCTGACGTCAAATACAATTAAAAAATTGTTTACAAGAACAAAAGGATGACAAGGAAAAGTTTTGCTTTTTAATGGCTGGCGAATGAAGAGATTGGGGTGAGAAAGGGAAAAGCAATTAAAAACCAGAAAAATCCCCTTTCGTTTTCGTCTTTAAGGTAATGAATCTTTCAAGATGTGTATGGAGTCGGTTATTCTGCCTTCTTGGAAGGGTTATCCACGAAGGACTCTCTTAATGAGAGTTATTTTCGACTCTCCATTTCAGAGAAAGA
Source organism: Brueelia nebulosa (assembly GCA_028293925.1). Classification (NCBI taxonomy): domain Eukaryota; kingdom Metazoa; phylum Arthropoda; class Insecta; order Psocodea; family Philopteridae; genus Brueelia; species Brueelia nebulosa. The sequence goes on along the minus strand of JAQIBA010000007.1, from coordinate 460,985 downwards.
AGTAATTTCCTTCTCCCAGAAATTCCCCCCAATTTCCTTTTTCCCAGTTTTAAAGAGTCAAAGAGGAGTGTTTTTCTTTGGGCTCAATTAACTTTACTACAATCGCTAACTCCTCTCAATTGTATATAATCAAATGACTGACACTCACAGTTTACGTTTCTTTTAAAAATTTTAAATGTGCATTTTCAACGCCTTTACTTCCGGATTTTCACTCCAAGTAAATATTCTTTCTACAAATATTCGGAATTTTTTTGCAGGCCATGAAAGTCGTGAAATGAGACGAAGGAAAGAAGAATCTGTGGTCCAATTAAATTAAATAGTGACCCCAAAACTCCAAGAAAATCGGAAATGCAGAATTCACACAAAGATTCAACCGAACTTTATTCAAAGCAGAAGTCCACTTGAAACCTTTGTCATTGTTAATCGGAGGGAAAGAAAAGGGAAAGAAAAAGGTTTCGAAAAGCAGAAAGGCTCTCTGATGGGTTTACAAGCAAAGGAGGTTACTTTTCAAAGTAATAATAAAGAGACAATAAGGAATAACAAGGTAATCTGGCTAAGTTAAAATAGCAGGAGTTTTATTCCAAAAAATTCCCCCGAAAGCTCAGCGCGTTAAAGCGCTATTTACATAAACCAAAACCAATTAATAAAAGCTCGTAAAAAGCTAAAAGTTTGGAATTTATAATCGGTAAAAACCCTTTAAAGCTTTTCTTCTTCCGAAATATCGGTTATTAAAACAAAAAACGCTTTCGCCCCGACTGAATAAGCGAAAAATACTTCCGCCCTCTTGGGCTTTTCACATTTAAAAGCGCAGAATAAATTCCATTTCCGTTTTTTAACTGTGGATTTTCAAGTGAAATGTAATTAACGGAGATTTTTTTGGGACGGAAATTAAATTTATTAAAGCTTAAATTAATGTTATCCAGGTGGTTACCTTCCCAGGCCTTTCCAAATAACCGACGGGAGGGGCGCGGGGAGGGACAAAGCACTTTCCCTGCTGATTAAGAACCCGTCTTTTAGCTGTTAAAAGGTTTGCGGCCGAATGGATTCACTGCTTACAGTAATGGACAGAATGCAGTAGAAACTATTGAAAAGATAAAAAACTACATTTCCTTAATAGTCCACTCAAATTAGAGACTAAAGGCTAGAAAAAACTTAGTGACATTGTTTGGGGTGTAATTATAAATACATCAATACATAAATACATAAATGTCAAAAGCTCTCAAAAATCCGATGTTGAGAAAAAATGGCGAGGAGTCAAAAGTCAAACAAATTAGTTTTTCGCAATTTTTTCAGCAAAACGGTAAGTTTTTCCTCAATGTCAAAATTGAGTTCCCATAACTTCCGAAGTTTTCACGCTACAAACGCCAAACATGTGTCATTTTAAAGCCCTAATTTTGCTCTTTGGTCGTTATACAGTTTGGAAGAAATCGGTCGCTTCGAAAAAAAGTTATGGGGCTTTGAAAAATCAATGCATTTTTAATGAACAATTTTTACAACTCATTCAACTTTTTTTGTATTTGCCAAAATTTTTTGTATTTGCCTTCAGTTACTTCCCGGATGCTAAACACACCGTTTTCTTCCATTTATGATATTTAATATTGTGAGTTGACACAGGCCTGATTAAAAAAATATATAAGGCAAACATTCAATTAAACATAAAAGTAATTAATCGTCGTAAAACAACCAAGAACAGCCTAATTACAATAAATTTAATTTTACTGTTAAACGTAAGGTCGGGTGGATTATGTGAGGGTAAATTTTAAGGAGGAGAAGTAAATTTTACGAGCCTCACCTCAGCCATACGAGTTTATTATCCGAAGGGATTCCATTTGAACTAAAGACGAGTAATAAAAAGTCTGCAATTATTAGTCAGCCCTGGACTTGGGTCAACTACTTGCCCTTTCGAAAGCCCTCCGAGGGGTGTCTCAAAAGAGGAGGCGAATTACCGATTGGGGAGTTATTGTGGCCCGAATGCACTGTATCCGTATTAAGTAATGGTTATACAATAAAACCATTCGAACAGACCTTTATTTGACATTCGGGTGAATAAATAAAAAACTTGTTTGCACTCAATATCATAAAATTGTACTTTTGGTAGTGCAATTCAAGAAAGATGTAAACATAAAAATTAATTTCGTTGGTGAGTAATTAATTAGCGAAGGTAACCGGGGTTACCGTAGATTATTTCAGTTTGCGTTATTTTTCACTCGTCATTCTGCCACCTCATAACCTTCTGTGGTTGCAGCCGACCGTCTGTCTAATTCTACTGACCTAAATTTTCTAAAATTGAAGGCACCACTCAAAGTCGAAACTTTGGTTCCTCTTCGGAGTTTTGCCCTCGAGTAACGACGGCCAGTTACAGCTAGTTATCGCTTTCAGTTCCTTATTTTTTAAAAGCAATTAAAAGTGTCAACGCTAAATGAGAGGATAAAGTGCTGAGAAAAGATCAGAGTAGAAAAATAGAAAATAATCCCTTTCTAATTAAATTAATTTTCTATCGGCAAATAAACAATTTTAAACAATTTTATTTTGGGGAATTTCCTTTTCCATTTGTTTTCTTCTCATTACCTTTAGACATTTCGAAAGGAAATAAATTTAAATACAGCAACAGCATTTGCTCCTTCACTGCCTTTATTTTTTGTTTTTCTTTTCCATTTGTATTTGTATTGTATGTCCTCACTGCGGTTCTCAACAAACTTCAAACCCCCTCCCTCGAAAACTCTTTCCAAAGCATTTTTCTTTGCCATTTTCTTTCCCCTTTTTCTCCTTTTAATTAAATTTTATTTTTTCTTTTTACTAAAAATTTGATTTTTCCTTCCAAAAGGTGGATATTTTTTTTAGAGTAAAAGATTAAAGCAGAGTCTTTTGAAACCAGAAGAAAAGCAACGTTCTTAAAAGACGGAACTTTGACAGAAAATCGTTAATTTGGTCGGAGAGGTAATCCCTTTATTGTAATGAATTAACCCCCTTCGTCAGCACCGACAACAGGATTGTAGTGCAAAAGACAGCAATTCAGCAGCAGAAAAAGACTTCCAAATCCTGATTTATAAGCGAGTAAAATAATTAATGTTTGTTTTTTCCGGCTTATTATCCGAAAGGGGTTTCTAAATATGGAAATTGATGACAAAGTGGTTTCATGACGTCCACAGTCTACGCTTGTCTTAATACATTAATAGTATCTCCCTAACTAACTTTTCATTAACCCAATTGTGTCCTGAGTTAGACTGTGAGGTCCTGTGGAAGATGGCGTCTGTATTTGTGAGTTTTGTAACACAACACCGAATGTCAAATGGTGAAGAGAGCAAATTAACTCTATGAATTCACATAAAATTGCTTAAATTGCTATTCTACTATGAATTCGATTATTTTATATTTAAATTTAATTATGACACATTACATACTATATATGAACATTACACTTCAAATATTATGGAAATATATTTTCATATAAATAAATTATTAACGAATTGCAAAGTCGAATCAGTAATAAGTTAAATATTAAATGAGTTTTTTTCCCAAAGAGAAATTTTCCTCCCCTTCGCAGAAGGGAAAGTGACTTCCAGAAGATGATTTACTCCCCTGTTATCCCCCATTTCACACTTTATTATAACGAACGGTTCCTTATCCGCATGTCCCTCCCGGAAAAATTCAAAGCATGTTCTCCTTCGCGGTGAAAATATTCAGCCAAAGACAGATGGCCGAATTCTTTTCTGCCTTTTCGAGAAAACTTGTCATACTTTGGCTTTTGCCTCGGAAAAGCGAAAGTTCAACGTGACTGTATGAGACAATCCACCCGCTTATTTCTTTTCCGAAATTTTCCCGATGGTTCCCTCTCTCTTCTCATGTGAAAGCTCCCTTGAAAATGAAAAGCTCAAGCATGATAGTCAGGTTTTGAGTTGATAACCGGCAAAGAAAAACGGGAGTTATAAAATTCCTAAAGACAAACGATAAAAGAAAAGAGAGAAAGGAAAGAAAAGCAGAAAGATGAGCGGGGAATTCAAATGAATTAAAATTGAATTGTCGAATTTAAAAACTTAAAATGGAATGGGATTCCCCTTCCATTTTCCTTACATTGAGTTTGGGGTTGGGGTAATTTTCAAAATGGCTTTCGATTTCTCACGGGGATTTTTGCGGGAGAGGTTGACTACATGACAGTTTTATTTTATGCGCTTTCTTTTAACATTTTCGATAAACTGGGACCGCCCTCGGCTTTGAGAGTTTATCGTACAATAAAGCGGCCGAAGAGTACGGCTTTTTCTCCATTTTATTACAATGACTTTAGGAAAGACATCGTCAAAAGCTCTGCGTAGAGTTGCATTTACTCAATGGGGCTTTCAAAGGGCGCGTTGTAATGCACGCTGTAATGAGGCTGTAGAGGAGAGGGCTGAACTGACAGACTGAAAGGGGAAGTCCAAACCAGGTCCTTTAGGTGCTTCTCTAGAGACGAAAGGTCCGTTGACCCGGAGGGTGGCTGCCTCGAACACCGTTACATCTGCTCGATCACTCCTGCCTTGAGTATTTAATCGGTCTCTGATCGGCCGAATTCTTTCCACCCACTCATGTCAGATCCTGCAGATATCGGTAAATAACCGGTGGATTTTATTAATGGATCCGAACAAGTTCTTTATCTCGCTGTCATTTTAGCATTTTCGATTCAAATAGAAGTGCTTAACATGAGAATGTGCTGCACTTCTGAATTGACTGTTAACAACAAATTGTCCACTGAGAATCTGAAAGCAACCAAATCTTCCCCGAAAAGGAAAAATTGGTGAGAAGGTGGCAAAAAGAAGTTGTGCGTGAATTTTCAATGTCTTTCCATTGCTAGAATTGAAACGAGTTCCAAGTTTGAAGGCAGTGTTGTGTCGGAAACTTTAATGTGATTGATTAAATTTGTAAGGCTCAAGTAAATCTAGTGCTGGAGAAGAAGCAAATTCCAGATTTCTCCAGGAAAGTGAGTTTCCACTAAAGGAAAACGCAGCTTCGCGGAAACAATTCCGCTACAAAACTTTACACAGAGAAACGAAGAAGAAAAAGAATTAACCATATAAATATCCTGAAAACACACCCATCATCCGCTTCCAGTTCTTCTTTTTCCCTTCTGCTTCACCGCCTTATCTACTTTTTACTACTTTTAAAAATTTTTACAAACAATTTCAAAAATAAGTTGTAAAACATCCAAGGAGACAAACAAGCTTTGGCTTTCCTGATTACGAGGACATCTTTGGGATGCCTGTATTCCCGGGATCTTACAAACTTTTCCTTCGTTTCAGTTTTACATTAAATACTTATTAAAAGTTTTAATCTCATTCTGATTTCTGATAAAACGGGGGACTGAAAAGAGTTGGAAAATTAGAAAGTCCGTGAAATTTTCCCCTCTTCCCCTTCGCGCTTTTTTAATTTGTTTCTGTCGTTTGCTCAAGTCGGATTAATGGTGAAAAAGCAATGTATTTAACGGAAACTTTTTTGTTTTGAAATCGAAGGAGAAACTTTGAAACTCTGCAACTTCCTTCACAAGTTATACTACATTTTCACCTTGAGAAATAATTTCAAATCATGAAATAATTTAGACCCCAGGGCGTAAATATTACTTAGGGGATGAAAGACAACATCTCAAATGCAAAGTGAGTGAAAGAGAAATTAAGTCCGACCATAAGGAAACACCAGAAATTGCTTAAAAATCCCTTAAATGGGTGAGTTGCTGACCTTCTTTCAAAAGCGAGACTCATCGCGAGAAGTCAGGGAAACTCTTGAATTTTCCACGAAACCTTCCACAAAATAAATGTCTTCTGCTGAGTCCATCTGAAGACGAAAAAACCCATTTTAAGAAAGTTTGGTTTTCATTGGTTAATGGAGGGATGATTTTCTCAACTTTTGTATTTTTTCTCTTTGGCCGCGGGACCGAAAGGGAAGAATTCATTGCATTATCGTTTTAAGAAATTGTTTAAAAACAACTTCTTTCCCCTTTGATTCTTCCCGCTGTTTAATTGACGGGAAAATACGGCTTCTTCTTCGTCCTTTGATGGAAACAAAGAAGAAAATGCTTTAATTAAATTGAAGTTTCAACTTCTTTTTGATTTTACACCATTATTCCCCGAAGCATAGGGAGGTTTCGGCTTTGAGGGATGAAACCCCATTGATCAAAGCTCTTTTTTATGATGTGAAATTGAACGGCCGCATATTTCTTTCTCTCTCTCTGTCTGTCTGTATACAGCAAATGTATAACAAAAGGGAATAGAGATATAATTATTATTTTGTTAACTTAAGAATTCCCGATCACCCCGAAACAGCACGTCACTAAGCTTTTTCAGATCCTGAGCTTACCACTTATCTAAATTACTTTCCAAGGCACGAAAATATTATCCGTGAGAGCCAGGTAAAGCAATGGGAATAGGGAAGAAAGGAAATAATAATGAAACGGGAATCTGAGATTTCCTTCCATTTACAGCCCGGGAAGACAAGGAGGACTAAAAGATTTGTTTGATTTTAAGGAAAGCTCCAGAAAAGAAGGGAAAGAATGCGTTTGTTTATTTTTTTATAAAACTGTGACCAGACGTGAAATGGTAACAAATGGCCTCCCTCTACGAAAACAAACACAACGCTTCCTTTATCCTTTTAAATATGAGTTTTTAAATCTCTTTGCGCAAACACCCCTTTCCCTCCGCCTCCCCAAACAGAGTGCAATAAGCTGCCAAGTCAAGTTTTATTTTAGGGACGGAAATCGTTTGGGGAGGCCGTGAAAACTCTTGTAAGCCTTTTGGAAAAAAGGTTCCGATGAAAAACCTTTTCTGCGTATTCATTTGTTTCTTTCTTTTGTTCTGTTTAATTAGAAACGTTGAAAAGATGATTTAATGGTTTTGTTGATTAACTTCACAGTTTAAATTGGCTTGCGGATCCGCTAAATCATATTTTTCTGATTTTGAGGAACATCAATTTTGTGAGCTTTCAAAGGTTTTGCTGTTTTCAAGCGTTTGCTCGCATCACTCCTGGGGGCACAAAAGCTTCATTTCAATCGCTTCCTTCTACTCATTTAACCAACGCTTTTTCGAAGACTGCGTCCCTCGAGTATAGTTCATATCAAAGGTTTAAAGATATTCCAGTAGACTTTAACTATTGCGATACTGTGTAATCTTCGTTTATGATAATCAATATTATTAAAAAAAGTATTTCCTCAAGTGGAGTTTAAAGTTTGCTTAGTAAAGAAAAAACAGCCTTTTAGAAAACTGAACTTAGAAATATTCAAATCAAAGTAGAAAAGTTGCAACGCCTTCCAATATGAAATCTCAGCTTTAGCGGAGGAAAAGGAAAACTGTACATTTATTCAAAGAGAAATTATCTCCGGTTTAAACTTCCCTGATTTCATTCGGGCTGGCTCTCCCCTCGCAGAGCCTCCCCCATCCCGGAAATTTATCATCGTTTTCATTAAATGAAAACCTGTAGTAATCACACAATGAAAACTCACTTTGGAAATGAAACGAGAGAGAAGAAAATGAAAAATTGCAATTTGAACTTTGGAGAATCGACGAAAAGTTTTCTGAAAAGAAGATAAATAGTGCAAGTGATATCCCCATCCCCTTCTCACTTCCTCCCTTCCTCCCTCCCCCTCTTTATTCATTCTCTCGTGGTGCACACGGCTTAGAGAAATGTTAGCGAAAAAATTAAACTTTTGTTTGTTTTTTTTTTTTTGTTTTTTTTTTTTCGGAACGAAAGGGAAAGCAAAGAATGTCTAAAAGTAATAAAAGAGATATTTTTGAATTTGGAAAGACGACGAGAGCGACCCCTCGAGGGCTGATGAGCTTTCACGAGTGACAAAGAAAAATTGCTTCTGAATGAAAAAGATAACAAAACCGCTTTCTGCTGTCGAATGTTAAAGTATACTGTCGTTGTTTTCCTTTGGCGAAGACGGAAAAGAAGCAAATGTTTTTGTTTACTCTCGAAAAAAGTTATATAAATGGAAAATTACCGGAGGTGCACCAATCTTTCGTATGTAAACTCTTGAGGTTGTCATGCATAGGATTTGGACTGCGATAGGATTCACTAAATTTGTTTAAATATAGCGAAAAGGAGTCAAATGTCAAAAAATTAGTTTTTCGCCATTTTCAGCAAAACTGTAAGTTTTATCGTAAAAATAGCTCAGATAAAAATTATAGAGAATAGAATTATCTACGAAAAATGAATTCTTTTCTTCTTAGGAGTCACCGTTTCTGAGATATACGATTCAAAGAGTTGGATGAGTTTTATATGGAATTTCCATAACTTTTCATTCAAAACGACCAATTTTGTCCAAACTAAGTACGGCCAAAGAGCAACATTAGGGCTATGAAATGACATATATGATGACAAATAAGTCATTCATACATTTTTTGTAGATAATTTTATTCTCTACAATTTTTTTCTGATGTATTTTTAAATTTAAATATTTGCTGAAAATGGCAAAAAACGAACTTTTTTAATCTTTGACTCCTCCATTTTTTTCTTAATATCGGATTTTTTAGGACTTTTGACATTTTATATATAATTATACTCTGAACGATTTGACAATGTTTCAAATTGTGAGGAATTTATGTAACTTCATCCCTTATTTCTGAGCTAAAGAGTTAAAGAGGTCTTTTGAATTTGACAAACTCTACAGTCGTTAACCCACTCTGCCCTGAAAAACCTTTCCGTTTGACTCTTTCCAAGAAAATACCACTTTCCACTGTTTCCTGAGTGGGTTGAGTAAGAGCAGAAACATCCTGCGGATGTCGGGGCAAAAATTAATTTTTTTCCAAGTCAATTAATTAAATTTATCATGGCGCAGGAAGGACAGGGGCGGTGGAAGGACAGGAAGGCACGGTCAGCTTCGAGTTAAATTAATATTTTGCTGGTGATCCTTTTCAGTTTCGAATGGCGGTCAAGAACAAACTTTTCTTGAAAGGGAGGAAAAAAAGGGATAAATCTTGCTTTCTCCTTTCCTGTTATTGCTTCTGATGGGTTTAAGTCAACAACGTCCCCCGAAAGCTCAACATTTCGCACCCTTGTGTCAGCATTGTCATATATCATTTTTATTTTCGACTTAACCTCCTTTACTTTCGGACTCAAACCTAAAATGAGTTGTTTATAAAAGAATTATTCTTTTAGTTTCGGCTGTAGTTTTACTCAAAAATGGATGAGTTCCCGCCTTATTCTCTTTTTCACTCCCACACCCGATATTGGCGTTTATTAGCGCTTTCATCCCCTAACTTCTTCACTCTTCTTATTAGAATACCATTAGCTTAGTAAGCAGTCTAATTTAACATTTTAAAGGAGTTTACCTTGTGAAGTTAGTCTCTAATATTAATTGTTTTTGAATCTCAAAGGCAAGACAAGTTAAAATAATTAAATTTTTTGCGTAATTGTCTGACTCGGAGAAGCAGCTTTCCGGAGAAAAGCCCCGGGCAGAGCAAAAAACTATGCCACTTGGGTCGCCTAATTGCCGCTCAACTCTTTCTTTCTCCATTGCCTCAGCAATAAGTTCATTAAAAAATTTTATTGCTGAATCAAAAGCTCGTTTAGAACAAAGTTTCCCTTCCGGCAAATCTTTATTATAATCATTAAGCCAGGAATTAATTCCAATTTTTTATATTTAAACTCCGGCTCAGATCGTCAGTCCCTTCCAACATCCACAAAATTGCCTCTTTTACGATGTTCCTTTCAGAGAAGGCTCGTAAAACCTTTTTGTGATAACCCTAATCATTTTCTTGGAGGGAACTCAAGTCCTGTCGGAAGGAAGGTAGGCATTTTTGGGCTTTTTTAACAAACTTAAAAATCTCTCAATAAATTTTCCTTTTCACGTTATACCTGGCCTGGGCAAATGGCGGCCAACGGTGGAATTTTCTTTGGCACGGGAAACATTCTATATACTGTATTATTATTAAAAACATAAATATTAGTTTTTTCTAACATAAATTGGTGCATAATAATTATTTAGCAACACTTTTACGGATTATCAGCGAGGAGTGAGCCAAAATTTTATTTTCAGATTTCCATATTTCAAAATATAATATATAATAACCGCACAATTTAATTAGTTATTATAGTTATTATATGATATCATTGCATCCTTTTGATATCCTTAGCGAAAACTATAGTTAAAATTAAAAAAAAAATGTTTGGCCCGAAGTCAAATCTTCAACTGCAATGTGGGCCACTATCAAAATATTTGTCCACCCCTGCGTTATACTTTGCCATTCATTAAGGCGCAATGGTGAATTCAAAATTATAAAGTTTTGAGGAGGATTATATATTTATGGGAATTCTTCCCATCTCTCAAGTGGTTTCGTTTTTCTGATTTAATATTCACCTTTGGCCAAAATTTTTCAAATTCTATTTGTGATTACGAATGCAGAGACGGAAATCGTTTTCTATCCGTACAGGAAATGAGTAATAAAACTGGAAGACTTAACAAACATCCCATAAAAAAGTAGTAGGAGATAATTTACATTAAAGGGGTCATTTGTAAACTATAAAAGTGTTCTTTCGACAATGAGAAAAACCTGCAAAGTGTCCCGGAAAGATGGAAAAAGAAGGAAAATGATGGGAAGCAAATAAAGGAGCGAAACAACTTTTCAAATGAGGTAATAAACAGAAGGGAAAGTGATGAGCGGTTTTCGCAAAGATAAAACTTGTGGTGGACAGTTAACGACTCACTTTTCTCTAAAATTTTGGCGTGAGCACGAGAAGGAACAGCTGCTCTTTCCCTGTGTTGGCGCCTATGCAATTATACAACGAAACAGGTTTGTTTGGAAAAACCGAAAGAAAAAAGATGGACGGGGAACGGGAAGTGGTTTTGGTGGTTAATTTTAGTTAGGTTCTGTTGTGCCATGCTTTTTGTGTGAGCAATGGAATAAAGATTCGGCGTTGTATTTTAAACCGGGCGACATCTGGGCAAAAGTTTTTATTCCCGTGCATGAGGAAAAAAAGGGAGAGCGGAAACCCCTGCGAATGGCAGTTTCCACCAGCAGCGAGTCGGAAACGTTACATTGAGAGCAACAATAAAATGCACAGGTGACAAAATCCGAGGGAAAGGGCGAAAAGAGGAGCGCTTTGGGGAGGGGAACTCTGAAAAAGCATATACGCACCAGATGTTGTAGACGGAGTGGAAAGGCTGTGTTCACTCCATTTTCTGGGAATGGTAGCACTCCTCGACCGAATATTCCTGAATATTTTATCCTTCTCCCCTCCGCCACTGCACCACTTTTTTCCCGACACCTCTTTCACCTCTTTCACTTTCACGTAAACCGGCTGACATTCGGCGTCGTCGAAATTCCGTTTGCAACTTTCCTTCTCCTCCGAAAATTTCCTACCCTTAACCGGAACCAAAGTGAAAACACTGTCCCGACGACTCACGCGGTTCGCCGTTCTGCACAAATCCGATTCGCACCACTTGTTCGCTTTCCGCTTTTGTATATCCGGGATATCTGAAGCGCTGCGGGGGATCCCGTTCGGCTTCCCGTAGAACTCCGCCGGGAGGGAGTCCACTCGCTCTATTTTATCCAGGGAGCTCTCCCGCCTCCTCTTCTGCAATAGAGTCGATGTTCTCGATTTAGAGAAATCCGCCGAACTCGATTTTCCCATCCCCCTTTTCTTCTCAAATATCAGATCCAGGCTGTCTTTGGAGTTCTCGATGGACTTCTCCCTGTTCCTCCACTCATAATACTCCTTCCTCAGCTTGCACTTCATTTCGTATTCCTCTGCGGTGCTCAATTGGCTGCTGTCGCAGGTTTTCAAAAGGGCGCCCCCGTTCAGCCCATTGACAGCGATAGTTCTCGTTGCGTGGGGTCCGATCATGGCACCGTAAGTCAGCACTCCCGATTCGCCGGAGTCTTTTCCGATCTATGCTGAGACTATGTAATCGGGAGTGGGCAGATGGACACAATGGAGGTTCTCATGAAAGAGGTGAGGGGGTGTCGGGTGGGTGAACCACCAGAGTGAAGTGGTTGACGCGAACGCATGATGAAAGGTGCATTCATTTGGGTGCTGATTAACAGCAGTGAAAGCTCTTTCATTACTCCTGTATTTTATTTGGTATTTTATGCGAGGTAAAGGAAGTCGTCACTGACAAAGTCATTATCTCTTCCCCCATTTTCCCCAAGTAACTAGAAAGTGACCACTCACTCACGGTTCACAACTCCATCCCTTTCCAAACCCATCCGCTTGGGGGTAGGTAATTATTTGCCAGATGTAACAAAACTTTTCCGGTGAGCGATCATGGGTTCCCACCCTTTTATTTTTTACGATATAGATAAATCTTGAGCAATTTATCTGGAAGGCTGAAAGAGGGAGCGTGGCATTTTTATCACAGATAATTCACTTGGGATTGTGATTTCAGATTGGATTTTGATATTGAGATGACTTGTGCCAACTTGTGCCAACTTGTGCCAATTCCCACTGAAATCTCTTCAAAAACAGACTGCAAGCACCGAAGGGTTGAAAGTATAAGTAAAAGCACCAATTATTCACAAGGGGTAAAGTCGCGATGAGTCCGTAACAGAAAACGTATTGCAGCGTCCCCCCTCCCCCCGAAGATGTCAACCCCTCACATGCCAATAATAAATAATATCCTATAATAAAGGTAAAAACTAACACCGAACACGTGGAACGTTGCGGTGGCACGTGTCGCGCTGCGAACGTTCGCTCCGTTCGCTCCGTTCGCTCCGTTCGCGACTAACCGGTGTTCACTCTTCAACGGTTCCCGTCTTTCTGTCTTTCCGCGTTCGCTGTCGTCTTGCGAAAACGAACAAAAATCTCATCCGAGCTTTTAATTTCTCCACGGCAGCAAAAATTAGCCTAATTTTATTGGAAATTCGTGACGATCGCTTCGCCCGTTCGCTCTCAGGATTTTTTACAACTTTTCCACCTCAAATGGGAGTTCGGAGCAAAGCCTACATAAAATTGTTTTCCTTAAGTTTTTCTTTTATTTCATCATAATATATTCCGATAAAATAATCGGAAAAAAATTTTACGACTGCTGAGTTTGAAGTCAGTGTTTGACTGCTTAATAATAGACTTTAAAAGCGGATTTTTTGCACAAAGTAAATACACAACTTGAATATACAGTAAATTATTCTCGAATGAAGTGACCCGATAAGGGTGAAATTGTAATTAAGCTCAACATATTGAGAGCAGTAAATTAAAAAAATTTTTGATTTTCCTAAACGAGAGGTGGGGAACCTTTTTATTAATACTATGAAAAGCCTTATTAAATTAGGCCGAAATTGTTCCGGTTCCCCACCCTATGCAATGAATAAGACCATTACGGTTTGTAGAAAAAGTGTTAAAATAAACTGATTATGTCAAAATTTAATACTTATTCAGAGAACAGAATTTCGGAAATAAAATTTATTTTTGAGGGACACTTAAGTTTTCACGCGTTTTCATTTTTTCAAATATGCTTTTAATAGGCTTTTAATAGATCTAATCCGAATTTCACACAAAAGCCCAAACAGAAAACATGGAAACGAATTTTCAGGGAGCAAAAAGAAAATTTTCTGATAAGAAGATGATAAAACACCTCAATTTAATTCGGGGCTTCTCCGCCAGGTTACAGCACTCTCTCAATTTGTTCCCCATCCTTTGGCAGCTTTGTGTATCTGAAGAACCCTCCTCTCCTTCAGAAAATAAACTCTGCGTTAAAATAATGCGCACGAAATACTGATAATATAATATTACTGAAAAGCCGCGGAAAAGTTAAAAGTTTATCCCAACTCTGACGCTCTCTGGCGTCACTTCCGAGAGTTTAGGTTTACACCGAAAGACAACTGATGGCGCAGTAATGGTTGTTATGGGTTTGTTTGAGGTTTTTAAACGGTTATTTATGAGGGCTTTCATGCAATTTAATTTTATGGTATTGATTTAAAATTAGAGATAGTAAATAGAAAAAGAATAGAAGTATTGTGAATAAGGACATGTTGAAAAATTACTTTTATAAATTTCTTTGTAAACATCACCACTTATTATATTATGTGAAACGGGATATTCCTGTTAATAAGGTCAGATACTGTTTGTATAAGAATATTATAAACGACAAAACTCCCCTTTTGCGGCAAACAGCTAAAATCAAGTGTAAAAGTTGTAAACGGTAGAAAAATGTAGTAATTGCAGTTATTCCCGCACTAAAGAAAATCCTCCCAATTAAGGAATTTTTATTGGGAAAGCGAAGAGGGCGAAAGGTAAAGGGAAAAACACGTGGAGCGAAGAACCGCGCACCCATCCCAAGCACGTGGGCGGAGCTTTCGAAGCGAATCCTCGTCCCCCAAAGAAACAGCTTTCCCTCCAGTGTGCTCCGGACTTCGGCCAGCGGATGCTTATGGCTCCCTCTCAAAGGACATTTGCTCCGTCGAGTGCCGCCATTCGGATTAACAAAATGTTCCGTTTCCTTTGAGGCTGTCCTTTTCGAGCGGAGGTTTGTTGTTGACTTACGCGCTGTCGAACCGGTCATTAGTTCGCTGGAAAAAAATTTGGAAAACGTGATGCCATAAGTTGGGTTCGACTCGGGGCTATTGGAAAACGATTCCCGCCTTCTTTTTTTGCACTCAGTGTTGGAAGTTTTTTGCTGGTGAGCAAGTGGACTGTATTTAAGGGAGAGTATTAAAAGAGAGGAAAAAAGATGGAAAGTGATTGGCCATGTTTTAGGAGAAATGACGTAAAGGGTGGAAAAAAATCCAAAGTAATTGATTGATCATTTCAATTATTTATCCTCCGCCACTTCGAAATGGCCGTTATTTGGATTTTCACCATCTTTTTGTGCATTGCTTTTGCAACGGGTAAGTTTTATTTATTTATGGACTCAAACTATGGGAATTTTAGGCTAAATTTCGGATTAATTCATATTCCCATACAGATCATTAAACCTTTTTCTGAATACTCTCCTTCCCGTTAAACTCAGGCCCGATTTAGATTACTTGAAAATTTTTAAGAAACCTCAAAACGATCATTTTTGTTGGTTTACCATTGAATTTTCTTTTCGTGGGAAATGAATAATTATCCTAATTTTTTAATAACCTGTGTTCGAAAAGGTTTTTTTTATTACCTTCTTTTCTTAATTTTCATGGCTCAGAAAACCTATCATTTTAATTTTTTAATAAACTAGTTTTACTAAACTATCGGATAATAAGTAATGAATTATTAAAAAAAAATCTTTCTTTTAAAAAAAAGAAATTTTTGCCACCCTTTACTTCCTCCCTTTGGGTATCCTTTTTTGAAAATAATTTTTTCTGACGATTAATCTTAACGTCAACTCTCGGCCAGCGATTTCAGTAATTAATTATAGTACAAGATGGTTGGGGTTTCAAGGAAAGCTTCGAGCTCATTAACGGCCTTCTGCGGTTCACCCTCATGATTCCTAGCCGCCCCCTCCCCAAATGAAACGGTTTTGAGAATTATATTAGAACACCAACTCGCGCATCCATCCACGGGGAAAGGTGCTCATTGAGGATTAAATTGTTTTTGTAGGAAATGGAAAGTTTTGAATCTTCACTCCCGAAGAGATGAAAGGGGATAAATGTTTTCCTTTCCTTTGTCGGGATGGTGAACTAACTGAGCAAGGCCAGTCTCTTTTGAAGACGGCATCTTTGGGGGATGAAACGGATTCGAAACTTTTCCACCCTTAGCTCTTAAAGGGATTAAACTAGATTAGGGATGATTTTCTATTGGCTGTGTATCTTGTATTTACTATTTAAAAATTTTGGCTTTGTGTATCGCCCAATCGAAGGATAGGAAAACAAAATATGCAAAAAACAAATCTCACAGTGGACTTTCTCTGAATTCAGGAGTGTGAACAGCGCGTGCAGACTGTGTCGTCCAGTGCTTTGAAAATCGAAGAAGGGATGTAACAGGGTGAGAGAAACCAAATCATATTTTCAAGGAAAAACATGATTTTCTTAAATGAAAAACTTTTGAATTAAAAGAAAGAGAAATGGAAAAGTTGAAATTAAAAAGAAAAAGAGGACAAAAGGAGGGAGGAGAAGGAAAGGCTTTCGAAATGGAGTTTTTCGGGCAAAGAATCTTTGAGGATAGCGGAAAGCGAATTCGGAGGCTTTTAGTTTCCCATTGTCGATTTTAAAAACATTTGTCATGCACTCGCTAATTAAAAAGTTTCTCATTTTAGTTTCGTCATAAGATGGCTTCCAAAGGCGATTTGGATCAGATTTAGATCAGATTTAGATCAGAGCAGAGTGAAATTTGCAAACACTTATGCTTGGGACTGCAAATATGATATTTTCCATTCCAAAATAATTATTAAAATAACTTTGGCCATTCCCATAAATTACAGTGCAAATTTTCTAATGAGAACGGAGTTGGGAGATCGTGCAGCGATGATAAAGAGGGCTGAAAGGTCAGGGGATGCTCACAAAATATCAAAGGGCGTGATGGCTACGAATGAGCAAAAATCCGTCGCCACTAATACATACAACCGGCCGCAGCATCCGTTCATCCCTTCCGACCTTTCGGATTATTTACCTAAAGGAGGCCTATCCCCGCCCTTTTGGGATTACTAAACTAAGGGAGAGAGTGGTCATCGAAGCCTCAACATGTACATGTTAATTACCGCACGACAACCGGGCGAGCTTTTCTTTTAATTGCACTGGATCTGCAAAGCTTCACTTTCCTTTCCGGCCTAATTTAAACTTTTAATGATGATCATTTAAGTTCCACCTTTTCCAAAGAAAAAACTCCTCTTTGTAAAAAGTGAAACCTACCAACTTCGCCTCTTCGAAATTATAATTTATATTTTAAAATCAAAGGTAAATTTTTTGTCTTCGCCCTTAAAAGGGGGGAGTGGAAATGAAGTCACGCGGAAGAACATACTTTGAATAATAATTTAGAAAGCATTCGAGGGTGGGAGTTAAGTTAGATAAAATCAATGGATTTTTTCTCAAAGTTCCCTTTTCCTCTGCCTTTGGAAAAATTGACGGAATGCTAATTATCGATAAGTTTCCCGAATTCGGCC
Source organism: Brueelia nebulosa (assembly GCA_028293925.1). Classification (NCBI taxonomy): domain Eukaryota; kingdom Metazoa; phylum Arthropoda; class Insecta; order Psocodea; family Philopteridae; genus Brueelia; species Brueelia nebulosa. Next base: position 444,019 of record JAQIBA010000007.1, on the reverse strand, counting down.
AAAAAATCCCCAATTAATTTATGTCATGGCTTCGATATTATTAAAAATCAGAAGACACTTATAAAGCATTTATTCTCGGTTGAATTCTCTACACCCATTGCATTTGGTCAAGTCACCTACACAGAGGAGAGACTAAAAATGTGAAAGTTTGGATTACACATGTTCGGGTAATGCTGAGAGGAAATCTTTGAAAGAAGCACACTGGGGGGCATTGAAGGCAGTGCGAGAAGGGTCTTCAATGTGAAGCGTCGGGTAAATCAACATTTAAAATTTGCAATTTTAATTATCATTCATTCCACGTGATATTACGGTAAAACTAATAATTTGTAACTAAACATTCTCGGCCGGAAATAACAAAAGAGAATCAAAATAATAATGAAGTTAATATCCATTAAATTTTCCAGAAAACTTCTCCGCATTCATTCAGAAAGTTGCGGTAACAAGATTATTCCGTCGAGGCTTTAGCCAGAAACGAAACGAAACCTTTTTAGACCTTTCGTTTCCCGTTCTCCCACGCCCCTCCCCCCCCTCCCCCACCCATGCCCTCGTCTCGTTTCATCTCACCTTCGCTTTCCTGCTTTTATCCCGTGCAGCAAAATATCAGACGCAAAAGGATTATCACGAAAATATCACCAAAATATTCCATCCAAGGGGGCACTTGCTCCTTTCCCAAGGTAACCCTATTTACCCTTTCCTGATTTGATTCTTTGCTCTTAAATGCACCTATAGACATAGTAAATATAAATCCTGTATACATAAGCGCCTATCAAATCTAATACTGCAAGATGACGGCCATTTTAAACGAATAATTGTAAAAGACGTGTAAAATTCAATTTAATTAACAGTCCTGAAATAACTGCCACATAATAACGATTTCACTTTTACATCTTTCATGCAAGAGAGGAAAATTTTTTTATTTATTTAAGCTAAAAAAAGGAATATAAAAAACTTCACGCCTTAAAATCACTGTTTAGACTTTTCTGTTAATGCATTAAAGTATAAACACGTTTCTGCAGGCGCAGTTCTAAATTTTTATGCAAAAAACAGAATAATTTTGAAAAGTAACAACCAACTCTATTCAGTTATCAGCTTGTTATATTCTGAAATTCATATTAACTTCTTTCTCTAATCAAGTGTTAATGATTTATAATTTTAAATTATTTTATTAGTTATTTTTGTAATTATATAATTACATGTCTAAATGTATATGCATAAATGAAAGCCGCTATAAGTCACAATCCAAAAATTAGGTATAAATGTTTTTGGGTAATTTGGGAAATAGGGTGAAAAAGGTGTTCAGGCGGAAAAGGAGATTAAAGACAAAAATCATAGAATCCGATTTTATGAGTTCAAAATTTATTTTTGATATTATATTAAAATTAAAAAACCAAAAATTTTCTAAATCGTTAAAATTTTATTTTAAATAAATCTTCGTTTAAAATTTACACATTTAATTTCATTTTCTTAAAAGAATCTTCATTTTAGGAACCTTTTCCTCTTTTAGTGCTCATTGTTAGTGATATATCCGTCGTTCATTCTCTGCATTCTAGAGACTTCAATTCATCACAATTTTAATAAATGGTGCCTTATTTATGAAAAGCTCCCGAACGAAATGAAAATAATTAAATAAATATATATAAACCGGAAATAAAGACGATTCAAAATCATACTCAGTTTTTTGAATTATTTTCTTTCGCTGAAATAATAAAAAAGATCAAAATATCTGTGCTGTTGCAATTCCATTTTAAGAAAACAATTCTGAGCCACTCTTACTTGTTGGAATTGCTAACGTAATCCCCTTAAAATTTCTGAATCAGAATGTCGACATTTTTTAAATAGAGATGGTAGGATTAGTGGAAAATCTGAAAGCAAGACGCCAGATTACTTGATAAGATTAGACAACGGAAGGAAATGAAAATAAATCAACACGAAAAAGTACAATAATACAATTTCATTTTTATAAAACATAGTTAGATTGAAGGGAACCTTTTGTGATATAATATTTTACATGAAAAATTCTCTGAAATCAGATACAAAAAGTTTTAGGTCGCCCAATGTCATTGTCAAAGATCCATTGAGGTATTTCTTCCTTAGCTGTTAATCTTAATTGCTGACTTTTCATTTACCCATAGACTGTATTAAACAGTTTGATTTTGTAAGTGCTTAAATAGGCTGACCGAGACGGCACCGCCCGTCAGAATGTGTTATTATAAAACCAACAAAAGCCAAATCACCCCAAAGACTTGGCCGGGTTTATCGCATAATCGAAACTCGACCCACGCCCAGTCGTTCTATTTTCATAGCCGCAAATATAGCTCTCGGCGGTGTGGCTATTTCTTCACTTCATTTCCAATTTCACTTTACGACCCGGCTTAAAGAGAAGATTAAACAGAAATTCAGCCAAGTAGATGAAAATTTCTCCATTCTTGCGTATTTCATTTTCCGCCCTTCCATGCGAGGGCTCCTTCGAAAAAGTAATATTCCCATGGCAAAGACTCTCCCTCCCTCGACCTGCGTCTGTTTGTCTGTTTGTGTCGTTAAAATTTAAAACCCCGACTTGGTGTCTACCAGTTCATATGAATTCTTTTTTATTTTATGGATGAAAAACCGGTTTATGGCCGGTTGTAAATAATAACATGGATAAACTGATAGTTGGTCTTCAAGATGGAGGGGGAGGGGGAGGGGGAGGGGGAGGGGGAGGGGCAGGGGGAGGGGGAGGGGCAGGGGGAGGGGAGGGGCGAAAGAGAATCTCCGCTTCTTATGTGGCCGGAGAGCAGTTATTGAGGATTTTCTTTTCGTAATATTTCCGTGGCAGTTGTTCTCCCCTGACTTTCTCTCCGCTGCGCCCCCGCGCTTTTTCAGCAGTGCAAATAAACGCCTTAATCCCACTTAATGCGCAACCGTTTTCGGCATTTGAGTGTAACTGTAAAAATGAAAAATGTTAGAACATGAGGAAGGTTCGTTGGGACTTTTAAAATGCGTACCTTCCGGAATGAGCCTCGAGGAAGGAAACGACCGTCATGAATTAAAATTCCCTCTCGTGACCTAAATGTAGTTATTTACTTAAAAGAACGGGACGAGGTAATTATTTCCCCAAAGGTCAGAGTGCAGTTGAAATGCATTCAAACATCGAAGGACAATCTGGGGACAAAAGAAAATGATTAAAATTTGCGGAAATTGTATAACACAAACGACAGAGAGTGGCCAGAGTTCACAAATAAATTTAATAAAACAAAGTGGTTTTTGAAAAAATTAAAATTTTTTTTGTTGCTCACATTAACCGAAAGCGGGAGCAGAAAGAACACGCAGACTCCAGAAATGAATTAATAATTACGATGAAAAATAAAAAAGAGAAACAAAATGTCACGAATTTCCTTTGAATTTCCTCGGCACACAATTCCAGAAATTTTCCTTTGCAAGGCTTTTCCAATTTCTTTGACTTTTCCGATTTAATATTTATTAGGGCGGGAGTTTTGGGCTTTTCCACTTTTTCAGAGAGAATATTCTTAGCTGTTAAGGGAAGTCCGCGACCGCAGCTGGTCGGATCAGCACAAATTCATGCAAAAGAATGAAGTGGCCCGCAAAAACCCACCTATAATGAGTAGATACCTTGAGTATCTACTCTTGAACCCAATTGTACTGTAGCGAATGCAGCTCATCTGCTTTTAATAAAAAGGACTGCTGGTTTTGCCTTTGAAATGGCCGCAAAATTAGTTCATCATCAAAAACAAACATAACAAAACGGGGGGCCTTTATTCTCAAAAATTAATCGTAGAATTAATCTTAAACTTTCTAAAAACAAACTGTACTCTGAAAAAGAATTTCTCACCGGAAGAACATTAAAACGAATTAAGCCCTTCGGCCTTCTAAATGGCGGCTTTCGTCGCTTTTAAGCCCATTTGACAAATTAATTGGACAAGTATTTTTTACTTTATGTGTTTATAATACCTAAATGAGGAATATCTCATTTACCTTCCGTTGCAATAAGGCACCCGCATTTAGCAGTCCCTGTCTATTCTCTGGAGGCAGAAGCAAAATCGATCATCAAAGAAAAGCGATAGTCTTTGCCATCCCTGCACGTTATCTATAAATAAATTATTTGCTCAAGTTCCGTTTATCTGATACGATCTCCAGAAAGCCACCCTGCTCCCGTGAAAAGGGTAACCGATGGCCCGGGAAGATCCCAAACAATATTACGCACAGCCTCCCTTCCCGCTTTTATTTCTCTATTTTTTCTTAAGCATTAATTTAAAACGTGCCCTGTCTCCCGCCGTCATTGTTTTTAAGTTTTGGCACGTGCAGAGAGCAGCAAAAAATCTCATACAGTGCGCAAGAGAAAATCTTCTCTTTGGGATCCGAAAATCCCGGGGGATTACGTCCCCTTGTAAGCCTGGCCCAGAAGCCGGCCTCATCACTGATAATGGTAAAACGAACTCCAACTGGAGATAGATATGTCATTTATAGTGGGTTTCACAATATGAAAATTTACTCAAATATAAAGAGCAAAGGCGAAAATTTTAGTCTATTAGAAAGAAGAGAAAAGCTGTCATCCCAAATCAAATCTAATAAAACCTAACGTCTTTTTAAAAGCTTACAAATACAGATGGTTCACAATCTGCAATGGGACCTTGCATATCAAGGTGGACAGTTGTTTTTCAAACCCCTGACTTCAGCGGATTCATTTAAAAAAATAAGAAGAAAGAATATTTTTTACAGTTAAGAAAAATTAAGAAATTCTAAAATGGTTAAAAATTTAACTTATATTGAAAAAAAACACTGCTGTCATCTTAAAACCGAAATTTTTTTTTCACGTAAAAATTAAAAAACTGAGTCTGATTATGGCAAAACATACAGTTAAAAACTCACCTCAGACTTCCGATGCAGTCCTGCTATAGTGACTTCGCTAACCCTTAAAACAACCTTAAAAGTTCCAAATTTATCATTTTCTATATTTGCAATAAACACACTCTACACTAAACACTTTTTTAACAAATATACACCAGGTGGACCCATACATAAAACATACACGCACAGAATGTAGTCCCCACCGCAACAGAAATCATAATCATGGCTGTACCTATTTCAATGGTTACCATGGCAACCGGCAGACGCTGTCCACTGTTGCCAACTCGCCCTAATTCTACGTTGTGGCCACGTGTTCATTAAGCATTTACGGGCTAAGGCGTAAGGTTTAAAGAGTGTAAAGACACATATACTGTATGTATATACTTATATAATCACAGGACATTAAGAAAAAGGGTATTCATAAGAAATAGTAAGTTTTAAAACTGCAACAATGAAGTTCCCGCCAACCGCGGCGACAGGTTGGTAGAACTGATGAAAATATCGTCTGCACTGAGAGAGTTAGTTTTACTCCTGCAGTGTGGGCTCATACTTATTTTATATTTTTGTTCATATTAGTATGTATTATTTATATAATTGTTATATTACAACGTTTACAATGTTGTTATATTGAAGAGCTGGGCTTTTGTAGAGGTTACCACAGTGGACAAAGATCTGCAAACGAAAGAACATCAAATCATAGAGGTAGGCTTATATTTTTTTCTTCATGTTTCATCTCCCTAGGGCAGTTACAGCTTTAAAAGCTCAGGGATTGGAAGTATCGATGATGCAAAGGCGGACAAGTGTGATGCATTGCACAGGAAAATCCACTAGTGTTGAAAAGTATGTGGCGAAAAGCAAAGATTTGACGGGCTGTCTTTGAAAAGATAAAAAGAGATTGCATAATTTTGGGAGAAGGAAAGAAAAGCACAGAGGGAGGATGAAGGAGCATCTGATCAACTAATGTACCGCTGCATAACCCGGGAATATTGAATATTTTCTTTCATCCTTTGGGAGTTCCTTCTCATTGATATTCAGCCCGATTCCAAATGTAATTCCATTGCAATGAGACGGTGGAAAAGGGAAGAAGGAAGCGCAGACTGAAAAGAAGAGAAAGGGGATGGAGGAGCAAACGCCAGGTAGACTTCATGAAAATGAACCGACCCATTATGCTTCGACGTGTTCCATATCCTCATCTCCCTCATCTGCCTCATCTTCATGGCTCGTTAGAGATAATCGAGTATCTAACTCCGGACTCGCCTCCCTTCCACTCATTTTTGCGCTTAATTTTTAGCTTAATTTTGAGCCTGAGATGTCGGGGGTGGAAATAAAACAATCGGGAAGCGAAATGACTCTGTGGCTGTTCAGGAAACAGAGAAGGGCATTTTCCGAAAAGCGAATCTCAACCTCTGACTCCCCTTTTTGTTTTAATGAACCGAAAGCTTTATTTAGAAGAATATTTTATTACTTCTCTTCTTTAATTAAAAGTTTATGGGTTGTTAAACAAATACTGGCCTTACATTTCTTGTGCAGCTTTAAATAAACTTGTTTGCCGATTCTCTGAACTCTGAATAAATTCAACTTTTACCCAAAACTAAGGGAAATTTTAATTTTTAAATTTAATCAGCCAACTGCAACCTGAAACCCAGTTTTGGGATTTTTCTGTGCATCCGATGAATATTTTTTTCACACTAGACCACGCCGAGCTAAATATTTTGTAAAAAATTTTCATCCCCTTCCTCAACTCCCCCAATTGAAAAGTCTCTCTCAGTTGGAAAATTTTCAGATTTAATTACTTTTTAATCTTTTTTCTTATCCTCTTCGTTATTATATTTTCACAACGAAATTGTATTTCCAAAACTTAATTTTTGGCTTTTGGGTGGACCGTATGCGGATGAAAAATTTGATTTCACTCTAAAAACCCCCACAAATATATAATATAAATCGCCTTTTTAATGTAAATTCAGTGTGGTTTAATTTAAAATAAAATGAAATCTCTAACTTCTTAATGGGGTTGTAATGCAGAATACAACCCCAATTCGGCTGTCAATTCGACTTTAAAGCGCACACAACACCCGATTCTTTCGAAAAGTGTACCGCCATTGGCCGGAAAGTTTGTTCAAAAATTTTTAACTTTTGAGTTAAATATTGAAAATATGGGATGTTTAATTGCCCACGAGTTTCCCGGCAGAGCCTTCGAAAGACTAAAATTTCCAGAGGGGGTTACGCATCATTAGGATTATTAATAAGGCTAATTAGTAATTAATTATTTAGGGTATTCGCTGAAATCTTTGACCCCGCCGCTTTACACAGACTTTGATAAGAGGACAGAACCGGAGCCGGAGGTAATCTTCAGACGACATCAACAGTCTGCCAAAGCTTCTCTCTTCTCCAACCTTTTCCTTCTAATCAATTTAGAATAATTAATCTACTGTGACTTTATACGCAATCCTTTTCTAATCGGGCTAGAAATGAATTTTCCGAGAAATGGGGAAGGGAGATGAATCTCAATTGCTTTCGTCCCCGAAAATTTGAGCATTCGAAATTCCAATTTCCTTTCCAAGTTTGGACGCAGTGGATGTTTGCCCAGCAAATAATATTATAGAAAGCGACAGGCAAAGGACGCCCGGAAAGGAACTAAGTTTTTGAATTATCCAACTTTCTAATTATTTATTTAACAAGGTCTTTTTTTCTAAAGACGACAACAAATTATGTTTGAGAATATTTCAACAAAAAATTAGAATTATTTATGAAGTGGAATTCTGCGGAAATAGAGAAGGTATAATTTTAAGAAGGAAGAATTTAAATTTTTGACGAATTAAACCGTCAATTCACAATTGAATTTTTGAGGAAATTTATTGTAAAACGAAAATATAGATTATACTGTGATTAATATTATTAATATAGATTTCTACAGCTTAGTTTCTCTTTCATTTTTTTTTGTTTCTTGTCTGAATCAAACTATCTGTCAGCAGCAGTACAAGTTTCGACTTCAAGTACCTGCGGCTTCCGAAGGTGAAATAAAATAAAAATGAGGAATATTTTTGAAAGACTTTGTGTGTTTGTTGGCGCTCCTGTGCCTAAGGTTGTTTGATTGAAGACAACCTTGAGCACATGAAAAAATGATAAATCCAGGGGGAGAGTTGAAGGGGGCAGTTGACCGTAGACAGTAAGGAAGATTAATGCTCCTGTAAATACTTTTTCTTGTAATTAAAATTTTTACGTCCACGTTTCTTTCTGTTTTGACAATTTCATTTGTCATTCTCCTTTTTAGAAGGAAAATTTCTCCATTCTCTCGAGCAGTTCTCCTCCGCTACTGATTTTGGCTTTGCCACTGTCTCTTTCTTCATTTGTCAGAACCAAATTCAGTAAAAACTGGAAAAATTGGTCAGTTTCAGGTTTAAGGAATAATAACATTTCTTATTTTTATAATTATTCCATTATTATTCCAACATGTAAGCTCTATTGTACTTTTCCAACAGTGCACTTGGAACTGTAAGCAAGTTCAGTTAGGAAACCGAGTGTGAATCCCATCGCAGGAGAAAAGTTTTTCAGGATCCTCTTTAGCTTATATCACTCTTTTAAGGTGAAATATTTATTTTATTCTAGGTAAAGGCTCGAGGAAGTCTCCTGTCGACAAAGAAAAAAAATTGATTTTTCGCTAGTCACGTGTGAATAAGAGAGGAATTCATCTTGTATCGCCCGAGGGGAATGGAGAAGAAAAACAATTGGAAATTCTTGAAAATTTTCCATTTCCGGGAATCATTCCCCGGATAAATTATCAGTTTTTCACGGTTCCTCAGTTCCCTCCCGAGTTTTTCAATTTATAATGGAATGCTAAAAGTTGAAATATTTTCTCCGCGTCGAAGGGAGAGAAAATGCAGAGAGGGAGTCTCATGAAACCGTGAAACCGTCAATCGGATGTAATTAAATATGAAGAAGTGGAGGAGGGTAAAAGTCGAGACAAAAGCCTCGGGCGAGTTTCGCAATGAGTCACCCCTTCCCTGGCTGCCCCTCGCTGCCCCTCGCTGCCCCTCCCTGGGGAGGAAAGGGATAATCTGGTCAGGAATTTATTTTCGGGAGAAATCTCACGTGGGCAAAAAAGGTTTGATTGCATGACCCCCGCAAAAGTCATAAAAAAGAAGGGAACAGAAAAGCTTTCGTTCCCGGCATATCAGACATAAAACATACGTTGTTGACATTATCTGATATTCCCCATTGTGTACGTGATCGTTTTACCAAATATGGGATGGGAAGGTGGTTCCTTTGGGGGCAAAGGGGGAAGCGAAACCGCCGCAGGATTTATGGAAATTATGTGAAAAAGACAGAAACCATTTCTCCTGGCCAATACCTGGGAATGTACCATGAATAATTTACAAGCCGAGAGAACTATTCACGTCTGTGCCGATAGAAGGGTCAATGTTTGCCCCGTACTGGATTTTCCCCATAAGCGCCGATCCTTCACACCAAATTCTCAAAATTCCTCTGCTTTTTAAATTATTAGTCCGAAGAAGCGCCAAAGGAAAGCACGGATTCGCGTGAGGGAGGCTGAGCGCGGAATCCGGAAGATTCAAGAACAATGCATCCTCTTTGCTTGAACCCAATGTTAAGTCTGTTTTACGTTTAGATTGACATGAGTTAGACACATGCCAGGGTTCGCGTTTTGCTTACCTGGAGCAAGTTATTTGAATTATGTCAGAGCAGATGGTGCATGTAGCAAGTTGCTTTAGTTTTGAAAGCTCTGACTAGAAGCTGGTTTGTTTTCCTTAAGTGGATCAAATATCGAATGCCACTGAACATGAAGAGGCTGAAGGGTTGGGTATTTCACCTCCGCAGATATCGAATCAACTAATGAAGTCTTTTTTAAATTAATCAGTTCTTCGCACTCCCTAATATTTATACTCTTCATTCATGTCATTTTAATTTATTGTAAGCTATGTTTCTCTGTCTGGACTTACATTATTATATACAATCCAGGGGGCTTTGCGCTCCAGCCCCCCCTCCCCCCCTGGCAACTTGCAAATCTGTTTCTATATCTATACTTTTAGTATAAGTTACAACAAAATATTTCCTGAAAAACTGAATCGATTGACCAGCAGTCGAGCAGACTCCAAAACATTCTCCAGCGGGAAGAAACAAATTCCCAAACATATTTTGTGCAGATTTGTCGGCTTTTGGTTATTCTCGAGAAATGAGGAAATGAGACATAGCGCAGATAATTCTTTGAAAAATGTCCTTTGGAAATTGGCTCAGAGTTAATAGAATACACAAATTTCCTTTAACAGATTTATATATTAGAACGATATGATGATATGATTTACAGTCGACTTCTCTGCAACAGTTTTCTGCAAAGTTTTTTATTTTGTGATTCTACTGAGAAAGCCTATAAAAATTTATATAAGTTACTAACTGTATTAAAAAAGCTCTGCTCATTAAAGCTATAATTTAATAAGTAAGAAATTGAAACTTTATATATTTAGAGAATCATTGGCTGAAATGAGGGCCGAGTCAGTACTTAAAAAATAACATGATAATTTTTTAAAAGCGTGGTTATTATTAAGAGAAACCACCTCTCTTTATGACACACTGTGCAAAATCAGTTGTTTGAGCTCAAATGAAAAACCATATTCTATGCAAAGCCGCATTGAATAGTCACGCACCGCCGCTATAACCGAAAAAACACTTTGAAAAGCAAAAATAATTCAACAACCTCCCTCCAACCACCCTCCGAGTAATTCAATTCTTTTAGTATTCGTCAAACGTGATAAGATATTCTGCCGGGTCGTCGTCTGTAATTTGCTTCCCCTGTTTTGTCTCCCTTATAATAAAGGTAATTGTCGCCCTCAATGTTTTCTTGAATTCGCATCGACGGGGCAAAAGGGGTAAGGGAACTTTTTTGATCTTTTCAAAAATTAACGTTTTTTAATAATAAAAAAGTTGAAAAAGGAGGATAAAAAAACAGAAAATTTTGTTTTTACCTGACCCGAGCTAGAATGATGGGAACAGCAAAAAATGACACGCGAAGAAAGTTTCAGTGATCGCAACATAGAAAATTCATTATCTTGCATCTGTCTGCCGCGGTTGACTGTCAGCCCACTGTTGATAATCAGTGAAAAATAAAAATTTCTTTTTCACTCAGGTTTTTTGTTTCTCAGCCGAACTAATTGATGGCCATTTTTATGTTTCCGCGATGCTGTTTTTCCCCCCAAATATCAGAAGAAACGGTTCTAATGCAGAACATAACCGCACAAAATGAGAATTTTGGAAGGGAATCCATGAATGGATTGTAGACAGGCAGATTATTAACAAATAAGGCCAGCCTGATAAAAGAAGGCCACACGAAGGGAAAACCTGCTCGCTTTGCCTTCTCAGTAAAATAATTTTCCTCTTATGTTCACCAAAAAAACCTCACCGTGTTATCATTCAAAAGATTAAAAGGAAAATTCTTTTGTCAAGAAAAAATTTGAGAGGATAAGCCGGAAAGAAAACGGTGTAACAAGATGATCTGCTTTCCCACCTCCTCAACCCTTCACACTCCGCTTACAAAACATGTTCGATTTTTTCGAATTCCTGCGGGGAACACGATGCCAGCCATTTTCCAGCCTTTTTTAAAGCTTTTTAAGCTCGCGGACTTTCTCTGAATTTTCCAGATGCGGGATTAAGTAATTTTATTTAAACAAAAAAACCAAGTCTTGCATATTCAACCTCGGAAAAATCTCCTCCTGCTTTTCCGCTACTTCTCAACCCCCGCAGCCCTTTTCCAATTTTCCACTCAAAAAACCAAAAAAATAATTTAATTGCTTCTTGAATAATTTCCCTCCCTCTCGGAAGAAGCGACGCTCCGGGTATTAATTTCTTAATTAAGGTTCTGCCCTTCTCCTCCCCCGCCATATTTCACCGAGTTTCCGAGCTTCCCTTATGACACGTTCGAGGGCCACGTTCGAGGGGAATAAAATGTACGTTAAGACTTCGCGTACACGTCACGTCTGAACAAGTTTAAAAATTTATGGCGTTCCCAGACGAAATCCTTTCCCTAAGAACTGGCGAGGCTTTGCCAAAGAGGTTGCATTATATTATATTAGTTTTCAACTTGGCCAAATGCAGTGGCGTATCGGGGGACTCCACGGGGGGAGAAAGGGGAGGTTTCACACCGTCACTGCTCAGAATTTACGACCGCGGCTGCTGGACAAACAGCAGAGATACGCTTTGCGGCGACGATAACCAGGGCGAGTACGCCCTCTTTTAAAGAGAAAAATTTTTGATTTGTTCTTTCTGTTTCCTCACCCGATTACATGGCAAAGTTCGTGGATGGTGCTGCTGTTTCTAAACATTCTAGAAACAGAGCGAGAAGCGAAGCAGAACATGAGGAAATCAGGCTAATGAATTCCGCTTAATTCTAACTAAGAAGGCTTTCCTTTTGTTTGCTTTTCCTTCCGGGAAATCCAATCACAAAAACTATACCGATTGCATTTTCTTCATAGGAAACCCTAAAACCTACGACCTATCGACGATATGTCAGAAATTGTTTCCTCTTATTTTCCATTAGAGAAGTGCAATGTGGAAAGTACAGAATCGGAACAAGGGAAAAATACAAGAAAGCACAAAGGGGGGCGGCTTGTGGGGCGGCGAGAGACGCTCTTGTTTCGGTGTACACCTAACTAATGCGTCTGGCGTCTGCTGAAATTTCCTCTCGATTTTTGTTTTCCCTAATTGTCTCTATTCTTCTCCGCATTGTCCTTAATTCATCTCTCAAGAGAAGGAACATTTTCTACTCGCTGAGACATTAACAACGGGATTCCCAGCTTTCGTTTGTAATTATTAATTAAAACAATTTGCAATGAAAGGCTCTGATTCGGCCTAATGTTCACTTTTCTGTATTCATCGACAAAGCTCAAGTTTGGGTTGCAGTGGACGGCGAAACTCTGGATGAAAAGAGGGAAACAATGGCGCCAGGTTTACTCTTTTCCTCCCTCTTTTACTGCAATCAGTTAAATTTGCTTTGGAAATTCCCTTCGGAGGTGGCTGTGAGCGCATTTAATGTTTTCATAGGCTATGGCTCATTAATGAAATTCATAAATGCAAACAAACTGTCCGAAAATGGGCGGGAAGGAAAGTTTTTATTTAGTCAAGTGGACTGGGAGGTTTTTATAGATGTTTGGAAGGGAAATGGCCCCTTTTCAACTCCTCCCAACTCAGAGAACTTTAACTACCTCCTCCGACTCGCTCCGATTGCTGGAATTAATCAAACGTAGGAACTTTAAACATTTCTCACTTCCTCAGGCAACTGTGAAAAGTCGAAGAAGTTTATAACAACTTTCCACTTTTTCATCCTCTCCATTTCCTCCATTTCTTTTTCACGTGAAGAAGTGAACCGGTATATCCCCAAAGGAAAGGACAAAAACTTTTCATAAATATTTTTTCACAAGAAACCGTTTAAATTGTATAAAATCAGGTAAAGGAGAGAGAAAAGAGGAAGAAAAGAGGAAGAAAAGAGGAAGAAAAGAAAACTAAGTGGAATTGGTAGCAATTTATTTAATGACGTCACTCAGTCAGCACAGACTTGTGGTTTTCGTCGGCCAACCGAAGCGCTGTTGTCTAATTTCTCTTTGAACTAACAGCCTGTAACTTTTATTTTGTCTTTTTCTAACCTTCATTTGGAGGTAATTAAAACAAAAGCAATTCCCCTCGACTCCCGGCTTTTGTGGAAGAATAATTTTAGTTTCTATCTTTTCCTTTGGCAACGTTTTGGAGGTGAGCTTTAACTCCGAACGTTTCTTTTCCGAGTTCGCATGCTTTTCTTCAACATAAAAAATGCATTCCTCCACTTTGAATTCTCTTAACTAAACAATAATAAGCAATGCCATATTAATTTTTGTCCCTTTTTTGACTCATTGCACAGAATTGTTTTGTTGTACATATTTTTGATTTAATGTTTCTCTATTTTGCCTGATAAAAATACGTGCAATTTTATTAGAAGAAATCATTAGGGTTTCTTTATATTCAAGAAAATTTTTTTTCTTTTAAGCTTTTTGGTAAAAATGACACTGACATAAAAGAAGCCTGAGAAAAACAGTGTATCGGTGCAGAATAGCCAAATAATTATAAGCAAACTCCGTTTCCGATGGAAAGATTCAAACAACCCCTTCCAGTCAGCCCCCAACAAATCGCTCATAAAAGCACACCTTTTCCCTCAACCGCCCCCAAAACTCACGTCTTCCCGAATGCCTTCGTTGAGTTCCCCGAAAACCCGACTGTAATAACCCCCCAAAGAGTTGAGCTCCGAAATAACATTAACTGAGACAGTTGAAAAGTAAATTCAACGGAGAAAAGTAAAACAAAAGGACAGAAAATCCCAAGTTGACGACTTAATTTTGATAATTTTAAGCTAAAAGCGAACGCCGGAGCTGATGAACGTCGAACGTGAAAAGAATGCCTTAAATTGAATTTCGCCCTGTCCCGGGCTCTTTTCAGCCGGGAAAGCTTCCCGTCGAATCCCGTCCGTTCGTTTCACCGGGGGCTTTCCACGAGCCAACTTTTCTTAAATTAATTCTTCCCCGCCCTGCGTCGCTGTCGTGCTGGATTGTGTTACGCATTATTAACTGGATACGTGATACTTTGGGGAAGCAACTGTAAGAAGTTTCTGCGGCAGTGGAAGAAACTTTTACAATTGATTTATGGGTAATTGTCTATTTGGGAAACTTTCCCTCATTACTTCCTTTTATGCTTTAATGGAGATTAACTAAAAACGAAGGGGAGGGGCGGCCAAATGAAAAACACTGCTCATCATTTCTGTTCCTGTTTTGTTGCACCTGGATCGGATTTGGTAAGTACTCGAATCTTTTATTCGAATGTCTGCCGGTAAACGCTTCCAATAAGCGATGGTGGAGTAAAGGGTTGTGGGATTTGTGGCGGTCAGTGTAATAAATTCTCTCTTTCCCTTCGGCATTCTCTTCAGCAAAAACAGAACTACGGATTTAAATAATAAATAAATGACTAAACTTGGGTTGAATAATACGGAGCGATTTAAAGTACCATTTATTTAGGAATAAAAAACATAGAAACTAAGAATTAATAATACAATAATAAATAAATAATATTCATTAATAATGAAATCTAAAATTAAAAAATAAAAACTTGGCTTATGCTGCTTACCAACAGCGTTTTGGCACGATAATTTGAGAACCTGAATTTTTCAAAATGTCAGGAAACTCCTGTGAGTGTTAGTTTTGATGTAAAATGGCGTAGGGATTAATCCAGCGAATGATTACATGTCGAATTCGACCACCTTTTGCTCGAAAGCAGAAATGTCCTTGTATTTCTGACAAAAGTTTTGGAAAGCGTGCAATATTGCGCAACAGTAAAAACGTCACTTTCAGATTTGAAATAGAGTGACGCCTGTCTGTCGGTCGAAAAAAGTCCGGATCCAAACAAAGGAAAGAGTTGAGAGGGGTGAGAAAGGATTTTTTGATTACTGGCAAATCTCTTATTTTATTTTGAGTGGAGGGCGGGCAAGGGAACATTCAAATTTCACTGAAAACTGATTGAGTTTATGGGAGTGAGAGGCTTTGATGATATTAGGGAAGGGGTTGCATCTCGCAATTGGATTTTTCAGAGTCGTTTTGCCTCAGATTTAGGATTGGCGTTTTATCTCATTTTTTGTTGCCTTTTCGTTTGTGAGTAGGCAAAGTTCGAATGGAGGTCGAAGAATAAACTGTCCGTTTATTCGTTTCTCCGAATGTCAGAGTGACATTACTTTTCTGTTTTTCTGTTTTCGGCTGCCCAAAGGGTGGACGAAGTGTCCGTTATTTAGTTGTTCTTCCAACTCTTCTGCTGTGAGTTTCACTCCTTTTTTCTTTCCGCTTAAATTCAAGTTAGAAATTAAAGTTGAATTTTGTTCTCTTTTTCTTTTGTTTCTGCCCTTACTCTCTCTCTCTCTCTCTCTCTCTCTCTCTCTCTCTCTCTCTCTCTCTCTCTATTCAAAAATATTGAAATACATTTTCACCCTAAAGTGATTCGTTAGAGATCATCAGGAAGTCTTCCTTTAGGAAAATGAAAACACCGCCGGAGGGCAAAGCGGAACATTTCTTCCGAATTAGGGGAAATTCCCGTGAGAAATTTTCATCATTTATTGCCAAAATCGACTTTAATTTAATCCGAAAGCGGTTGCACATATTCATCGGCAGCCAATCCGCATAATTTCAACTTAACTTTCAAGGGCGCCTTCAACGGCTTCGCTTTCTAAAGAATGGGGGAGGGAAAGTGGGGGTGGATTTTGAAGGGTTTTTCCTGATTTCTGCGCTTTATATCTATGATCCTCCTTTAACAAATTAACTCCTCATTTTTATTTTGCTTGGATTCAATATCACACGATGAAAAACGAAGAAAGTATGTATTAATATATTATAAAAGTGAGAACGCCCATTTTGGCTTTCAAATTGAATAGAATTTTTATGAATTTTTCATATCATTCCAATTTACAAAAATTTCACGCCTTATTGTTATACCTTTTTAAAGGGTGATTTTCTAATTGCACGACTCAAAATCTTCTGAATGGCTCTTTTTGCTTTTTTGGCAGCTTCCATTAGTAAAATCAAGGTTAGAGTGTATCTAAACAGTAAATTGTGGACCATAGACGAAACATAAAATAAAATTGAGAGGGTTTGTTCTAGGTAACCTAATTGTCAGAAAGAAAGGAGAAGAAAAGAATGTCTTCCCTTCGTTAATCTATTAAAACCCCCAAGACTTTCCTTCTTAGACTGCTCGCCCTCCCCTCCCAACCCCGGGGCGAGAACAGGGTTACGGCTCTCGTGAAAATATCTCGTGCTGCATGTTAATCTCGTTCCCTTCAATAAATTTTCTGTTTGGTTAAGAATAAGTGAAGGAAGGAAGCGAAGGAAGAGGGGGATGTGAAGAAAAGAAATGGCCCTATTTATTTCGACTTCCTCTTTCTTTTTCTTGGGACGAATCTTTGGAAAATCTCCAGGAAAAACACTCCCCTCCCCCCTCGCGTGATACACAGAAGAAAACTCCCCTGAATCGAGGTGGTTTGGATAATTCTTCTGCTCCCATTCGTTCTTTCGAAAGACGTATTCAATTCTTCGGGTTTTGACGTTAAGAAAATGGAAGTGCAGTGGCAGAAAGCGATTCCATTCATCAGCTCGAGCTTTTTTCATTCCTCTTCGTCTCGCCTTTTATTTTCTTTCACGCCATCCATTTAGAGTGAAACCACTTGGAGGCCACTCAATCCTCAAAATTTACAACAAATATTTTATCCCGATAAAAACTTTTTATTCAACAGACATCAAATGCTATGTCAGCGAAATGAATAAAATGTTGGGGTTAAAACTTTGTTATGCATTTAATTTACTTTATTTTATTTAAAAGAATTCATCTTTTTAACTCTTTTACATGTAATTAAAATTTATAAATATAACACCATGAAAATATTTTTTTAGATTGAATATGCGAACACGCGGTAGAGGAGCCGTTATCAACTTTCTTCGGGTTTGATCGGAAGTCTTGGCCACTGCCGGCCTCGATCTTATCTCACCGTTATCATCACAAGGCTATGTGCTGGCCCTTATCATAGAGAAAGCATTTGATGAAATAATTGGGTTATGGACTATGGCGGAGTCCATAGCTCCTCAGCTCTCACGCAGAGGAAGTCAAGAAAATGTTTAAATTAGGTAAAATTTGGGAAAACAAGTTAGTATGAATGACGGCGGGGAAATGCTGAATGAGAAAATGTGTCTCAAGAGGGCGGTGTTTTCAATGACCTGAAAGATAATCCTCAAATCACTGGAGGGAAATAAAGAAGTAAAAAAGACAGTGGAAGAATCCTGAATAAATTATTCCTCCCACCTCTCCTAGAAAAATGTAAAAGGGAAGAAAGAAAATAGTTTTGGAATGAAAGGGAAGCGAAGGTCCCATTGGGAGATCGCCTTTCGAATTTTATTTGCGATCCAAAATTTTTTTTCAAATTGGTTTTTCATAGCTGAAAGGTGATTTTCAGGAACAAGGGGAGAGCAGTAAAGACAATTTAGCAGAAGTCAATTTGTGGCCGCCACAGATTTCTTTTGAATTGGCCATTCGTCAGACTTTTTATCAAATAAGACTTTGTTTTTGGCCCAATAAAATTTTACTATCGGGCAGTTTTCAGTTTTATCTCAAACAAAAAAAGAAATTCAAAAATAAAAAATTAATTAATAAAAGTGATAATTAATTCCCAAATTAGTCGTCTGTTGAATTGTTTTCGAATCCTTGCAAAGAAGGAATGAAAATACAATGAAAAATACAAAAAAAGATTTTATTGCACATTTCCGCATTGGTCGAACCTTTTCTGGCTTTTCATCACACTGACATTGTTTACATCGGGAAAGGCCAAAAGTTTCGTCCTGATTCGGATATGTTTGGCGCCAAAGGGTTACACACGAACCAAATTTGAGATCGGGGAAAATCTCCGGAAAGGAATGTTTGTAGTTTTTGGAAACCGTCCAACAGAAATCGAGCTTTGTATTTGTTACTTTTGAATGGGGGAAAGTCAGAGAAAACGTTGATAAATGATTTTTGCTAATTTTTTGAAAAGCATCCGGAAGCTGCTTATTTTTTGTAATTTAAAGCCCTTATGATTGCCAGAAGATTTTTTGTGCTCAGAGAAAACCATTTCGGCGCTTATTTTTGTAACAGAATTGTTCTGCTAAGTGAGATTGGAGTGAAATTGAAAGGGAAGGTTCAGCAGGTTCAGCAGGTTCAGCAGTGGTTGGTCACTAAGCAATTTTAATTATCATTCTTCGAGAACTGTGATTTTTCGTTTTATAAAAAGTTTTCACGATTCAACAAGTCTTTAAACGTGGAAACTTATTTGTCAGCCGAAATGTTTCATAAGCAGAAGCAAAATATTTTTCTGCTCGAGAAATCGTAAATCAGTGGACCCTCAGAAAATAAATTTATTTGTCCCGTTAACTTTCCTACTGCTATAAATTCAGCAAATACAAAATTTTCTGTTTTTCATTTTTGTTTCGTTTCCCTTTTCTAAATGACCCTTTAATTCCATTCTGAAAGTTCGGGTTTGTTCGGAGGGGAACACCTCCCCCCGCGTCCCCCCGCTAAGAGCCCCGTCATCCCTTTTCTAACCTCCCCTCCCACAGACCACAGGGTGACATTCACTCACAGACCAACTAGATGTAATTCTGACAAATTAAAATTCATTTAAACTGCAGCACATTTTGACCCCCGCAGGGAACAGAAGAATTTATGGGCATTCGTTAAGCGTTTCCTCTAAATGCGCTCAATCGCGCGTTATAACAATAACTTCTTCTCTCCCCCAAGTTGTTCTCGTCTGGGAAAACATGAAACTCCCAATAAGGGGAAAATCAGAAGAAGAAATCAAACTTGATTTCGTTTCCAATCAATAAGGGCGAGTTTATGTGATTTTCTCTCCGGTCCGAATAAACAACAGAGACACATTAACGAAGTGAATGAGAGTCCACCCCCGCCCTCCCCGAGCGGGTTGACGGAAGGAAATCGGATAATGAGGTTCCCCAAAAACCCTTGAGATCCTTTTTTTTGAAAATTTAGGCCGTGCGGCAAGATGGTGACCGCAGCGGTTTCAAAATTTACCACTTTGAACACTAATGAATTTCACTGCGAAAACCTCCGTGAAATTTTTTGCGGGGAAAAATGAAAAAAAACATTTGGGAAATTGATTTTATTTACTCACCTAATGGCGCGGATGTAATCCTAAATTACAGTCGACGACTAAATCCATCCCCCACTTTATACCCTCCCCATAAAAAACATTAGTCACTGTTTTCGTTTTGAGCTTTTTCTAATAAATATGAACGTTGTGCAGATGGAGGAACTCCCGGCCAATATAATATATCGTTTAATGCAAGAAATACTGGCGCAGTTAATGTCCAAAAACCGAGTGAATATCAGTTGCGGAGCCATTTTTTGCATTTTTTGTACGAACTCGAGATTTCGGAGCCATTGATAATGAAATCGCTTTCTCGCGTGTGCATTGGGAGATGGAAGCGGTGAATTTTTCAACTCGAGTTCCCGACTCTCGACTTTTCATTTCCTTTCTTTTTTCTTCTTTCTTTTCTCTTGGTAAAAATAAAACGGGCGAAAATATTAATTTTTTATTATATTCCCAACACACTCGATGCCAAACTATAAAAAGCTTTCGACAAAAAGAAAAAGAAATTGGCGGAAGTATAACCTTTCTTTCTTTTCATAGAAATCCAAAAAAGTTTGGCAGTGGAACCAGGGGGAGAGTTCTGTCTGTTCCAGAAGGGGGAACAATCGGCCGAAGAGCGATCGGGTCCGAAGGCGGATTTGGGGGGCGTTTGCGATGTGAGGAATCTCCATTTCGGAAACCCTCTCTCCCTTTCTGGCCTCCCTGCCAACTTTTCAAAAAATTACCATTGTTATAATGAGAAACTTCACGTCTCAGTTAATAGAATAATTAAAATGGGGAAGGGGGTTTTCGAATCTTTTGCAAAATCATCGTTTTATAAAATTCCTGAAGGCGATTTTTACCGGAACCCCCCGCGCTTCCTCCCTTCTGATGTAGTCTAATTTCTGCTTTGGAAATCTTTTTAACTGAAAAACTCTGGAAAACAGAATTTTCAAATGGATGCGCGCGAATTATTTTCCGGGTTTTCTGAAATTTAATGGCCCTTAAGTAAACCTTTTTCTCATTTCGTTGTTTTACCCTCTCTAATGAAGCCAAAATGAGGGATGATTGAGAAATTGATTATTGTAAACCAATTATTGGTCAGTATTAAAAATTACAATTGAAAAAATTTAGATTTAATGAGACTTTCCGCCAAATAAAAACAGAGAAAAACGAAAGTGCAATGCAACTCAACCGGTGGAAACTTTTAAAATGGTTTTAGCGCGTTAACAGTCTGAACTTTGGGAAACTTTCTCGAAAACTACAGCTAAAAAATCTCTTTTTAGTTTACCCCAGAGAGTTGACGTTTGGTCTGACATCGACTCGCTGAACCTGAAAAGAATTATTTTATACCTAAACTTTTTAAATGGGAAAGCCTTTCACCTTTTTGAAGGTTTCATTTCAAGGGGCTTTGCCTTCTGTTTAATTATATAATTCTCCCTTTTCTCTTAAAGGATTCAATTTGATCTCCTCTGAAAGCGGAAGACGTGGCGTGTGCTGCAGGAAATTTCCTTTCCGAAGGGTTCCAAGGAAAATGCTCCCTCTATGTTCGCGCTCTAACAGAGAGTAATTGCCTGTAGTAAAATATAAATTTTTCCAACGCCATGCAAGTGAAAAGCTACAAGTGAAAAGCATAAATAAATCAAAGGACAATACGAGATGCGAAATGTGCACAAACTTTTTAAGGGTCCGGAAAAACAAAATAAACAAAATAATACGGCAATAAAAGGAAGGCGACGCAATGCAGGCACCCCCTCCCCCTCGTAATCTCCCTTTTATTTCTTATTTCCTCCTAATTCACTCGGCATTTCAAGAAAATACAATTAGGTTTGCAAGTTTTCAACTTTTTGCAAAAGAATAAGTACAATTTCTAATGAGCTTTCTAATTGGGGAGCTTTTAAATCCGCTTTGGTACGGTTCATGTCGGGGGTTCAACAGACCCGGACCCCTGCCCGCGCCCCTCTTCCACGCTCCCCAATTTCCCCTCCTGTGCGCCCCGCCTGAAGAAGCCCCACTGAGCTTTTCATCGTATGCACCGAAATGGCGGAGCGCTAATGTCAGTTCGTTTGCTTTGTGCCAAACTTGAAATCATTTTTCTCTCCATGATTTATTAATGAGCGAAGTCTCCGTTTTGTTTTTAGTAACGAAGGCCTAACCTGCGCCCGAACTCACCCCTTTCCCCCCTTCGCTGGGCCCTTGAACCAAACCATTATTTATAAGCTCATAAATGCTTTTACTTCGGATTATTGCTGATTATATGTCGGGGGATAACATCCTTTTGAAAAGGAAGGAGGTTGCGATCGCGGGGGTTGTTTGGGGGTGGAGGGCTCATGCGGTGGCCTAAATCTTCTAAAGCTTTCTTGGACTTTTTTCAGAGGGCATTTCCTCCGGAGAAACAGATTTCAGGTCTTTGTTGCAGAGATTTTAAAAGGAAAAAAATGACGAGGGGAAGGAGCTTAGAGAGCGGTAGTTAAATCAATGAAAAATAAATTTGAGTTTCAATAATGATTTAGCTGAGATGATTTTCCGAAGAAGGAAAAACAAAAAGTGAATCATTTGAAATGAAATCAATCATTTCGAGGGAAAAGCGGAAACACCAGTTTCCCCTTCTCGGAATGGTTTTTTCTTTCTTCTTAGTTCGTCAGAAGTTGTGAAAAAGTGCAGAAATTTTCCAGGAAGCAGCGACAAACGATTCGGTGAGAGTGTCTGGAATTGGGGGAGGACTTCAATTCAATTTTTATAGAGAATAAAGAATCAGGCAATAAAATTTGACGGGAGGGTCTCTCCTCTTAGAAAACGCCGTTTGTTTTTCCAGCCGCATAAAGCAGTCAACCTTTTAACCCCAATTTTATTGGAGTAACACCTTGGGTCAAGGTTCCTGTGTTTGAGACGCGGGAGGTGAAGGTAATAAAATCAAAGAGAAGTCGTTAAAAAAAGGATAAGGACGGATAGAAATGAAAAGAAGAGGGAGAAAGAGGGAAAAAGAGGGAGAAAGAGGGGATAAATTAGGGAAACTAAGAAACTGGAGAGCGGAGAGAAACTGACTGTGTTAAATTACACGGTTTACGTCTCGTAATAAAACAACCCTTACGGGTTTTATATGCGATTTGCATTTAAATGTAAACTTAAAAAAAGTAATTTTTGGGATTTTTCCTTTTTTACAATTCTCTTCCTTTCAGAACTTTGCGTTTTCTTACAAGTTTTTTAAGTTGGTCTTTCAAACGACTGCTTTGTCTTTGTTAATTCTTCAGTGGCTCAAAAAATGACATCGGCTCTTTCCGGTTATTTAAGCCGGTAGTTTTAAAGCAAGAAATTAAATTCAAATTGAAATTAGTCGAGAGGGTAATTGAAAAGAGAGATTTGAAAATTTTGAAAACCTGAAAAGTCGCAAAACTCTCATTCATAACTGAAGCCAAATTAAGCCGAAGGAGCGAAAATTGACGAAATATCGCCGAATTGCGAAAGAAATAAAAAAATGTGGAGCCCTCATTTTGGAAATGAAATTAAAAAAGCAAAGTAGAAAAAGCAAAGGGGATGGGGAAAGGAGCAGAAACGAGGGCGGAAGAAAGCCTGGAAAAGTCGAAATTCTACCTTCTTTTTTCTTCACAATTTGATAAATTGCTTTTAAAGTCAATCTTTCTTCAACGTTAGAATAAAAGATTTCTAAAAAGTTTTGGTTGTTCAAATGGGATTTTATTATTATTTTCAGAAAACTTAAGTAGAGGAGAAACAGAGGGGAGGAGCAGAAGAGAACGGAATGGGGGTCACGGGGAGGGTTGGCTAATAAACATCAATTCAGAATTGAGATGATTTTCTATTTCGAGGAAAGGGGGAAAGAAAAAAGCCGAGTCACCGAAGCTTTTTAAAACAGTTGAAAAATTCCAGAGGAAAGCTCGCCAGATGACATCATTCGATGGGAAAATTCATAGGCTTTCGCCATGATTCATTGAAGAAGGAGGAAAAGAGAATTTTCAACAAAGAAATTTCTCCTTGAGATAATAAAGAAGGAGAAGAAAGGGGAGGGAGAGGGAGAGGAGGAGGGGGAGGGGGAGGGAGAGGGGGAGGGGGGGGCGCGGAAGGGAGACAGAAAGCTATCATTTTTATTACCTAACGGATTGAAATGAGAGCTATTGAGTTGTTTTTTCTTTTAAAGAGGGAAACATTAAGACATATTCATTAATTCTAATTGCGAGGAGGAAAAGGGGAATTCGGGAAAGATTTTTCTTCCAGCAGACGACGTTCCAATTTTGATGGATTTTATTGGGAAAATAAAAACAGCGGCTTGATAGATGAATAAGTGCTCAATTTTTTATTTTCCCTAATTTATTTCTCTCTTTATCAAACAAATTATCCATCATTTTGTCTTATTATTGTCATCAACAGGTCATCGCTCAACACTTCTTTTCACTTTTTATGAAAATATTTCGTTTCTGAATAAGTGCTCTCATATATGATGAGTTTAATTTTCAGAGAGACAACTGCCGACAATGGGAAATCAGACTTTCCAAAGAAATTTTCCAAACAAATGAAGGAATTCAGGAGTTTGTCAAGCAATTTCCGGAAAATTCTAAATTAAAAATTTCTAAAATTATCTGCTACAAGGAGTTTTTTATTAATATTACTCTGAGCAAACTAAGACATAAAATGCTAAATATTATGAAACACAGTGAGGATTCGGGAAAAGAGGTGTATACAAACTATAGTTAAAAAAGCCTCAAATATCGGTAGAATTTTCTTTAATAAAAGAGAGAGAGAAGGTTTATGTTGCAAGGAGGGCGAAATTCACCAACCTATTAAATATTGAATTTTATCATTTTATTTGTTGGTGTTTTTAAATTTTTAATAAAATCTAATGATTCATCAGAGCCCATTTTCGTCTCAGATGGTCTACGGTAAAACCTTAAAATGGCAGCAGAATAAAAGTTTGTCGGGATTTGTTTCTATTCATCCAACGGAATTCTTCATAAGTGGCATTTCTTGACTCCTCAGAAAAATATTATTCATTGCACTAATGGGAAAATATTTATTTATTTTTTTTCGTAAACATCTTTTTCCAAAAAACTGCTCTGCAGTTCAGTCAAATAAGCTCGAAAATAAGGGATGATGTTACATAAATTCCTAAGAAGCTGAAATTTGGTCAAATTGTTCAGAGTATAATTATATTTAAAATGTCAGAAATGGTAGAAATTGAACGAAATTTGAACGAAATTGTTCGCTTTGAGAAATTTTTATGGTCTTTGGGCCCTGAAAAATCAATACTTTTCTTATGGGCAATTTCTACAACTCATCCATCTTTTTAAATCGTTATATCTCAGAAACGGTCGCTCTTACAAAAAAAGTACTCATTCATTTTTTGTTGATAATTTTTTTCTCTACAATTTTTGTCTCTGCTAATTTTACGATAAAACTTACCGTTTTGCTTAAAAACTAATTTTTGTTGACCTTTGATTCCCCGACATTTACTTTTGACATTTTATGTACATCATTATACTCCAGATAATTTGACCAAGTTTCAGCTTCTTAGGAATTTATGTAACGTTGAATGTCTAATTTGACTCTAAATAAAGGGTTTAACGGAATAGTTATCTCAAGAGTTTCAGTAAAGTATTTAACAGATTTTTTGGAAACCATTTGTCAAGATTTCGGTGTTTCACAACGAGGCACAGCCTTCTTTCAAAATGTTCAATCTTAAAAATTTCCTTCAAGACCTCTCCGCCATTTTGTAGAATGTCCATATTTTCATTTCTGTGTGAGCTCATTTGGCCTTCCCTCCTAAATCTGATTAAAAGAAAAATTTAGTGAAAAATCAGAGTTGGGGGCTATGCAGAGAAGCATCGCATGAGAATTTCCATTTTCGGGTTGATTTTGTGTCAACATTCGCCATTACCGCCCTTCGGTGTGGCAAAATCTAATTTAAAAATGTAAATCTAATTTTTTTCATCTGCCTTTTACTATTAGTTTTTGTCAAAAAAATTCCCTTTTCTGTAATTTCATTTCACTTTCACACCGGATACGAAGAGTCGATTTCTCTCACTTTTTTTCGCCCCAACGACGATTTCTACTCAAACATGCATAACATTCCACATATAAATTAAGAAGAAACCGCTCTCTAAAATATTTATTTTACACGTCTCCCCTTTTGTTTTGTCTCCCTCCTCCCCCCAATGGAAAATGGAAAACCTTTTTGGGAGCATATCGCGAGGTTTTCATTAGCGAATTATATAATTGGGTCGGAGATTGAATTATATAAGGATAATGAAAAGAAGGACAAAGATGGAGGAAATCCCAAAATAGAATTTCCCAAAAGAATGAGTAAATAAAAAATTATATTAGTTCGTTTAATGTTTAAAAGAAAGAAGAAAATATGAAAAAGAAATTTCTGAAAAAACAAAAAAGACAGAAAACTTCAAATCTTTATAGAATGTATTATTACAGTAAATACAAAAAGGGAAGTTTTTGTTAAATAAAATGCATTTTCTGTCAACGATAAGAAATTATTAATATATTTTCATTCGATATAAGCAATTTTTATGTAAAATTTAAGTAATTATTATTGCAATCTTTTATTTAATTCCGAAATTTTGTGCATTTGATGGTTAATTTGTGAATACGTTTTAACGTATAATTTGAAATTTAAGAAGAAGAATCAAATAAGGATCAGTCAATAAGGGCAGCCGTCATTTCTTAATATAAAGTTTGTAGCTCAGTTGTATTATAAGAAGATTGAATTAAATATTTTAAATCGTATACCATTGAGACCTTTTAACAATCCCCTATGAATTTTATGAATTTTTTGTCAAATGTCAGAGATTCTGATTCAATTGAGAATGAATGTGACGTCACAATATTTTGCCGATTGTCTTTTGTTTTTTTTTTTTTTAATAATATTATTTGCCGCTTAACTTTTTAGTCTTGTCTAATATGTGACTAAAAAGTTAAAAAAAAAATAAAAGAAAAAAAGTTTTTAAAATACAATCTTTTATATTAAAACGCACTAAAAGGTAAAAAATATGTATACATCAAAAATGATTTTATTTAAATAAAAGACGACTGAGTGCTTTGTTGTCACATATACTGTATAATATACTTTGTAGTGCTTTGTATATTTAATGCACTCAGCCACCTTTTTTCTCTTAATTTATTTGGATGTATAATTCAGATTAATTCCTCTCCAAAATAGAGAGGAATTAATGTGTGCACATTATTATTATATTTTCATTTTTTTAAGTGAACTTTAATTTTATATAATTAACTTTATATTTATTTTGAACTTTTAAAGCAGCCACTAATTGATTTTAACAATGAAAAGCGAATGAGAGGATTTTCAATCCTTTCCAACATTCGATTGTTACCGAATGCATTCTTAGTCAGAAAATAGTCGATCGAAACTCCGGAGTTTTTGTTTGGAAGGACGTGAAAAGCCTAAAAACCGAATGAAAAGCCAAATTGTATTCGCTCATTCCGTTGTATTATTATTTCTTGGGCGAAAGCGCAAAAGATTTCTTTTCTATTTTCCAAATGTCCTCTTTGCCTCCAATCTCATTCCCCGAAGGTCCTTTCTTAGTTTTGATTAATACGACTCGCATTTTCTCCTTATCTTTATTGTTTTGTGTCGTGCTTAAGAAACGCATGACTCCACTTAAAAGTAGACCGGTAGTAATAAAAGGCTGAGGCATTGGCGTGTTTTCCGCTATTTGCTCTTTAGTCGTCGGTTTCTTAGGCCATCATCAGTTCTTTCAGGTTTAAATGAGCCAATTACTTCATCTTCACAATGCGACTGTATATCTTTCGCTTAAAGCTTTGACGATTTTGGGTTTTGCACGAACCGGCCGCATTTCTGTTTCATTTGAATTTTACAATCATTATGGACATACAGTTTTATACAGTTTTATCGCTGACATTTCTATTCTCGAGCGCTCACTTGGACTATCTCAACTGAGGAAGAAAAAATCTTCTAATCTATCCTTAATGTTTCCTACTAATGATGGAATAAACTGTACAAGTGCTCGCGCTATCATTAGTTGAAAATTAATTAAACTTTTACCTCCTCCACCCTCTTCCGTCATTTTTCTTCGGGGAAACCTCCAAACTACAAAAAATGCCAAGGAGATAATTCTTAGATTTAGAGCGCACGATGAGACCGAGAAGGCGTTCACTGCTGACGGGTTAAAAAGTCCCATTGCCTCCCCCGCACCCCCTTCCGCCCCGCCTGCAGTAAGAATCTTGCCAGCAGAAAAGCAAAATTTTATTTGTTTTACTTTTATTTTTTTCCTTATCATCCCCTTTTGTTCTCCTCCTTCGAATAAGTTCTTTATCTTGGGGGAGGAATAAAAAAATGCGACGTGTCACATGTAAATTTCCTTGCAAAGAGAAAATCTGATAGCGAGTTTAAAATAAATAAATAAATGTTGTTTGATAATATAAGGGAAGCTTTTTCAAAGGATGTTTGCAGATATCCCAGGCGAGATAAACGCGCGCCATCATCAGGCTTATTTAGGTGTTCCTCAGGGTGGAGGTTTCGCCCCTCTCGAGAGGGATGAAAAATGAAACTTGCAAAGTTTTTCCTTCGGCTTTGGAATAGAAAGGGGAGAAGGGCGGTTTGTGACTGCGAAAATTGTTATCCGGTGTCGGCCATATGAGGACTTTGCAGTTCTTTTTGTCCTTTTTTCCCGCTGTGTTAATTTGCCCACTCATTTATCACCTGTGGCGCTGTTCGCTTTTGCTGAAATTCTCATCTCTGCTTAAATAATCTTTTTTTAAATGGTTTTTTTTTCTGACTGTTCGACTGCCTGCTCATCTTTTCATTAAAAGCCATCCATTTTTAGCCGAATGACTCTCCAAATGTTGCATAAAATTAATTTCCATTTAACCCATTGAGTGCCAGTTAGGAGATTTTTGGTACAGAAATTTCAGCACAGGAATTTTATTCAGTGACGCAGGCTACGAGTTTTTCTTTAAATAAAAATTGTAGTAAATGTCATTACAACATTGTATATACTGTAATTACATTTTGTAAACTTTCATGTATTCTTCAGAAGATAAAGCCTCGTCAAAGCTCTAAATTTCTCTGGCGGCACTCAATTGGTTAATCATAGCACTATTTACAATTGAACGGTATAAAAAGTGTAAAAATTTTGCAGTTAAATAAAAAAAGTATAAAATAAGGCTCCATGGTTGTGACGAATTTGACAAATTTATGAACTTTTAAAACTCGAAGATAACTTTTTTCTACTTCGATTTGTACAAATTTTTTTACGCACAACTTTTTTTAAATATATTTTATTTTACAAGTTAAATATGACGTCGTCATCCAACCGATTTTATTAGATTTTCCAAATATTGATTGAAATCATTGCATCAGTGAAGTTCAACCCCTTGGATAGCTTTTCGGGGTGTTTTTTTTATGAAAACTCATTTAACCCTGGAAAGACCGGCATTTCAGACTCCCGCGAACGACCGCTGGGGTCCGCGCGGACCCCAGAGACTTTGCGCTAGTTCCTTTGTTTTTCTCGATGGTTTTTTTTCATTTTTTTATTGAAGGCGAATTAAAGGATTAATAAAAAGTCGAAAATGTAAAAATAAGCATTTTTATTGAATATAAAATAATTGAAAAACGCAACAAACATTAGTAAGATAAATCACTCATGTAAAATTTTTTTGTTTTATAACTTTTCGCTACATATTTTACAAAATACTTGAGAGTGTTCAGGACAGACATTCAGTTTGCAACGAGAGCAATGAGTTTTACATTTTTTGTCTTTAATTCTGGGACAAATGTGGCATCTTTTCTTTGTGGTAGAATCTGCAGTGGTAGCAACCTCAAGTTCTTGGAATTCTAAATTGACATCGGCTAACTGTTTCCCTAAGTCTATTAAAAATTTTCTTCTTGGAAGTTTCTTTTCACCATTTACTGAGAGCCACAATATATAGGCGTTTAGGGCTGTTATGTCTATCATGTTATAAAACACAACCAATGGCCACCTTCGGGTCATTCTTTTTACCGAATAACATCTAGTCATTTGGTCCATGCGATCCACCCCACCTTTGGTTGCGTTATACGATAAAACAATTTCTGGTTTTTTCTGCTCATCCACTTTGTCATCATGATGATGTGTAGACAAAAGAGTGACCGCCTTGTTTTTTCTGGAGCAGTAAGAAACAATTGTTACGTCAGGTTGAAAACCAAACAAACTGGACCCAACTGATCTTTTACCCCTAATGAATTCTGGTGGAAGTTCGCCCTTGTTTTTTCTAATTGTGCCCACAATTGTTGTATTTTTGGTGAGCAAGAACCGAGCTAGTCTGATACTTGTAAAAAAATTATCGCAGGTTATATTTCTCCCTGTATTTAAATAGTCCGAAACAAGATTTTTCACCACCGTTTCACCCACATTTACTGCCCGTTTTTCCCCCGTCTCTCTGCCCTTGTAAATCATTAGTTTCAAGCAGTAGCTTGTTTCAGAGTCACAGAGGGCCCAAAATTTTAGACCATATTTACCGGGTTTGGCAGGTAAATACTGCTTAAAAGGGCAACGTCCACGAAAAGTGACAAGTTGCTCGTCAATGGTAAGACACCACCCCGGTTTATAACCCTCACCCAAGTATTTATTCCATTCTTGAAAAATGTCATCGATAGGCTCAGTTTTATTATCAGATCTGTGTTTTCGGCGAGCTTCGGCATTATCAAATCTAAGAATCCGTAATAATTCTTTAAACCGGTTTCGACCCATTATTTTACTAAAAATGGGTCTGCCATCTATTTGGCTCCACAGCTGACTAATCTCTTCATTTTTCGATTTGTAGACCCCAATCAGAATTAACACACCTAAAAGTCTCTTTATTTCCTGCAGGGTTGTATTTACCCAATTTTGTTTGTAATGCAATTGCCCCTCTTTGTTTGTCCATTTAACAATTTTTTCGAGTAATGAATTGCGGAAGAAAAAGAGGAACGCAGATTGTAAATCAACAATTCTAGTTTTTGCGAAGCGAGTTATCCCACACTGTTCAACTAGAATATCTTTTTTACTTTTTCTACCTTCCGTACTACCCATGGGGTTTTTCAGCCAAATTTCTTCTTCGTTCTTGGAGAAAAACATTTCCGTTTCTTCATCAGGAAGGGGTTGAGCTTCGGAATCTTCATCATCACTGCATTCTCCTTCTTCTGAGTCACATGAAATAATCCTATCTATTTCATTGTCACTGCAACTTTCACTACTCTCTTCATCAGATTCCTCCAAACTGTCCTCGAGAATCTTTCGTATTTCCTGAGGTTTCAGTTGCCTAAACAAAATGTGACATTTGTGTATCCAGTCTAATTGTAAATATGTTCACCAAAGGGTATATTTGAAATTTAAGGTAAAAGATTACTCACCTGCACATGGTGACTGGATGTTTGATTTTTTTCTTTTTGTTTCCAAAAATCACAAAAAAAACTAAATGACCGCTATGTTACAAAACCCTCAATTATTCAGAACCAAGCTGTTGGGTGATTTGCTTCTGACTGTTGACAAAGTCCGAATTTAACAGCGTTTTCGAGTTTTGATGAAACAGCGAATATGGGGGCATAAAGAGCTCAGAACAAAGAAGTCAAAACAAAAATGAAAAAAGAATATGACTCTTAAGAACAGTAAGGCACACATTTTGCGAAAAACAATGCTCGACATTGTATCTTTCTCTATATAATTTAAAATCTTTTTAGATAAACAAGCTAGAAGAGCTGTTTTTGCATTTATTCGGCACCCATTATTCATTATCTATGAGATTTGAGCGCCCAAGAAGCGTGGGAACTTGAAAATCATAGGAAATAGTCTGGGGTCCGGACGGACCCCAACGGTCTTTCGCGGGAGTGTAATTTTTTACTCGGAAACTAGAAGGAATTTTGGAAATCTGAAAACACCGGGTTAAAGCCTGAAAAAAGTTAGGAAAAGTCACCGAATTTCAACATTTTACAATGACAAACAAAAGAGCTACAGCGGAAGAAAAACCGCTTTGGGGTCCGCACGGACCCCACGGTCTTTCTAGGGTTAATTAACCTCTATTTCAAGTTGAATATTGGATTGAGACCGCAGTACGTTATTAAAAAACAACATTTTGTCAACTTTATCGACTGCTGACAACTTTACTTTCATCTAAAAGTTAAATTTAAATTATTTTTTGCTTTTAATTACAACTGATTTATTAGTTTTCTTTTGAGGAAATTTTTTTGACTTATTTTCAAACGAGTCCAAACGAATCATCGCTTGTTTTTGCTCTTTTCCGACTCAACTTAGAAAGTTCCCTCTTTTTCGGGGAAAAGCAAATATGGGCGACCTTCCCAAGGAAGTTTAAAACCGCAATACGCCCGAAACTTTTAGAAAACCCTATCGAATTTCGAAAAAAGGGTTAAAAGTTTTTTTTTAACTCAATTTAGATAAAACCAAAACAGGGAATTCTAAGAATTGAGAGTATTAAAGTATTAGTAGAGAATCGGAGGGGAATTTAAAAGTCCAAATCTGAAATGCGATGTGCAGAGGCAAATCTCAATGCGACGGTTTTCGAGATTTTCCAAATCGATTTTTAATGCGGTTAATTGTTTATTGAGCAGAGAAGATCCCCAAACGGCAGTTCGGCAGTTATATTACCACAAAAAGTTCTGCCAGTGTTCTGCCGGATTCCCATCCTTCCGGGACCGGCATCTCAATGAGTCCTTCTCCAAAGGGACTGCGCCAATTTTCGAGGCTCTTCTTCGAGGAAACTCTTGCTGAGCCGTCATCCATCAAGCTCAGCAGTAATTAACTCTGTGGCCCGTGTTTTCCCTCCGGCGTGCCTTCATTCCTTCCCCGATTTTTAATTTTGTCCAGGTGCATTTTCACACATTCTGTCACAAAGGGGAGACAAAATGCTGTTAATCACTTAACTGAAAATAATCGATGAAAAGCTCGCAAATTGAAAAAAAGTAAACAAAACACGGAGAAAAGAAAGGCAACCACTAATGGGGCTTTTTTTATGTAAATGAGATGAAAAAGGTTCGATACACCTCTCCCTCCCTCCCCCTCACATCCCCTTAAGATTTAGAGAGAAAAATGTAAAGTGTTTCATTTTCCTAGAAGGTTACATTTAAGAGCTTTGAAAGAATAATTTCCATTTTGGGGAAATTGTTTCTTAAACCGATTTCTTCGCTCAAAGCCAAAAAGAAAAAAAATAAAAAGAATTCTCCAGACAGGCCGAGAAAAAAATAGATAATGACTTAAAAACAGATTTTCTTTCAGATGCTAATAGAAAGTTTTGTAAGTTTTTGAAATTTATCTCCACTCGGGACGGGGGATACAATTGATATTCTGTTTACTTTCCCCTCTCCTCGCCCCCGCGCCTTTTGACGTCTTCCCTCGAACCGAAAGGGAACTCCGAGAAATAATAGCGTGTTTGCCTGGAATCTGATTGCCGTTTAATTAAATAAGCGAATGAGGAAAAGGGCAGTCTCGAGGGAAGGAAAGAGAGAGAGGAAAGCCGATAAAGGAAATGAGAGGAAATTGTCGGAAATTCGTTCACTTCTAACGTAACGCCAACCGGAAAGCAATGAAAGAAACGTTTTAAAATTCGATTAGTTTCCGCTTCCGGAAAAATCAAACGGTCGGACGTGATTTATCACGAGCTCACCCGAGTGAGAAACCCAATCATTGTCATCACCGCGAATGCAAGCAGGCGGGACCTGAAACGGTTTTAATGATTTCGTAACAGACGAAGAATAAATCTTATGCTTCTGCAACCCCTTCCTCCCCCTTCCTCCCCCTTCCTCCCCCTTCCGCCCTTCCCCTTCGCCATTTTTTATTAATATTATTGCATTTCAAACCTATTTGTAATTTATTGCCGTGCGACATATGAAACTCCTAAAAGAATTTCCCAATTGCACTTTTCCTTCCCTTATTCCCTCTCTCCTCCTTCGTTTCTCTGCCGCCTGCACTAAATCACCAGATCGACGAGCTAAATTAAGGGTTGGTAATGGAATTAGTGGGATCAACGCGGAAAAAACTAATTGCTAACTAGCTGTCGTTTTGCAATTTCAAAGCTTGCACCCCTCACCCGGTTCCCCTGAAGTGGCCCGCAGAGGGAGGAAAAGAGAGGCAAAGCCTGCTCCCATCAATCTTTGCCTTATCATGTACAACTTGTGGATTTTTTCCCTGCGCTGGAAAAGGGATGAAAGCCTTCGGCCTGTCAACGCCTCGCCCTCCTCTCCTGGAAGGGAGAGAAATAATTTGGTTAGGGGAGGCCGCTGTGGAAATATTATTTCGGGAGGGAAGTGTGGGAGCACTCGCCGGAGGGCTGAAAACGGGGGCGGGAAGGGGATGAAGAAAAGAAGATTTGAAATTTGAATTAGTACTCTGGAACCTGGATGGGGTTCCATTTATCGAAGAGAGTCTCCACAAAGTAATCTCTTTGCTGTATTAATTCCAATTTAATTTCAATCTTTTTATTCCTTTGTTCCTTTTTATTATCATCATCATCATCATCAAAAGAACAAAATAAATTAAAAATCTCGTTTTTTCATAAATACGAACTCAAAGAAACTTATTGCTTTTTTCTGTGGTCCTAATTTCATTAGGGGCAACTAAAAAAATTTTAGGTGGTTCTTCCGGCGTTAATCAAATTAAAAATTCATTACAAAGGAAATTAGAAAAAATGGAAATGAAAGAAATTAACAAAATGAAAAGAAAAGATTATTTTTGGCGCCCCTTAAAATTCAATTACCGGATATACCCACCGGAAATGGCTCCTCGACCACCTTCCATCACGTGGACAGCTCTTCGATTGCCTCCAAAGTGTCCTCAAAGTTTAAGGAATTTTCAAAATCTAATGATTTCCCAAAAAACTCTCTCTTCGCAAAATTCTAACGGTTTTATCATTAAGAAATATGTTTAAGCCATTGAATGCATAGAGCTGTTTAAATATTTTTTTATAACAATTTGGTCTTGAACTTTTTTTATTAAAAAATTAATTATACCGTTGGTAAAATCTCATTTTAAAAATCGGTCAAAAAAGGAAATCCACAACTCATAAGAGAATTTTCAGGAATTCAAATTAACATTATCATAGAAATTAAGATTCTGTTAGAAAATAATTAAAAACACATAAAACCAGAATTTAATCGCTTTAGAATATTTTTTTTAAGATTCATAAATTTTTTATCCGTTTACAAATAGTTTTTTTAATAGATAATTAGAAATGATTTATTTACATTATTAATGTTATGGCCACAGAATATTGTAAACATATAAGAAAAAAACGTTTTGTGTAGATTTTCTTAAAAATTGGTGGTCTCTTATGTCTCTTGAGGAAGCACAGAAATGCAAGTGAATTATTTTTAGAAATAATTAATTAAAAATGTCGGAATAAAAATAAAATGTGTAATTGTTGGCGAAATTTACGGCTTTGTGAGCCCATTTTGGCCGCGGTTGGTTGAAATGTGCAATGCAGTTGAAAGGTGATCATTCAGACTCCCTCCCGCCTTTGGTGAGTGTTCACACCAGATGGTTTTAATGAAATATTTGCGGAACCAGGGCCAGGCATTCGGTGGGATTTTCTGGCTTAAAGCTCCCTTGGCGGCGGCCACCGCTCATTTAGAAAGCATAACGCCTAAGCGCAATAAAATAGAAAGTTGCCCAATTGTTTGTCAATTAAGCACAGGTTCATTTGGGAAGTGAGGGCTTCGAAAAGCTCTCCCGGCTAATCACCGGGTTGGGGGTTGATTTGGTGCTTTAAGGGTGGCCGGGCGTGGGAATGTTATTTCCTTTGAAAAGCTCGTCGGGTTGAGGGGGCGAAAAGAAATCGGGGGGGGGGGGGGGTTGGGCGTGTGGGAATGTCAAACGCTGTGCACGTGAAAGGGAGGGGTGAAAGGGAAACAGAATGAAAGAAAGTGAAAGGCAGAAAAGGAAAGCAAAGCTTTGATTGAGGCGAGAGAAAAGGCTTTTTGTATGAAACCGCTTGGAGTTGCACGTTTCGGTGCAGTTTCTAAATAAAGCACAACTTTCCGGGAAAGTTTCCCGCGCTGCAGACCCGCAATTTTCCATTAAACGATATTTGTTGTTCCCGTTGTTACTAATGGTTATTAGTAGCCGCAAAGACATCACCTTCGCAGGCGGCACACACAAATAATTTTCATGGTTTTCGTTTTAGTAAATGTTGTGGGGAAACTTTTCCAAAATTTTTTAGCTTAATTTAAATGAAAATTCATGAAAGTTTTTCGCATGTTTGGTTTCCCAAACGTCGGGAAAATTGATTTGTCGAAACCTAAGATAATTTTTCAATATCCCGACTCATTTTTTTCTTTTTCTTTGCTTTTAAATAAATTAATCAAAAACTTGTCAAAAGATACCTGAAGGGGAGAAATTCTCAAGTTACATAAAACCAGAAATGCATTATTCTCCGGGAAATAAAATTCTAAGTCAAAGCCTGACGATCAATCAACGTCACGAGATACTATTGATTTATCCAAAATCCTATACTTTATTATTATTTGGGGCCGAAACGACAAAAAAGATTTTTCCGGCACTTTTTGAATGTCATGGGACTCCCCCGCTTTGACTGCGTCATTTGCCGCGGAAAACCTTCCCTCATTCGCTTACGTGTCCTCCACATTTCAGCCACGTGCCATTTCCCAAAAGATTTGCCCATTTACAAAGATCAGAGAAATGGCAACGCGACAAAACTCAGCGATGATTGGGCGATACGATGAGAGCAGAAGGTTGAGTTTAAAGAGTGGAGAACGCATAGGATGCGAAATTAATAAAGAAGAGCAGAAGATGACAGGAGAGGAAAAGTTAGCAAACACGAGAAGACCTAATTACCTAAAGAGAAGGAAAGCTCTAATCTACTCGAAGAGAACTTTCACTCTTCGATGAGGAGTAAGTAGAAAACTTTTTGAAAGATTTCGAAAAGACAAAGGATTTTCAACGCCGTAACAGTGCCGATTTCAAAGGAGACGGAAAAGATGGGGAGAACTACAAGGAGATCATGCTTTCGAGCGCGAGTTAAAAAGTTTGTGCAGAAATTCCGTAGAAACTGTTTGAAATAGAGACTGAATTTGGCGAAGCAAAGATGGCGAGAAAAAAGGAACGGCGCTCCGTCGATAGTTATAAATAAGCATCGGCCCCAATAAAGAGATATGGAAAAATAGACAGTGAAGATAAAGAAGATGAGGAGATAATAAAAGTTTGAATAACTTAAAATAGAGCCCAAGAGCGATTCAGGCGACACCGGACGGGAGAAACAACGTTAGGAAAATGTTGAACTTTGCAGAGTGAGTGCGGCCGAATGTGAGGGGTAAAAGGGGTGAGAACATACAAAGATTGTTAGTGGGAAGGAAATATGGAAAACAAAAGGAAGTTTTGAGTTAGCCACGGAACGCATGATTTTCCGAATCTTTCTTACTTTCCACCTTCCGTCCATTTATCAAAAATAATCAAGCAAAAGCCGTACAGAAACTCCAAAAAAGTTACGACTTGTTGCATTGGCCGGTGTGCTCACATGGAATTCATATGTTCGTCTCAAAATGTCCCCTTTCTGAGTATTAAATTAAATAAAAAGAATTCCTATTAAGGAAAATGATTTTCAGTTTCCCCAAAAGACTCCAAACTTTATTACCATTTCATTCACTTTTACGAGTTTTCATCGGAAATGTTGCTTTCCGCTTAAACCTCATCAATTCGGAAAAACTCTTCGGGGGGGGGGGAGGGGAAGACGACGATGACCCCTCTCCCCTTCCATTAATCAAAAATCACAGCACAAAAAACAGTGAGCGCTGCTAATTGGTCCTCAATATTTCCCCATTCCTTTGCCCCATTAATCCTCCCCGAAATATCTCTCCCCCTCCCCCCTTCCACCCCAAACCGCCTCATTAAAACCTGACGTCGGCCACCGAAATTCCTTTTCGGGGGTCTCTCAGCGAATTTCTGCATTGCGGCTTAGAAGGGAGACCATGTGAAAGGGAAATCTGTTTGTGGTGCTTTTGGTTGTTGGTGAAAGCCGAATTTCGTCTCCGTTTCTGTTTCGCCATAGAGACCCTTAATTATTTTTTCCTCTTTTAATTTCCCCTGACTTTGAGTTGGAACTTGAAAGTTTGCTGCAAAGCGGAAAATCTTTTTCCTCGTTAGGGTTGGACTTGTAATGATGGGAGAGAAGCTGTAGAAGTTGTTGAGACGATTGTTTTTTTGGGAAAGCGATCTAATTGTTGGAA
This sequence comes from Brueelia nebulosa, assembly GCA_028293925.1. Taxonomy (NCBI): domain Eukaryota; kingdom Metazoa; phylum Arthropoda; class Insecta; order Psocodea; family Philopteridae; genus Brueelia; species Brueelia nebulosa. Next base: position 406,292 of record JAQIBA010000007.1, on the reverse strand, counting down.
TTTGGGAGTCTTTCGATTGATGAGGAGAGGAAAGACTTGGCAAAAGCTCCAGAGGAGTAGCACAAATTTGGGAACGGCGCAATTCTCCAAAGCAATAAAAAGCTGTAATTGAAAGCTCTCGACACTGTTCAAACAGAAAAGAGCTTTAATGGCGAAAAGCGAAAAATGCAGAAACCCGTCGGAATTCCCTCACGTGTTTCAATTATTCACGAGAAGAAAGCTGTTAAAAAAAATGAATTTTTATTGAAAATCCTTCCGCGTGCGTGCGGGAAAGTCCTCCTTCAGGAAGAAGGAGTCCAAGGGAAGGAAAAGGGGGAATTTTTCCAGCGACGTGACGCGCGAATTTAGATGTGTTTAAAGGGTAAAAGAGTCCTCTCAACCCCTCCGGTCAGTTACCGGTTGAATTATTTCCCGGCCGTTATTCTTAGTTAGCGGAAAAATACTCTTCAGCCTTAAATTAAGAAAAGTTTCCTCCGCAACCCCCAACCCTTCCCGCAGTTTTCCTCCTTTTAACGGCTCCGGCTATTAAAAACTTCCCGCAGACTATAAAAAGGCGTTAACGTAGTTTCGTCCGAAGGGCGATCCTTTTGCCCTCACCCCAAAGGCTAAGGGTGAAACTCTCCAAGATTTCGGATCTCTTAATTCCTCTGAGGCTTTTTATTTCACCCCTTTTCTACCCTTCGCTCTCACGTCGGGAAGTGCGACTTGCGAACAAAGGGGAGACCCCGATGGACCACCCCCGCAACCCCACTCAGGGGGAGCCTTTCGCGAGACCAAATTTATTTTTATTATTTACCGCATTTCCATTTGCCCTCTTTTATAACAACCCATTTTCATTCGACCCCCTAAAAAATTATTCATAAAATTATGTAAGCAAAACCAAAGGAATAATATCTCTTGTTTATTTATTTTCAGGTAGAAGAACTCGCAATCTTGAGTCCAACGGAATTCCTTCTCCGGGAGAAGAGTACAATTTGGGTGAGTCTGTTCTCAACCCCCGCGCGGGGCTCGTGAGCAGAGGGCGGGGGCGGAGGGCCGATCGCGGTCCCTCGGGGCGGCACACCCCCGAGGGGACGGATCTCGGAATTTTGGACCCGTCAAGTCCATTATAAAGGACTCGGTGGAAAGCAAAATGCGAAAAATCCTTTTGTTCCAGTTTCCTTTGAGTGAAGAAGTGAGAAGGGGAGGAAGGTTTTTCTTTTTTCAAGTGTGGCCTTCCAAACCAATTGTTTGCTTTTCTTTTTCCGGGGGATGTGCTTCGGTTTGAAATAAACGTTTTTTTTAAGGGAGGATTTGGGATCACTCGTTGAGAGCACACACTTGAATTGGCGGTTATTTCCTAATCTCTTTGTAGAGGTTTTCGGTTAATAAAAAGCCGCGGGGGGGGATGGGGATGAAAACGGATTCAGGGGTTGGTTCGGCGATTGGTCGGCCACACTCAAAATGTGCTAATTGGAATGTCGTCTTCGACGGCCGCGTTTTCCTGCTTTATTGTTGTTATTAATTAAAGTCACCCCATAATGCGACACCCCTTCGTTGCTGCGTTTGCCTTTCCCGGAATGAATAACATTTTCTTTCCTTTTTTGCAATTTCATGGGCTTTTCTTTCTCCTGGCGTCAATTTCAAAGCCGCAAACTTTTCCATCACATTAAACTGAGAACTCGGGACCCATTCATTTATTTCCTTTTCGGTTTCAATGTGAAAGCAAAAAAATTGCTTTTCTTTTTCCAAATCTAAGATGGAATCATGTTTTTCAACAGAACCTGAGGAAAAAAAATATATAAAAAATTTCTTCCAAAGAAACCTGGAAAACTCTTCTCACTTTGAGAAAGTTTTCCCGAGCTTTGCTTTTATCTTTTTACATTTTATCGTAAAAAAGTTAAGATTTTACAAGTAAAAAATTCATAATTTGAGGGTTGTCATACATTATTCACTATTCTTGGTCGAGAAAACTTTTTTTCAGGTTTGAGTTTTAAATGAAAATTAGAATCGTCAAACTTCCTTGGCAACTTCACGGGAAAAATTTTAGAGCTTTTTTTCCATAAAGTTTTTCACTCTATTTTTTGAGGGGAGGGAAGGGGTGAATGCCGGGGCAGGAGGCCAGGGAAAATTGATACGAAACAAGGCTGTTTAAAGTTTAGCTCGGGAAAACTTTTCAAAGTAGCAAGATTTTTTTTATATTAAAAGCGCCAGGTTCGGTGATTTAGTTCGCTGAGCTCAGATGGTTACTCGTTCGCACATTACGGGGGTGATTCATTTCATGGGATTTGGGGTGAGTTTGCATTTTCGAATGGGGGCGGAAACGTCAGGTGAATTTGAATATCTGCCTTTCATTCATCTTGCCCTTCTCTGTTCTTCTTCTGGCGGATCGCAGCCCTTTCTGCTTTTCCCCTCACACACACACCCTCGTCTTCTGCTGTCGTCTGCTGTCGTCTACTCTCTTTGCTTCCTCCAGTTTTCCGTTAATAATCATTTCAACTAATCTTCTTTTTTGGTCTCACAACTTACAATTCCTCTATTTTAACCCTTTCAGAGTTATAAATGCCTCAGGTTCGTTCTTCAATTACTTTTTGTGGGAAAACTACATATTCAAATTTTCATTTCTACTTTAAAATTTTGTCCTAGGGGATTTCAAGGAATCGGAAAAAATTCCGCTTCGCGCGGAACAGTTTAATTTTTAGAACTATCGTTCCGTAGTCTGAGCATAAAATTGTAGGCAACTTTCCCGAAATCTGTTTTGTGCTGAGTCGGGGATTCCATACGAAGCGAAACGTTTTCGATTTCGGTTTGCAGACTTCCACTTACACGTAACAAAATTAATCACGAAGATGCACTGCCCCGAACGGTGCTCTTAGAAAACGACGCCCCCGCTCCCCTTTGCGGATACAAACCTCCTTTTAAGACTTCCTCCTCACATTTATCACCAAATTATAACCACCTCAATTCCTTCAATCCGTAAATAGAATTCGAAAATGGCAAACACAAAAGTCAGAATTATTTTAAACGACCCCGTCACTTTCCTTAAGAACCATTCGCATTTAACCCCTAAATTTCATTTCCTGGAACTGTCCCGGAACTTTCTCAGAATGTTCTTCGGAGATTGAGTCTAAAGTCAAAATTATGCCTTTGGCATCATAATTTTTCAGTCGGTGTCTGATCGAATTTCAATATTTCTGGCGTCCGAGGGCGAAAGGTCGCATTTCTCAGGTCAGGGATAAAACTTTCCGAAATGGCGGTGAGCGACGCCACTCAGAGTCAAACTGTTTCTCGTTTCAGAATCAATGATGCCGAGATTCGCCGAGAAAATACTGAACGTGACAGTGACCGTGGGAAGAGACGCCCTCTTGGCCTGCGTCGTGGACAACCTGAGAGGATTCAAGGTAAACCTCCTTCCGATCGGAAAAGTCAACCCTTCTGTTTCGCAAGCCATTTGCAGAAATTAAATTTGGTTTGTGTCTGAGAGGAAATCGAATTTGCCATAGCTACGCGGAAACGTAGCGCTGCAGAAAGGTAAGGCAACCTTTCAAAGGCATTTCGAAAACATACAACAGTCTGTTTGATCCCGAGAGCGTTCTGCCTCGGAGTTTCCTTTTGAATATTCAACGCGGAACGAAAAAAGGCTTTTTTGTGCCTTTTGGATTGACGGGGCGCGGGCGAGGGTTTCCCGGCGAATGGGGCGGGGGGCGAAATCCGTTGGAGACAAAAGTTTCCTTTCAATTTTCCGGACTCGGCTGCACGAGGGTTAAACCTTAAGGCGAATCCAGAAAAATTTTCGGCTCGTCCCCACCGCCCTCCCGAAATCTCTTTACGGGAAAACTTTTTGCAACTCTACTTAAACCTCAATTTATACAAAACTTTACGTTAAAAGTCACTTCCTACAACTTTTCCCTACCTCGGCCTTAACGACTTTTTCTATTCTTCCCCTGGAAAACTTCTCATATTTTCGGCCAATTTTAAAAACTCCCATAAATTATTAACAATTTTTCGCGGAAGTTTTCGGGACGCGGTCGCGAGCTTTTCCTTAATTAAGTTGCCTTTCGATCTGCCGAATTTTGGCCAAACCGCATTAAATTCCGCGTGAGAAAATGCCCAATTGGTGCTTTTCTGTCGTTTTTATGCCTTCTGGGATTTCATGAAATAATTTTTTGTTGGTAAAGTAATCAAAGAGGACATTTGCAATTTTTAGTGGATCCGAAAGTGCAATACCCAATTTTTTCTCTTTTTGGAAGTCGATTAAGGGAACAATCGGACATCCAAACATTGGAAATTAATAAATATTTACGTGAAAAGAGCAGTAAGAATTTAATAAGCGTTAATTGTGTTGGAAATATTATTGGAATTATGAGTTTCTCTGCGGAAGGAAAAAACTGTAATACAGATTTTGGATGTCGTCTGCTTTCTTTGGCACTCACAAATGGAGGCGACGGCTCAATTAGTTTGCATACAAATTAAAAGGCACTGCACTGAAAACAGGAAAAATTTGAATATCGAAGTTAGCGGTCCCTCATAAGCTCGAGAGGTGGTGAAATAATCCAGCCAAGACGGAATTCTGTGATGATTAATACTATAATCCACGTAATCTACAGAGAGGGTGCATGTTTACCATGAAAAACTTTGACCCGACCAAAGGCAGCTAATCACTCGAAACAACAGCAACCCTTTCATCGAGGGGGAATTTTGGCGGAATCCTTGAGAAGATTCTCGACGGGATCCTCGAAGTAAAACTCAGTGGGGTCGTACCACACGTGGCACTTGAGTATGTCCGCGATGGGGTCGCAGAACTGCTCCTCGGGGTCGCAGAACCACCGGAAGAACCCTTTCATCTCCAACCCCAGCTCGTCGTACTCCCAAACCTCGTGCTTCGAGCTCTTCGGGAAGACCTGGTTCGACTTCCACTTGATGGTGGTGTTCGCGGAACCCCCGTCCGTGAACTGCTTTGTGAGGATGCGGTTTTCGAAATAGGGGTTGGCCTCGAAGTGGAAGTGGATTTTGAAGTAGTCGGGGTTGTCGTCGACGTCCTCGATTTCGACTTTGCTCAGGTACTTGAAGACGTCCTTCTCCCCGGGCTCGAAGACTGTGGTCAGGAGGGGGTGGTGGAGGAGAACGTTCGACCAGAAGTTGGGTATTTTGGCGATGAGGGCGCTTCGGTCGTGTATGTGGGGGGCGACGGCCTTGGCGAACCCTTTCTCGATTTCGAAAATGTCTCTGTCGCACATGTTTCTGTAATCGGTGATTTCCTTCTGACACTTCTTCACTTTCTCAAAGACTTGCCTGAGGTTTCCTTCGAGGTTCCATTTGGGAGCCACTTTATTTAGGGAATCTTGATTTGACATTGTGCAAACGAATAATTTATGGATTTTTTACTAATTTCATGGAAACTTAAAAAAAATATAATCACAAGTGAGATTTCGTCTGGTATTCGACCTCCATTTGCGGCCAATTTGAATCGTTCGGGAAAAGCTGCGGGCGGTGCACAAAGGGCAGTGGCTCGAAGGGAGTCATATTGTGGAGAGAAGAGCGTTTCCTTTGGGGTGAGGGGGCGAGTTGGCACATCCCTCGACACTCCGGAATCCCTGTTGTTAATTTTACAAGACTTGGCAAAAAAGTTATAACATAAAAAAGGGCTGCGCGTTTGAGTGAAAATCTATTTTTGGGTTTTCATTTTCTAAAAGTTCCATTTCTCAAAGCCACGAAAGGAAAATTGGAAAAAAGCGTTCAAATTTCCCCTTCCCATGAAATTTTCTTTATATTAAACTCATGCAATAAATTAAACGAGTCCAGGCGACAGTTGGAACCATTTTCCAATCGCTCCCAAATTGTTTTTAAAAAATCAATTTTTTCCCGACGTGCCTCCGTATTTTCCAAGGAAAAAATCCTCTCGAGAACATTTCCTCGGATTAAAGCAGATCCTTGAGAGTTCATAAAAGCGATAAGATAATAAGCAGTTTCCAAACAAACCTGAAAAGTACAACAGAAGAAAGCCTCCGACAATCAGTGCAGAGCAGCCATTTCTCACCGCTCCCTTCCCCCCCTCCCCCCCCTCGCACGCCTTAAAATATTAACGACATTAGTCGGGTGAACTCAAAGGAAACCAGGTTGATGTAATGCAATTATAAAGGGAAGAAAGAAGTTGCCGAAGATAAATAAATTTATTTGAGGTGAGAGAGGAAAGGGGTGGTTAGGGGTGAGGCTTTGCTGGCTTCTGTTCTATCCCTGAGAATACTCACAAATGATTCCATCTTTACACCCCGTTCGGCTTCCTTTTATTTCCTTTTATTCCTGCACGAGGTTTCCCCTCAGCCGCCCGGAGAATTCACAAGGCCGTTTCGATCGCCATTGCGAACGGCGGATCGATGGGATTTCCTAATGGAAATGCGGCCATTTTTCCGAGTCAATCCCCAAATCGGGGATATATCACAGGCGTCTGACGTAGGAATTTAGCATTTGGACCTTTCCTCTTGGAGCTTTCGTGCTGCATGGCGCTTTTGACCTCCGGGTCAGACGCTGACCCACGAAGGCTTTTCAGATGACCCACTTGTTGGCTGAAGATGAATTTATTTTTCACTAAATTCGTGACGTGGATGTCATTTGCTTCCTCATCGCCGGAAAGAGCGGCAAATTGTAAAAACAAAAAGCAAACGCATAAACCTTTAGAGGATTTCACAAGTCAACAACAGGAAAAGGATAACTGTCGACTTTTTCTGTAGCAAATTTTTTATTTCGAAATTATTTGTAGCCTTTTTACCAAATAAGCCCGTCAAAGTGACGCCACTGACTCAGCGACCCGCTGCTGTGTTTAAAAATTAATGAACGGGAAATGACCCCTTTCAGAAGGGTTCGCCTCCTCTCTGTATGTGAATTTGTTTTATGCAATGACATTCTGGGAAAAGCGTTTAGGCAGAGCATATTTTATTTTTTTTTTTTTGTATTCTGCTTCCCTAAAAGCCGACATTAACTGCGACTTTGTTGAACCGCCGAAGAAAACTTCTTTAAATGAGTTTACGATTGAATATCCCCTATAAAGACGTAATGATTCCCTTTTCCTATACATCAGTCAATTTGAACTCCCCAAATAAGTTGAAACTGGTTTGGAACCCTTGACCCCCACGAGGTCATTCTCTGCCCATTCCACCTTTACCTCCCTTCGGGCCAACGGAAAGACGGGCGGTTATTGATTGGCATCATCAATCATTTATCGGTTTATTGATTAACACGATAAAAATATTGAAAGTTAAGATTCCAGATAAAACTGTTTTAATGCATTTTCACCAATTATCCCTCCTCTTTCGCTGGAGGGTTATTTTTAGTCTTTTCGGAGCGTTGTCTTTGTTCGGTATAACAAGTGCGTTTGAGATTCTTTAATTGCGCTCCGCCCGGGGTGGGTGTAATTTGGGGTTTGAAATGAGAACGCAAGGAAACCGAATTACTTGAACAAATTAATAAGGCATGGCAAAGATTTTCCCATGCTTGTAGTTTTGGCAGAGTTTCTCAAGAAAAGAGGAAAATTACAGGGAATGAGATATTTGGAAAACCGGGAGCAGAATAATTACCAAATACAAAGCAAACTTCTTTTATAATTAATTCCGGCTAATTATCTCGCGCCTTTCTTCACGTGAAAGGATCCTCTGAGGACGTCCCGAAGACGGCATTTGACCACATTCCCATTGAGAGCCTGCTTTCGCGGATTAGTAGGAGATTAGGGGGATTTCATTTGGGACTCATAGGTGCGGAAGAAACTCCCTTATCGCGTCCCAGGAACGTTTTCGTTTTGAAAAACCCCAACATAAGTGCGGTTTAAGAAATTAACTTAAATTAACCAAAGGCCAACGAAGATTTCCGTCGAAATAACTGAAATAAATCGGAATTTGAAGGAATATTTTAAATATTTGCACTTCACCTAAAGCAGAAAGTGAGATATGAGGATGGCTGATTTAATGTTAGCCCTCCCCTTCCATTCACATTATCGTTTCGCTTTCCAAAGTTTTTATTTTCTTGGGAAAGTGTCGCCGGTTTCAGTCGAAGTCAGTAAATGAGAGCAGCGCTCCTCCGTTGAGACTGAGAAAGTGAAAAAGAGCGGGGGAGATAAAGCGGAAAAAGGAAAGTGTTCGTGACAAAGGCAATGAGATAAAAAAGCGATACCAAGAATTACGGGGAGGGGATGCGCCTGAAGAAAGAAAAGCTCCAATATTCTTAAACAGAAGAAAAAAGATGGCGGAAAAGAAAACAATAATAGTGACATCCAGCAATTGCTTTTCCTATCTTTTATTTCGGTTTGGCAGATGTGAAAAAATGGGGCTCTTTACCTTAAGCTTCAACGAGATAAGAAAACTATTTCCAGATAAGAGAATAATACACCGCTTTCTGCAAGTGAAAATATCTCGACTCTCCCGCCGAAGGAGATAATTTCCTTTAACACCCATGTCCACTCTTTATCTCCCGTCACAGTGACCGGTCACCCAATCACACAACGCAGCCCATTCATTACTTTGTCTCCGGGTGTTGCAGGTCGCCTGGGTGAGGGTGGACACCCAGACCATCCTCTCCATCCACCACAACGTGATCACCCAGAACCCCAGGATCTCCCTCTCCTACAACGACCACAGGTCCTGGTACCTGCACATAAAGAACGTCATAGAGGCGGATCGCGGCTGGTACATGTGCCAGGTGAACACGGACCCGATGAGGAGTCGTCAGGGGTACCTGCAGGTTGTCGGTAAGTCCACAAGAGTTTTAGATATTTCTTCTCAAAGCAAAAACCACCCGTGACTGTATAAGTGGTTTTAAATCGTAAAGGTTTCTGTCGATTACCGAATTGTGACAAATTTTGGAAGTAAACCCTTTGATGCATCATTTGTGATTTAAATAAAAAATTCCGATAGGGAAAAGCAGAACTTTCTGTTTTTCTATTTCGGTCAATCTTAAATTGAGGAAAGAAAAGTCCTTTGTATTCGAAAGTCAGTCACGAAACGATTAAAATGAGCCGAATGAAAGCGATGGATAAGGGCAATGGTTATTGCTACTTGTAAGGTATTTTAAGGTTCTTTTGCTTTCATTAATTCCCTAAATTTGGCTCAATTTTTGGCTCGCCCCTCTAAGGGTGACCATTTATAATTTATAATAATTTTGATCAGTGCTTTGACAGAGCATTGCATATCGAGGGAGTCTCACTTGTGTCCATTGGGATCCCATTTGAATGATCCTAATTGCTGCCATTCCCTAAGCGTCTTCTGCATTGACGGGGGATGCGGAAGCCTCCTTCCAGTTTCCCCCAACACCTCGCAAACAAGGGTGGAATGCTTTGGCAACCTAATCAAAAGCAGAAATGTGTTCTGATTACGTATCTCAGCCACGTACTGCTTGTTAGAATTTCTGAGGCGAATGAAAAAATTCCTTTCAGGGAAAGGGAACATAAACGGGACTGGAAATCAATGAAGTTGAAAGAAATCACAACTGGAAAGAATGATTTTGAATAATTCAGTCTGTCCTGGTCCACTGGTCAAGGGAATGATGCCGCATAAATGTGAAAATAAATTTTCGCTTTTTCTTATCGCGCAAAAATAAAACGGAAAATATTTTCTCCTCAAGGAAAATCCTAAAATTCTCTGGATGGCCAGAGAAGGAGGTTTTGCCTCCTTTGGGAATTTTGGGAAAATTCTTATTGAACCTTAATTATGCCTTTGTAGGTATACGGTCGCTTTGGAAAAAGAACAAAGGCTAACTTATATAAAGCAATGAGGGCGACAGCGATTCCCTCTAACTCCTTTAACCCATTCTTAAAAATTTCTTGCTATCAAAGGCCATATTTTGTTTCAGTTCCTCCAAGCATCATAGATAAAGAAACAAGCACAGACATGGTGGTGAGAGAGTCTACAAATGTGACTTTGGTCTGCAAAGCCACTGGATATCCGGAGCCATACGTCATGTGGCGAAGAGAGGACGGAGAGGACTTCAATTACAACGGCGAAAACGGTAGGAAATTCCCATTGTTGGGGGGAGGGGGCGGGACGGGATTATCTCAAGTCTTCTGCGGCCCAACTGTCGCAGAAGTGGCCCGCCAACTTCTTCTCAAGACCAAAAACTCATGGACTACTTTCAAAATTGAATTATCGTTGCATTGACACCTTTTTTCTAATAAATCATTTGGAAAAATTAGTGAGTCCATTTGTGAAAAAATCTCGGCTGAAAATGCGGGGGAAAGGGGAGTTTTCCTCGCATTTCATAGGGAGGGAAAGGATGGGGTGAGTGGTCTGTTTATCGTAAATGATATTTCTGGTTGTGAATTCTTTGAATTCGGTTTGATATTCCCGAACTCGTCTGGAATAGGGAATGAGGAAGCGATTTGCATTGTTCAGTGGAGTTTCCGAAACAATTTTCATAAATGAGAAAAGGGGAATTTCTCTGAGTGTTGCGACTCCCAAACTTTTGACTCAAATATTTTGCATTGCAATGTTCATAGCTTTGCGGGGGACCACCAAAGTGATCACTGGCATTTGTTAAAGTTAGCAAAAACAATGACGCATTTGGAATTTGATATCAGAAGATAAACTTTCCGCGAAACAAATACAAAAATTTTCTTTATTCGAATGTTAACAGAGTTTTGGGCGAAATAAGACGAAAAGATTGTTCTCTCTGCGGTAAATTCCTCTTCTTTTGTGGTTCCTCAACTGTCACTGACAAAGAAGAGTTTGTTTGTATGTGGAAAATGATTGCTAATCTCGAAGATGATTGCGAATGAGGAGAAACTGTCTGCGACTTGGGTTTCCACGAGAGGAAACCGAAATAAGAATAAATGGTCGGAAGTTGCGAAAGCCGAAAGCCTTTCGAGAAGAGCGAAAGCTAATTCGAAGCCGGAGTCTTAATTTGCTGGGAGGAACGGAAGAACAAGTGCTCGAGTGCCAGAATCATCCTCAAGAAAAGGTTTTCGCAGTGATTAAGAGCCTTAGCTCAAGGCGAGTTAAAGGGTCGAAAGTTTCCAGCTTTTCCTCCGACCCCAACGGAGTCGTAATTTTTTGACGCGTTTCTGCAGTAAATCGGCTCAAATCGAAACTAATCAGCCAAAGTAAGAGAAACGAATTAATTCCTAATGAAATAAAAAAATTTAGAAAGAACAGAACAACACATCCCTTCGGGAAAGAAGGAAAAATTAACCTTAAAAGTAAATATTTTCCCTTTTCATCTCCTAAACTGACACTTTGCGTGATGAGGTTGACAGTTAACAGATTGACAAATGCACGACCAGAGACACGCCAAAATAAATGAAAAGATAATAAAAAAATATAAGTTGCATGGTTTTATCGTAAGCGAACTCAGCGATATTGCGGGAGTGCTCACCATTCGGGGGATTCTATTTTGCGGGAGGACAATTTAATTTTCAATCGTTTCATTCCAAATTCATTATGATTTTCGTTGCATTTTTATGCTTTTCACATTCTAAAAATCAAATTTATTTAATTTTTTTGTTCCTAATGACTGTTGTAAATAAATTGCCATCAAATCTTTCCGGGGTTTTATTTAACAAAACCCACCCCTAAAATTAATGCCCTTGCCAGTGCTGTTGCGCCGCATTAAATTCCAATGCTTTGAGTGAAACAGTTGATTTAAAATTTGTTTTTGTTTATGCCGAGACGACATTTTAAGTTTTCCAAATCGGAAATGACTGCGTCTGAAATCATGGCGTGAAGCCGCTTTTTTCCGGAAATAATGGTTCCCCTCACTCCGTCCCAAGAGACCCAACCCCTTCGAGCAGGCTGACCCTTTCCTCCCCGAGAGCCCAACTGATCCCAACGAGTGTCACGCCTTCGAATCACGCCCTAATTCCGGGAAGTACGGGTATCGATTTTCGAGCTTAAGAAAAGGGAGATGTGGAAATGAGCGGAATAGAATTTGTGAGAGGGAGAGGGAATGAGAGGGTTGGGATGGAGCACAGGTTTCGAAGGAACGGGGCGGGGGCGTTGTTCTTAAATGCGAGTGATTGAATGACTATTTCCTTTTGTTCCACCGCCTTCTCAAAACGCAAGATTAAGGAATTGAATTAATTAAATTCTTGCGTTATGTATCTAAACTAATTCATAAATTAAATCTCTTTGAGTATGAGTGCGCGTACAATCGGGAGGAATGGGGAACCCGAAGGAGACAATGGAATGAAAATTTCATAACTCAGATGGGTTTTAAGAAGGAAAAGCCCCGATCGAGGGTGGGTCACCCCGAGGGGCGTGAATTGGGCGCCTGGGGAGCCTCCAGAAAGGATTTTAGTCGTGCATCCCCCAGGAACGTTCCGGTCGCTCTGAGACGTGGGCTGAATGGGGTGTGGTGGGTGCCGTGGGTGCTGTGGGTGCTGTGGGTGCTGTGGGGTCTTGCCCCGCGGGACAATCGGAAAGCTCCACCCTTTCAAGCTCAACCGGGACAATTCCCACGTGCGCTGGAAGTGTGTTAATTAAAAATGAAATGTGATTAGTATAATTTAAGTAAGCAACGCTTTCTCTTCAAGTTTAAAAGAGGTTCAGAGGACTGAAATATCGGGAGAATTCTTTAAGGGAAAATATATTATAAAAAAGGAAATTAATTTAGATTTATGAAAGGTCGGGAATTAAATGGGCTATTTTAATAGAGTGGGATTTTTGGAGTTATTTATTTATAACTGATTTTCCATAATTAACATTGCCACCCCTGTGTTTGTTGCAGTGAACGTCGTGGATGGAGAGACGTTTCACATCACGAGGATAAGCAGAATCCACATGGGGGCGTACCTCTGCATAGCGTCCAACGGTGTTCCTCCTTCCGTCAGCAAAAGAGTGCTTCTCAGAGTGCAATGTAAGTGAGGAAGGTGGCGGGGAAAGAAAGAAAAAGTCCGGGGAAAGAACACTAAGCTGGGATTTGGCAAAATCGAGGATCATTTGGAAGATAATTAAAATAAATTACGATAGGGCAACTAACCGAGCTGGAAGTTGAAAAATGCTGAAAGATATTTCTTTCCTTATTAGGTGGGAGGAGAATAGCCGAAAGAAATCGGCAACTTTTAACCCATCCGAACCCCGATATTTCACCCATCAATTGCCAACCCCCACTGAAACCAATTTAGAAACAAAACATTTTTTATTCGTCTTCGAATTGGCCATTTTCGCCTCCGTCTGGACGGCGTAATTCAGCTCTTTCCCCCAAACTGCACTCGCACTCATTTCCTGCAGCGCCGCATTAAAAAATTACGCCTCGCCCGGGGCAGACACGAACGATGGAAAATTCCTCCCCTCGTTGGGAAAAAGCGCACGTAGTCTAGCCGAGCAGTCTGGCTCGCATTATTAATTCAAGTTGCGCATGCGACCAACAGTGTAAGCTTCTTTGGGATTGTAACCACTGAAACTCACGTGCTGAGACATACAGTTGCCACTTTTTATTCTCTTTTGTTCCTTTGGTGCTTTGTGTCTTCGCCATCTTTTTTTTCATTTAACGTCCAACTTATTCCTTTCCTCTATTCACATTCAGAGAAGTAACAATTTCTTTACTTCGTATGGATAAATATAATACGTGTGACTGCTTAAAAAGGTTTTAAAAAGGTTGACCGTTATTGCGAAAGGCAACTTAATGAACAATCACTCTGATTTGTTAATTTCCAAGAATTTTCTAAGAATCTGTTTAGGTTCTTTTTTCTTTATTAAATATATAGAATAAATTTGAGAATGTCGACTTTCACAAAATACGAAATATGTCCGTGAAAGATGGAATATTTCATTGTATATTCGGACAATCACAGATTTTGTGAATGTCAACAAATATATATAACAGTAATTTAGGTATCTTTTTTACACTTCTAGTAGTATTAGTATCCACTTATTGTGGTCACCGAAAGTATGAGCATAATGATGATCAGATCAATGCGGTACTGAAACCAATCATAAGCTCAGTTACTACAATTTCAGCGTGAATTAATGAGAGAGCGCGACTAGAGAAATATCTGTGGAATTCCCATTTACGGTTTCTAAGATCGGAAGGGAAAGCGGAAAATAACCGATTTCCTGGTGAGAAACTTTAAGGTTGTCGCGATAACTCCTCCCCTTCGCAATAGAGTCAAACCTATACCTCCCGACTGCGAAATCATCCCTCGACCGGTTTTCCATCTCATAAAGATAGACCTATTTGATAAATGACACCCTGATAATTTAACTGCTCTATCGGGGAGGTTTCCGCTCGACAAAATAAAAGTCTCCTCTCCAACTTCCTGCAGAGAACCTTAGTTATCTATCCCCCTCCCCTCCAGGCCGATTTCTCTTGGGAAGACGCTTTCCTTGAAAGGAGGAAGACCTTTTAATGAAACACCCCCGAAACCGGATACGAAATTCAAAGAAAAAATTTAATAAGAAATGAAATATATATACTGATATTTAATATAATATGTAAGGGAGGATGGCAGAATGAAATAAATCATAAAAATAATATTTTTCGTTTATCTCTTTTTTCATTGTTCCGCATGGTGAGGGGTTGATAGCTTCTTCGAAAGTCACTGCGCGCACTGTTTCAGGAACCGCGCCTCGGGTGGGGCGCTTGTGGCTTTCACAACTTGTGGAGGCTTTCTGCTGATCTGCAGGAGGTTCTTCTACAGCTTTATTGAATTCGAAGGGAAGGAGAGCTCCTCTCCAAGTCGAAAAAAGGAGAGCAAAGCAATCCACCATTTGGTGCGGTGTGGGCAGACGATAAAAAAGTTTTGTTCGAAAGTAATAAAGCCCCACAACAGCAGTTTCAAGTTCATCATCGCTGTTAATATGCCCTCCGACTTCCACTCTCATCGCCACGTTCGCCCTTCTTAAGCCTTTCGCCGAGAGCTTTTAATTTATTAATGTTTTTTAATTTATCTCTGCTTTTTCTTCTATAATTGGTTCGCTTAATGGTTATTGGCCGTCACTTGGCGTTATTTATCAGCTTCTATCGGCTTCTGTTTCCCCGCAGTCTCTGCTCCCCCTCCTTCGCCCCCCTCCTTCGCCCCCCCCCCCTTCGCCGTCCCTTGTCACCGAAAACAACGCGACGAGTGCGTCTGTCGAAGGTCAGGTGAAGACGTTTGGGCCAAAGGGGCGGAAAGCCGATGTCCTTAGGGAAAATATTTTCCTCCTGGTTAAAAGTAATAAATAAATGGAAAAAGAGCCGGAAGCGGTTTGTTTTCTTTTAAGAAGTGATTCGTCTTTCGGTTAAATGGAATTTCTCTGAGAAATGCAATAAAACCGGAAACGAAAGAGAAAAAAATATTTTCTTTTTCTTAATCAAATCTTGGCCTTCTGTTTCCTTCGGGATTTCCTCCCTTTTCTTCATAACTTAGCGGCGATCGGGTTTTCACTCCGATCCTGGTGCCATCGCTTTAATTATTAATTATTGGGTTTCTCTTTTAGTTCCTCCGATGCTGTCCATCCCCAATCAGTTGGAGGGCGCTTACCTGGGACAGGACATCTCCCTGGAATGCCACACGGAGGCGTACCCCACCTCCATCAACTACTGGACTACGGAGAGGGGAGACATGATAGTTTCGGGTAAGAATCGACTGTCCATCGCCTCCGAATTCAAAACTCTCAGAGACGTTTTAATTAAAACTAAATGCATTCCATTAACGCCACGAAAGAGAACAATAACGACCGAAATGAGCGGATTATCGGTGCACTTAAGCCCTTATTAAAAGCAGTTTTATTTATGCGTCTTTTTATGGCGACCCATTCATTGTTTTCGAAAGCAAACGAAAAAATGAGGACAAAACTCATTGAAAATTATTAGGCAATTCAATGTGGGGAGAGATGTGGGGACTGCGGCTGAAAGTGACAGAATTAATGCCTACTTTGAGTTCTTTTAGTTTCATGAGTTGTTCAGCTGCTTTTGGCTTCGGACGATTTCCTCAAACACAGGTTTGATAACCTTTGGGTTCCTTTTCGATTCTTTTTAATATTTAAACGCTTTCTTTCTATTCATGTTTGTTCTATTAATCTTAATATTCTCTTTTTTTTCTTCTGTAGAAGAATTTCCTGCCTGCGTTGTTGATATTTACGTATCTGTTCGCTCTCTTTCTCTCAGTTCGTCTTTTTTTCTGACAAATCAGTTTGAATTCGACCTCTAATTCGATCAGAATACGAAATAAGTCACTATTTTTCTTCCTTAACAGTTTTTTATTCCATAAATTTTCAAACCGCATGGGGCTTCTTCAAAATCATAAAAATCTATAAATAAAAGAATTTTTACACCAATACCAGATGGAAGTGGAGCTTTTTTAAAGTCAGCGATGACCATTTGTTTAAAAATTGTTTCTATTCCAAAGGGCCGGGGAAATCGTTGAAAAAATATGGCGGTCCTCTCAGGAAATAAAACCCCTCTCTTTCTTTCTCCTTCCCCTTGTCAGCCATCCCTTACCAATCAAACACAGAATTTCCCGTAATTGCCTCTCGCATTATTTGTGTATATGACCGCGCTGCGGAAATGGAGCTCCGCACATTCGGTGGAGATTCGCCGGTGGAGACTCCGACAGCACCGACAAAAAATAGAGGTTTCTCACATTTGTTAGCAGATGGCAACAGTCGGGCCGTCTGACTCAGCTAGACGGGAAAAAAGAAAAAGAAGCATCAGACTGAAAAATGGGGGATTTAAAAAAGATGAAAAGAAAGTGAAAATCATCAAGCTGTGAAATTGATTATAAATGACGAGTGAAACGGAATTTGATTAATTACCTTCGCATTTTTTCCCAGATTTAATCAGAGAATTATTTTTTTTTAATGGAGCTAACTTTTTAAGAAACAAACATGTTATTTGAAAGGGGAAGGTCCGCGAATGGAATGCTAGAAAGCTCCTCAATGGTGGAAGGGATGTCATGGCGGCACAGACTATTTTATCCAATCGGTGTATTCGTCCCCAACAGAATTTCACGGTTAAAGGACAACCATCAATTTTGTACACCACTGAATCGAAGGAATTGAATACTTTCGATCGGCGAAAGGTTTCGAGTCATCGCATTCTTTCGATTCGCCGTAATTTCTCTGTTGTAATATTTACTTAATGGGTTTAACGGAAATTACCCTTTGCCGTTTTCATAAACGGCTTTCTCATTTAATAAGTTCGCCCTTTCCCGTCATAAACATATTTAATACCTTCGGGGCGAAGAAAAGAGGGATGAAAAGAAAAATGAGCAATAGTGTGAACACCCACACGAGTTTATCTTAAAGCGGAGGCCGGCCAAGTTCCCGAAACCTTAAAATCTTTCTTCGTATTCACACCATTTTTCACTTTAGTTTTTTAACCCTTTCGTAGAGAAATTATTCCAGTTTGGACTCTTCTTCCAGCAATGTCAGTCACTCCTTTCCCACTGCACTAAACAACGGCCAAAAGCAAAGGTTTTGGGGATGGGAATTAATTTTTTACGCGAGGGTTGGGGTGCTGGGGCGAAGACAGAGGAAAATTCTAAATCGATTTACGACTTTTCGGTTTTTACTGTGATTTTACGAGTTGCTTTCGAGTAGTTAAGTGTAAATGTAACTTTCATTTGTTTCAGGTGATAAATACGAAACGGTTTTTATGGATAATGGCTATAATAAATACATGACGCTCAAAATCAGAGGAGTGACAAAAGCTGACTTTGTTTCCTACAGATGCGTTGCGAAGAATTCCTTGGGAGAAACGGACGGACTCATTAAATTAGACGGTAAGCTGACTTTTCTTTGCTGCTGACGGTTTTTTGTTGTCCTTCTGGAGGACATCGCTATCGCCTTCGACAGCGAATCTCGGGAACCTTCTTCCTGTCATTTTTGAAAGGTGTAAATGTTAGGGGAAAGGAAAGGATGGGAAAGCCTTATGAAATATTTATTAGAAAGCTTTCTTTTCTGAAAAAATTTGCTAAGCGAGAGACAGGAAAGGAGGAAAGTGAAAGCAGGAAACGGAAGCCAGGAAAAAATCTCGAGAGTAACAATTAACCAAGTTCGCATGCCTTAATTTAATAAATTGATTGATAGTCTTCTTTCTGCTTCATCATCAAAGGAACTGAAAAATATGCACTTGATCAGATTTTAAAATAATTTTTCATTTTTCTCTTTCATTCTTCCGGTTCTTTCCGAGTGAAAGTTTTATCAGTCGGGGAGCTTTTCATAATCAAAGAAGAGCAAAAAAGGCAGGACAAGAAAAAGGGAAAATGTGCTTTGAACGAAATGGATTTTCGTCTCAACACTCCACCTTTTTATTCCAAATTTCTTAGAAAAAGCACAGAACCCAGCCTTTATCCCTGACATACTGGGACCTTTTTTGTTTGTATTACAGAAATTCCAGCGCCTTCGACAACCTCTACCTCAACAACGACTCAGCCTCCCGTGCACAGGAAAAAAGGTACAAACCCTTTCATGCCTTTTTATTATACGATGAGCCGAAATTTGTTGCATCTTCCACTTGCAATCCTCGCATGGGAGGCAACTGTGGAACGGTGGATCAGCAGTCGGTGTGGGACACATATAATGTCCCGAGATTTCTCTCTCTAATGGAAAAAAGGTCTTCTCCAGATTAAGAAAAGCGAGGCGCTCATTGGCCCCGGCGACCCTCGCCAGCCCTTTAAATCTGTTTTATCAGGAAAACTAATCTCATTTACTTTTTGATGGATTTTACGAGGGATTCAAAACAGAATTAACAAAATGGTTCCCCAATTTTCCAATAAAAGGAAAAATCACGTAATTCAAAAGCTGCGGCAAAAGTTTGTTAGCGCCACTTCCCCCGGCCGCGCGGCTTTCCACCCCTCCACCGCTTTTCATATCTCAAACCACTCATTTTAAGTAAGGGACTGCTCCATTAGGTCCCATTCGCCCCCACGCCCCTCCGCTTCCCCTTAAAAAATTGGATACATTTCGGAAATTGAATTTTAGGCTAAAATTTAATTTTTCAAACACCGGAAGTTCCAATGACTTAATGATGATTTGCTGAAAGGAGGGCGTTCGCCGTTCTTTTGCAGCTTTGGGGTGCGACCAAATGCAGACGCCCATTGTGACCACTGCGGTTTTCGCATGAAAAACAAATACATAAAATATGTGGAATTCTGTATAAACTGAGAAAGCCCCCAAATGGGAAATGTAATAAGAAAATGAATGAAATTTTCGGTTAAGTGCTTTCAGGTCTCGAGAGATTTTATTCAATTTCAGTGATTGTTAGGCTTTCCCAAAATGTATTCTTGTTTGCTTTTATTTTTTTTTTAATTATGTTTATTGAGCGAAGGGTGGACAGATGGGTTTTGCGAATGGCTTTGAATCATTTGATGGTACATTCCCATCAGATCGGGGGGGGGGGGGGTGAAATTCGCACCTTTTAAACCAGTTGTTTAATTCATGAGAGCCAACCGCCTTTGTGAGTTCCAAATCTGAACGAACACCGAATGGGAACTGCGCTTTGCACCCGCACACTTCAAAGCAGAAGACGTCATTCACAATATTCTTCTCAGAATCTGAACAGTTAAAAAAGGCGAGGTGTCCTTTGAGCAGATAAATTTATTTAAATTTCGTTGACACAGAGGGTAAAAGGCGGGGGTGGGGTGGGGGGGAGAAGTGGAGGAAACGCTCAAAGAAAAATACACAAACAGTGCGCGAAAGTAGCCTCTCCACTGCTTCGCTTCCATTTGAGTTCATCCATGAAATAATTCGAAAACTTGAGCGCTCAGCAAATTTATAACTTGTTGCTAATGTCCTCCTTTCTCCCTCTTCATCCATCCCTTTTCTCATCTCCCGACTAACCCCTAAAAGCCTTGGTTAATGTTTTCAAATATTTGTCAGTAACTTGTCAGAATTAGAAGAGGGTGCAGTGACTGAGCAACGCCTTCTGACCTCAGAAATCGTCCCGAAAACTGTCCTCTTCCTTTCCCTTGTGCACCTTCCAATTTGTTTGACAGCCTTTTGGTTTAACCCCCACACGTGAGCAATTGATCCTGATTCAGCCCAAGTCAACTGGAGGATTAAAGGGGTGCACTATTTTGCCGAAAACAAATTCTGTCCTAAAATAAAAACTGTTGAGTTTCAAAATGGCTGCACAATTAGATTAAAATGCTTCAATTATTTTAATTAACTCAAAGAAAACGTCAAAGATCTCAAAGTCCTCAAAACTTTTCGAAATTCCACCTTTTTTGCTCCCAAGGCATTTAAAATTTTTTTTAGGGGTTGAAGGAAAGCCATTTCTTTTGGCTCTTCACAGTCTTGAATTCCACGTTTTGATTTATTACGCTCTCCACACCCCCACACTCCCCTCAGTTTTTTCGAGAAATTCCTTCCAACTTTTTCATTCAGACACTTGCTGTTGCCCCCTGCTTTGCCTTTTTATTAAAATTTTGGTTCCTTTATTATTTTCGGTAAAGAGCCGTGGGCTTATTTATGAGGGGGTGAGATTTTAATTTTTATGATTCCGATTGGCCAGAGATTCAGGGATGAAACAATGTCGAGTGAGGGGTTGCTTTCCTCCCTCGCCGAGGCACAATACTTTGCCGCAGTTTTTAATTCCCAACCGCCCTGCTCCCCCAACCCCCAGAGACCGGAAATGGCACTCAGTTCCTCTTTTCAGACAAGGGAAAGCACTGGAAGGACAAAGGGCTCTCAGAAAATCAGATTCTCGGAGACTTCGGCATGGAGGAATGGAGGGATGCGAGTAAGTACTCGAAAGGGTTCTCTCTCTCTTAGGCAAGAGGCCTAATCCTTTTCTCTGTCGCAGAATTAGGGGATGAAGACTACACCCTGCCGTCTGTGATGCCGCCGCAGCAGGCGTTCAATTCAGCAGCCGTTGCAGACCTTTTCCTGTTTCCCGTTCTCGTGCACCTGTTCAGGTGATTTCGATAATTGGATTCAATTATTAATTTTCAGACTCAAATTCTTGTCAATTATTTTTTAATGATTTTCGCAGACAAAAAATAAAATTCATTAAAAGGTAAATTGGTTTAAAGAATGAGGCACCCCTTGGAGGGGTTGAGGGCCACCCTGCCCCCGTCAGCGATTCCAGGTGGAAAATCATTAAAATTTAATCGACGGATGATATTAAAAATCAAATATTGTCAAGACTGAAATATTCTTTCTATTGAATTATTTTTACCTTATTATTATTTTATCATTATTCATTATTAGCATTTTTTATTATTTAATGAGAAATGTCAACGCCGCTGAAATTTTGATAAAATTAAGGATTTCTCCTGTTCAATTAACCAAAGTTGTAAATTTATAATTTAATAATTAAAACATTCCTTTGATTGAATTTTAAAATGGCGGTGTAAAACGTTTCTAAAATTCGCGTGGAAAGCTTTCGCCCTTCGAAGGAACACACACAATGGGGAGATTCACCCCAAACACTTGGCACCCCCGCGACGAAAGCTTTCCACGCCACCACAGAATTTCTAATTTGGTTGAGTCATAACGCCCCTCCACCCTTGGGTTTCATCTTTCCACCCCCAAATTCAGTACCCCTTACGTTCGCTTCTAAGTGTTGCATTCGCGGGAACTTCCCTTTTATCTGCGCTTCAAGACTGATCGCTTTTGTCTCTGTCACATTTAAAATAAGTTGGAAGGTCCGATCCTCACCCCCGGTTCCTTCGTCCTCGCGAGGGGTGAGCGTCCGACCGTCCCCTTTGTAGATAAATGCTTTTCATTCAACCAACTCACGCTCTTTAGGTGTCCGTCTCGCCTTCTGCTGAAACAGCACCGAAGAGGCTCAATCAATTAGTTTATTTTTCTAACAGTAACAATATAATGTAAATAAGCAGTTGTGATTGGCCGAAGTTTATGTAAAAGTGCACGTGATTGTCCGACTCAAAAACAAAAACTAAACTTTAGATGACTTAAATAGGCGGTTATCAACTAGAAACAATACTCGGCTTGTTTATTTAAATTATTTTTTTTTAGAATGAAACTGAGAAAAACTGCTTTGAATCGTTTCCTGAGTTCGAATTTGGCGCGAAAGGCGCGAAAACCTTTCAAGCGTGGAACCAGGAACGAGTTCCCTCGCTTTCGTGAAATATATCCCAACTTTGGTAATTTAATTTTGTTTTCTGCGGTATTGCAAAAAATTTGATTTTTGAGGGGCGCAGAGTGGGGGGGGGGCGGGGGATGAAGAAAAAATGCAGAAGCTCTCGCTTGCGAATTCGAAATTTTGTTTTTAAATAAAATATGGGAGCTTTCGATTTGAACGAGTCCATCCAATTATGATTTTGCCAAATTTATTTCATTGGAAAGATTTGAGGAGAAATCAATTTGGAAACCTTCAAAGGAACTTTGCCCACAGGCCACGTCACTTTTGATCCCGACTAACCTTTGCCAGTCAAAGTTAGAGTTGGCCATTGCTTTCTTTCTAATCCAAACGTTTATGTATGGAAATGGAAATTTAACCTTTTGAAAACGTTAACCCGTTTTCCCTCGAATAGAGTTTTTAAAAAATTTAAGGTACAGTTGCGGCCTCACCTGAAAAAGGCCAAATTCAAATCAGATTCCTCCGATCCACGTGTTTGACATAAAAATTAAACTTGGAGACTTTCCATCTTTCCGATGAATTCATCCCCTCGGGTAAACATATTTCCTATAAATTTAAAAAAAGTTGGAAAATTTAATTAAACTCCCAAACGAAAGGGAAAAACGTAGCGCTGCTTTTTATACTTTCCTTTGTTTTCTCAGCAAAGACATGAGACAGTTTTCCCGACTTTTACGACCGGGTAATTAGATTGACCTCGTTAATAAATAATCGACGGCTTCTCCCCCTCGCCCCTCTCGCCCCCCCTCCCCTCCCCCTTTTCAGGTTTTTGTGAAAGTTTCACGAAAGCGAGAGCCTGTGAGAGTTATAAGTCTTTAATAGTTTTTCTCATTTGGTTCAGCGATAATTGGCTGTTGTGAATTCATATCAGAAGAGAAAATTCCGAAAGGTTTATTATATTATTTGTTTTAATTTATATACGATTGAATGGCTGTTGTTGGTTTATATAGCCTAGCATAAGTATTCTTCTAAAATAAATTTACAAAAATAATTTTTATTTATGCAATTATCGTTTTGTTTTCAAAGGGTTAATTTCCGGATATTTATTTCTATTTTTTTAAACAGTTTTTCTTTTGCAGTTATTCTCCCGGTCCGCTTTCTTCCGAAACTCTGTCTTCTCTTTTTTCTTGTTTTTCTCACCTTTACAACTTGAAAAGAACCCTATTTTTTCTATAGTCCTGTGATCGGTGATTGTTGTCGCCCTCCTGAAAGGTAAGTCCCGTGAGGGAGTCGCAAAAACTCAGAAAGTTTACAGTTATCCCCCAAAAAGGTCCAAAATAGTTTTTCCAGGTAAATCAGGATTTATAAAAATCACTACTTTTTTGACTTGGAATAATTCTTTCTCCCCCCCTCCCCCTCCCCCCGTCTGCCCTCACCCCCGATCAATATTTTCGAATCCGTCCACCCATAAATCCCACACCCTTAAGGACTCACACATTTTATTGCTGCGCAAGCATAAAGTGATTTAAAGTTCGGCCGTTTCCTCATTGTCCGACCGGTTTCATTGCCTCACCGCTCAATTGAACCTTTTTCCTTTCTCTGCCTTTCCCTCCATTAGGTTACTTGAAGGTTTTATTTGTTAATCTCGCATTGTGTGGCTTGCCGGAAATTGAAAGGTTTTCCATTCAGGGAAGTGCTTTCCTTCCACACAATTTCTTTTTCCGGTGATAGTGCAAACACCGGACGAATTTTCCTCAGGTTTTCCCTTCGCTCAAAGACAGGAGCTTTCGAGCTTTTCCGATTCAAGAAAAAAGCTCACTCCCTTTGGTGACTTCCTCAAATGGTCACTTGGAAAGTGGTCTAAAGCATCCTGAGAAAAGACAGCGTCTGTTCTTCCCCTTTGTCATCACATCGCCTGACAACCCTTCGGAGTGACACTGCTGTCCACCAGGTGGCCGTAATTTATAAGCTCATTGGCAAAAACTTAGGAGAGATTAATTTCGAATGAGAGTGAAGCCTGCGTAGAAACCGGGAACCAAGGAAAAAGCCCAGGGCAGGGAAGAGAAGGTTTATTTGCTCTCAACCCTCGCAACCAGCCCACTCCCTCCCTCTCCCCTTCCTTTGATCCCAACTAAGAGGTTTTCAAAGATCGTTTTGTTTGAATGCCAAAATTCGGAGGGCACTGAACAAGATTTAACAGGAGTTCCGAGTAATCTATGACTCCTCTTCGGGTTCCCACTCGTTGCTCCCTTAAACACGTTCATTTCCTCCCTTAAAATGCCCGCTTAATTTCTTCGCCGCAGAGGCGGGGGAAGGAGGGATGCAGAGGGATGCAGCGCCTTCTGTGAAGGAACGGATTCTCGGCGCCAATCAGAACATTTCAAAACATCGCTGCCAACATCACAAAAGGCAATTTCTAACGCGAAAGCAGAAATATTTCATTTGGGGGCGGTGAGCGCGGGGAGTGCTGATGTTATGCATATGAAATGACTATAAATTATTCTCCCCAACCCCATCATTGCTGATTTTGCTTCCTTTTTACTCGCAACATTCATTTTCCTTTCGAGAATGGTTTAACTCTCTTCTTAATTTTTCTGTTCTTTCTCTTCTGTCTTCTGTCTTCCTCTGCGAGAGAAGGGAGAGAAGGGAACGTTGCCGCGCCTCAGCACAGGATCAAACACCAAAAACATGGACATCATCCGGGTTTTCACTTGATTTCATACCGAAAGTCCTCTCATCAAAGAAACAAACATAATTTTCGAGTTCTGTTGTGGAATTTCCGGTTAAAATAGAAACAAACTGTGCAGCAGAGGATGCTAATAAGCAACTCGGCAGCCATTTTGGGAGGACTCATTGAATCAACCATATTATATAAAGAAAGACTTAATTAAGTGACGTCATTGGGGGGAGGGTGGAAGAAGGGGAGGATTTGAGAATAATTTTTAATAAAGAGGAAAAGCAGTGGAAGGACAGTTGGGGGGCGAAATGATGAAAAAACCTCCCCCGTGGCGGTGGGGTGGTCAAGAGGGGGTTGAAGGCCTCGGCAGGAACCCGCCTGAAGTCGACTGCGGGGAAATGTTCCTGGAGGAAGTTTCTTCCACCAAAATGATGGGATGTAATAACATAATATAGACGAAGAGAAAGAGGATATAGGGTAGAAGAGAAGGGAAACAAGAGAAGATTAATAGTTATAAGAAAAGAGAATAAGTCTTGTAAAGAAACAGAAAGGACGAAGTGAGGGTGAAAAGCAGAAGAAAGAAGGATGCGAGGTGGTCTTGCATGGTGGTTTTATGTGATATGAAAACTGCAGAGGGCGGATTATCGAGATTATAAAAAAAAAACAAAAAACAAAAAACAAAAAAAACAAAAAATATACGGGTGCACTTTTTAATGAAAAATACATTAGGACAAACAAATGCCGGAGGCTGCGACCTGTCAGCGGTCTAATCCATCTGCTTTGTAAGGGTGGTTTATAACCCGTTTAAAGCGGACACTTTCCAGTGTCAAACCGAGGAGGGTTTTTTCATCCCCGTCAGCCCTCGCGCGCACCCCCTCCCCGCAACCTCTGCCCGATGATCCGGAAACTCAGATACGCGACGCGTTCCTCTAAATTCTTGGGGTTTCATCCCCAAAGCCAGAGCCCAAATTGTGCGGCTTTCGCTCTCCCGAAACGGAAATGGTTGGGGGCGGTGATCATTTCATATTTGGCCGCTCCACGAGTTTTTAGCCGACGTCTAAGCAATTAGGGAGAAGTCATGGAACCGGAAAAGGCACTTCCGGTTCTGCGGAAGTTGTCGAGGTGGTGAATAATTGAGATTAGTTGTTGGAGATGGAGAGGACGAGAGGGGTGCAGGAGGGGTGCAAGAGGGGTGCAAGCTTGTGTATAAAAGTAAAACAACTCCTCGGGGAAAAATTAAAAAAATATTTTTTTCTTCATTTTTCCCCTATTAAAAAAACAAGACAGAAAAAACAATTTATTTTTCAAGATGGAGTCTATCTTCTCGTAATGGATTTTTAAACGATTTTTTGTTTCTTTTTATTTCTTCATTAATGAAAAAGTTAAATTTTAACTAAATTAATTTCGCACTAATTGTTTTCCCCCGAAAGTGGTAATTAGAGTCGTTTGACACTAAAATGGAGTTCTATTTGGCGGATTCTAAGTTGTTGGGGGTGAAAGAACGGCTGTCGTAGAATTAAAGAAGACAAACAAGTCATTTTGGAGGGTTACCAAATTCAAAAATTAGTTCGCAGACAAAATTAATTATCAATTGGTGAATGTAAGTGATCTTTACAGCTGAGACATAAACATGTTTTTCATGTTATGATTGTCAGCATTGCTTTTTATTTGTGATTTGGTTCTTCCAATTGTCCATTCATATATTTTAGAAAAATTATTTTTAATTTTCCTCTTTCTTTGCCAAAGCAATTTTTCCTTTTTTCCTCCACTTTCCGCCCCAAAATGAAGCCGCTTTCGAAGTTTTAGTTGAGGGGAACAGCCCAGAATAGAACAGAAGAAAAGACAAAGCATAAATCAATTGTGAAAAAATCAAACACATAAAAAAGAAGGCGCGAAGTAAAATAATAATAAAAGGAGAGTAGAAAATCACGTTTCTAGAAACAATGATAGACGCCCCTAAGGCGCTCATTCCTCTGCTCTTCAATCTTCATCAATTTTGCATTCTCTTCTCCTCCCCTCCGCTGCTGGAAGTTGTTCCTCTTTCGTCGCGTTCAGGCCATTTCACTGCGGTTTTGCCTGAGACAGGAGCGTCAAAGAGTCAACGGAAACAAAAACGGAAGCCAACTTCCGGAAAGTAAATGGAATCAGACTAATTAAATGTGGGAAGAATGAAAGGATCGACAGTGAACGGAAACGAATCCACTGATAAAGAACTAAAAAAGGAAACTATTCTCTGTGCAGGAGAACTTTCGGGCAAGACGAAAGCTCGAGGCAAAGCCCAACGGAAAAAGTCGAGACGAGTAACAACCATAATAGATTCTCTATCCGCCTTCGGACGCTTTCGAACCTCCAGAGAAGAGGTTTTGCTCGTGGAAACCTTTTCTCTCCCGACGGAGTCGCCGGCGAAACTCAAGACGGGAGTTTCCATTAATATGATAGATATAACAATTTATTCTTTTCTTCCTTTCTAATATTCCTCCCCCGTCTCTCCTTTCCGTCGTGTCCGGAAGCTATTTTCATATTATAAAAGACCGGAAACCGGTTTGGGAAAAATGTATTTATCTTTAATTTATTTATTTTCTGAGGGGAAACCGAGTTTCGGTTGTCTTTTGACTTTTTCCTTTTCTTTTCTTTTCTTTTCTTTTCTCTCGTTATTTCATCCGAGGAATACCTATTGTATCTTTCTTTTACGTATGGATGGATGAGCAAATTTGATTTTGAAAAATGTTGAGATTCGAGGAGGGAGAGAATCAGAGGTCAACAGTCACTTCGGCTCAACTTTTAATTCGGTTTGGAAAGAAAATTTTTTCAGCGAGAAGAGCTTTCCACCTGTTATGACCAAATGGCTTCTTTGAAATATTACCGCTCTAAAAATGTTTGACTTTTCCCCCAGGATATTCCTTTTGCGCATTTCCTTTCCCCGTGAGATCCTCGTCAACTCGGCTGATCACATCTCCCAAGTCTCAACGAAAGACGAGGAAACCTCCGAATTTCCCTCTGTCTTTACATTCTTTCTTTTTTCTTTCTTTTCCCTTTCATTTATCGGCGTCGCCTCTGCACTCCTCAAATGATATTCCTCTGCTCTTTTACGCCCTCACAATGACCACAAAATGACATTTTTTTTGATTCGCCCTCGGCGAGAAGAAAAAAATTAGTCCTAAAAATTACTTTTGTTGAATCTTTTGTCGTTTTCTTAGAATGGAAATGAATGAGAAAGAGATTGGGGGGAGGGGGAGAGAGGGGGAGAGAGGGGAAGAGAGGGGAAAAGGGAGAGAAGAGAGAATCTGCTTTATTTCCCATCTATCCCAGCATAAAAATGTAAATAAATTTATTTTAGCCAAATGAAATTTATTAAAGCGTGGCCTTTGTTTGGAAGAGCTCGGGAGCAGAGGGATGATTCGGTTGGGGGTGGGGGAGGGAAGAACACCCCAATTCTGAGAAAACCTACCTGTGTGGTTTAAGAGTCACGTCTCTTCGAGATTGAATTTTCACTTTTGGCGGAGGGAGAAATTTGGCTTAAGTCCGTTCAATTTGAATATTTTCTCCCTTATTTTGGGGGTGATTTATTAAAGTTTCAGGTTTTTTAGTCTGAAATGAAATATTATTCGTATAAAGTAGTAGAAAAATGACCTGAGAAAATGGAGGCTTAAAAAATGAAAGCATAAAAGTCTGGAAATGAAATAGTCCGCTCCTCCCCTCACCCCTTTTTGTCTCTAAGGGGTTTATTATTTTAAAACTCTTTTTGTCTGCAGAGAGTCAGTCAAGAATTTGCACCTTTACCCAAAACTACTCTTTTTCTCTTTTTGTGATCTTTCCAAAACCCCTCTTTGACAAACCCAGAGGTCAAAGTTTGCCCTTTAAAAATAAGGAAATAAGGGCGAATTCAAACTGTCAGTCTTTGGTGGGAACATTTGGATCACTTTTTGAAAGAAAGAGTGATCAAATGATATAAGTGTTCGAAATTTCTATCTTTTGAAAAATTCTAAATTTTGAAAAATTCTATCTCGACGCCGAATTAACCGTTTTCTACTTTCCCTCTTTCGAAAAGTGTCAAGGGAAATTTGGTTATTTATGACGCCCCCTCCCCCCTCTTACACCCCTTCTTCCTTCCTTTGGTCGTTTCAATACATTTACATCCTTTACTTTTTAATAAGTATCTCCGAATGCGACAATGGGGCGTCTATCGATTGAACGGCCATTGTATCACAATTAAAAGTGAGTTTGCCAATGTTTCTTGGCAGGGAAGAGTTTTCTCATTGGCCGGGCGGAGGGGAGGAAACCCTTGCCAAACTGTTTAAACTGATTTACACGAGTCTCGAGAAAGAACGAGAAACTCCCTTTCTGTCATGGAGCCAAATTGCAGGGGAGTCGATCGTCCCACTGGGAAATTATGGCCATTTCCTTCTGCGGATGCTGCGGGCTCCTGCAGCAGTGCCATTTTTTCATTTCTTCCTTATTTGGGGGAAATAAAATAAAGAGCGAGATAGTGGCTTCATGTTTGTGCATTCATCTGAAGAAAATCGACGTTTGTTGTTTGAATCTTTTATGAATTATTTATGTCACTTTTATTTCGATCTCCTCCTTCCGCTCCGTTATTACTTTTATCAACGATTATTCCTCTTCAGAAAAACGCAAAAATGGCTGAAAAAATGGCTGACCTCAGAATCCTGTTTAGGTCGGTTCTTAGAATTACATAAAAAGAACAAAATGAAATGGATCTGTTGGCCCCTGACCCCATAATGTCAGCATTAAAAAGTCTCTCTGAAGAACATCCAAATTCTCATCTTTTTGGAAGTTGATGGCAACCAAGAGGAAAAAGGGTGGTGGCGTTTCAAAATAAAATGATTTATGAGAACCCCCACCCTCTTTCGTATTAATTTTTGAATTTTAAGTGGGAATTTGAATTGATTTACCTTCCATGTGCGCATTTGTTATAATTTACAGTTGCTACCAATTAGTGTGGATCAACCCTCGGGGCAGTGCACCCCCACAACTCGGCTATTATATATTCTCAAGTGATGTCCAACTTTCGACGGAAAAAGATTTTCATTTCCAAGACCTGAGGAAATCACGTCCGATTTCCAGAGGGAACCTGGGCTTCGTCCGAAGGATGAGGGAGGATAAGAAAAACTATAAAAGTCAGTTTAGAGCGGAGGGGGTGAATGTGAGGGGAGGAATTCGAGAAGCGATATTAAATTGAAAAAGAGAAAAGAATTCAGGTGATGAAAGTTGTTAAAGACAATTTTTCATACGAATGCAGAACTCTCTGGCGGTGGGCGTCGGTAAATCACCCTCCGACGCCCACCCTCTGCACCTGCTGTTGCCTCCCGAGGAGATCCACATAACTTATCTTCAGAGGGTTCGCTTTATCAAAAGATTTTTGCTTTTTCCTCGACCGGAAGGAATATTTCCGGCGCCGAGGACGCAGCCTTCTCCAGGAGGCAGCGAAGGAACGCAGCCTTCGCGACACTTCACCGCTCACTGGGGGTGATTTGTGGCTGCTGTGCCGCCCTGCGGTTCCATTTGTTTTCTCTTTCCAGCTAAATATTCTTAACGCGAAGTCGTGAAGGATGCGAACCACTTCCTCGGAGACTCTCTCAGACATTTTCCAGTTAAGCAGTGGAATTTTTCAATCTTTGAATTTCGCTAACGAAACCTTTGTTTCCTTTGGAAAAGGGTCATTTAGGATCTGCGGGGGATTTTCGGGGAATATTTTGTCTTAATACGTTTTCTGTTTCAGAGAGGAAAATTCAGAGCCAAATTCGAAATGCATTAATTTAAAGGAGAAAAAATAATAATAAAAGCCGATAAAAGCAATATTTAAACAATTTATTTGTCAAAACAAAATGAATTAAACCATAAATGGCTGCTGAGAAAAGGTTCAGGGAGAGTAAAAGGTTAGCTTAAGGTGCGGAGGGGCGATATATATGTTACTTAACGTCTTGCTGTCAGCAACAGCCGCCAAAAACAAAAATGCGCAGCTTTTTACTGGCAAAAGTAAGCAAATAAACTCGGGAAAAGGGTGGAAAAATAAATTAGTAAACGCCACACGCGATGCCTAAATTTGAGCTCTTTGCGACAGTTCGCGAGGATATAAGTTGTTGGGGTCGGGGGTGGCGGGGGAGGAAACCGGAGAGGGGTGAAACTCTTTTCGGGTTTCCCCTCTCCTCCGGCTACTCAAACTTTTAAACTGTATTTAGCCGAAAGCCTCGAGAAATTTTATTTCCTTTTTTTGAGAAATAACATTAATTTCATTTTTTGAGGAGAAATAAAAAAGATTTAAGTGTTGAGAATCCCTTTGACTTTTTTTGGTTTTCAAGTAAATCCCCTGGAAGATTTATAAGAAACTCTCGCTGTGGCTTCGCAATAAAATACCCGGGCCCCCTCACCACCCCCTCAACACCCCTTCACCACCCCCTCACCACCCCCTCACCCGCCCCACCATTCGCTCCACCAAGAATACTCCATTAACCCGCTCTCTCTATTACTCCCCAACGTCCGCATTAACACCTACAACACCTACAACTGGAGGAGACGTTTATGATTTTTCACAACTTCCTCCGGACACGTCCGATTCAAAGGAACAGCTCGGGGAGTCGTTAAAGCGGTTAACAAATGTTCCGAATAATTAGACTCGTGTGCGGTTTTTATTATCTCTGTTTATGTATGGCGAGGCGGGGAGGAGGGGGCGGGGGAGGGGGGCGCGGGGGATCGAGTTTTAATTCCAATTGGCAGACCCATTAATGAGTGCATTAACAATGGCCGAGAATAAATTATAATTTGAGTTGATTACGGTATAATTTACGGCGCTGCGAAAGCGGCAGCCGAACTCCGGCACTGCTCAATCCTCACCTCACACAAAACGAACTCCTTCCAAATTCAGAGCTCTGTTTTTATAAGACCTTTTCTCTTTCGCTCTTTGATTTTTCTCTAAGCGGACTTAAAACCTCAACAAAGGCTACGAAACAAGAGAAACACCGGCAGCGCCTTTCAGACTCGAACAAAGAGCCTTTCCGCCAAGAATTCCACGTAGCCCTTCTCGCGGGGTTGTTTTCACGAGTCAGCAATTATCTGGGTAGTAGTTAAATTAGATAAGACACAGCTCCCCCATCAGCCCCGAATCAATTTTCCCTGCTCCCAGAACTACCTTTTCCTGCAACTCGATATTCTCTTAATGAAACTTTTATTTAATTCTTCTTAATTTAATTCCTGGAATAATTAAGCAGTTTTACGGGAGGGAAATGATGCCCTCGTCTTCCCTTGACCTTTACGACAGGGATTTCTGGCTCCCAAATAGGTTTTCTTACTCTTTCGCCTTGTAATTTTCCCGAGATTAGGGCTTTTCAAACGGTTTCCCGAAGGAAATCCTAATGTGGAGAACGCTGAGGAATCTCAAAGAGGGAAATCTGTTTTACTTTTTCCCTTTGTTTCCCAAAACAAATGAGAAGTTTTTGACTGAGTGGCTGAGCTTTCAGGAAAAGCTCGACAACGAAAGGATTCTTTCCCGGAAAGAAAATAAGTGGAAAATGAACGAGGCCTCCGCCATCCGCCCCCTCGGAGGTTTATTGTCTCTCCGATCAGCGAAAATCGCTCCATTTGAGCATCAATTTGCAGTTCCGCCAACATCCCAAGTCGGTGCAATCAATCAATTGATTTGTGGTTAATCTGAGCAGGGCAGCCAACCTCTCGGTTGCACAAGGTTTCCGATATAAATTATTCCCCGGGCGGAGGTTCGGCCGGCAGTTTCCCCAAATTTTTCGGGATGAGGTTTCCTGTTAATGAGATTGTTAAAGAAGGGAAAGGGGTGGGGAGAGGGGAGAGGGGAAGGGAGGGGAGGAGAGGGGAGGAGAGGGGAGGAGAGGGGGAGGCCGGAAGGGGGTTTCTCGAGTGATTATTATTCGTGTAAATGATCGTAATGAAGTAAAATTCGCCCATTAGAGAAGTTTCCCGGCTTTATTCAAACTTCATTGGGTTTAATAACATTTTCGAGAGGAAGATTATGGGGAGGGCGGGGGTGGCCTAAGAAAATAAAAATCTCTTCAATCTGCTTCAAGTTTATCGCCACGAATTTAAGTTAAATGCTCTCTGAATAATTTTTTCTTCATCAAAAGACCCTTGATGAAGAAAAAGAATTTTCAACGGGGTTTTTACAGCTGTTTTGCCTTTATACTCGTGATACTTTTGCCTTTACTTCCTTGGACTACCTCCTAGAAAAAAGGAAAAAAGGAAAAAAGGAAAGCACTCAAGAAAATTCGAGAAGGTTGGCATTTCCGGTCACATTCGAATGCAATAATTGGTTTGTCGGAAAACTTCCAAAAATTTATCCGAAAATAAAGCCAATCTCGTCCTTTGGCGTAATTAGTGGAATCCCTTTCGGCGACTTCACCCGAATGACTCAAAACTTTCTTAATTGACTGACCCCGAGGCATCAGACCGCGAAAAATGGAAGTCTGTTTATCTCCCTTCGCTCCTTCGGCAACGGCCCAACAAAACTCATCCAACTTAAATCTCGAGAAATCAGGTTAGTCTCGCCCCTTTCTCACCCCCTCCCCCATTGGCCTTCTCCAAACATCCCTCCCAAATCGGCGAATTAAATTAAAATCATATTTGACTGGTTCCCTCGCCCTCGAGGAAGGAAACCCGGGTGGAAGGGGAGGGCAAAGAGAGGGCAAAGAGAGGAGATGTCGAGTACCTGAAAAAGCTTTGTCAGGTGTGGGAGTATTGAATTGGAATCGGAAAAGAAGAGCTTTAGAGGAATTTTCCTCCGCTGAGAGAGAGAGGGATGAAATGGGCTCAAGTGCGTGTGAAGGGGAGAGGGAGCTGGGTGTGGCGCAGGGGGATGGCCGTGGGGCTGATTCTGAGTTTGGGTGTGAGGGCCCCGTGGGACCGCGAGAAGTGAGAACTTTGAGGGATGTTTTTTGAGGGATGAAAAAACCCGCAAGTGTTTGACTCGGATATAAAAAAGGGACTGAAGATGGGGCTTATTATTGCGGGAAGTCGCGATTTTTGGGGATTATTTCGGTGAGAGGAAAAGGGTTGTTTGACTTCTGGTTGGCCGTTATAACTAATCTGACCCTTTTTTAGAATTCTATCCTATCATTTGAAATGCTTAGATTTTTCCAGTTTCTCTTTTATTTCTGGAGACTTGTAAGTTCTTTCGCGACATGGGAGGGTGGAAAATTATTTTCAGTGTGAAGATTTCCTCCGAAAGGCCACACAAAGAAGGAAAAATACAATTCATGGGTTAATCATCATTACTCATCTCAAAAAGTACAGAGGAAAAGAGCACCGAATACACAAAGACACCCACAATGTGCTCAGAAAATTTAAGCTAAAGTCAGTATTTTGTAATCAGTTTTAAATCTAAAAAAGCCGAAACGTTGTCATTCCCACAGCGAAATCTCTAAGGGTGAAATTGAAGACAAGATGGTGAACAATATCGGTCCGGACGGGTGTGGGGCTCAGCTCCCCGAAGACCCTCTCAATCATGGCCACTTTTCGTCACCCCTCAACCCCTTTCGCCCGGCACTCACCCCTCGCCCGCAGCGGCGAAATCGAAAAAAGTTTTCACTTATTTCGCTGTCAGCAATTTCGATTCCCGCAGATTTCATCCCCCTCCCGAAGACTCCCCGTTTTTATCTCTTAATTCTCTTTGATTTTATTAGACAATTTTTATCCGCATCACGAAAAGAAACAGAAAAGGTGACCTTTCACTTTTCCTTTCCTTAACATCCTCATTTCTTCGAATGGCCCGAGATTTGTGTCCTCCCCCACCCCTTCGGTTTAAGAAATTAACTTAAGCTTTTTCAGATTTTGTTTTGTTCAGTTTTTGCAGGATTTTCTTCAAGATTTTTTATTACCATTTTTATGAAGTCGAAGACGTTGGGAATCGTTAAATTTTTACAAAATAAAGGGGGGTTTCGATGATAAATTCCAGCTTATTAAACGACCGTTTTAGGTTTATTACTCGTAATTATTAAGCTTTTTATCATATAATGAAGAATATTTATTCGGGCAGTCGGCGGGGGTTGCGAAGGGGGTGAACATTTTAATTCTCTTAAAGAAATGCAAAAGCATTCTTCGGTTGGAAGAACCGAAAGAACCGAACCGAAATCAAAGGGCATTAACTCTCCATTTATTGAATCCATAGGCTCGAAGAGGATAAAGGGGAGGAAACTCATTGAGTGAAAGTCGCTACCTTCAAATATATTCGTGATGATATGTTGATTCGTGAAGATTTATGTTGGAAACTAAATAGAAAAATAAGAGGGAAAGTTTCCTCTTTTGGGAAGAGGAAGAGAAGATGGAAAAGAATTGCACAAAACTGATTTAGACATCCAATCAGGACGGGGAAATTACAGCAGTGGGATGTGTTTATGGTATTGTATTTTAAAAGAGTTTTCCAAAGTTTTCTTTTATTTTCGAATTCGGGGAGTTCATTAGATTAATTAACAAAAGCTCAGATTTCGGGAATGAGTCAGTTTACACGATTTCTATTTGGTTTTGCCGCGTTCATTGGAAAGGTTTCGCCTAATTACGGGAAAAGGCATTGGTTACTTTTTATTCGGTGATTTACATCAAATTCTGCGCCCTCATCCGATTTCAGGGGATGCCTTTTCTTGCGCCCCTCCTTCCTCATTTGCCTTTATTCGAATCCCTTTTCGAGAGCGAATGCGGCTTCATATCTTGTGAAGCAGCACTTTTCCAACCCTTTTGTCCTTAATATGGTCAGACTTTTGGCAAAACAATTTACAATTTAAGCTCCGCTCTCTCAATCTCTCAAACAACGAAATTCTCCCTTTCGACTGCGCTGTATAAGCCGTGTCCCCACTTCTCTCTTACCCTCAACTTAATAAAAAGTTTGACAAAGAAAAGCCACCCTTTCTGAAAGCTCCCTTGCAGGTGCCGTAATATCCCTTCCCTCAGCCGACATGAATGATGTCTTCAAAAATTAAACAACATTCTCCCGCCCTTCGAAGGGTGGTTTCTCAAATCGATAAGCCTTTGAACGGTGAGTTTACTCTGCCCATCCTCTGCCCTTTGCTCCCCGTTTTCCATAATACTTCTCCCAATAACCTTTAGAAATATTGAGCTTTATTTTTTTTTAAGAAAAGCTTCTTTCCCTCGAAGGACTCAAATCTTCCCTCCCGTCAAATAGAATTCCCCTTTCCTTCCTCAAACTAATTTCTAAACGCCTTCCGAGCTTTTCAAAAGTCCGCATCAATTCTAATTACATTCCTTCCTTCCCCTGCGGCCTCTTAACCTTCAGCCCTTTGCCCCCGATGAGGAACCTCCGCCCATACCTAGGTTTTCTTTATTTCCGACTTAATTACAATTTTTCTTATTTCTTCTTGAGACTCGCCTCCAGCCCCAAAGCTCTTCCTCCCCTGAGACCTCAACCCCCTCATTTCCAACCCTTTCTGCGGTTACAGAGGCAACAGAAATAAATGTTTCTAAAAATATATGTTTATAAAATTAAATTTCCAAAAATAGAATTCTAAAATGGATTTACAAAAAAAATTATAACAATAGAATTCCAGGAATCAGCGATCCAATAAACTCGAATTGAATCTCTGCCGATTTCGAGAGGAGTTTGTTTCGCGATTAAAATCTGGAAAAAGGGGTTCGCCATAACTCGAAAGAAGCCAAGATGCACGGGAGCGCCCGAGGCGGTCCCCAGACGAGGGAAGAGCAATTGCGCCCTTTGAGGGGCAGTGAGGAAACCACCCGGAAAACGAGTTGCCTCGGGAAACAACTGGTTCTGACTTTAAGAACAGGCAGAGAAGGCAGAGAAAGCAGAGAAAGCAAAGAAAGGAGTCTAAATAATTATTAGAAGAGAAAAAGGGGAGAAAAGACCTGAGGGGGGTGTATTTACCCAAACCGTTGCATATTGGTTAATCTGATAAAAGGGGGTCGTTATTAAAATCATCCCCGTTGTTTTCCGACAGGTTTACGATAACTCCACTCCCCCGAGTTCTTTTCGAACGCATCGCCTCATCTCTCCTCCACTTTGTTCCCGGAATTTATGAAAGGGAAGGTAAATCCTGAAGGCGGCGGAAGGCCACTATTTTAGGTTTCCCCATGCCCAACAGCCAATTTCTGCTTGCATAAAAAAGAAATTGTTTCGCTTATTCACCGCCGACAAAGGAAAGTCGCAGGGAAAAGAGAAAATGGGAAATCACGGGGTGGGGGAAGGGAGGGGAAGGGAGGGGAGGGGAGGCACGACAAGACACTTGCCTTACCTGGAGGAACCGAGGAAATTCTCCTGCGGATGTAAATATTTAACCAACTGCACGGGATTTTATTTCTCGCATGTCCGGGAAAGCGGACACTTTTCCGAATTCTCTTCCATTCCCACAGCGGTCTTTTAGAAGTTCGTGTGCCCTTTTTCAATTTGAGAGAACTTGTCCCCATAAAACGAATACAATATATCGCTCACGTGCGATTGACCGTTTTTTCCCGGTTTCGGCCGAGGGAAAGTCTCGTAAGCCCCAAAATCCGCGGCTCAAACAAGAAGGGAGTTTTCCGGAAAACACGTTTGAGTTTTCGCACCACGGGCGAAGTTTTCCTGTTATGGAACAGATTTTCTGTGGCCGGGAATTCTCTTGGGGTAGTCTGGCAAAATTTCAAAGGTTTAGGTTGAGCCTGTAATTTTAACTCGGGAAAATCAATCATTTCTGACGCGGGAAATAAAAGTTGCCCTCTCACTTTTGTTTCCTGTTCTCTGCTGGAAAACAAAAAATGTTTTTCAAGTTTCCTCATTGGAAACTTTTCATATTTTCGAGAGAGTGGGCTCTGGAGGAGAGCGAGGGTTCAAATATAAGGTGAGCACGGGGGTCGACTTTGGGGGTGAATCGACGCTCCGGTGCCGTTCTTGTAGGCGGGAGCAGCAGGGAAAGACAAGGACGAGTGACAGCATTGCCCTTTGTTTCCAACTCAGCAGCGAAAAAATGTTTTAGGATGTCAGAAACAGAAATCCGAAAATGGAGAACGTGTCGAAGTCACGAAGAAGATTCAGGGCGGCGGGCGGACGGATTTTTCAAAATAGGAAAAAATGAAGGCACCATTTGAGTTCGACGTTGTTTTATTTATTTTCACCCCGAATATAAAGACGAAATATATAAAAGGGAGGCTGGAGGTGAAGAAGAGAAGACTGTTGCCAGCGGGGGAGGAAGGGAACCACCCCTGAAATGTGAGTTATTGCACTCGTGCTCGCAATGCAGATGGTCATCTCCCGTTCTTTTCTTAAATTGTCACCAGACTGTTCATTATCTCTCACATCTTTCATTATACCTTAAGCTGCTCAACTCGGAAATACATAAAGAAAACAATTATGAAAAGCTATCTGAGGTGGAATGGAGTCAACTTGAGAGCACAATCGTGTGTTGAAAGGGTTAGAGGGCCAATTCCACTCCTCCAGAGAAGTCTAAATGTTTGTTCCTTGGCAGAGCCTTCTCCTCTTTGACAGCAGACGAACAAGGAAAGGTTGGTGCTGCTGCGGCCTCGGGGAGCGTCTCTGTCGATTCGGCGCTGTTGTCTGGAGACACTCGCTTCATTTTCGATCTTCTGATTTATGGGCTCAAAGGAGAAAGCTCGCATTTATTTTGGCATGAAATAAAATTAAAGTTTAAACTGGAGTCTAAATAGGATTTCCGGGTCTCGGAAGAAACTTCTCGGCGAGGAAATTGTGTTACGTTTCAAGTGAAAGTAAATCTGCTACATCATCCAGCCTTTCACTCCGCGATAAGTCCATCAAAATGGGTTTCCACGGAGGGATTTTCACTTTCGGTTTTAACCCAGTTTTGTCTTTTCATTTTTTCCCTCCCCCACCCCACGAGAGAGGGGTTATGGAAATTGGAAACGAAAAATATGTTCGATCATGAGATACCCGCCGATGCTCGGCTTTCGCGTGAAAATTGGATGAGCTTTTGTTTTCCTGAAAAGGTTTCCTGAGGTTTCCCTTCGCTTCATTCACAGCCAACGCATTAACGTCGTCTCTCTCCAACAAATTTCCATCAAATCGTACGGGAGCGGCTGATAAGGAAAGGGGTGACGCTCATCCTGAGGGAGAGAGACTCCGAAAAGGAGAGAGTGAAGCGAACAAAACCGGAGAGATAATTTGTATTAATGCCCACACCTTTCGCAGTCACTCAGTTATTTTTTGACGGATTATACAAAAAAAAATAAGGACATTTAATTTCTGGAAGTGACAAATTCCTGTTTAGTGGGAATGGGGTTGAGAAAGTAAAGAACCTATAAAGTTTTTATTTGAGAAATAATGTGAGATTTTAAGAGGCAACTTTTCATTACAATTACCGAAATATATGTTTAGAAGCGAGTCATTTTTTTATTTAAATCAAGGTATTGTCCATGGACAATTACAGTAATTATAAAAGTTGGTTGTTTCCTTTGGAAAAATGTTACGTTATCATCTTTCCTGAAGAATTTCAAAACTTGATTCTTCTTCAATAGATTTTCTATTTTAAAATCACCCTCGAAATCGTTAGGAAATATTCCAAAACAATCCATTTCATAATATTTAATTTCAGATTTTACGGCAACTTCCGGTTAATTACAACTGCTCATCGATCCTTCCCATTCCCAAAGGGACTCTCTCCCGAAAAGCCTTCAATTTGCCGAACCCTTCACTCCGGAGGAGGTCGACGGAGTCAGACAAAGTATTCGGGAAAGCAACCGCGAGGTGTATAAATTACCTGCGGCAGGAATGGGTACCGTCACAAATCACGGAAGTCCCGAGGGATCGAGTGTCATTCCCGTTAGCGTCTGACCTACGCCACAGCGACCGCGCTCCCCACCTACAAATTTCCTTTTCCTTTTTTCTCTTTAGCAGAAATTATTCTCTTCCCTTAATTAGATGGACATTTTTCCGAGAAAGCGATCCCTGAGTGCACGACTTTCCCGTTCCGTTTCCGATTATCCAAAAGAAGCATAATTTTCCTTTGGACGTGTCGAAAGCGATCGAGTGCTTGTCCCTCGATTTATGCGGTCCTCGCTTTTACACGGTTTTAAATCTCCTCCCTTTAAGTCTACTCGAGGTTCCCCCGAAGAGATCTGAATCAATAAAGAACAAGAGCCTTTATAAATAAATAAAAAATTTTTCATCGGGAAAAAAGAATGAAGGGGGAAGGAAGAATGGAGAGGCGGAGACACAAAAGCGAAACCGATTTAATAGATATGAGATTCGAATCACGTAATTTCCCGATGTAATGCCAAGAAATAACAATAATTCGCCCCTCAAGTTGTACGGAAGGAATTTTAAGAGAAGAACACCTGATACAGAGGGTAGGGGTAGTTAAAGGTGGGCTCCTTCTCGAATTATTAGAATATCTCCTGAGGGCCAATAATTTATTGTTATGTTACGGATAAAAAGAATTGCCGGCCCTCGAGGAAAGCCCCGCATATTTCCCAGCGCCCCGCTGACCCCCGTTCCCGGTTTTTATGGCCGGATTTCCCGGGGATGATCGGAAGGGATGAACTCGGGCCAAGCTGCGACTCGGCCCCACAATTCTATCTCCTCCCGCCCAGCAAAACATGGAGAGAAAGCAAACCGAAGGCTGCATAACGCACCCCCATCAACCCCTCCCTGCGCCAGACATGGCGTTCTCAACTGAAATCCACACAATGGCAACTAATCCTCTTTGAAGAGATAAATAAAGTCGGTAATATTAATTGAAAGGAATTAAAGCGAAACGAAGTAAATTTTGCTGCAGTTTCATTTTAAGTAAAAAACAAACTTCTTAAATGTATTTGTCTTTCCTTAATTTAACTTCTTTTAAAAGCTCACGAGAAGAGTAATGACGTCGGCGAATTTCTTATAATTTCACCCCCAACTCATGCGGTTGGGGTGTTAACCAGATATGGGGTGATATTATTATGTGTCCTCGTCGTCGCCCCAACCGCAATACACCGCCGCCATTATGATTAACAACCTGTGTGGGAGTCGTTCCGACAGCGGGATGGCTCCCCGCGTGCCTGTCTCATCAGGGTTAATGCAGGCGGGGGTTGGTGGCTCCCCGAAAGGGGCTGCGGTGGTCGGGCGCCGCCCCGAATGAGCTCCTTCGTGTCGGAAATTCAAATTGGTTGAGTTTCTTTGTTCGAAAACGGGCAGACATCCATTAATTAGAAATAATCGCGAGGCAATATCTCAATTCCTCGAATCGGTTATTTCAAGTGGGTGTCTTCTGCTGAGAATTACTCTGAATTATGAGTTTTATCTTTGGACTCGCAGACTTTTCTCATAAAGTGGAAGTTTTTTGATAATTTCCCCATTCGGAAAAGAAAGCCACCGGCACACTGTGGATTTGGAAAAATTGTTTGTTTTATCAAGATTTATTTTTTCTCTCGGATGACAGAGCGCGGGGGCCATACGGGCGGCTTTGATTAAAACTTTCCGGAAATAAAATCCAAAAATCTCCTTGAGCCGGCTCTCAACCCCTCCCGTTTTAATTCTCACTTCTTAGGAATCTTAATCCCCCGTTTCGGTTTCTTCTCTTTTCGAATTTACTTTTAAGCTGGCTTGGATCTCCTCCCCTCCGCCCTCTCCTTTTTAACTTTTCTTTTTTACTCAAATTTGTAATTCTATAAGTTTGTCCAAAGTTTTGAAAAGTCGGCGAAGTTGAATGATTTCGGACGTGGCTGGGATGGAAGGATGAGGCTTTTTGTTTTGAAAGGAGATCCTTCGGGAAGTGGGCGCCTCGAGGTTTTAATGGGATTGAGGGTGCGAAGATGGAACTCAAGTGGAAACTTTCTCACTCGGAAACCGCACCACCGACTCCGCCACTGCTGACCGGGACCGGACATTACAATACAAAAATACACAACTTAGTATGAGGAAAGGACACTAATCAATGCCAGTTTCCGACCAAAAAAGCTTAAAAGTGAACTTTCGAAACTAACGAAACTTCCAACTTCGGCCAAATCAAACTAACTCGAATCGAACGCCTCAATAAATACAACCGTTGTTCACTTCCTCAAGCGAAAAGAAAAGAATTGGGAAGAAAGAATAATTTGTATTCGAAACAGTGCCCGGTCGAAGACGCCTCAGGCGAAAGAAACGCGCAAACCTTTCAGGATTCGTCAAATAATTTCCCGGTTTCCCTTCGCCCCCCCACCAAAGCTCCCAGACGGTATTCCCTGCGTCTTCTGCAATGGCCACCCCTTCGCCGAGTGGAGGCAGTACACCCTTCCAGAGACTTGATAGCGGCGCTCCCGAGTTCGAATGTGGCGAGAAAGTCTTATTTCGAAACGGGGCCTCCCCATCCCCCGAAGGGAACTCAAAAATGTGGTCGGGATGGGAAATTTCTTATAATCCACAAATCCCCGCCATTTTTATGAACCTTGGAGGGCACGTCTTCCCGGGATTTACTCATTAATTATGAAAAATTGTTTCTCTCCGTCGAAGCCACCCTTTCCCTCTTCCCGAATGCTTCAACTCACCCTCCACGCGCAGTTACCCCCTCGGATTTTAACTTATGGCGTCCTCGGGAGAAACACGTTTCGGGGGTCGTTCCACCTGCCCCGGAGAAGGCAGGAGAGAGGGGTGGCACAGTAAAAACGCCTCCGGTCGCCTCGGAAGGGACGAGACAATCAGGCGCAGTCACACATAACAAAAAATCTTTCCCTCGACGCCCATCCCGAGGTCCCTCAGGAAATCTAAAAGTTGGACAATCAAATCTGATTCTGAGTTAAATCTGTTCGTTAGGGTAGAAAAGAGAAATTAGGGGCTGAATTAAGGGGGTGATTCCATTTTGAAATTGTTTTCTGGCTTCTTATGACTCGAATTTGACATTTGAAATTTTCCCCGGAAGTCTATTCATTCTCCCCTCGTTTGTAAGGGATGGCCAAGAAGGGTAGTTGAAAAGGGAATCATTAGGAAAAGAATCACCAGGTGGAGTCACCGGTGGCGCACAAGAACCTCGACGTCAACCCTTTCCGACAGAAACCCCTAATAACTTTTAAGGGCGTTTTAAACAGAACGACTAAAAATTAAATAATTAATTGGAGATTAAACAATGAACGGGGTGAACCACCCCCGGGAAACCATTAACAAAGTTAAAAACATCGCTGAGCAGAATAAGATTATTAACCGGATCAATGAGATAATAAACTCGGCGACATTTTGATAAATGCACAGTCCACCCTTTTCATTGGGGCGACAACAATCTGACAGGAAAAGTACGCTTTCCTTAGAAGATGTCCCGCGTGGGAAAAGTTGACCGCATTTTAGGGCGCAGTCTGTTGGCTTTTGTGCAGTAAATTAAGTGTTCATTTACACTTCTTCGATATGTGAATTTCCGGGATTTTTGTAAAAGCTTGTGGCCAACGTCTGAAGGAATTCAGTATAAAAACCTTTGAAAACGGACATCCCAGAAGGGGAGACATTTATATTTTATTAAAAACGAGAGGGAAAGCAATAGACACGTCACGGACTCTATATTAGCAGATTAAACTGTCGGTTGCGTTGCATCGATTTGTCTCAAAGGCCAAATGCTGTCAGAAGATATTGTTTTCTTGAGCGAAAACTGAATTTGATTTTTCTGGAATTCCCCGGTGACGTCTGATGGTGGTCATCCCGTAGAAGAGCGTCCCGGTCTTCCTGGGAAAGGGCAACACTCCCGATCTCATGATTTATTCTCAATTCGACTTGGGAAGATATTTTATCCCCTCTCCGCGAGAAGAAAATAATTAATTGCTATTCTTTCGGGGTCTTTATTATTATTACTCCTCACGTTCTTTGTTGTCATTAATTCCAGTTTAAGCAGTGAATTTAAAAACGTTACGAAAGATGAAAAGCAGAAGATATAATAAGGTTCTTAACAAAGCAGGTAATTTCTAAATTGTATTGACATTTTTTTTATATCATTATAATATCCTGAGTTTTGTTTCGTTATATAATGTTAACTCACGGCTGATGACAGAAGATCCGCCCCCAAAGCGGTCACGTTTTTCGCTAATCGCCGGCGAAAAAGTGCTTTTCTTTATCTAAATTAACAAATCAATTCTCATATGAAATCTTTTTTCTCATCAAGTGAAAACTCTTGAAAAATGATATGTGCAATCAGACACATCAGCTGCGGTTTTTCCTTCCCGAAATCAAAGGCTCCGCAGACAAACAATTTTCTAAAGCTTTCATGTCCATTTCTAACTCTTCTAAATCCTTTTCACTCGCTGACATGAAAGAAATCGCACTTATAAATACATTTTTTTGTATTTCGTTTAGTATAGAAAACCAATGATGTGTTACATTTGAAAATAATTGGAAAAATTTTCTTTTAAGGTTTAAAGCAATGATTCTTCGTCTTTTGCCAGGAATGCAAAGCCTGAGCTTTAGTCTTTTCACCTCTATTGAGTACTGAGGATATTTGCTAAATGGCGTTAAAAAAATTAAGTTTCACAAAAACTCGAGTCAATTAAATTTAATGACTTTTCAATGCAAATACCTCCATTAAGTAACAACATTTCACCGCAACTGACTAAAAAATGAATAACTGCATCCTCTGACTAAGGATTATATAAAAGATACTAATTAAAGTTTAAGCTGAGGCAGTTTAGATCAAATATTCCATTCTAAAGCAATTTAGAGCGCGATTTGTTATTAAAAAAAGAAAAACAAATAAAAGGAAAATAATTATGAAAAAGGAATTTGCTTTAATTGCTGAGTGAAATACTGAAATATTTAATGCAATAGGTTTTATAAAACTGTACTAAAATAAAAAAGATTATTTTCTTTTGGTTTAATACTTATATTTTATTATAATTCACTTCTTTGAATCTGGCTGATCCCGTCCAAAGACTTCTCTGTATTTCAACAATATTAACAGACAAATCATAATACCAACTGTAACGTTTGTAACGTTTTCGGGGAGGGTTTTTGGGTGTCCTCCCTCCACACCGAATGGGGGTGGTAATGGTGGTCGCGGTCGTCGAGTTCGTCCCCGTACAGATTTATAGGGAGGGGGCAGCTATAAGAAAAAGGAAAAGCACAATCAGTCACTTTTCCGCACTCTTAAGTACAATTTTTGGAACAGTTAAAACACTCCGTCACACTTAAAACGACGGAGACCGCAAAAAAAGGTTTCACAAAATAACAGAAAAAGAAAATTAAAATAAAACTCGCACCACCTCTCTGTCTCAACTCTCTCC
Source organism: Brueelia nebulosa (assembly GCA_028293925.1). Classification (NCBI taxonomy): domain Eukaryota; kingdom Metazoa; phylum Arthropoda; class Insecta; order Psocodea; family Philopteridae; genus Brueelia; species Brueelia nebulosa. Next base: position 361,534 of record JAQIBA010000007.1, on the reverse strand, counting down.
CATCTCTCTTTCTCAAACCTTCGGCGTTCAGTGATTGGTCCACGACGGAGGTAACCCCTCACAAAAAAGAACATTTCGCCGTGGACGACAGCCAACGAGGCCACCAGGCATCGGGGCAAATTCATTTTAATATTATTTTTTTTAACATTAGCATTAAATAAATAGTTTATAAATAAATAATAAAAAAAATATAAATAAGCAAAACAACTAAATGGGGAGGCCGTTACACAACCTTCATTTCATACAATTTTGGTTTAGTTTTAGTTGGGGAATTTCCAATAATTCACGACCATACTACTCGACATTCATTTTTTGTAACAGTTTACATTTAGATAAAATGTAACTGATTGTTATAGGATTCGAGTAGGCATTTCAAACATTTTTGCGTTGTCTGATTCAAACAAGACCCCATTAAAATAGACATTTTCATTCGCAATAGAGTGGCTAGCATTCGAACTGTACTTCCGAGCGAATGTTAATATCACGTTACCAGTCAAGAAACGCCAGAAAACGCACAACTTTTAGTATTAGAAGGATTAGAATGTAAACAAATCAAGTGGCATCTGATTCCACCAAATGCCCTCATATGGGAGAGTTGTGGGTGTAAAAACTCATTTATTTAAGCGCATAAGGGATCAACTTCTTACGTATGAAGAAATGCTGTCTTCACTCAGAGAGAGGCGCTTTTCAACTCCAGCCCACTCTGAGAACCCTTGCGTTCTCAGTTCCCACCCCAGGGATCCCGTGCCCCTGACTCCCTCCCACTTTCTATAGATAGAACCAGCCAACATTTCATCCAAATACGTAATTCCCCATCACGCGGAATTTAAGCAATCCAGCAATGCCAAACTTGTAGTGGTTTTTAATGAATTTAATCTAAGTAATTGTGGACGGCCATTAAATAAAATATTTCACAAATACTTCTACTTTTCTTCTTTTCGGACCCGCTTATCCGTCAGGGTCGCGGGGTGAGGGAGGCAATCAGACCTCTAATGGGCATTGCACCTCCCTCCCCCACGACCCCCGAAACGGATGGCGGAATATGCACTGAGGGATATTAGGGGAGGAGTGGTCCACCCAGGCAGGGCCCCTATGTCGGGGTAAGGCTACATGCTCGGAGAGGGCGCCACGCACCCCCTCGGGGGGGGGTGGGGGGCTGTTGCACTGGCTGGTCGTCGCCACATTCCCTACGCCGGGAATCATAATGCCAATCTGGAAAAGAAATTGAAATCAGAAGCAGTTAGAGAACTTCACATGCATTGCATTTCAAAACTTTTTAATATCTAAATTCATTTTGTGTTCTAATTTTAAAATATTTTCATTTGGATATTTTCAAGTGAAATGATTGTCAAATAATGTTAACCTTTCCTTTCCATTTAGAAGTTTCACTTGTCAAACTTTTGTACTTCTTCAGTTTGCCACCAAATCCAGTTTAACTCAGCCTCAATTCCTATACTCTGACACAAAGTAATTTCATATGAGGATTTCAGCACACCTTTCATTGCTTAACAAATGTGCTGTCAAAGCCTGCAAAGAATCAGAATTAGTTTATATTTCAATCACTACAGAATTTTGTCATTCAGCAAAAGTATTCACTGAAAAAGGTATTTTTAGACTAAAAACCTTAAAAGCACAGTATTCATTATAATGTATATAAATGGAATTTAGTTCAGAATATTATCCAAAAGATATTAAGCAAAGGCAATCAAATTGCACAACAAAAATGCTGAAACAAGCTTTCATCACAGAAGTAAGTCCAGCAAATGATTCCAGCAGTAAATTAAATAAAATACATTCTGCTCCTCAGGTAGTGCAGTATTTGTAAAAAGGCCTCCTGTGGTGCTTTTGCATAATAACATTATTCCACTCAGTTACTGTTAGCATTTGACTGCCACTTTCCCATGGCACAATCTTTATTTTGTAATCAAAATGCCTTAAATTAGTTCAAAGCAAATTAGAATAACACCATATGATACTTTTCTAACCTGAATCTGAATGAAAATCCTCCAATGATCTCAGGTGGTCCTTGAATGGTCAAACCTTCTGGAAAGAATATGAATTTGAGAACAATTGGTGCACAATCAAAACAGTTAAAGAAAACAAAGCAATTTAATACCTGAAATGAAGATTTTCACTAATTACTTTCACTCCATTTAAATGTCCAATCCCATTACGCAGGTCCTCTTCCTTTTGCCTCAATTTATATGGCTGTCGAATAAAGAAGTTTTATTAATTTATTAGATTTATGCAGGCCAATTTCAAATGACTAGAACTGGTATTCTTCCTAAAATGCAATCTTCTTTTATGTAATATTTTATTATCATTTGGAGATGGCAAAGAAGAAAAATAATGGTGTAATAGAACATTTATGATAAGCTATGACACTGCGATATTTCTAAGGCAATTAAATTCTTCAACAACCAACAAACAGGTTTGCTAACTCATTTTTAAGTATTAAATGAAATTTAATTTTTGCAAATGACTGCAATTCTAGTTACATGTCTGAATCACACAAATTAATCTATTTCAAGTGGGATTTATTAATTGTCACACTAATAAATACATTCTATAATTACAGCAAAACTAACTTTTTAAAGTAAAATTATAAAAACAAAATAAATAATACTTTTAAATATGTTGAATGATCTAAAATTTTTTTTCTAACTAATTTACCTCACCCTTTGGTGAACCAAAAGTAAAACATTTACAGCATTTCATCACAACCTTTACAACATAAAAAATCAATGTTGGAATTTGGCGAATACAAACCATTTGTAATACCGAACCGAACATCTCAGACCAAAAGTATTTTGAGCAGAAATTGCAAGAGAACTGCTCTATTTCCTGCAATGAAAAATTAAAACAGACACTCCAACAAATTTTCTCTTCCCATTAACTTCATAATAAGCTAAAATTGCCGCAAATCATAGTAATGTTAAACATGTACTTACATAACACATAACCGTAAACCCATCACAAGTTTCCATTCAATATCGATATATTTCGATATCGTTTTCGGCCTTGTCGTGCGTTCGAAAGTTCGTTTTCTAAGGATTCTGCTGACACGACGAGATGGCGCTCTTCCTTTTCCGAAACTGCTTAATTTAAATGCTTGCCTTGCTTTTCTGGATTATGACGTTCTTATTTTGTTTTCTTGGAATTTCAATACTTCATTAAGCATTAATAATTAATGTAAAGTCATAAATTAAGGCCATTTAAAGGCTTAAATGAGGACTTTTGCATTTGTTCTGCAACAAATTAAATAACATCAAAGGATGAGGAGAAATAAACAGGAAATGAAAACTTAACAGAAAATAAATAAAGCGAAAAAAAAGAGAAAAGCAGGGAAAATTTTAAGTTTGACTGGTTAAGCTGACAAAGTTACCCATTCTCAAGAAAATGAATTAATTCTGTTAATTTCATCGAAATTTTCCTGGCAATTATATTCGGTGGATTGAAAACTGGATTCGAACTTTCATCATCACCTGTGAGTCTATTGAGCAATTCCCGAAAAAGTGAAAAATATGAAAATAAGGAATTAATTTAAAAACCCTATAATTCTCGTTGCTAGGATTTTGTAATTTTTGTTTTCAGAAAAAAATGAAACATTGCACAATTGCTGAAAAACTTCTCAGAAACAAAATAATTAAGAAAAAATCTTCCGCAATTCGGAGCGGTACGAAGACTCGAAAAAAGAAAACTTTCTGGCCGATAGTGAGTCAGTGGCTGAGTGCTTGAAGGTGATCCTGATACCATTCGAGATCTAAATAAATTTTAGCCCCGAGTAGAGGTACGACCTTGCAAAGGCCGGACATAAAACTTTTGCACGGATTGGATTGTACAGTAAATGGTGGTGGTTTTTTATTAGAGACGATCAAACCCAGTCGATTGTGTTCGAGTCAAGGGCTAATCAAAAGTGAGTGGATGTCCTAAAACCTTGCCAAATTTTATGGATGCTGGGATCAGGAATGTTGACTCACCTGTTGCTCTTTGTTTACAATCACCACTCAAATGGGTGGTTATCGGGTCAATTCTCAGTCGCGGCCTTTTCCAGGTTCACCAAGGTGCGCGGGGACGTGGCAGCAGCCGCCACTGCTTTCCTGCAAACTCTTTCGACAATCTGGACAACCCGCAACCATTGCCCAACCGATTAAATTCGGTTATAAATCGAATAATGAACCGTTAAGGCGGAAAATAATTATCAAAACTACAAAACCATTTGCTCATTTAATGAGTAGTTCGCTTTCCTCGTAATTCTGGGCAATTGCTTTCTGCAAAAATGGAGTTGTTGCCAACTCCCGAGTGAGTTTCCACCAAACACCTGAGGAAAACACATCTAAGTGAGAAAGCTCCGATCACTGTCCGTTAACTGAAAATAAAAACTTTAATCTTTCTTTATCGTTGAGGGGTTATCGCGAACGGTTTGTAAATGCGTTTGTGCAAAGAGCAATTGTCAAATTACAACAGCTATTTAATTTGATTTTTTGCCCTTTACTCCCATTGCCTGTTGGCGATATTTGCTGTTGATGACTCAGTTTTGGTTTAATGAGGAAACGCATCTGCACATCGACGTCGGGGGAGTATTTGCTGTAGGAGTACCGAAAGTACCGAAAGCACCGAAAGTACCCAAAGGATTAATTACCCGATTTCTGGTAAAGTTGCTGAAGGTGACCGAGTCTAAAACTAAAATTAATTGCGATGCTGCATTGAATAATGCAATTTTATCCCGAGGTATACTTTCTTTTTCTCATTTACTTAAGGCGACAGACGGTTGATTTATTCTTGTTCCATTCAAGTCTTTCTTTTGATGTGGTACCACTGACAGCGATGCTGTTTGTTTCGCATTCTTTTCCATTTGGGACTTGAAGCTCCTCTTGACTTTTCGTCAGCTTTTCGCAGGGAAACCGTTTTTAAACGCCTCTCCATCCAACTTTGTGCAAACTTTTTAATTCACTTAGAAATGTCAAAACGGTTAAATTGCGTTATGAGAAATAAAAGAATACAGAACCTAAAGAAATACATCTCAAGGATACGTTAACTAATTAGACAATTTTAATGTTTAAATTAATTTAATTAGCACAATAGTTATGTAATGAAATTTATACTTTGCTTTGCACCTATGAAAATATTTACAGACACATAAGAAAAAAATATGAATTCATCGGTGATTATAATGGCGAGAGACACGTTTTTGCGTGGGGGAGACGCAATTATGGGAAGGACGAAACCTGTGGCTCACTCTTTTCATGTATTTTCCTCCCTCTAACGTTCACACATGATTATCATATGTTTTCACCAACTTCTTCTCTCAGAGCAGACATTTCTGCATCCACTGCCTTTTCCAAACTCTTTACGCTTTCATAAAAACTTGAAATTCGATTAATCATCTCCAAAAAATTAAAATTAACTTCAACGCCCTTCTCTCCAAATTTCCTTCCCGATCTGATGACATCCAACCGAACTAATGATTTTTTATTTCGTGCCTGTCATTTACTGTTCTTTTTCCGGAACCACAACGTCAGCATCTGGTGTGGGGTGTTTACACAGATCCGCGAAATTGCGATAAAGAACAGTAATGTTAATGTCGTCTTTGTCAGCTGAGGACTTCACAGGATGACCGGAAGATCAAAAGGCAGAGAATATCTCACATTCTCATCACTCCATTTAAATAATTCGCTTAAATTAGAAGAAGTGCGCGTGACTCGTCGTGACGGATTTCACACAGCACTGTCATTTTTCGAGATAAAACGGAAAAATGCGTCCGGTTCCTGCAGAGGTAAATAATTCCGCGAATCACGCCAGGACTCACTGAATCGCTGCAGTTCAGTTATTGACACAAAGGCACACTATTTGGTATACACTAGCACTAACACTGAGGTGCATTCGGTGCTCTGCGGTGCTCTGCGGTGCACCGGACGAAGCCCCGAAGGCCTTCTCCTTAAATGACAATTCCTGCTAAGTTCTCATGCCTTATTTGGACAACTGACGAGTTTTCTTCGGATAGGCCTCTAGATTCTCCCCGATAAAGTGGGTTCGACAAGGGCAAGTTACCGTCTCGGCACAAATCTACGTGCACAAAGGTAATTCTGTAACTGTTTGAGTTTTTCCCTATTTTTGATCCCTACAGACGAACTGAGTCTGTACTCAGATCGTCATCATTTACTCAATCTTATGCACCAATTAATTTTCAAACTTTCCACTAATAAAATTATTATTTGTTCAAGTTTCTCGCATGGTCATCGAGAATAAAAACCGGGGTTGAATTGTAGCAAGAAAAAGCGGACAAGGATGAGTGCTCAATACTGTATGAACCATTGAAAAGAAATGAGAATCACTTCGAAGCCCTCACGCCAACTTGCACACTTAGCGGCCATAATCGGGCGACAATCTGAGACACTCAGACCTTTGAACCCATTTTCGTGTTCTTCTGTACCTGTTTCGGCTTATTTTTCACTCGAGATTGCCGCTTCTAGCTTTATAGTCTGCCACTTCAGCAAAGAGTGAATAAAGCTTGATTCTAAGAATGAAGGTGAACCAAACGACCTCGAAATCGGAAGAAGCTTCTTCGAGAAGGAAGATGGCATAAGGTGGCACTCGGCATCCTGGACAGGGTGACAAAATTTAAGTTCAAGGTTCTCAGGTGGCTTTCCTTGAGGAAAGACGCGTTTCATGGGTTGTGCGGTTCCTTTGGTGAGTCCTTCCCGTTCGGATTATGAGTAATTATCACTACTCCATTGCAGCTCTTCCTTCTGCTAACTTTTCCTCCCTTGCTGTTGGCCAGCGCCTAACCATCCTCTTAAAGAGCTCTGCGTGAGATAAAGCGCGAACGTGTGAAGCGTCGGCGTTACGTAAACCAACGCAAAGCCATACGTGAATCGGTTTATTTATGTGTTAGTTCAAGTTGGGATTGCGCACGTCCGATTATCAAGTAACATTTGAAGATTTGTGCTCCGCCAGCATGTGCCATGCAATATTTAACGGCGATCGTGATATAGTGTCGAATTCATTAGGTCTCAATTACCGCTTTTGGCGGAATGTTTTAATGCAGATAATGGGTCGGGAACTTCAGGGACATCAGGGCATCGGGGTCATTGCGCTTCTTTTATGCCAACGCCCCATTATCACCTTTCTGGTGGCGTTTCCCTCGATCAGCCCGACGCCGGCCTTTAAAGCCGTCGCGCACTCCCTTTTCCCATCAAAGGGAAAAATACTGATATTACTTAATGATAAAAAAAGAGAATTGTGGGATAAAAAGCAGATGCAAATGTTAAGCAAAAACTCAAAAGACAATAAAGAAAAGTGGAACAGGTTTTTTCCGCTTTTCCACTCAATAAAAAGCACTAATGCGACAACTGCCAAGAGAGAGGGAAACCGTGGACAAGTTTGCCATATCCTGCGGCTAATCTTAAAGTTTGCTAATTTTCTTTTTAGCTAATTTATTTATTTATTTATTAAGATTTTAATTCTTACAGCCATTTCACTATTTTTGGTGTCAGCTATGCACTCTTTAGTTTTTAGAAGAAATCTCAATTCTACCATTACATTTATACTCTCAATACTTAACGCGAGATGAAAATATTTCCATATTGTGTCGGTTGTATTTACGATACCCAACAGAGATTTCCATTCGTTTCCATTCGTTTCCATTTCAGAACTTCTTTGGTGATTCTGTTCTTTCTTCTTAATTTGTTCCCACAATTAAAATGGAAAAATTATAGATTGAGATCAAGTCTCAAATTTTTTGTTACGCCCCCCCATAAAAAACATAAAAAAAGTGGTCAAACTAATTTGTATCTGCTAAACTGGAACAGTATTGTTTACTCAGTCCATTAATAAACAATTAATTGCTTTTTTATTTTTAGAATGCCATTAAGCGGTGGGCGTTGTAACGCCAAAGAATAAGATTCCAGTTGTCGACAGCAGTGTTTTCTTTAGTGATGTCATAATTAATTCTTTCAATTCTTCTACGGGTTTCCTTTATGAAAGAAGGCGCCTTCTCCTTCCCGTGGGACAGGAATCCCAAGAAGCGGCACAATCCTCTTTCCTCTGTGTCACGTAACGTTCGTACGAGAGAGCAAAATTTCTGAGGCTCCAAAGCTTCGGGGCTCAAATTAAACACAATTTTCGTTTTACTTGCTGACATTTCTAAAAGGGGAGAAGAGATGCTCCATTATCGTTTCTAAAGAGTGCATTCGTCGGAGCAAAATGCACACTCACCGGTCAAGAAATGTGCCAGAGTCGGGAAACAAAGAACAATCTAAACGAAACCTGACCTTGATAGGCTGTGTGTCGACGTGAATCAAACGAAGCAGAGAAACTATAATAACGAGTTGGAGAGAAGAAAGAGAGAAAAAAGTAAAATTAAAAGAGGGCCATTAATGGAGTAATGACAGTTTCAAGGTTCCTGTCCGTGGTTTGGTCTTTCTCCAGGTTCCACGTGTGTCCACCCACCTATTCAATTCACAACCTCAACACTTCAAAACAAACAATCCCATTGCCGACGTACTCCCCGTCATGGATGAGACCCTACACAGCGCAACCGCAGAGCCCTCACATTAACTCCTTTTATTTATTGGGGAGCTTGTTCCTGTTGGATTATGGACTCATTACTGAGACTTTCCCGGTTCTGAAAGAAAACTAAGGTCGTCTGTGTGCATTGATTTGATATGTTTCTGTTTAGGCCAAACTATTCGAGACCCGCCTTTGCCCAATTTTTTTGCACCTTTCTCAAATTTACCTTCAATTTCCAAATATATTTCGGTTTTTTATGCAACGCCAATAAGTAAACGCACAAAGAAAAATATGAAAAAGCTAATTGACACCATCAATTAATTAGTGATAATTAATTATTAGGAACTAATGGAGATAGGCGGTGAAATAAGCACAAGAGGGGCTTTTATTTTATTCCTCCGAGTGGGAATTGGCCTAATTGAAACTGCCAACGTCTGCAAGTGGTCATTTCGGCCCCCTTATGGTCATTAGCGGGTTTCTTCATTTTCGGGCGATAAATTCATAATTAGTTATTTATTGATTTAAATAATTAAAAAAGCAACACGACCTCCGGTGAAGATTATTCAAATGAAAGCATCTTTTCGTTTCTTCAAAAAAACTTTCGAAATTCGTAATTAGACGTTTGCATCGATTTCGGAAATTACTTGATTTATTAATTAACTTCTAATTGAGCACTTCACATTCATTATTAAAATTTGTGAGACGGTGCGATTGAGGAATGTAATCACTCGGCTTTAATTAAAACTACTCAACGATCGCATTCAGCCTTTCTTTGTTCGCCCAAAGCGATCCTCAAAAGAAATGTCTCCGACTTCTTCCCGCGGGAGATCGACTGTCAGCGTTCCCGCACCTTTCAGAAAAGGAAAGTAATGACCTTTAAACGCGTCCGGTGACCAAAGACAATCTAATGATCTAAAAGAACCGAAAAAATAAAAAAGGTAATAAAGAAATCTGAGAGTAACTGTTACATAATAAAAGTGTCACGTTCTTCAGTCCCGTTCAGTCGCGGACGAACAAAAAGTGTTGGAGGATTTTCCGGTGACCTTGGCGCAAATCAGGCGACGCCCTTAAAAAAATACTCAAACCGCTTTGCAAATGGTGGTTGGCAGCACTGCGCAGGGCGGTCTTCATTTCCCTCACTCGGAGTGAGCAACACCGCTGCTCCCGAGAATCCCCACAAGCATCTTTGCAGGAGTGGACAGAAAGGGGGACAGGGGACAAATCCCAATTCCCACCACCGAAACTAAAAGACATAATCGCGGCATAAAGAATTCGGCCTTGAAACGCAAGGCTTCGGAAACCTTGCAGTGCAATGAAGGCTGATTACAATTAAAAGTTATGAAATGCAAGGCTGGAGGTGGCCTTAACTTTCATGTCCGAGTTGGCCGGGAAAAAGAAAAGCTTCAACCCCCGCCCCGTCCCCCAAGGACGCACTCTCGTTGCTCCACTGGACTTCCCTGTCTGCCCTCATTTATCACTCTGGTGGTTAATCACTGGCTGAGCTCCTAGTCGGGACATTTAGTGCATTTTATTAAAAACTGCTTTCCTCGTAAATTTTAAAGCCTTAAAAGTTTCAAGGCCAGTTTTAAAACCAGCGTAATTGGTTTGAACATGAGTTCATGTCCCGGAGGTGGAATGCCTGCGGGAGGTGCCTGAGGATTGACAATGGATGGATGCTCTGTGCTGTGACCGCTGATCTTCGTCAGGCCACTCACCATATGTGGAAAGAAGGGTTCTGGGCGGGGCGACGGGGGCCCCTCAGAATGGGGCTTCGCCTGGCCCTCAGTGCCTGTCCCTTGGGCCAGAGAGGGGCAGGGGCAGGCGAAGCGAGAGTGTGAGCAGTGGAAGTGGGTGACATTGAGACTCGATTTGGTTGTCACTCCGCGCCAGGTCGCAGAAGGCGTGTGCGTTTATGTCTATTTCTGCATGTGTTTCTCACAACCTGATTTGTCCTTGCCTGTCTCTAATTATGAATTTGATAAAACACTTGTTTTAATATTGGCGCTGTTCTCGAAAATTTTCCTCGGATGCCTTCGGAAGGTTGCCGAATCGACTCCGTTTACACTTTGTGCAGAGGAGCTGAGTTTCGGTTGAGAGAAGGATTGAAACATCAACTGGTCAGTGATTTGTGGTTCCTCTCTCAGGGCAAGGGTTGAACGAAGACAATCAGGGCAAGGGGTCAGGACAAAGTGGCAATTATCGCAGAATCGGTGTTTAAATGGCCAGACGTGGTTTTGGGAGTTTATCTTGGAAGTGCCACATAAGGATTATGTAACCCGTCTCAGATGCTTTGAATAGCCATTGGACGAACAGACAGAGCCGACGCCATTGGGATTCACGCCTTTCACTTCGTCCATTAACTTTCCCAATTCGCCTCAAACTATTTCCTGCTTTTCTGCCTTTCTCACTGATCCTTTTAAAGCGTAAATGAAGGAAGAGCTGCAGCCTCGTTGGGGGCATTGGGGTGCAAAGGTGCAAAGGTGCAAAGGAGTTGGAGTGGTCGTCAGCGGCCTGTGCCAAAGGACCGGCGTTCTTGCAAAGGCTGTGGATCCCACGCTTTTAACAGGACTGCCCCACTAATATTAATGTCCTAACGTCCTTCGTCGGATACTTTACTGTCCTACTTTGGAGATAGTGTATTTCAATTTTAAATTACTTTGGCATTGTTTAATCGGTGCAACTTTTTCTCCTCGCGGTGTTTGCCCTTCCTGCCATTCTGAATGACTCTCCCTTTCTGAAGATGGGTCAGTTGGGTGTGCATCAGCTCAGGAGAAAACTAACAGTCAGAAGAGGAGGGCGAGAAAAGACAACTTTTTGCATTTGTTTTCTGACGAGGATGAGTTTCGTTTCAGCTCCGTCCGTCCTGTGCTCCTTTACGGTCTAAACCAATGCGAAGCAGCCTCTCTTAAGTAATACCGACTGCAACTTCGGAGAACAAAAGAACAAACGAACTGACACTCTGAACCGTGGGTTCCAGTTACAAAGGATCGTGCAAACCGAGCGCAACAATTCCCATGACATTTCACACCGATTGCGGGATGTGAAACGTCACTCTCGAGCTTTGTGGCGTTTCTGTGGTCACTCACTTCCCCGGAGATTGCGGCCAATTGGGGCCCACCGGCCAAAGCCCCACATTCCTCCCTCACTGGCGCGCCAACGACCCGGTCACACGCCGGGTTCACGCCCTCCTGGGAAAGCCCCGCCGACAGCTCTCCCCAGGATAAATGGAAGGATGCGGGCCTGATTTGCGATTAGTTTTTCCCGTGAGAGATTATACCGTCATTGGGCTGACACATTGTCATTGTGATTGCCGTTTGGCTTGTTATTAAAACATTTCGTTTCCATTTCCGCGACAGTGTTGGCGCGGGTGTTCCTCCGGGCGAGAGCGCCGCCAGGAGCAGCCCAGTGGCCCGGAAAGGTCTGTCCCGGGTTTCGGCGGCGAAGGCGGGTCCGCGGACCTTGCCTGGATATCCTTGAATTCTTTTACTTTTATTCTCTTGGGGCGTTTCATCTCCGGTTTCCTTTTGCATTCAACTCCTTTCTTTCACGCTCCCATGTCTTGTTCTTTTGACGGTTTCGCTTCCTAAACACTCGCTTACGTAATTTCTCTCTTGTTGCACTTCTTTTCTTGCGTGCATCTCGGTTGCCCTGCTCGCTGGAGGCGTCTCCTCCGGAGGTGGAAGATGGTCAGGGTGCCTGGCCGCCGCCATTGGTGAGCGAATGGCAGTCACCAAGGACAGAGATAAGGAAGAAAGTGAAACGGCATTGAAGCGCTGACGGACCTCCGTCTCTCCTGGACGTGACTGAATAAGCAAAATATTTAGATCAGGATCCGGTTGAGAGTCAGGCGGTCGCCGAAGACCTTCGACACTTTCTAAGACTTCTAATGCTTACGAGTAGCAAATTAATCCTTGAGGGAGGATATGCTGTTTATATCAGGGACAGAATGCGAATGATAATCTTCCAAGTGATTAGTCTTTGGTTGGATTGTTTTTTAAAAAAGAATCTTTATTTTTATGATTATGTTGAGGGGTCTTTAGTAATTTTTTATAACAAATATTAAAATATTTGCTTACTGAATTTAGAGACATTAAAATATAGCTAAATTAAATAATTATATTTTAATTAGTTCAAAATTTCGTGGGCTTTTGAGTTTGTCTTATAATTTATTTATTGCACTGTTTATAGTTTCATATTGGAAATTTTACCGGTATTTTCATTACTTAAGTTTTGTAGGAGATAAATAATATAAGAAATTAAAAGTAAAGAAAGTAAAATTAAACAATCCCAATATATTATTTATTTTATTCAAAAACTGCCATCGGCAAAAAATCCAAAAGGTTTGAATTTTGGCATAATGTACGAAATTGCGCAAACGAGGAAGCCAAAACCCAATGATGATCGCCACCATAATGCAGTTGGTTGTTAGTATTCCGACTGCGTGAAGCGATTCCATTGCGACGAGCACTGCTAATGGCCATGTTATGACTTATAATGATCGACCGAACCTAATTTTGATGAGCTCACACCGCCCCTCCCCCCACTGTGCACTCTCACTGCAGGGGACGGTCCCCTGTCGGTCCCCAGCGACGCAATCAATCTCCTCTGTGTTGACACAAGAAAAATGTTTGGAGTGCGAGACTTCCGAGGGAATTCCGAGTGGATGGTTCAGCCTGCAGGACTCTTTCTCCGGGTTTGTTTGCGCGGGGACAGGCAAAGCCCACCTAATCGGTTTGTTTGTTTGCTCCTCCGTTTGTTTGTTCTGTTTTCTCCCGCTTCCCATTCTGCGGGCAAGCACTTGGAGAAGAGTCCACACCTTATTAACTCCGTTCAAAAGCTCTAATGTGTTTAGTCAGGAACGTTGCATCACGAAAGGGTCCGAATAATCGTGTCAAGTTTTCTTTGAGGCACTTAGCCACGCAAATGACATTCCTCTTGGAGGCTTTTTCCTCGGAATGTGCACTCCTCTTTCTGTGCGTAACTGCAACTCGTGTCCCCATTCGGGGGCGGCGGGAAGGGACAAAGGGCCACGTGAGGACAACGTGGGAGAGTTGAGAGGCGCGCTGGCCGAAACTGCATCCCCTGCAATCCGCGGATTGTAGCCAAATACTCACGAGGCACTCGTGCAAGAACGCCGGGGGCTTTAAAAAATTAATTGGCTTCCTCATGAAAATAACATTCGCGTCTGCCCTTCTACCGTTCCGTCTGTTACTCCTCAATAAACGGGGGCGGGAAGGCCGGACGGTTTACAAAAGCGACCTGCGCCTGTCAGTTGCGTCACGAAACCTGATTTTCACATTCACTCCCAAGGTCTGGCCCAAGGGATGTCGGGATTCCCCTTTCCTAAGCCACCCAATCCTGACTTTCTCTCTCTTCCAAAAGAAGGACTTGTTCTTCACTTCGAAGCGACAAACCTTCTCTCCACTAGCGATTGAATCATTCTGGCACCTGAACTCTTTTACTGACTAATTAGCATACAGTGAAGCTATAAACGAGGCTGCGCAGTGAGAAAAAATCTAATCTTGTTAGTTTGGAAAGTAAGGAAGGCGTAAGAAGACGAAATAATTAAGTTACTGGAACACTTCAATGAAATTCATCGCTTCTAAGCCAAAGATGTAAAGTGTGAAAGTCCGGGAAAGAAAAGTTTCAAGGAAGGCTTTATAGAAGGGGGGTTTAGGGAGAAACCAACGAGGAAGTGGCAAAGGTACGAGCTGGTTTAGTGCCTCAATTACAGGCGCACTAGGAAAGAGAAGCCGGATCTAATGCCGAAGTTGTCTTGTTGAGATATTTGGGACAAGGTCGCCTGCACGCTTCCAATGGGTCTATGCTGGCAAAGAACTCACCAGCCGATCACCAGCCGATCACCAGCCGATCACCAGCTCTTACCGAGCCAAGGGAGAGTGGACAAAGAGAGCAAGCCGACAACGGTCGAGAGGAGAAGCGCTTTCATGTAAAGAAAAGAGTGGCACTCAAGCCCACACGGTGGCACAGTGGCCGGACAAGTGAAGAAGGAAACTGGTCCGGTGGGTGTGAAATGCAGGGAATGGCGGTGGCGAAGGGGCGGCCGAATGTGGATGCTCCGGGCCCAGAAGGGTCCGAGGGGCCATCCGGGCGAACTTCACGCATACAACTCAGGGTTTCATAACCATAATTGCGCCTGTATTGCATCACCGGTCGAATCTTTCCTGCAAACCGCCGCGTGTAAATGTGTTGGGTGAGTGTTCGATGTTCGTTGTGAATTCAGAAACAAGTGAAAGTTTGGACGATGGTCAAGATTGGCGACTGGTGAACTTGCTGGGTGCGCCGCCACCATTAAAGATTATATCACCTTCATCCGAGGCATCCGAGAGCTTCGAGGATTTGGCACAGGGGAGTCCACGAGAATTAAGTCACGTTCAGGCGAGGCCTTCGAGGCGGCGCGGCCCATGGTGGTGCTGTTCGCAGTGCTGCCAACGGTCGTGGGGGGGGAGATCGGCGTCAGTGTCGGGCTCAGGTTTACTTTCGATCCAAAACCTTGGCCTCGTTGCCTGGTTGCTGTTGATGGGACTTTTAATCGATTTTTATCGATTCCCTCAGGGCTTTAATCTAAATAGTATCAGGGCTGTAAGTTTACTGTTTGACTGTTTAGTCCGAGTGCTTTGATTTTTTTTCAGAAATGCTGACTGAATTAGCCCACAAGTCGAAAAGTACATAATTGCTAAATTTTTACGGATAGCAGTGTTCTCCTCAATCAATGAAAATATTGTTAATTTAAACAGGCGTGGAAAACTTAAAAAAACGTCTCGATTTCGTTGCTTCATAGCCACTTCGATTCTAATTAACCGGCTGATTTATTATTTGAACTAATCTGCGGAGCTTCGGCCTTGAACTCATGATCAGCAACAAAGCTTCTTTGTTTTATGTATGTCTGGAGAGGTAAAGATAGTGTGCAAGTGGAACTCCTTTCACTGCCTCAATTGCAAAAGTGCAATAGAAGTTGCAGAGGTCATCCCATCCATCAGCATCCGAGAAACAGCTCGAAAATTAGGAGTCAGCTAATGGAAGGAAACCTGCGTTTTGAGGGGATTACTCAACTTCCCCTCTCGTGAACCGAATACCTGACCGGTTTCCTGGTCAAAGTCGTAAATTCAGACAAAAGAGTTGAAAGTTGTTGAGTAATTCGCGGTAAGAGTTACGGCTTAATTAAAACGTTGCTGTGAAAATTAAGTGACGAAAGGTCACTGAATCAGCTGAATCCCACAGGATCCTCCCGAGTTAAAGTCCGACTCCTGCAGCGGTGCCAAAGGGAAAGGAAAAGTAAAGAAAGAGACAGAAACTCCGTTTCAATATCTTTTTTCGCATTTTTATATTTATTTTTTTCTAAAACTTTCTTTTCATTTTTTTATAATTATTTTTACTTTTTTTAATATTTTTTTACCTGATAATTAATTTCACATAACCGTAATATCTCAGATTTCGGAACGTTTCACAATGAAAATTACAATTAAAGTCAAAAAGAAAAACAACAAAAATGTATAAAAAAAAATTTTAAGGCCAGATTTGACTTTGGTACGACAAAATTATAAAATTTCATACAAAATGGAACGAAACATCAAAACATCACACGGTAACTCGCAGCTAGAATTCCCCAAAGATTCCTCTCCTTCGCAGTGTTTTTATTTAATCCCGCAGAGAGGAGATTTCCCAGAAGTTACCCAACTTATCACCGCTTGGTTGAGCCGTTTGTGGAATGCTGACGCTGCTGTTGCCGTGAGGTAATTGCTTGTTTGTCTCCCGAAAGTTATCGAAAAATGGCTCCGCTTTTGGATACAGCAACGCACTGCCCAGAAACCTCAGGAAAAAGTATTTTCACCCTCCCAAAGTTACCATCCGTTCGGTTTGGGCTTTTCTGTTTCGTTCCTTTTCAGTCTTTTTTTGTTTCCGGAGAGAGCAACCCCGTCGACTTCCCACGTGTTCGCACTTACGGTTGGACAACCGCCTCTCTGACCCAAACAATTTTCGCTATTTGCCAATGATTACGTCAAAGAGCAGATTGATTTAGAGAAGAAAAGAGAGGCTGCGGGGGAGAGGGGGCGGAGGAGCACGTCGGGGAGTAATCTCACAACCTTTGTTTATTTCATGAGAAAATGACATAACCCCAAATCGATTAGGGTAAGAGTAAAATAACTGTTATTCAAGAGAATGACAAAGAATGCGAGAATCTAATCGGAGATGTGAAACTAGATTAGAATCTGGGTTTTCGTGTTTCCGGGTGCAATCTGGGCGGCCCCCGCTTCCTGCAGTGCCCGCAATCGGCGGCAGCACAGAATCTCTGTTTTGCAGAGACCGTTTCACAAACAAAACAGACTGTGGCCAAGGTCGCGATAATAAAACCGATTCAATGGATCACTGCACCGATTATGCAAGCACAGAATGATTAAAATGACGTCGACGGAGCAGAGGAGCTCTGGACTTTGCTGTCATGACGTCACCAAGTGCTCAAAGAACCCCAAAGCCGAGGAGTCGTCAGAATGCGGAAAGAGCGGCTGCTGTGCCGGGGAGAGCCAAGAGAGTCCAAAGCGAAGGCCATCCCCTTTCTCCCTCGCCCGCAAAGGGGTGATTTTCCAAAGTCCAAAACCATTTCCCAGCGTTTCTCATAAGAAAAGAGCTAAATTTGGCGCCGTTGAAAAAATAAATGACACAAACTTTTATTCAGTTTCGACTTTATTTTACTTAATTTCTCTCTTATATATATACATAAATCAATAAAAAATATACATTATTTTTCAATGACTCTATCTTTATTCGTTTATTTATTTACATAAACAGGTAACCCTTTCAGACACTTCTTTTAAACTTAATTAGCGGACATGGCAACCTTTTCTTGTGAGCGCCCTCCTCCCCTAAGGGTGCACGAGAATCCATCAAGTCGCGGATTCTCCCCACGTCTCTCCGTCTTCTATCCGCAAAACTCTTCCATATCATGTCAGTGACGTAAGCATTCGTGATGATTAGTGTGGGGAGTGAAGGGAAAGGGGGGGAAAGGGGGGGAGGGGGAGGACTGATGGAGGTATCATTAAAATACGTATCGATAAAAATAACTGACATAATGGATACTACCCACGGAAAATTTTCGCCACTTGTTTCGCTGCATTCCGGGTTAATTGCCGTTTCCACATTTAGCTTTGATTCACTTCATTACAGGAACAACATCATATTAAAAACAAAAAACCCTGTCTAAAAGGGAACTCCACTTCCACCAGATCCTTCGGGAGTATAACGATATACTGGCAATTGCAAACGAAGGGGATGATAATGCCAATTCAATTACTTGAAAACCCAAGATGGAATGTATTGGATCCAACAGAGCAACCCCATAACATTTCGGAATTTACATCAAAATTAGCATCCCCTGAAGCATCCGCCTCAACCTCCCAGGGATCTAAAGTAAAAAGACCACCACCCGAAACTGGAGATCCATCAGATCCCACTTCTGCCTCAAATACTCAGCGTCCAAAGTTGCAATCCAACAAGTGAATCAGCTGTTGGAACTAAATGGATTAAACATCGTTTTCACAATGAAGGAGAATCAAGTGGAGCTGATGTCTTGCTCCATCCCTTGCCAGACATTGAAAGTGGATGGCGGATCAGACCTGAATACAATTTCATCAAACCATGCCCCGTTGGATCAAATCATTCAAACCAAAGGAGTTATACTCAGAGATAAATTGTTAAAGGAAAATTTCAGATTATACAGTGATTTTTTTTGATTCATATGAAATCTCACTTGTTAGCCACCACGGTAATAACAATGCTCCTTTTGAAAAAGAAATGTCGAGCACGATAATTACAGAATTTTTCGCTTTTGCTCAGGCAAAGTCCCCTCCTTCGCCCCCTCCCCCGCCCCCTTCCACCGGGAAAAGTGCATTCATCGTCTCGCTCTGCTATTCCGAATTACGTAACCCCCAGACTTTCCATTGCACCCCGAGAGGATATTCATTTAACAATAACTATTTATTTAATGTAACTAGAGCGAATTAGTAATTAAAATGGTCTAAAGAGTTCATGGGAGAAAGGAGGCGGAGGGAGGGAGGGGCAAAGACCAAAATCTTGGCAAAAATATAGCCGAATATATTATTATCAAGATTTTGGGTTGGGGACCCTTTGGGGCGGAGAATGGGGAATGTCCTCCCCATTGAATGAGATGTTGATGGAAGACATGGAGGGAAGAGATTGGGAGAGACTGTTGGGAAAGTGCTTGAAAGGAACAGCGAATGGCTCGTCCCTGGCATTCAAGTCTTTACTTTCTTTGAAAAGAAGGCCCAAAAGCGAGAGAGCGATGGGCAGCAATCCAGAAATGCGATTCTCTTTAAATTGTACCCCTCGACATTCAAAAAGACAACCAAACAATGAGGAGAACACACAAACTGTTTCCAGTCCCTTCGCTTTAATTAATTAATTAAATAAATAATTAATTAATTAGAGTTTCATTTAATATAAGTCAAACTCCCGACCCGGAAAGAAATAAGACTCTCAAATAGAAGATTTTGCTCTCCAAAGCACCGCGCCGACTTTCGCGCATTCCTTCATCCCCTTCCGACTCCCATTTATATTTACAAATTAAGTACAAAATCGTACGACAGAGGAATGTTTCTGAGAAATAATATCCAAAGTGCCAGCTCGCGAACTCTCATTATGAAACCAGAAATTCTTTGTCGTTCGAGTATCCATCTCCAAAGCCACTAACAATAAAACTGAATAAACTAATTACTTTTTTGTTTGCTTTCGAAACAGTAAAATTAATTAGTTAACTTAATTAAAAAAGGCGAAACAGCAAAAGAAAACTTTTCCAACGAGCTGGACAACTGCCGCCCACCCCCGCGGCCACCCCGCGGCCACCCCGCGGCCACCCCTCACCCCCGCACCCTCTCACGTCGGCGAACGCTACTGTTGGCACCAGCCCGGAACTTCTTTCCCGTTCAACAATTCTCAGGTAACTGATTAATTTTACTTTGGTAACCCTAACTCCATTTTACAATTTTTGTTACTTTTCTTCTTCCTTTTCCTTAAATACTCAACTATTTCATAATCATATAAAAAAGACAAATATATAATGAGAAGAAATAAATACAAAATGATCGTTTGAACTCCGACTCTTCGTTCCCATCCAAATGCGTTTTCTTCTCCTTAATGAGACCAAATTAATTCATTTTTTAATAATTTTAAACTCAGTCGTTATTCTGTGTGCAACGAGCTCAGCGTTATAATTTTTTTTTCTTTTTTTTTCCTTTTTTACTTTTTTTGCTGTTGTGAATACTCGCGATCGCTGCCGTTGACACCGGTCCGCTGCGAGCAAACCCCCATAAGCGTATACGACACAACCGATATTTCATCTTTTCACTGACGGATTATTCGTGGGGTCCTCGGCCGCCCTCATGAGGAGCACGAGGTGGCCATCCACCCCGCGGGACAGGTACACGGAACCGGGTAACAGGGCTGAACGGGCGTCGCGATGAGGGGCGCGTAGTAGTAGCCGTTGGCGAACAAGAACTGGGGCCGGTGCTGCGTGAGGAGCTTCTGCTGCTCCTCGCAGAGGACCCGGCAGGCGAGCTCCTCTATGAGGGCGAGGGTCTGCCGCCGCTCGTGGCCCATGAGGCACACCGTCGACTCCTCGACGACGTTGTGGAGCAGCATGAGGAATTGGTACATTAAAGCTTCCTCCTCGGGGCCGACGAAGTGGTTCCAGAGATAGCTCTCCAGCTTGGACTGCTGCTGGTTGATGTCGGGGAAATCTATGAAGAAGCGCGAGCACATGTACCGCTCGAGCATCTTGATTTGGTCGGGCCGGGCGGGCCGGTAGTTCTTCACGAGAAGGGTGCAGTACTTGAGCAAACCGCCGCCCCGGATCTCCTCCGGGTGCCTCGTCGAGATTAGTTTTTTCTGGAGGTGATAAAGGGCTTCTTGGAAATCCCCGTACACGGATTCCCCCACTACAGTCGGATAAAAGTTTTCTCCGATCGGCAATTGGCTGCACTCGTAAAACAGCAGCAGCGAGTCCAGCACGATCTGGAAAGAGTCGACGGAAAACTCGAACTGTCTCCTCATCGTGTCCACGAACTTTAGTTCGACGTTCTTGTGACCCCGAGAATTGCCGAGAGAGATCAGGGACCAGCGATCACCGTCATGATTCACTTTCACCATTTTGCTGACGTAGGCCTCCTTCAGGGAGCAAGTCGTGATTTTCTTCGGGTTCACCCCTTCGGGCAGGAGGTCGAACAGGGAGCTCACCACCGCCGACTTGACCCTGTCGAAGTTCCGACCGCTCGACAGCTCCACGCCGAATATGAGATCGAGATCATTGTAAGGTTGCGACTCCGTTGCGAGGACGTGCGACGCAGCGCCCCCGTTCAGGCGGATGTCGCGCACTTTCATGCCGGCGCCTCCGGAGGACTGCTCCGACTCCAGCTTCGTTCGCACTATCGTCACCAGGTCGCGGAGCCGCACTTCGAGGGTGGGGAAGTTGCCTCGCCCGTAGATGCTCACTTTTTCTTCCATCACGTCGTTCAGACGACGGACCTGCTCGCAGGAAAGGACGGCGAGGCGCTGACCGCCCTCCGAACTGGATTTCACTCCCAGAGAGTCCATCATCGCGACTCGTCTGCGTCTCTCGGGTTCCACTTCCAGCAAACCGCACTGGAACAACAAAACAGAACGTTAGAAATTGCTCGGTTACACTGACGCATTCACGCCCCTGACCACAATCTGTATTTCTCGCGCCGCCGATCATCCCGCCCCCGAATTCCTCGAATTGCTGGCATTCCACCGGAGCACGGACCGCAGTCAGCTGTGTCCACATGGCGGTGCTTTTATCAGTTAATTTCATGGGGGTGGCGGTGGCGGGAGGCGAGGGAGGAACGAACTGCAATACGCGAGACTGATGCAACAACCGTTAAATGGCTCAAGAAAGAGAAAAATCTTTCGTCGTCAGGTGTTTTCCTAACCGTGAAATTCCCGAAGAGTTTCGCAAAGACGAAATTAATTTTGCGGCCACTGACAACGATCCCGAGGAATTCGGGTCACCCTGAAAATGTTACTCAATTGTCCGAGGAGGCGGCCCCCGACCGCTGGCTGGAGATCTGAGCGCCGCCGATGAGCATGAGGAGCACCGCCGCAATACACCCATTGACAAATGCTCATCCGCCCGGGTTTTGGCCTCACATTATTTATTTATTTATTCGTTTGAGCACGGCAGCGTGACCATGGAAAACCGTTCAACTCTGGCCGGACTGTTACGTGAGCCCTCAAACTCTCGCAGTCGGCGCGAAGGTCGGCGGGGCGCAGCCGTGGGTGCAGGGGCGATGGGGCCCTGCGGGGGCGGAGGCCGGGGAGCGACTTGGCCAGTGGTCGTGAGGGCCCGGGTCGTGGGTCCTGCCCGGCTGGGATGAGGCGCTTGCCCAATCTCACCTTGAAAACAACACTTTCCATTTTTCGTGTGTTTTCTTGAACCAGTTTCGGTCGGCGAGCATTGTCTCACATTTTGCGCTTTCAAATGGGCACCTGTGATCATTGGTGAAGCCCCTTAAATGGCCACTTGAGGAATGAGGGAATTAGAAGAAAAAGTCTAAAGAAAACAACCAAAGAAATACTAGGCCGTAAACAATTAAACAATCACTATATGATACGAAAGACCGACTTGCAGAAAGCACAACTGTAAACAAAAACGGGAGGGGAAACGGGGGAGAGGAGAAGCAAACAAAATTCACAAAATTAATTAGCGGAGTTATATAAGCTGCATAGTCATTTAGGTTCAGTTAAATTCCAAGCAAAACGAATTCACTTTGAATTTACACTTTATAGTTGTTATAAAAATGAGAAAAAGAAAACTCGTCGTGAAACCGTCCCTGAACTTTACGGGGGGAAGCGGGAGGAAGGGAGGAAGGGAGGAAGGGAGGAAGGGAGGGAAGGAGGGAAGGAGAGGCGATTTATGTCCCCACAGTCACTGCCGCAACGTTCTCAAAAGGAAAACTCGTAAAAGAACCCGAAAAGCCAGAACAGGTTCAGCGATTGCCCAGGTTTTGGAACTGGACTTGGCCCTAGCAGAGGTGTTATGGCCCCGGTCGCCTTCACGGGTTTTCTTTCACGGCCTGCCTTAAGCATTTTCTCTGGCGATGGCTTTTCTTTCCTCGCCTTCCACATTCACCCTTCATTGGCCGTGGTTCAGCCTCGAGAATTCACCATGGCTGCAGTCTAAGAGATGTCCAATAAATGGAAAAGCAAAAAGGCAATGACTTAACTATGAGAAAATACTTTTGTGGACATTTCATCAACTGAAAGCAATGTTAATTGGCAGTAATTGGAAGAATTACGGAGTGGACACCCTCGGGTGGCTCATTCAAGAGGCATTAAGAGTTTCCCTGGGTAACCCCTCCCAAGTTTTGGCAGGGGGCCGAATGGAGCTCTCCTTTTCAGGAGTTGATTCGGGTGCTGACAGCGGGGGTCACCTCTTCGATTGGGCCTGCCTACGTGGTCAATGTCGGCCTTGACACACGCCGCTTTTCCACATCGTGCGAGTCCCTGGTTATTTTGGGTGCGAAGTCCGCCCGATGAAGCTGGGGGCAGATAAACGGCCGAAAAGCTTGGGAAAATATGTCAACGCGACTGCTTTTCAAAGGTCAAAGGTGGATCGATCGTTGGAAATCTTTCAACGGTCTTTTTTCTCCGGTTTCCGAGTCAACAAGCGGACGGACAGGTAACCGTAGGAACTTTCCAGAAACCCACGTCCGAAGTTCGATTCTCAAAACGAGAACGACTTTTCAGCCGTCAAGAAGGCTTTCTTTAAGGTGCCTTGCCTCGATCGACTATTATTCTAATCCTCAGATGACCTTGTCACTCACAGAAAACGTTTTATTTAATGGACTCAATCATTCTCATACTTTCAACCAAAATAAGTCCCAAAATGAAGGAAAATGAACTGACCACCAACAGACATTCAACCGTCGCCCACCCGACTTGGAAGTATTTCGAGGGAGGCTGGCCAGCGAATTAAAGCGTTTGCTGATCTTCTGCTGATCTTCCACATAAGCAGTTACCTTTTTATACAGAAAAGGAGTGAGGAACCACAATTGCCATTGCCTTCCATTGCTGCTGTAATCGGCAAATTTTGGCCCTTCACGGAAACTGAGTCACAGTATTTTATACTTCTCACACAGTATTTTACATTAGTAGACTTCAAGAAATGAACCAAATCAACAAATGAGATCTCAAATTACGTTACTATTAAAACTTTTTTAATAACAGTTTTGGAAGTGTAATTGTTGCTCTTAGTTTTTTCTTTCACTGTGATTTTATGTAATTTTTCTTGATATAACACTTCCCCTTTTCTCTCCGTTTTTTTACCCTTCTCTAATGCGATCGCTCTATTGTGAGCTTTCTAATCAAATGACTTTTCCTTTGGGGGGTTTTGTCGTGACAGCCTTCCAATGTCGATGTACTTTGATGACTGAATGTTAGTGTTTGCCTCTTTCATTCTTTTATTCTCGCTTTTCACCTTTCCGTCATTTATTCATTATATCATCGTTTGTTTCCGCCACGTCGTCCTTTAAGGGTTGGCAACGCTTCCGTGGCACAACCGAAGCCTCCGAAGAAAAACTCTAATGACATTTCCACCAGTTGAATAATTCAAAAGGGAAACTCCGCAAATCAAAACAAACAATGCTTTCGGCAAAATTCGACTGCTTGCGCACGCATTGTTCAGTCAAACAACGACAGCAGAGTAAATAAACAAGGTTCGCTGATTAAGGCACCGTCGAGCAAGCAATGCATCGATAAACCTCCGTATGACAGCTGCAGCAGTGGCGTTCAGCGGTCGTTTACTTATTAATTCGCGACAGGTGCTATTTTTTGGGGTGCTTTCTATAAAAAGCTCTTTTTACAAGATTTTCAATTTGCCATTTTCAATAAAGGAAACAAAAGAATGAAGGGAGAAGAAAAACTTTTATTTTGTTGTTTTGTTTTATTATCGATTTATTTTTATTTCTTTTACTATTTCCCCTCTTTATTCTCATATTTTTTACCTCTTCCGCTTTTTGTTTTTGCTCTTTCAACAACGCGTATTTTTATCTTACCGTTCCTCTGCCTCATTAAAGTCTTTCACGCTTTCTATTATTGCCTAAAAATACTTTTGTCACAACGCCAGGGGGCCAATCAAAGCGTTATGATATTAATCAAACCGCCTCTGACCCTCCCCCTCCTCCTCCCCCTGCCCCTCCCCCTTTTCCCACCCACTCTCTGCTGGCCGACCGTTCCCAACACAAACCCCTTCATATCGCATTTCTTTCGCATAATTCGATATCGCCTGGACGGAAGCCAAGCCACGTCCCACTGTTCCCTCCCCCTCCCCCCCACGGGGATTCCCGTGCCCTCGGGCGAGATCAGCCATCTGTCCTGGCCGAGAACAGGCTTTTGCGGGTCTCTCCACCGCCTTTCCGAACGAGGCAGAAGTTTTACGACGAGCTCACGATTTTTCCATGCAAACATCCGAGAGCGAGCCAAAGAAAACCCGGAGGTAATAAATCAAAACGGAGCTCGTTTGAGATCGGCCAACGAGAGAGGAAAACGTCTTACGGTGAGAAAGGGTTATTTCACGGTGGGAGATGTTAATGCGCAGTTTCCATCGCGTTTGCGATGAGGAGAGGAACGTTTTCGAACGGTTCGAATTCCGTTATCTGTGGGAGCACCTCTTCAAGACATTTTATTACTTAGTGAAAGGGTTATGAGATGGACAAATGGCGAACGGATAGGGCCGTTTATAAATCACTTAAAAGCTTTCTTTCGGTCCGTCTCAACCACAGCCAAAATCATTAAGGGATGAATTATCGGTATTTGGGGTTTACGTTAGCGAATAACAACAAAATCAGACTTTTGAGACCGTTTCTCACTCGCCTTCATGGCCATCATTATTTAATGTTCTCTTGAAACTTTTCTCTCCCGATGACACCGGCAGACCCAAACTGCCCACGAATAATCTATGAAAAATTCTCAACCTTTCTTTTTTCTTTATCCCTCCTTTTTAATTTCATTTTCTTCCTCTTTTATCACTCTTTTACCGAATTTGATCTCCTAAAAGTTTATGTAAAGCCCTCTCATTTCCATTTATAATATCTTCTTTTACTCCTGTTATCCTTTATTCTTCTTCTTCATTTCTGATCACTACGCAACATATTTACATCTGTTATTCACACAATTCCATTTATTTATTTCACTTTATTCTTCATTTATTTTTAATTTTTTCCCCTTTAAAATACACTTTCTCCTCTAAAATTCACATTCTTAAACTTTTTTTACTTTTTTACCAATTTTTTTACTGCTTTTTTTCCATTTCATATTCCATCCAAATCGTATTTACTTTTGAATTTATTTTCCAAAACAATTTCAGGCTTAAAAATAAGACGAGGTCGATAATGATCTCTTATCTAATCACCTTATTATTCCATTTTTTGTAAAAACAATGAGAGAAAAACCCAGTTGAAAATTTTTCAAGGGCCTATCTATGAGCGCACACTCACTGCCCACTGGCCAAGCACTTCCTAAGCACTTCGCAGCTGAACACCACTTCCGAATGTCTACTCCACAGTCAGCAATGTCAACGTCGATTGGAATTCTTCCGAAAAACGAAATCTTAAATTTAAAAGCGATTGTATACGTCCATTACGAGTGGCATTCGTTTACGTCAACATACATACCAAAACGAAAATCGTGATAGTACAACCAACAAAAACATCACCAGCAACAACAACATCACTTTGGAGTTATTTAACATCACTATCACTTTCTAATAAAAAACGAGAAAAAACGTAAAATCCTGTTTGAATTCCTCGGGCGCCGCCATCTTGATTCGCTTCTTGAACTTTGACATAAACGGAAAATCAGCTCCTATTTGGAAAGGTTTATCGCGGAGAAAATCACGGGACGAGTGTAAACGTCGTCTTTTCGAGTTAATGTGGCGGAAAATGAGGGGATTTAAGAGTAAAACAAAAAATGGTGCCGAAAGAGAATTCGTTTGCGTCCGGATAGGCGACAACTTGTTGCTTCAATGGGGTTCGCCTTTTGTTTTCCTTTCGGGGAGAGTTCGAAACGAAATGCAAAAACCACAAATAATATATGTACTCATTTACCTCGGTTATTTGCGATCCTCTTTGTACTTTAATAAATTATTAATTTACGATTTCATTAAGTATTGCTGACTAGAATAATATTTTCCCAAACGGTTCTCTCACTCTGCCATATTGTTTCACTTTGAGCACTTGTTTATTTTCGGGAAAGCAATCGTGGAAACTTTCCCGGAATACAGAAAACTTTTTCCTTTTTCTGACTAAAACTCAAACTTTTTTTTCGTGTGAAGTTCCGCAAAAACTTTCAGTCTTCGACGCAGAATATTTCTCGTGACTGAATAATTTTACAACAATTTCCACTCGACACAGTTCCCGTTCTTCTAATCAATTTTATATATTTGACTGCTGTCAAGTCGAAAAGAAAAATGGCAAAAACGCGGCAAAACCCATTAATCCCGAAAAACTGGCCAACCTGTCAGCTCCGATCAATCAATACCAACTCCGAACTCAAACCTCCAACGGCTGACACTCACTTGTTCGAACGAGAGACGCGAGCTAACTAACGTTAAGTGGAACGAGATTGCCGTTGCTCATGCGCGGTTGCCTCCTTTGCAGGCTTCGGAGGTTGCCATGACAACAAGGACCCGTCTGCTCTGTCTTTCAGCAAAAAGGCAAAACTAAACTACAAGGGGAACCGAATCCAATCATTCCGGCGGGAAAATTTCATTCATCTCTTCCTCCCCCTCGCCCCTCGCCCCGCTCACCCCGCTCACCCCCACTCACCCCCGCTCCCCTAACCTCCCAACTAACACGATTCCCCGGGAAGATCGCCCCTAATCTCTCTGTCTCTCTTTCTCGTCCGCCCTGTTCGGACCTTATTGTGAAATATTGCGCAATGGCGGCTGAGAACGTCCGATGGAATTTGGCCACTGAAAGTGTCCGAAAACAACGCATCTCATTATTCATATTAATTCCTAATACTTTAAGAAAAATACCCATTGATATGACTTCACAGCAGCCCCCAAATTTTTAACATCTGACAATATTTTAATACTATATCAACTAAAAATTAATAAATTTATAATATAAAAACAGTAAAAACACAAAACAGTCAAATACGATTTGATTAATTTGAACTTTTGAATATATCGCAATTGTCCGGACGAATATGTCTCCTAAACAAAAACTTTTTGCTGCGGACTTTCCGCATATTTTAATTCTCCTTCCCCATTTATTTGGCCCAACATAAGTCACCAGATAATTCCAGCCTTTTGCTTGAGCAGTTATTCATTCTGGATTACTGTTTACTTCCCTTTTCTCGGCGATCTTTGCCGGTCAACGCAAAGAGGAGGACACTTTGATTCCCGGCCACTGTGTCCTTGGTGCCTCAGGTATTGCCTGCACGTGTCGCGGGTTTGTGCAGACGCGCCAATTTGTTGGAAAGAAGTCGTTTGAAAGCGTCATGCGTACAATGAAAGAACAATGAAAGAATAAAAGCCCCCACTCAAATATTGGCGGATCTTCAGTCGGAAAGAGCGAAAATCAATTTACGCGTTGACGTCATAAAAACCGTTAATGTGTAGCCCGGCATCGCCATCCTTTTTGGGTTTTTAATAATTTCCCGGGTAAATAAGGGGGTCGGCGCTCGACACCCACGTTTTCTCGGTGACGTCACTGGAGTCGGGACGAGGTTAGAAGTGAGGCGCCGCGGGAAAACGAATCCCTGGAACGCTGTTGCATCGCCCCGGGAATGCGTGGGTTGGTTTTTCCCATCCCCATCCCTTACCAACAGCCTTTTCTTATTTACTTTTTATTCTTATCTCGAATATTTTAACCATTTTATTTTTTTTAGACTTTTGTTCTGCACATTTGCAATTATACAGCTTTTATTTACGTAATGAATTTTCCAGCGGAAAAAGAAACTGAACAAAAGTTTCAGACAGAAACACTCATTGTTTTTCTTTCTTATCCACCCGTTGCCCTGTTTGTTTCAATTTCGATTTCCCCCCCCTCTCTTTAATTGATGAATGAACGGGTGGTCGGGTTGCGCTCGAATGGCGCAAGCAGGTCGGGGAGAGCACCTTGAAGAAAAGCCTAATGAAGGCGCGAGTGGCTCAGGCGCAGAGGGCGAAGAGTACACTTATCGCGTTTTTGACAGCTCAGGGCCTGCACATCTTTCAGGTCATTCCACGATGGGGCTTATCTGTCTGACTCCGAAAGAAATTGGGACGTTTGATATCGTTCAAGTTCGCCGACGAATGTGGGGACGTGGCGACCACTCGGTCGGGTGGAAGTCGTTATGCAGGTACGGCGATTAGGGCGAAGGTCTGCTTGCAGAAGGGGATTCCCCATTCGCGGAAGAAAGAATGCAATGCTGCCAACTGAACTACGACTGCATCGGTGGAATAAAAGGGTGAAGGAGGTTCGTTCCTGGAAGATTAAAACTTGCAAAACTTCCTGGACTAATCAAACCACAATTAAGTTTGAAAAATTCTCACACGATAACAACAAGATATTGTTGATAAGAAATTAAATAATACGTCGAGTGCGAGACTTGAAATTTTTCTCGTATTGGTAAAACAGAAAAAGAAAAGTCGTTTTGCTTCTTTTTATTTGGCCGTTGGATGGGTTTGGCTTGTTTACCTGCGTGATGATCCTCGGGGTGTCCTCGAGCGTGTGCACGCGATTTAAAACTGATTCCGCATGCAGAGGAGAGGGGAAGAGGAGGACTTGAGAGCTGTGAGCACTTGTTTTTCCCTCGATCGGATCACTTGCTAACCCCATCTTTTCCCAACGGAGAGCCAAATGACCGCCCAGGAATTCAAGGACTGTATTATACTGTATATGGTGGAAAAGATACAAAGGCGAAATGAATTCATCATCTGGAAGTAGGCCAAAATCAATGGAAGAGAATCCTTGAAGATGGACAATGGCATCTTGGCATCGCTGGCGGCACATGGCTTTTTCGCGGAATAGCCGAGACTGCAAGGGCATCGCCTTGAATGCAGGCAAATGAGGTTGATTGTGAGGGTGTTCGAGAAATGGAGTAATGTCCACCCGTGGCTCCACGTTTCCCTCGACCCCATTTCGGGAAAACAGGGAGGACAATTTATAGTTTTTATTAATACGCGTTAAGAAAATCCGCTAATTTTTCTCCCGCGAGTTTCCGACTGTTAATGCAATGAGTTATGTAATGAATAAACATCTGCAACAAGTACGCGATGACTTGGATGACTTCCAGCCCCGTTTAGCGCCGCTTATGAAACTCACATATAACCCGTCCTTTTGCCCTAATCGCCGCCATTACCTTCCATGATCCCATGATCCATCTACCCCTATTATCCCAACAGTCCCAAGCCCTTCCGACTTTGCGGCCTGCCTTTTATCTACACTAAAGAACCTTCGCCTGATTCGGGCGAAGAGTGCACTTGTCGCCACAGCCCTTAATTAACCCTCGACGGTATATGGCGTCTCCTTCAGATAAACATTAACGGCGCTTCTTAGGCGCTGGTGATGGCAGTTCTTTCTTTAAGCGAACATTTCAGAAGGCTTTGTCATCGGCCCCTCCCTTTCCAGTGACTCTTATAAGACACTTTTCATTTGTTCCGCATCATTACCTCTCCTCATCCTCATCTCGTAGATTTATTTATCTTTGTAACTAGCTAGCAGAACTAACATTCGCCTTTGTTTTCTGCTTATGAATTACACTGGTTTCAGCGGTCACTTTATGGGATTCACAGTAATCCCGAGCGCAACGCGTTTTTTTAATATCATGTCTAATTTTAAAGTACAGCACGCGATATAGCGGTGCAAATTTTTTATCAGAATAGGTCTCGAGATGTAGAATTTGATTAAAAAACGTCCCACCGGTTACCGAGTGCGATAATCATCCGGATTAATCATTATCAGAAAGTGGATAATGAGAATGTGATTTCGAGAAGGTCCAGAAGATGCAGATAAACGGGATCCAAAAAGAAAACCATTTTTGGCGAACGGTTCCTCTGAAAATATGTAGAAGAGTTAGGCTCTCTCCACCACACCCACGGTAAAACTTCCATCACCCGATGGGGCTACAAGAGAAAAATTCCACGCTCGAATCTATAACCAGCGCAAATGGAGGGAAGTTACGCAAAGGTTATTTATTGTCGTGGAATTAACTCTCGGCGGAGGGGGCCCCGACTGAGATGGGAGCCCGTTTGACGAGGGGCAAGAAGTGCTTCGATTTCATCTTTTGCGATTTGCCACTTCTGAAGGGAACGCCAAAACTGAACGAGTTGAATATCCAGTTTTTCGACTTGCAATAATGCAATGCGCCGCCATTCAATGGGTGCGGAGCTGTGAAAACTTGCTCGACTTTTCATTCTAAGCTTTCATTTAGAGCACTAAAATGCTCCGAAGGCAGTCGCCACAAGAAAGAGGTTAACTGACAAAAAGCAGCAAAGCGTTGCACATCCCAAAAGACCCCCGGCGGAATTAACAATTTCATATTATTTCCACTGGAATGGATTTCATGTTCACCGAATTTTCCCAAGATGGTTCTAATTTCCATAATTAGATCTTTTCTATTGCTGGAAATCATTTTCCCGTCAATTCCCTGAACTTTCGATTTCACTTCGTTCGTGTGGAATGAGGCTGCGCTTGCACGAAACTCGCAACAGGTGAAATTCCCCTCTCAATGTTTACTATTGAAAATTTAATTAACGAGATCTTGCCTCCTCCGTGCGAATTAAACACATACAATTGGTTTTCCAATGGGAACATTTTAACGCGGCCAAAGTTACCCTGTGCCATTTGGGGCCCCCATTGCAAAGATTATCGCTGAGGGCATTGCTCTTGGAAAACCTGTTTATCTGGACGGGTACGGCCGTTTCCGTTACTATTTTCTAAAAGATATGGAAAGAGGAACAGCAATAGCTGACCGTTCCACTCGGCCCTTGTGTTAACCCTTCCGGTTACTTTTCTGTCAGATAACGAAACGGCGTTAACAGTTCGGGGAACGGCACATTAAAGGAAAGCGCAAATCGGCCAACTATCCGAAAGGGAAATCGTGACGTGATGAGCACTCGCGGGCCAAATTTAGTCCCGAGGCAAACCGTTCGATCGTTCCCTTCGAAAAACCGAATTAAAAATGGGAGCGAAGGCGGCAAAAGGAAAAAAGGAGAATTCGCCTTCCCTTGAACTTTAAATTAAAGTTGGCGAATCGCTTTTTAAGCCGAAGCATAACAGATCGCATCCTTAAAGGCGGAAAAAAATCTCGGAGGCTACGATTACTCTACAATTACAATTGCCAATAAAAGAGATTGATATTTATTGATTGGAGCGATGTCAGCAACGGGTCAATGTTATCAATTGATTCCTTTCAATTGTGTTTCTCTCTCAATAGAGATTATGGCTTTTTCATTAATCAGCTCGCAACACGTAACTGAGCGGAGGGAAGGGAAATGCCCCGGGAATTATTCGCGCGGTTCCATTGTTTTGACGTCAACATAAAAGAAAAGTTAATAACAATCGTCTTAATTAGCATCTCGTTAAATGGACTGCAGAAGTGTGAGCGATAGCGCGGTTATCACTCTCCAGAGGACGGTTTCCAGTTAACATCTCGGATGTTAGCCCCTTTGGCCCTTTTGGCCCTTCTCATCCTCTAATTCAAATTATCCGCCTCTCATCCCTTTCGGAAAATCGCCTCGACCGGCCTTTATTTTCGCTGCTGCCCACAGTATCAGCTTATGATGTCCCTGGGGATTTTTAATGGCTTTTGGCTTTCTCAGAAGATCGCTCGATTTAAACTATTCAGCACTTTCCTGGCGTCTCAGCAAATTCCGGTAACCGTCGGATTAAAAGAAAATTGCTGAAGAGTTACTCAGTCCCGCAGTGACCATTCTCTTTATTAGGAACACTCACAGATACCCCCGATACGGTTTACGGAATGAACGAGGCTGAGAGACCTCGCGAGGGCCGCCACTTGACTTCCTCTTCTCAGAATGACTCGACGTAATTTCTTATTATGTAGTCACAAAGCCTAATGAAAAAGGTGAGAAAATCTGTAAATCCTTGCTCAAGGTCGAGTTCACGAAAGAGTTGGAAGAAAGAGGAGATCGGGGCGATGTCTGGACGATAAAGCGTTCGGCTGTCTTCGAGCGACACTCTGAGCTTTCATGAAAAGGATAACTATCTTTTGAGAAGATTACGATCTCCGGCCGTATTTCCCCACACGACATATTTCTGCGTCCTTGACGAGAAAGAGACAAGGAGTGAAGTAACAAAAGCCATAATTTTGGTAGTCTGTTTGTTTTGATGCTTCGTGAATGAATTTCCAAAGTGAAATGTCCTAATTATTAATAATGTAACACCGAAGAAACTCCATTACGTAACTCCCATCAACGCCGACATTGATCTTAGAAAAGATGACTGAACTTGTCGTCTGTTTGGTAAATCATTCTTTTATTTTCAATTGGGAGGAGGGTGGGAGAATTATTTTCTAAAAAGGGGGAAAAGGAATTTTACGAAAAAATAAACGATAATTCACAGATCAGCCAAAATGGCATTCGCTCATTCAGTTTTCCCACTATGACATGAAAGAAAAGGCATAAACAGTGCGCATCCAAGGTCTGCACACATGGAGGAGGGAGAAAAGGGAATAAGAAGCGAACAAAGAGAAGGAAACCTTTTTCAAAAAATAATAATGTAGAATAAAAAAGAAAGGACGGCGAAATCCCGGAGAATAAAGAAAAGTTCAGAAGAAAAAAGTATTAAAAAAACAACGGAGGAGAAAAGAATTATTAGTGTATTCTGGAATAAAAAGAAATATTGCACTGAAAGCGATTAAGGAATAGAAAAAAAAGATGAAACAAAAGCGGAAAATTTGGCGAGAAAAGAATTTTCAATGAAAATTCTCTCTGTCGGATTAAGACGGTCCAACGACTTTGGAGGAATACGACACGAGAATTGTTGCAATTGGGGCTCCCATTAGCGTGATTAATGATTTCCGCCGCGAGAGTTAATGTTATCCCCCGTGAGGTTTGAACTCACTCCTTCAATTACGCCACTCATTATGATGCCAATGGGGGTGAAAAGTTTTTGGAAGGTTGTCTGCTGTTGGCATTTGGTCGACGGTGTTGAAAACCTCTTGGGTAACACTCTCGTCCCGGAAGCGAACAACAAGTGAATTTCCTCATGCAAAGCCAGAAACGAAAACTCTTTGGCAAACGCCGTTCCTCGCAGCTCACCCCCTTTCTCTCCCACAAGCATCCTAAAATAGCGAACGTCCTGTTGTCTTAAATGTCATTAACCTTAAATTACACGTTACGTGGACACATTGTCTGTTAGGTGTCCTTCACTAAAACTGCAGCAGTGATGGCGCGCAATCGGTTGTAACTAACATGCTTTCCCATTATGTAATTAATTAATTAATCAATCATTGGCAGCAAATGCAGATAAGTCGAGGGGGCGGGAAAAGCAGGGGAGAGAAGGGTTTAGGAGGACTTATTCAAGAGGAAAAATTGTGCAACAGATAATGGGCCTGGCGAAGCCGTTCAAAGGGGGAGAGTGAGGCTGTCGATGAAGACGTTGTTTCGCTGATTGCATTAAGGTGGAACCTTCTTTTGGCAGACCCACTTTTCAGTTTCGGTGTCCGCTAAATGTACCTTTTTGCCAATTTGAGAAATTTGAGAAATTCTTCAGGTTAGGACAACCGCTGGTGGAGAGAAGACTATAATTCAGAGCTTCTACAACCTTTTAAAGCAATCTTTTAAAGGAATTCTGATGGTCACCAACAGGAACGCGATACATATGCCTGTGAATGTTGTGGAGTTCCATAAATGCTTCCACAACGACCACGCCCCCAAAAAGCCCTCCCTTTGCTCTCCAACTACTCTTAGGCTCCCGATCGAGCCTAAGCTTGGAACAACCACTCAGAGAAGGCTTCTCAACCTGACTTTTTAATTATGGCAATAAATCAACGCTCCTGACCTCCGGCTAAAATTAAGTCGAATTCATCCGGTCCCCGTGCCGCATTCACACACAGTACTTCCACGTGGCCACCTCGCAGAATGAGCCTTGACTCGGCCGTAACTCATCAAAGGATTTAGGACGAGTTCAAAGGTAAGCTTCGGACTTGGAAGAATTGGGAAGGGCCATCGGGGAAAGGTCGAAGAATATATATTAGACACGTTCGACCATTTAGAAAACGCGGAGCTCAGGTACATGGCCGGGATGGCCAAATTCTGGGGAGAGGGAAAAGAGTCTGTGTCCCCCGTGTTGTGATCAGTTCCAACCAGAGAACGGCCCTCCGCTTTCCGTCATTGTTCCCACAAACCAGGAACGCGATCAAACCCGCAGGAATGTCCCCGCGCTAATAATCGACAACCACCTTGATTTTATTGAAATGACCAAGGTCGTTGCCGGATAGTCCAAAGCCAAAGGCTCGGTACAGTTATTTCTAAAAATACCGTTTAGGCGAGTGACAGTCAGTAATTATGTCCGTTTAGAGCTCTTAATGACTTCACCCTGGGCTTTGTTGAAAATAATTGGACAACCTGCATCGGGACGTCGTGACCACGGGACGCAAAAATTCTCGCCTGGGTCGAAAATGGCCTAAAAGAGGGCTGTGGGCGGTCTGCTGTAGGCCCCCGAAGGCGTACAGGAAAAAGGACAGCTGCAGTCGTGACAATCGCCTTTTCTCTGGACTTATGGGCGAACCGACGCAGCCAATTTTCCCGGCGATGGATTTCACTGATTCATTCTTTTTCCGCAAAAGGCGAACTCTATTAAAATTAGTCTAAAAAATTAAAATCAAAATCTATTAAAAAATTGCTTCTTTTACACAAACATTTGGAATGTTATTAAACGGTGAATTACACAAAAATTGAAAGTATAATGTATTTAAAAGCAAAGTTGAAAAACTGGTTGGGTAACTCTTATTTCTACAAAAAAAACTCCGCCAAACGTTTTTACAACACCTCGAAAGAGTTTTTTATGGGCAAAGAGAGCTTTCAAGGATCTCGAGTGAAAGGAAAAGTTTTTTTTCATAAAAAATCACCGGGGAACCCCCGCCCCGAACACACGTGGCAAGGGTGGAGATGACGTCCGACGCCACCAAAGTTAATTTATTCACTCCGACGTGGCAGTCGTCCCAATAAAAAAGTAACGGAAGAGGGGCACTGAGCAATCTCAGTCAGTCACGTCAGCAGTACGTAGAGAACTTGAAAGCGAATGATCGGGGGCAGAGTGCGAGAGGCGAAGGGGGGCACAAGGTGAATTACCTTTGACAGGGAAATATGGGAGGGAGACAGTGCGACATTTAAAAGTTAAATTGTTAATGTTTTTCGTACCTTCGGCATATAAAACTGGAAAGAATTAAAGGCGGCCGTTTTGGCAGGAATTCATGAAAAAATCTTTCAAGGAAAACCCGCCTTAAACGAAATTTTCTGCATAATATTTGAAATTTAGTTATATTTTTTCGTGGCACTATGAAAGCTTTCATAAGAGAAAATTGCTAATGGAAAAGTGTCATACTCAGTTTCGAAGTGCACAGTCTGCATATAGAAATCTTTTGTAAAGGTCAAAAATGTTGCCTTTAAGAACTTTAATCACACCCCGAGCTCAACCCTTTGACCGTTCTCTCTCCCACTTCCATCAGAGGGATAAGCCCGAAAGGCTTAAAGCCTATTTTCAGCACACTTTTCGGCACTCACTGAAAAATCCCTAAATCCCTACTGTCGATTTTCCAGTATAATATTGTGAGACAAGAGAAAATAAGTTGGCTGAATGAGCCGGTTATTCGGATAAGCCGATTTCCGCAGCTCTCGGGGGCGAGGGTTCCCTAAAATGGATGAGATCGTGAGTCAGTTCCCGCAGGACAAGTTGCGGAGGCTCAGTGAGGATATTTCGAGGAGGTGCTTGGGGGACCGCCTTCAAGACAAACTGGGCTCACTGCCAACATCTAACTGGGCTTTTAGCGCTAACCCATTCCGGGCCAAAGACATTTTCGGGGGTTGCTATTTGAGGGTTGAGGAGAGGGCAACTCTCCTTTGTCTTTTATGGGCGACAGAAGCTCGTACGTGCCTTATCTTTATCGTCAGATGAAATGTCTCAATACTAAAATTGAAATTTTCAGCGGAGAGTGCAAAAAGTTTAAATTGAGCATGGCCGCGGATTTAACGGTGCAATAAATTCAACTTATGCAACAGATAAATAAACAGAAAAACGGGTGTGAAAGTTTCCCTCTCGCAAAGGGTATTCTCATGTTATCAAACAGTAATCACAATACAGGTCAATGCACATGAAAAGGCTACAGGATTCTGACGGGAGTGGGGGGAAGGGGATGAAGAACTGGCGCAGGAGTTCATGAATCTTTCCAAGAAATAAATCACGGCCGATGGGGGGAGCTGATTCCCCTTTCAACAAATCAACCATTTCTCTTTAACCCAATTCTGTGAGTTTCGCAATTTCTCTCAGAAGAATAAGCACCCGCAGCAAAAAGATTTAACTATTGTTCTATTTTGTGCTCGGGAAACTCAGCTTTTCATTCGAGCCCATCACCATAGAGGAATGCAAATTCTATTCAGGCACTCAATGAAACAGAGGGTGAACTCCTGATTAAGATCATCTATTCAAGATTTAAAAAGCCATGTTGCAACCGCGGTTCGACAATTTAATAGCCGTTTATCTTGAAGGGTGTGACGCCTCCAAAAATCGCTTATCGCTTATATATTTCCTTCAAATCTCTAATTAATTACATGAATTTTTTAATTTGATCGCTTAACCCCGGCGACCTCGATTATAACATCACCTGCAAACCGGTTAATCGATTGGCCCTTTCTCGCATTTCGATGGCTACCTTCCCGAAAGAAGGGCGAATGAACTGGAAATCATTTTCCGAGGCGTTACGAAGACCCGATCTTTTGACCCGAGAGAAAGTCACCAGCTTCTTTGCTTCGCCTTGTGATTTATGATACAGTTCGCGCGGAGGAACTGACATAAACCACCTTTCTTTCCCTCCCCTCAGCTTCCTCCAAAGCGACCAGTGTTACTCGAAGACGAACGCCCAAAGTTGCACTTTATATATGAACCGACATTACCTCCCCTCCCTCAACGCATTCGAGGGTTAATTATGCTGAAGGCATGCGTCACAATTACGTTAGAGAATGGCAGTGCAATGAGCCGTGATTTAATAAGAAAACATAAAAAACTGCCATAAACGAAGTCAGTTTACTTTCCGCGAACCGCTTCAATGGGAATGAAGCCTGTTTACCGAAAACAAAACCTGTCAAACGATAGGCGCCTTCGTCATCTGAAAGAGACTTGCGCAGGCAGAAGAGGCGACTCACGCCAAACTGGGGGTCGAAAGACGTTTTAAAGTAGGGGTGCGCCTCTGGTTTTGGGGAAAAGGGGAAAACACACAATTCTGACAATTCTGTGGGAAGAATTCCCTTTTGGGAACCGCTTCAAAATCGATAATTATAAGTGGAAACTGCGAGTCCAATCGATTCTGTTCACTTGTCAGAATGTGAGATTTCGACAGAAACATTTCATTTCTTTTAAAAAATAAAGTCAACCCCTTTAGGGTGTTTAGCGAAGAGGAACTCAATTTCGAACAACAATTAATGTTTGTTTCAATTGTTTAGGAAACCCTCTGTTGAGAGGTGAAAGGTAAAGAAACCATGACAACAAGTAAAAAACAAAAAAATGGAAGAAGAGTTGGTTTTGTCAAATCCACCATGTCTAAAAAAGAGATCAATAAATATGGCCATGACCTCGGGATTGCAACGCTTAGATGCTGTTGCAAGGACATCGAAAAGCTCTTAAACCCAAACAGTGAAATCTTTCCTCTTTCTTTGCGCAAAGAGACACAAAAGATAGAAGAAAACGGCCGAAATCTCAAAATGGCGCTGCTTAAGATCTTTTCGGCTTTTATAAAGATTCCCCAGCACAGCCTCTCGGATTTTATTTCACAAAAATTAAAATTCAATTATTGTTTGTCACTAAGACAAAGTTATGAAACTGTAGTTGGGTTTCCCTTTTCAGCCATAATATTTTAAACATATTCATAACTTCAAACTTATCTTTTTTTTCTACTCTTTCTCTTTCTTGTTAATGGAATTACTTAATAGAACAATTGATCCATCCCGAAAACTAAGAAAGTAAAACGCCTCCAATGCAGCATCTTAAATGTGAGACCTCCCCCAACACCCCGAAGGCCCCGCCAGCGCACCCCCGGCCCGCACCCCTTTCCCAGGCCCATAACTTCCCTTCCGCCTAACCTACTCCAATTGACGTCATCACTATTGATCGTACACTTATGACGTCAGAACGCCCACGCTTTCTGAGTCTGAGGAGCGCAGGATAACGGGACTTTCGATTAAATTCTGTTTCTTTCCCAACTTTTATGGGTGTTTTCGTTGTCATGGGTTCGCCCGGAGCCGATTCGGTAAAGAACGCGGCCTAATTAAATAAGCTCGTTTGTGCGAATCGGTGACACAATCGATTCGCTCAAAGCTTCCACTAATTCAAAGCCGAAAGCCTCGTTTATCTCGAACCGGAAACGGAAGCAGTTCGCGGTCGAAACTGACTTGTGTAATGCTTTCGGATTACGATTTCTTTCTCTCTCTCTCCCTGAGAAAATAATTTAATTAACTGGGAAAGTTTAGCAATTTTGCAGAAAGTTTTCGCGAAGTTCGATCTTATGGTTGCAGGGCAGCCTTTAGTTCTCATTTGGCTAAAACTTTTCTGAAGCCTTAAAAGGAAAAGAGAAAATGTCCCTCTTAGGATATTATTGGATCAGCAAATTCCAACGTTCAAATGGTAATCTTTATTGGAAGATTTCAACAAGGCAACAAAAATGAGTAAATGACAGTTTTAATACTTAATCTGCCACTCATCTATCCTTTTTAATTTTCTTGCACCAAAGGCTATAATCCAACAATTTAATTATTGATTTTGCCAACAATTTATTAAAAATGTAACCCCAGTTTCGATATTTTTACCGAAGGGTTAAACAGCAATCGAAAACATTTGTAAAGATCTCATCAGCAGAAAACTAATAAAAAACTAAGCAGCAATCAAACGATAGCAAAGATCTCAAACTCAATCTGTTCATTTCCCCGTTTCTTTCGATGTCCGTTTGGTCATTCATTTCCAAAACAAATTTTGGACGCTGTTATTATTATTCCATAACGCGAATGAATTGTTCGTCAGAGTTCAAAACTTTTATTTAATTGGCTCCTTCATGAGCTTTTCTAATAATTTTAAAATGAAACCACGGTGCTTTGTTTCGGAGTTAGGCCCGGTAACCCTTTATCTTGAAACCGTTATCAGAAACAAAGGAATGGAAAATTTGCTTATCTCTCTCATCATCCTCCCCTGCAATTAGTCTTCGGAAAAATCCTGTGGGCGTTGCGCCCATTTCCGAAAAAAAACCAGATCCTTTATCAGTCTTTAAAAATGGTATTTGCGCATTTAATACACTGTTTACATTCGTCTGTTTGTTTTTACTCCGTTTTGTTGGATTTGATTTTATATATTTGCATATCACAAACAGACACTATAAAATCATATCCGACTATCCGTCTTCAAGAAAAATTCTCTCAAAATCTGCGAGGGTTGAGTTTTATCAACTTTTTTTAGCCTTTTCGCACTCTCTTCGCCCACCCCCTCCCCCAAAAGAAATTGCCGGACTCAACAAAACCAACAATCAACCGACAAAAACGCAAGTAATTAGAGGGAGTGACTCAGCAAACGAGAGTT
Source organism: Brueelia nebulosa (assembly GCA_028293925.1). Classification (NCBI taxonomy): domain Eukaryota; kingdom Metazoa; phylum Arthropoda; class Insecta; order Psocodea; family Philopteridae; genus Brueelia; species Brueelia nebulosa. The sequence goes on along the minus strand of JAQIBA010000007.1, from coordinate 321,191 downwards.
TTTCAAAAGTAGATTTTGCCTCAAGTCAGCCACTTTGGCGAAATGATTCTAGACATTTCAGGGGTGGTAAGTATTTAACGGGGTAAGCCACCCCTCCCCCACTACTTCAAACACCAAATGAGTAGTTGACGCGCTGTTGTGGATGGGAGACTGTCGCGGATGAAGGTCGGACGCTAATGACATTTTCATTAGGCATTTCGAAGATTTTTAAAGCGGCGATAAAGAAACGATTTCCCAGAACTGTACGTCACGACAGCGACACGAAAAGCTCGCGGCCTGTTTCCATGCGAAACAGGTCACGGACTGCGGGAGTGATACAACAGGAGAATAAAAAACAAACAAAGGAGGTACGTCGCCGGCCATAACTTCTATAAATACAGTGATTGGGACTACGCCAACAGCCAAAATGTAACACAGTTCGGTCGCAGTTCGAAGTGGAGACTCATCGAAAGAATTTTTCACCGAACGGCCTCTCTGTGCCTAAGTTCTCTCTGCCTCGAAACAATTTGTACAAATAGCGCAAAAGCTTTCGAAATAGTGCTTTTTTCCAATTCAAATTTTCTTTTCAGAATGAGCAATCTTTTTCGCTGAAACAAAAAGGAAAAAATGTTTTTCCTTCGCAATGAAGGAGAGTGATTACACATTTGCAACAATTTATAAACCATTCAAAAGTTCGATAAGGTTTAACTATGAAATTCTCCCGAAAGAATTTTGGCAAAAAGTCTCCCGTTTATGCTAAACATAGACGAAATAGTTCAGTGAAATCTATGAGATCCTGATTTTGATAAAAAGAACTCATTAAAAGGGGTCAAAGGTTATGGTAATTCGTAGGAATGGAACACAACATGCGGAACTAATTTGGCAAAGGCTCACCTCGACGGGGTTGGAAAAAACTAAAAACGATCAATTCGTCCCCAGAAGACGTCTCCCGCGGCCTAGTGAACAGCAAATGGAGGAAGAGAATGAAAAGTGTTGGCGATAAACCGCGGAAACAAAAGCGAGATAAGTGAAAATTCAGGCCCTGTGCCCGGACCAATGAGGGGAAAAATGCATGCAGAACCTGCAAGCGGTTCCTCTCGGCAAAACGCGCAAAAGTCAGGTCGACTTTTCATCATCCCACCTGGATCGAATTAAGGCCTTACACAACGCCGCTGCATTTGTTTTGTAACGGTAATTTACAACCGTAAGTGAAGCGATTAGGCGATGAATCGCTTTTCGGGAATTGAGCAAATAGCAGTCCTTCGGGGATAATGCACCCGCCACGTGACCACATTCGTCTCCAGCGCCGACAGAAACCTTAAGGGATGATTCAGGATCGCCTTACCTGCAACATAACCGAGAAAAACAAATTACACTTTCGTCCGACTTTAAATTTTGATTAAATAGATGAGATATTTGTTTTTCATTGTTCATTGGGACATATTCAAACACTCCGTTTAACCAATAGTCGTTTTCTGTAAACGACTCAACAGTGATATGAGAACATAAACTCCCTTTCTGAAGCAGACAATTATAGAGTTTCTAAAAATTTAACTGACCCTTTATTACCGGAAATAATAGGAAAGTGTAAAAAGAAACTATTAACTGTAAATGCTTCCTCGTGTGGTGCTGAATTAGAATTTTGTTCAACAATGCGGTGATTGAAGGGGGACGGATTATGTCACCGAGGGTCAAATGCCATTTTACATTTAAAAATAATTGTATCAGAGCGTTCTCGCGGGTCAAAGACTTCCGCGCGCCGCAGGGAGAACCTCAATGTCACTACGCTTTCCCAGATTTCCCGACTTAATCCTTCCACCTCCCGCCGCATTTGTTAAGATGGTGTCATCGGCACTCGTTAAACAATGGAAAATCCTGGGGATTAACAGCCATTTTTGCATCGCTTTCTTGGTGACAGCCACGAGACAGCCTTCAGACAGATTTCCTGAGGGGGGAAGGCGGCGGGGGGGGGGGGGGGGAGGGCACAAAATAAGATTTCCTCAGCTATTTTCGAAGACTATTTTTCTCAACCCTATGTGCAAACGCGGGGATGGAGGTCGAATACTTTGCAAAACAAATTAACGGAAAAATTTTAATTTTATACATAATTCATACATATTTTCTCGAGAAATTAAATTACATAACCGCATAAAAATCGTATTAATTACAAAACTTAATTAATTCATGACTATTATCATCATCGCGAGAATTGCACTCGTTCTCGCAAACAGTTCTGCCCCCAAATGAAACCACAGTAAATGCCACCCTCACTGCGACGTCACCCGATACCAAATCTTTCCGGAAGAGAGCAAAAAACCTCAAAAACTCAAACACAACCTTAAAAGCTCAATTATAATCTCTGAAGTTCAGAGACTTAATAATGTGAAAAATAAGCTCGACCCCCCCCACACAAAGCAGCTGCATTCCTTTCACTGCCATCTTTTTAGAAATAATGGCAGTAACAGCAGGGCAGCCATATTAATTATGTAACAGCATTTATTGGAATGGAGCGAAATGAGAACATTAAACACGGTAAAAGCCCTCATTTTCCAGAGGCGATGAGAACAAAACACTGGCCAACAGGAAATCCTTTGGGCCTCATCGGACTTCTTTTACATGAATGTCTTCTCGGGGTTTCAGGCACGAGTGTTTGGTAGGCGTGACACTCTCTCCCGTCCCCATGAAGGTTTGCTAATTCGATCTCGACACTTATGCGGACCTGTCAAAACAAGTTGCATCATTATTACTCACATAATTCTGGTGAAGACGTGCATGTCGATGATGTCGTATCCTGAGCGCACTCGACATCCACCTTCGCGGGTTAACCCGTGGCGAGGGGAGGGGGTGGCGGGGGTTAATTAGAACATGAGGATTACGACTTTGCGCACTGCATAATAACCGGGAAATCCCTTCAGGTGACATACATTTACAGAAAACCGCAAATCTAAAGTGTAAATAACTATAATTTCCCCATATCATTTCGGGAGAAATTTTATTTATATTATTAAATTGTTTTGTAATGTAATTATTTATTTTATATTCATTTTTATATTTTTTACTGTACTTATTTTCAAATTAGGTGTTATTGTATGAAATAAAGAGCAAATGTAGCATAGAGTTATTTAGAGGTGGTTTTCATATTATATTTATCTATAAAATTGGGTGAATTTATGAAAAAGTCTCTTTGAATATCAAATGGCCACAAATATATTAATTGTTGTTGTTAAATTCCCCGAAAGTGTTTTTATAAAATGCAAAATAAACCCCATTCGTGAAAGTCTCATTCCCAGAAGCGTCAACCCTTTCCATTTCAAAATTTTCAGCAAACGCTAAAGCAAAATAACTCAAAGTCAACAAACTTATTCGAAATTAATTTTAGACATGGCACGGATTTTCGATTTCGTTCGGAGGGCGTGAGAGTTGGCTGGGCTTCGGAATTTTTTCTTCGTCCCTGACAAACCCGAAAAATGTTTCCACGACGAAAACAATAAATCCATTACTGATCTCGATAACTTTTATCAAATCTCCCCACTTTCGAGCCCGGTTCGACAGGACAAGATCGCCATGTCAACTTCCAGCTTGAAAAGGAAAAACCGCCGTCAAACGGAAAATACGGGACTTTAACCCCAAAGCTCTGTCACCACAGGAAAGCTGATTCCTTCCGTGTGATTACTGTTACCTGGTGCGAAGGTCAGCTGCGTTTGGGGCTCGGCAAGCAACGAAACGCGATCCACGTGATTCAGTGGTCAGTCTGGTGCCACGTCTTCAGGGGCCGGGGAACCCCCAACCATGCTGGTCATTTTGACTGGAGCTTCTGTCCCCGGCCAACGGCGCGAATGGCTCTTCTCCCTCTTTTCGGGCTTTTACTTTTCGAAAAGAAATTCTAGAGCAAATGTTGAAGGTCAAGTGCACCGATCACGTGCGTGGCAACACACACAATTGTCATTTAATTACGTCACGGAACATTCTTACGCTGCGATGCTTCTGTGATATGGTGATGTGTTTCCGTTCCTCCCTCTCGTCTTTCTCTTTGTTTTTGTTTTGTTCCGACTTCGGCTGCGAATAAGCTGTGTTTGATCTGTTTGTGAGCGTAAGTTCCGGTTTAGCGGAACAAATAAATTATGTAATTTCTTTTCTTTTCCATTTCCATAGCTACGTGGTTACGTGTTGCGATTGTCTCGGGGAGTTTTCGCAATAATTCCCCACGTTTGTCACCAGTGATGTTTACAAAACGGGGGCTTTGAAAATGAAAATGTGCGCGAGCGTAAAATTAAGTTTTTTTCTTTCTGATGCGGTAACTGTTGGTTTCTGGTGTCGCCATGTCAGTCGTTTCTTTGGAGTTGCCTGACCCCGTGGGGAGGAAGACGGAGCTACAGGAAGAAACACCTCGCCGTGGAAAGGGGAGGTTTATGCAGCAAAGAAGCGAAAAGTTAAAAGCTTAAAGTAAAGAAGAGCAGTCATTAGCAGAAATGCATTAGAGAAAACGTGCCAGGACCGACTAAAATGCATCAAAGTTACGCAAAAACCAGTTTCCCGCGGCCAAATAAAGAAGCCAACGAAGCGTCATGGTTCTGTCTGGTCGGTTGCTTAAATTTCACACGAAATCCGTCTACCGGGTACGGCCCGGAGGTCGAAGTCTGCCCCTGCGGAGGTGTTATCTGTTCGCGAGCACGGGACAGAAGACACGAGCATCCCTTCCCTCCCCTCGCGGCCTGTCACCCTAAAGACGAAATCTCCATTAACAAAACCTGAAACATTGCGCCATATTAAGCAATGAAAACAATTTTATTATCTATCACCATCGTCCCATCGTTTTCTAATAATTATCTGTGCGTAATCCATTGCACGTTCAATCATTACAATCAAGATTAATAAAGAAAAAGCGGCTGAGACGAAGAAGTGGGAGGAAAAACATTTTGATTTAGATATAAGGATTTCATAACGGAGTCCATATTTTGCAACAAAGCCAAATGCAATGACTGTTTGCTGAGAACTTTATAATTGAATTTCGATGCCGGGGGCGTGAGCGGATAGATGAAAAGAGCGATAGATTTTCTCGAAAAGGGTGGAACGGAAGAGGATTGGATTTTGCAACATTGGTTTTGGGGTTGTTCGGATCAGAGACTAACAAAACATTCAAAGAGCGGATTGCGGGGTGTTTGTTTACCCCCGCCCCCTTCGGCTCCATTATGAATAATCCTTTTCGCGATAAAGAGCAAAGACGGCCTCCTCTTCCGCAAGGCTGACCGGATGATCTAACGCGACCGGCTCATGAATGGCCTTTATGCGGCCAAGTTATAACATCACATAATGGCTCGTCAAGTGAAAAGCCTGGCCCGAAATAAGCACAATGAGCCCGATTGTGGCCGAAGCCCACACTTTTCTCAAATGAAAGCTCCGAGTCGCACCATTCATGGCGACCCACAGCGACGGTTCCTCTAAGGAAATTTTTTTCTGTTCGAAAAGCCACGACCAAGAAAATTACATCAATTAGTAATGATATATTTATACTATTATCGGCCGGAACAAATACAAGGACGCTCGGCTCCGCATAATTCCACGTTTCCAACAATTATTTATCTAATTATGATTTTTCGTTTTTGCTGTAAGAAGAATGAATGAATGAATAAATGAATGGACTGGCTTAATAGATTTAGGACCCGAGAAAACAGCTCTTTGTCAACTCTTTTAAATAAACTGCCGTTGTTTAAAGGAGAAAAAAGAATTTGCTCATGCAAATGAACTGCCAGAAACTTTTTCATCCCGTGCAATAAAGAGTAATGGCTTGTGCGAATTAGTCTAATTCCAGCTTCCTCTCGTCGAAAGATGCTGCTGACAGAAACAGAAAGTTACATGAGTTCCGCAGCCCTGAATCCGTTCCTGATGGTCGAGGACAGCAAATCATTGGGCATTCGAACGTCGTTGTGAGTTCAATTTCATTCATGTATACTCTACTAAATATCAAAAGCAACACAACAAATATTAAATAAATATTTAAAACGCTTCCGCAGAATAAATTTTAAAATTAAATAATCCAATCTAAATAATTTGAAAGCGAATTAAAAATGAGGACGGAGTAAATCAATGCAGAAATCCGAGAGGCGTAAAACATATTTGAAAATAAATTATTTCTCGAAAACACCATATTTTATTCGGTTTGTCAGAGTCTCTTCGCCTCTTTCCCCCCACCCCCCTCCCCTTCCAGACTTCAAATAAGTACCTTTCATTTTTTTTGCTGACACATAAAGGTCGCGGGATAACTCAGTTCACCTCTGCCTTCGAATGCTTTGAAACTCAGTTGAGTCGAAGGCTCTGTAGCTCGAAATAGAAGAAGGTGAGAACTGCCCTTGTCCTATCCAGGTCAATTTTCCAGTCCGCCATTTTCAATATTCGCTTCTTTTTGGCCAAAAACATTGTTAATGGGTTTTATATGTACAATTCACAGGTTGAAATGACTAATTCAGTGATACATAATCGAGTGTGTTGCGCAATTGCTTGTTGCACTGATATCCGATAACTCCACACGATGGAGAGGTTGATTGAGAACAACCTTTACTTCATCTCTGACTGTGGGAGAACTGCGAAAACTTGAAAATGTTAATAAGCTTAAAACCGTTTATATCATTCCATGATGATTATTTATGAAAAATCTAACATACAATGATTTTCAATCGTATCCCTGTTTATTACTTTACTCTTTAGAATTACGTAACAGTGCTTTAGACCTCTTCCCGACGTTAGGAATTGCGGCCCCGCCTCTTCTTCTCTCTTGTCAAATGTTAGTGTGCCTAATCCGATCCCTAAAAAGAGCCGCGGAGGTACGGCAGTCAACTCGTCTCATAAATTAAAAAGTGAAGTGGAGGGGTTGGAAGTTAAGGAAGAAAGCGAATGTTGGCTTTGCCAGCTCAAGAAAAATGACGGGCCTCTCCCGGTGTGACACCTCTTGCCATAGAAGGAATCCTCTCGTCGGATGACACCAATAACCGGCGTCTTGGCTAGTTACGATCGTGTTCCGAAATGACGTTTGTAAATATTTCAAACGGGTATTTCGAAAAGAAAAAGTCAACAATTAATGTCAAAAATAAACAGCGAATAGTAGAACGAGGGGAGGACGAGGGGGCGGGGGGGGAGGGTAATACGTGAAAAGAAACGTTAACGAAAGAAATAAAAATCAAAAATCGTAATAAATGAGACGCGGACATGTGTAGAAAAAAACAGAGCCGGAGATTCGCTTAAATTATTCGCTTTCGTTGTTACGTGCCTAATCGTTGGATGTTGCCCTTTTTAATGCGGTCCTTTGCTTTCCCTGGAAAGAACATCCCGCTGTGAAACATATGAAGGCGGAAAAGCTGTTGGGGAACAATTAGTTGCACTCCCAGGGGTTGTGTCCCCGGGAAGTGAGAGAAATTACTTCCTTTCCCTAGCGTTTTGCTAAAAATAAGCGAAACGCTTATGAAAGACTTCAATCAACAGCGTTTTCACTTTAATCGTAAAAGAGGCGACTACCCGGTTGGGTGCCTCAGTTCTCCCTGCGGAAAAAATTAAAAATTTTCCAAGAAACCGGACGAATGTAACGTAATCGGTAAAATTCGGAGCCGCGACATTGGGGAAAAGTAGGGAAACAGGGTGTACTCGGTTCGCCCCCAGGGGGGGGCGTAACGGGGGGTAGGAACTTAAATATTCGGAACCGTTCACTTGAAACATCGTTCATTTCCAAGACAAACATGTTTTTTCGCTTTGCAAGTTTTCATTTGTCGCCGAAGTGAACTGCGCAAGCGCGACAGATTTAACGACGATGCTCGAGGGAATTCTCGACAATAATTTACGCGTTCGGCACCGCAGCGGAGTGAGAAATCGGTTTAAAGGGAAATTCCTCTCCTGCTGGATGCGCTTCCTCGCACTGAATTCCCAGGGAACCCCTCCGCCCCCAACCCCCTGAGCTGTTCTCTGCTTCCCCCATTCGTTCCCTTCAGCCTTTTTCCTATTTCCCTTTCTCCCATCATTTTTTTTCAAATGTAAAAGAAAGAAAACTACCCCGGGGCACTCAAACATTTCCACCAATATTTCACTCATGGACAAATCTCTCGACAGAGTTTTATCCATTCGGGAGTCTGCTAGGGTATTTTCGCCCTCGGGCAGGGCGTTGCCGTCACTCAGCCAAAAAGACGATAATTAAATCGATAGGAGAGATCTGTCGCGAACTGTCACAAACGATCCTTTGACGGCTGCAATTTAAGGGGACAAAAGGAAATTTAACTTGCTAGGATTGGGGTTTTAATTAAAATTCATGAGGGAGGGAATGAGTTTGGGTGTTCGAATTGTAATGGAAACGGAAACATTCCCAGTCCCCCATTAGTCAGATTCCGGACACAAATTTTAATTCTTTTCAGCAAATCGGAAAAACTCAGCCTAATTTCCGAAACTGCGAAAGAGCAGCATCCTTCTTTCGAATAAACCGAAACGGCCCACATTTCTCGGCTTCGTCATTAAATCTTTCAATGGATACATCGCCCACACTTGCGACAGAACCCGAGTCAGCGAGATGGAGAAGGCAAATAATACACATCCAGAAAAACCCTCAGCAGCCGACAACATATTGGCGCCAAGGAGCTCGGCTTAATTACTAAACAAGCTTCATTAAAAGCAAATCCTTTTTAATATTCATTTTCTTCTTTTTTGGAATTATCTCTCCTTCTTCAACTCTTTCCCCCAGCCCCTAACAGCCTTGCCCCCAATGCACTCTCCTGTGCTTTCTTCCTCTGCGCCCTTCGATCAGCCCTTCAGCGCCCTCAGAAATCGTGGAAAGTTTGCTCAAGGTAATCAATCTGGTGGAGGATTTCTGCCCCCCTGGACTTCTGCTAAACTCTAAGTGAGAATATTACGCGAGTTATCGCTCTCCTCCATATTTAATTCGTATGTGAGGCAAGGCCGTTGGAGAAAAATTCAGGTTTCGGTGCTTGAGTTATGCCATGTATTATATTTCGGCTCATTTCTGGCTCATTTTTCGTTTCAGGATATCTATAAAATCACGTAAGTTAGGCAACGTAAATTAAATTTTTAGCAAAGCGAAAACGAAGCTCAGACTGAAAATGAGAGGGGAGTGAGCAAACCGCATTAATGCGCAAATAAGAATTATATGTGCGGGGCAAAGGCAAATCCGAAGAGAAATCTGTTGATTCGCACCAATTTTGGCAGCCGAAGAGACACTTGAAATGAACGCATCTCGATTTGGTTGCATAATGCAAAAGCGGAATGGCTTTTTTCTAAGTCACATATCCTTAAGTGGTCTGCACGAGAAAGTCGTGGGAGCAACTGCTCATTCCGGGGTGGTGGCGGAGACAAAAGCGAAGTCGCACATTTTAATGCCCTGTTTTGTCAGAGTTGGAGTGCTTTTCCAGAATGCAATATTTCCCCGAAATCCCCTATTTCCTCGGCTGACTTCGAGTTAAAGGACCTTAACGTCTTTACAACTCCACAATCCTTTTCTGGCATAACTCAAACTTTTTAAAGAATAATATTTTACCTTGAAAAAATAAGACTGCTAATTCTGACCCTGCAGATTCGAAATTGAGCAAAAGCCAAGGTCAAGGTGCGTCCTCTTTCCAGGCATTTACCTTAAAATGTGAACTTAGTGGGTGCTTTTTTGCTCTGTTTCGCTAGAATTGGCCAAATAGCACAGTTGGCACTGACTTTTCTCTGTTCAGTTCGTTTTCCCCTTTCCCACTGACTCCTCAACAAGTGGATATCGCCGCAAAAGTTCAAAAATTCCCCTCATAATAAACTCTTCGAAACCAAATTAATTTAAACTGTTGACTTTTAAGTGATTTTCCATTTTCTGTTGATGCTATTATTAAATAAAATTGAACCTGCTATTGAGGTAAAACTTTGGAAAATCTTGGGGTGTAACTCGAGACCCAATTTAAGGGAAAGGCGATGGGGGCAGGGGAAAGAATTCCAATTTCTGCTTTCTCTTTGGTATCAATTGGTGGTTCGGTAAGCAGAATTTTGCTCTGTACTGAGCCATCGGGAATATTCTCAGACTGCCGACAAAAGAATCTTTTTGGGCCGCTATTTTCAAAAGTTTCAGAGCGTTCAAAAGAGAAATACAGAAATGAGTTGTATGTGATTTTTACTGTAAAATTTAAGTCTGTTTTAGAGGGTCAAATGAATTTTACATAAATTTTCTTGGCAAAAAAAGAAAAATTTTTACATTAAATGAAACAATCGATGAATCGAGTTATTCAATTTAAACAGCCCATTTACAAAAAAAGAGATCGAACAACGAAAAAAATCATTCGGTGCATTTGCTCTAATTTCATAAGGTCAGAGGAGCCATTTTAACTTGGAATTTTCGCCAAATGATCTACCGTTTCTTTGGACCGAAGGTTCCCCTTTCGACTGCGAAAAAAGAATTAAGGCACTCCTTTGAAAGTCAAAGGAAGCCAAAGGAAGCTCTTATTTTATTATTAGAGAAAGATTGGCATTAAACACCAGTGGCGATTCTTTGAGCCTTATTCTGCGATTATTAAAAGGCTCGTTTAATTACTTTTATTGGATGAAGTATTCTTCCGAGGGGATTTGCTCCCTTTATTTTGGCTTTTCTTCGTAAGCAGTTTCCTCTCAATTTCAGGCTGCTTCGCTGAAACATTTCTTTGCTAATTTCTCCCCACGCCTGCAGGCAATTACCTCTCTAAATGTCATCTGATTATGTTTGCGTTGAGGTTTATTTATTTATTTATTTATTTAATAAATTTACGATATGTCATCGATGGGTTAATAAAAACATCATTGACGCAAACTCTCTCAGAAGAAAATGGCCGCCGACATCTGTCAACTTTTGTTTACACGTCCTTTAAGGTTGGCTTGCAGATGTTTTCGCGACCTTTGTTCAGGTTCACGCGTGAGATTGAAAAGCTTTTCGTATTTATCTCAACACAATACATCTGTTTAAGCTGTTTTTCATTGTGCGAAAAGGTGCGCAACAGAATGGCGTAACTCGTTCGGCTAATTTCTTTCTTAATTTCTAAGCAAAATTTTTCGGTTTCTTTAATTTTTACTGTCTTTAAGTTGACGTTTACTTTTTCTTATCAACTCATACGTGTGAATCTATTGTCTTTTTTTATTCTTAAATATTCTTTAAATATATTTTCTCGTTAGGAGTTTAATTTTATTCAGCTGTCACCACCATCATTTTTTTTAGATCCGTTCAAATTTTATTATAAATTAAAAAATCAAAATGATAATAACCAAAGATAAATAACAGACCCCAAAAAAACAAAGTAAAAAGAAAAACCCCTAAGGGAAATTGAAAAAAGTATTAATATTAATATAAAATTTCAAGAACGGCCCTCCATGAAAAGAATCATTTGTCCGGTAATTTAACCAAAATAACAAATTGATATTACTCAGTAATGCAACTGTGATTAATTCCAGCCTTCCCCTTTTCTTATGCAACACCTCGAGTCAAACACCTTAACCTCCCCTTGCCCCGACCGGAGTTCACTTCGGCCACTGCCTCATGGCCTTTCCTTGGGCGTCCTTGGGAGGAGCCCGAGGATGCCCTTTGACCCCGAAACCCCTTTCGCGGCGTGAGGGGAGGCAAAGACTGCACACAAACATACTCCACTCGGAAAGAATTCGAGCAAACACATTAAAGTTCAACACCGACCTTGAACTTCAAAAATGTCTGACCTTGACGGCGAACGTGTCGGAAGCAATCGAAAGCTTAAGTGCTGTGCCTAGTGGCTGACCTGATTAGGTGTGCGCGCGGAAAAGCCACTTTTCCTTTACGGCCGAATCCAAAGTGGGAATGTTTCTTTTATTACACCCTTAAAGAAAGACTCTTCACCCCTGACTTACCGTGGAAAATAGATAACTGAGAAATTTCGAAGCCTTTTGAATTCTAAATTTAAAATTAACAGGGGGATTAAGGGGGATGATGCCGGGGAGCAGTGAAAGCGTAAACGGTCTGATTTCATAAAGTTGGAAGAAGTGAAACCGAGAGCCAATTTTCCCGGTTAAATTTGCAAAATTGAACTTTCCTAAGGAAATAAGGCATTTTGCTGAATAAGTTACAGCTCCCGTGAGGACGCCTCTCCATATGTTGAAATTCATCCTCTTTTGGAATTTCCCAAGTTATCTCAGTGCTTTTTTTTAAATAAAAAAATCTCAAAAATATAAATACAAAATTATGAAAGAGACAAAAAAATTCCATATTAATAATTAAAAATTAGAGTAAAAGCTCTTGAAACACAAAGAAAAGTTCATAACCGAAGAAAGTAAAAGTATTTTTTCAAGAAAAAATCTATATTTCATATCCAGCAGAGAATTCGAAATACCCGCAAATACGTCACTGACCGTCAGTCTTTCTTCACGCTCTCGCCACGTGCTACATTACCTTTAAATGGGAAATCTTTGAAAAATCTTTGAAAAGAGGAAACTGCAAGCTTCCCAAAGGCAAGCTTTCGATGCTTTCAATGAGAAATGAGAGAATTTCCGTTAGGGCGAGAACACGCGCCACCCCGACCGGCAGCAAACAGAAAAGCCACTGACCTGCATCAGGGGAAGTCCTTCACCGCCCTCTGCGACGATCTTGCAGGGGGGCATGAGGTCTCTGTCGTCGAAGTCGTTCTCGCAGGAACTGTTGGACAGCGTCGACGTGGTCGAAGATGGCGACGAGCACCGACTCGCAACGTCCTCATCGTCCGGGCGAAAGTTCCTGTTCCTGAACTTGGGCGGGAAGAATCTGGCGGGCTGGGAGGAGGAATTCCTGAAGTCCCTGCGGTGGTAGGAGACGGGTTTCTGTGGCCAGTTCTGAGCCGCAGAGCAGTCGCCCTGTGCTCTCGTCTTCCTGGCCGACCGGTTGTTTTTGGTACTTTCAAGGGCGGACACGATCGGAGTCGTGTTGTCACTCGACGACACTTTTGTCGGTCGATTATCGGTCAAAGCCGACACGACTGGTGTTTCCGTACCCGTATTATATACAACCCGTTCTTTTCTTACGTCCTTTCGATCGTTTGCGCCGACACTTCTCTCCTTTAAAACATTCTTAGACGCGTTCGGATCGTTTTTATCCGCCATTTTATTCATTTTGGAAAATAAATTATAATTTTAAAACCTGCCGAATATCCACCAATCTTAAAACAAACAAAACAAAAAATTAAAAACCGTTTAAAATAATACTGCGAACCTAAGTGAGGTCTTTTATGCGTTTCGTGCGAACGTGCGAATTTTTCTATTTGTTAATCAAAAAATATAAAAAAGAGCAAAACAAACAAAATCACTTTTGTTGAAAAACAACCGAGAGCTGTCGAAAGCACAAAAGCCACTCTTCAAACAGGAAGAGCGCGACTCACTGCCGACGTGTGCGACAGCGGCTTGACCTTCCGGAAATTTCGTTCGGGGAATGCAAGATAATCCCACGGGAGGAACCTTAATTGAAACCCATCCTCCTAATAATGCGATAGGCAGTTTGTTCATCTTATGATGGGTTGCTGACCGCAAAGAAATTTTAGAAAACGACGTCTACGTCGAAACAAGGCGCGAAAAACAGCCTTTTTATAATTGATTTTTTTGAAAACATAAAAAGACGACGTCTTGCATTGAATTTTCATGTTTCTCTCCAGCCTTTTATGGTTCACACGCGGGTCCCGAAAACTGAATGTGATGCGCACTGCCACAGCGCGCACTGTTTTATGAGATTCAAATTTTCTTTTTAAGTTCAACGACAATTTCATTATGTAATTTTAAAAGCAGAGTTTATGGGAAAGTGTCAAAAGCGAAAAAATTATTGAGAAAAATTCAACTGCTAGCTTTTAAGTCCCAGTGTCTGTATCAAAGCAAAGCTGGACTTCATTTAGAGCTGTAACAATTAAGGGTTTAACTCCCCGAGGGTAAAATTTCCATATTTTCTTTTATTTATGTGCAATCGCATGTCAGTTTTCATCCCCTTGTTATTTCAACCACCGCGATTTTCATTCATGTCAGTTCAGCTACAATTCACCGAAAATACAATGAAAACATGGAAGAAATTTATTCCCTTCAAATAATCCAAAACTGCGGAAGTGCTGCTGTAATTATTACCGAAAGCTTTGTAATTATTACACGCAAAAACTTAGTTTCTTGACCGGCATTTTTCGGATTTCCTTTGGTTCAGGCAAGACAGGAAACTCAACACAAAAACAAACCAAAAAGAAAGAAGTATTCTGTTGACTGTGTTTAAAAAAAATTGAATGCTTCGATTATACGACATTTGTAAGAATAATGAATGAACTCCAAAAGAAATATCGTATTTTCAGCAGCTCGTTTCAACCACCACACAAAAAATTACTTGAGGAAAAAATCAATACAACCACAAATTGTGACGGAATTCTTCATTTGCTTTCAAATATGAATCACATTGTCGACAACGACCAAAACCCATTCGTCAGCTTTTAGTGGAATTCGCACTCACTGAGGTAAGTTAATAGCTTCTGTTGTTGTTTGTTATTATTTCTTGTATTAACTGCAATTACTTCAGGCATCTTTGACAAGTTTTAAAAGATGATTTTCTGCAGCTATGCATTTGTTCCTTGGCCACTGTGAGCTCTTTTACATCAAACAGATTTTACATAATCATTCTTATTTTCTGTCTGTTTGGTTTCCTAAAAACCACATAAATACAAGACAATATCAGGTAAAGATCTTGTAAGTGAGGGCACAAGTGGCCAAGGCAGAAAGGCCAAACCTTTTCAGCCCCTGACCTCCAGCATAATAGCGCTTCCTCTTTGGCCACCCTGGCTGGCAGAAGTGATTGATTCTTCCAAAAGTTCGACCTCGCAAGGCCTTGTATGGCAACCCACAAGCACTGGTCATTCTCCAGCGAAATTTCAATAAATCCAGTCGAGTTGTTTTATTCGATGATTATGTTTGATTATAAGTTTGATGAGTGTTGTGGCAGGTGCTGGAATTACCCCTGAATTCTGCTTTTTTCTTCTTCCAAAAACCAAGGACGGATTGAGTAAACCTCCAAAGATTAAACCAAACGAATAATGTGTTTAGGTTTAATTTGAAGCCTGCAATTCGTCAGAGTCAATCCTAAAGTCATACTTAACTATTTGATTAGATTTCGAAGGTCTTTGATCGGATCATATGTTTGAAATCAAAAGAAGAGTTGAGGAAAGCACGAAAAACTTAAAAAATCATAACTATAATTGTGAATCCTCTTTTTCGAAATTTTAATTTTCCAAACCCGTGAAAGCAATATCAATTCGTCCGCAGTTACCAAATTTTTTAACTTATATCAAAAACCTGCAGACGATTTAGAAGAGACAAAAACGGTAGCCTTTGCTACCGAAAAGTGTCAATCTGCAATATCGCAGCTGAATACTAAATTTAGTGTCCATATATCGTATTTTAAGAGTGCAAAAATTAGTGTCCACTGGATTAAAAAAATGTCAGAGCAATAAAACTTTGAAAACTTGTAAATTAAAGATGTCTTATCACAGTAAAAAAAAAACTACAAGAGGAACCACTTCGAAAATGAAATCATCGAAACTAAAACAAAATGCCAGGGTTTTTAATTAAATCATTTAGCTGTTAAGTAATGAGCGACAACATTAAAACAAATTAAAATTCAACAAAGAGGAAACAAAAAACCTTAAATTTAGAAAAGGGGGGGGGCGAGGGAAATTAAAAAGGTTGCAGTCTTCCGGTAAGAGGAAATTTTTAAAAATCTTACGAATCTCAAAAAGCACAAAGTTTTTTCATTAAAGGCTTTTTGGAGCCATGATGGCCATTATAAAGATTTTCATGAATAAGATTCAAGCAACGACTCTGATTACTGCTAATTTCGGGCTCGACGTCGGTAACGCCTTACAGGTTTTCGGGGAGAAGCCTGCCTTCCGAAGACTTCCTCCATTCCTGCGTTTTCGTGGTAACACAACGACCGTGACATGAGTTTGCCTCAAAACCGAAGTAAAAGTGCGTTGCCAGCATCCGCGGTAATAACAGGCCTGGGTCGAGTGTTTCTGACGCTGGTAGTTTGGCGTGAACGTGCCTCCCCGTGCAAGGACGAGGGCGAATAATGAAGAACCGAGTGGCAAACCTTTCACTTGGTAAAATATTTCTGATGTCCGCCGCGGAAGAGGACAAGGAGAGCTGGAAGTGGACAAGGAAGTCTTTTAGAAGGTGTGGTCCACACCCACGAGCACCACGGTGCAAGTGTTGAACCCCAGTATATCCAGCTGTCCTGGAACTCGCTTTTCACGTTTCCAACTCAATTTCGTTTGCACCGAAAATTACCGGAATGTCTGGCAAAAAGCAGCATTTCTAGCAAGGTCAAAAACTCCCACGGGTGTGGCTAAATTGTTCTTTCCAGAGCTGTAAGGAAATTTTCAATTGAGAATCGGTTTCTTTGTGAAGTAAAAAAAGGAACACTCGTCCGCACGTAATGTGGCCGAGCAACAACCGGGAGACGTCCGGTTGCTCTGCAAATCGCACCTCCCAAAAGTGGACATTTTCAAGGTCTTGAAACCTGACCTGTGCTTGTCACCATCGCAAAATCTACTGACACGTCGTGAACCTGTAGAACCACTTCTCAATCGGGGAACGAACCGAGTTAAAATCCGGTTTCGTGACATTTTCTAAAAGATCGGATTGGTCTGTTGGGTTCAAACCGCGGAATGACAATGGAAGAGATCGCGTGAATGAAAGTGAGCCAGGATGTAAACACAAATACGACCTCGAGGACCTTCACAAAAATCGGGATCATGGACCACACGCCCGACAATGGCTCTCTAGGCCACCGGCATGGCTCACCAAGGCCCTCCACTTATTGTCTATGAAGACATCCACCATTCGCAGGTCGTTGCAGACCTTGTTCTATCGGATGGACATATCAAATGAACGGTAGCAGCGGAACTGGTTCCGTATCCCCTCCCACCGGGACCCATCCCTGGCCTTTCATCACCTTGAAACCGGATTAATTAGCGTTACGGCTTTGGCCAACTGCAGTAATTAAGAGATGCCGACCTATCGAACCTAATTTTGGACGACAAGTGATGAGTTAGGGCGTCAAGGACGGCGTTCCACTTAGAAATGCCATTCCTGTTAAAGGGCTAAGCCGTGAATAACACAATTGTAGGAGTTCCCTAAGAACTCCTAAGAACATAGTTATGCTTTGGGGAAAGACATTAGCCGACAGATCGGAACGGGAAAAGCTGATCGAAACAGTTCTTTAAGAGGATTTTTCTCTCTCGAATGTTCAGCGACCATTTCTGAAAAAGAAATGAATATTTTTGACTCTCTTTCAGATCAGCAATTCAAGTGCACTCTCACTCTCTTTTTATAATATTATCTCGCCAGCTGATTGAACATATAAACATGTATAACTCCAACATCAGGTTGAACCTGCTATTTGTAAGATTATTTGATTTTGGGAAATGTCTTTTTCATAACTCCCGTCCGAGCTTTTGAAAAAATGAATAGTGAGTGGGCCTGCGAAGAGCTAATAACAGAATGAAGGACATTTTTAATGTTTATTACCGAAGATGAATCCAGATATTCTAACCGAATTTCTCACTAATGCGTCATAAAAAACTCCCAAAAATTCTAAAGTAAAACCATTTCGCAGTGAGAAACTGCCGATTGAATAAAAACCGGACCGTTGCAAAAAGGGAAATTAATTCTCAAACAAGAACTGATTTTTAAGTAAAAAGTTTCCCTTTCAGTAAACCCTTTGAGAAACCGAAATAGCTGATGAGAAAAGCCCATTAAAACGAAAATTATTTATTCAAACAGTTCGCCTACGAATTTCTTCGAAAATATTGAAAGAAGTTCAAGGGTAAAATTCATTTTCTTCTTTACTGAAATAAATGTAGAATTTAAGGGAAATCCACCAAAACAAAATGTGCTCTTTGTGATGGGGGTGATTGCCCCGCGGACAGTGGAATGGCGATGGATTCAGGCTCGGTCTGCTGGGAACGATTTCAAGAAACAAGATAATTCAAAGAAGATTTTAAAAGGCAATTTAATTCAGATTGTGTTTTGAATGCGGACAGAGGTAAAACGTTGTCAGACTGAAACCTGCACTGTTACGTTTCGACAGGGTCAGGATTTTCATCTCATCTACGTCACTATTTCACAATATTTCCATTTTATTGGCTATTATTAAATTTAAAAACCTGTAACAAAAGGAGAACGGGAAAGGGTTGTGCGTTATGCCGAAAAATTTACCATTAAATTTTTGGCTTCTTCAACTGAATGGAAATAAAAATTGATCCAAATATTTAAGAATGTTTTCCTTAATTGTGAGGGGAAAACAATTTCTATCAATTCAAAAAATTACAAGAATTAATTTGCGAATGATTAATTCTTTAAAAATAGATATTACTTATTTTCAAATTTAGAAAGTTGGTAATTTATTCAATATTTTCGTAGATTTCGCGCGATAAACCCTTAAAAAAATGGTAAAGCCTCCAAAGGAAAATGGCGCAAATTTGACATTTAACGAGTGCTCAATATTCTGCCAATAAAAGCTCGTTCCAGTCAAATACAAGATTCCGTTACTCGGCACACTCCAACGGGCGCAATTAGAAAAAATCCCGCAAAAAAATTTGGCACTGCTTAGAAATGAACCTTAAAAAAATTTGGAAACTTCCGGAATAATGAAAAAAAACGTCCGTGGGGAAGGGTGGGGAAACGCCAAAGGAAAAACAGCGAATCAACCTTGGTAAAGATGTAGTCGAGAAACGGCCCGCCCGCAAAAAAGTGCAAAAACCAGTCTTGGACGACCTTGACATTTTCTTTAGATGTTTTCTACAAATCGAAATTATCCAGTTTGTGAGCATATTATATTGTAGGAAAAGTTAATTTTGCTCCCCGATGCGCTACTCGTTACCTCCTGGCTCATTTCACTCCTTTTGCCAAGCTGGACATTTTCCAGACCGGCGCCGTTTGAGGTTTTCCATCTAAATATGGAGTTTTTAACCCGAGCGCCAGGTATTGGTGCCCCAGGCTATGCCTCTTGCCAGTCCTTGATTCTCCCAATTAACTAACAAAACAAATTAATTTCGCCCGTTATTTATTTATTCAAGCTTATTCACTTATCTCAGTTTCAAGTTATTTATTGAAGATTTAAGGTTATTAGTTTAAACACGAACTTATGTCATCTCGAGACTGCTGCACTAATGCTCTTAATTTGTTGTTATTGTTTTTACGAATCGAGTTTCACATGTGAATTGTCATCTCCAGGGAAAGTACACTGTATAATTTCTCCGTGGGGGAGATGATCAGTTAATTCCAAGTTACAGTCTTCAGGTGTTTAACAATAAAATATTTGGAGCAACTAAAACTCCAACTGCTTCAATGTTACTATCCGGACATCAATAAAGATAAAATCTAATCCCATCTTATCACAAAATTACCAAATGCGCATCTTTAGGCCAAAAAAAAATTAATGAGGCATAAAATGTAATATTTTCATAAAGTCTCATGTAAATTTAACTGCTAATTAAATAACATAATTAACATATGAAGAAGTATTTAAAAGCCGTAATGACTATCTCATTGAAAATATTTGAAAGGTGAATTTGAAGAAACCAAATCGTAAACCACAATGTGTGAAGTACTCCAGGCCAGGGGAACGTTATCACTGTTCTTAAGCATCGGTTAGGGGAGTTGCCAGGGTTCTATGAACTGAGCCAATGCATGAAGCCAATGCATCTCACACCTTCTCCCGAGGGGAGAAAAAGGGGTATGACCTTTCACCTTTCAGTTAATTACCTGCGAAGGGAGAACAAAGGAAAGAATTCATTACCGGGGGCTCAGTCATTAATCAATCTTACCTTTTATGTAGCATAACACATTCGCCTAACAACGAACCTGTACTCAATAAGGGACACAAGAAAGGGAAACTGCGGGAGTAGAAGAGCCTATTCGGTTTTTCATAGAAAAATGAAAGGCGCGATATAGTATGGTATAGGCTTGAGACAGTGTCCGGTGCTCGAATGCATATTAACTCTAATGGCAAATAATGTCAACTTTGAATTTGGAATGAAAAACTAATGAGTCAATAAATTTCCGTAAAAGATTAGTTTAGAAGACAGCATAGTTCAAGTTAATCTAGCTAAGAGAAATTATGAGAATAATGTTAACTAAGTGACTGACTTAAGGTTTAGTTAAAATTTAAAAAACAAATCAGTGCCGAACAATAAAAGAAAATCAATGGAGAAGCAAACGTCCGAGGAATGCTGTTGTTATTCAGTTATTCCGAACTCAACTGCCTGTGAAGATCTCCGCATTTCAACAAACTAAACAAACGCACTAATCTAAAAAATAAAAAGTTCAACCGTGCAAGAATCAACAACAAAACTTGCTTATCTCGGGGAACCATTAACAAAAATCGAATTACGTGATTGTCAGAACGAAAGCTATCATACAGATTTATTAAGGCACTGATAAAACGCATAACGAACCGTTTAAGGGGTGCATGCAATTGTATGATTCGCTCCATGCTTGACCGAGCGCATTAATCATCTGACGATGTAAGTTCTATGAAAATTCTTTAACCTCCGATTTTACACCCTTTTGTAACGGAGTAAAAGGCGGTTGTTGTTGCACGAAGACATAAGTGTACTAATCAGGTTGCTCAATTATCGGATTGTATTAGTCGTATGACATAATATAAGCTTGCAAAACAATTAAATTTAAAGTCGGAGGTACAATTTAAAAAAAATTAAAATTATGACGTAACGAATGCCGGGGAGGTTCCTCATAACTGCGGTTTTATGTATCTCATAAGGCCGACATGAGAGACCTGTGCACTTGGGGAGTTTGTTGAAGGATGAAAAAGAGTTTTATGAAAAGACCTTCCAGCCGAGACCTCCTGCGAAGTCACAAACACATACTCAATATAGAAAAGACGTACTGGCGCCAAAGAGTGTCGCAGATTTATTGATCATAAATCTGAAAATAGCTTTTGAAAATTAAGATAAACAATTTTTCCTATACTACGAAATGTGAATTTGAGCATAATCAGGGACACCTAATTGCGGGTTAGCATTGCAATTTTTATTTAATGGCCACCCTGCCGTCTGATTCGGATCCAAAACTCCTTCTCTCTCTCTGATACAGTTACCTCCCTCGTCAGACGTATTCTGCTAGTCAAATAAATTTTGAGCCCCTCCCACTGTCCACCGCCAGACGACAGCATAATTTCTTATTCAACTACTGGGAATGGAAGACAGGCCACGAATTGTAGTAAATCATAATTAATTAATGATTTCCGAACGTACTAAATATGAAGCTAATTATGGATCAATAAATAAATGTTATTTTTGAGCACTTGAAGGAGTTTTTCCGTCTAATAAACCTAAACAGCCTCGACCTAATTGATAGGATGCTTTAATTACGAAATTTTCCGGTCGGTTGATTTCCAGTTGTGAACCTTCCAGTTAAGACACAGTACCTCGCCTTGTAATGCGACTGTGATTTGTTTATCATTCGCTGTGTTCCCTCGATGGACTGCTAATCTGGACATTATCGCAAGTAAACGGGCCGCTCAACTTTCCACTGTGGAAGGAATTTCACGTGATTTTCCCCCATCTGATACGGTACATAGGCACGAAGTGATAAATTTATGCACTACCAAGTATTAATACTTTCAAAGCCTATTGCAGTATTAATTTCACTTCCGCTTTCATAGGTTATCCACAGATGTAACAATCCTAAATGTCAAACCGGAAACCAAAGATATTTTGGATTTAACAATTCAGTCTGTCTCCATATGTCTCCGATAATAACGGCTGCCAAAGTAGCCATTGCCTTTTCTGAAAGGTCCTTTCGAATGTTTGGCGGATGGAAAAACACTTGACGAGCCAACCACGAATGCCCTGATTGAATTCCTAGAATGCACAGCCATAATATCACTTTACCATAATTCTGATAAATACGCAAACCGTGGAATTTTTCTCACATCGGAGTTGCATAATCGAAAATGTAAATGAGAGGCACGTAATTCGGATCTGTTTCCAAGCGCGACGAAAAGAAAGTAAAAAAAATTAGGTTTTAATCCGAAAACCTCGTTCGAAAATTCCTTTACTTCATTTGTTTCAAAAGTCCTGAACTCGTTAAGCCCCAATTAGTTGATGGATACCAGTTTTTGCAGTTTGAAACGTCCCACATGGAATGATTACCATCTTAGCTTATGTTTTCTCGGGGGCTTGGTCCCAGTTTTAAAGGTCTCCTCAACACTCGGCTCACCTTTGCTCGATAAAATACAACACATGTACGATAGATACCTACGGCGATCGCATTAAATTTTACGACCGTCCACATCACCGGTCAACTCATTGCAAATAACCGCTTTCCATTTTTACCAATTCGCTCAATCTGATTAACGGAACGAAAGGAATCACGAGTGCTCAGCTAACCGGAAACCACTGCTGATGGTTTCGCAATTGAGTAAACTGTCGACGGAAGTGCTCGACAAATTTCATCTCTTCCAAACGTAAGGCGACAATCCACCGCCATCCTCGTGCAAGTGATCTTTAGATGGCAGTGTAATAAACCGCTTTTGAGTAGCCGGAGTTCTTCGAGCGCTTTCTACCATCAATTAATTAAACCTTGGCTCCCTGGGGTGGTACCTTTTCTGGTTAATTTATTCCCCTAATTATTACACTTAATTCCCTCAAATCGGGCACTCGCATTAGGAAACCTTTTCAACTTGACAGCTTGCTCAGAAAGCTCTGATATTTTAGTAGTAGGAATTATGAAGATGAAAGAACAATAACGAAGTGCAAAAAGAAAGTCAAAAGCAACGAACAACCGACGACCTTGGCAACATCCGAAACGCCAGCCACCGTTCCGTAACAATGAAACGGTTTCGCCAAAGCCCAATTCCATCCGCGACTTTGTTTACCCTCGGCACAAAGAATAAATTTCCCCCCCCCCCCACCAACCCCCAGAAATAAGCCGACCCACAACTGATATCACTCCAGGGAAAGGTAAATCATGACCACGTCATTTTCGTCACAGGGTTTTTTTTATCAAAAAACCATATCAAATTAATCAATTGTAACTTTAGTCCTTGACAAGGTCGTTCAAACTACAACCTAGCGGAACGAAATGTAATACTGAACAGTGAAATTCCGATCACATTAATGAAAGCAAAAGTAGTGTTTCGCTCCCTTTTGGAGGATCGATTCAATCGATTTAATGCCTGAAAATGATTAGAAGAGGCTGTCGATTCGGAGGGTGTGAAAACGAATGGAGAAATATGAAAGTCAACGATAAGTCAAACTAAATCCCGGCAGCATCGAAGTTAAAAAATAGGCAAAGGTGAAATCCTTTAAGGGTTGCTTTTACAGCTCAAAACCTTAAAATGCGAAACTGCCTTTCCCGGAAATAATGATAAATGACATCGTAAACCGTGGGATAAAGTTTTTGTTTGTTTTTTTTTTCAAGTATAAAAGTCGCGGAGATTTATAAATGCACTAATTTTGACCTTTTTTGGGGGGGTTGGATTGCAACCATTAATCCTAAAGACCTTAAGAAAAAGCGCTTATTAAATGACTTTCTTAGGGAAATGCATTGCGCAAATCTGCCCCATATCCGAAACCCCAACGGCATTAAAACCATTTCATATTTAATACATATACATAAATTAATGTAATAAATCATTAAATGCAATAACGTGGGCGGTTTTGATTACCTTCGGTCTAATCATTTTGCAGAAAACATTTGCAAAAAATTTTGCACTAAAAACTCATCCCCTGCAATCCTACCGCCCCGAGAAATCAGCTGGGGCCCCAAGGGATTCAGCAGCCAACGCCCCGTCACTGCTCTAATGAGCCTTTTTCCCCGTTACTTAGTTTTCCGACTGAATCTACTCCCTAATTAAAAAAGTTATAATTACAAAAAGTTTTCTTTATTGACTGCTAATCAAGGCCAGATTTTTAGGAAAGTTTCAGCCCCCATTATAAGAAAGGTCTGACCAGCAGAAACTTTTTGTTACTTCTTTCAAATTCAGCCCGCATTCTCGACCATTTTCGATATCCCCATGATCTCCCTCTCTCTCCCCTATATCTTTTCTTAAAAAAAACCGCAAACGCATTGCGTTCGGGTCATTTCTTAAGACTTTATTACAGAAAAGGAACTGTAATTGACTAAGAAGGGTCGAAAATGAACGTGGCCACTTAGCAGGTGTCAGTCATTTGTGGAGCCGATGATTTTTAACTTTTTAAATGCCCGCGTTACGAAATTCTTCTTTCTTTTTTATGCCTTTTTTATTTAAATTAGATGTTGATATGGTTTTCATGAAAGGGGATTCTCATTTAAAACGTTTTCATCATATTCAACAGTTTAGAAATATTCATTCATATGGAGTTATTTCTGTTTCATCTTTTGCTCCTGAAAACCTATTGTAACTGCTAATTTTTAGCTGCTGCATCCCTCTCATTCCTCTTCATTTTTCCTTTTCACTTATTTCTCACACATCTTTTGTTTCTCACTTTAATCACATAACTCTGTCTTTCAGCCATTGTGAGAATTTTACCTTTTTAAAAGCATTGCTCTGTAAGTCTAAATCACACTCCTTGACTTTAAATGAATTGTTAAAATAATCATTCCCTTCGTAGCTTCTTCCACAGCTAATATTACTGCAATTTTTCAAACAGATTGCAGTCCTTAAATGCTACCAATGAAAACAAATGAGTTTTTAACATAATTATGTGTTTAACCCGGTCGAAGTCGTCCAATGCAGAGAATTTTAAGCTCAAGGAGTTGTGTCAATTGAATGTGTCGGTCTGTGTGGCCAATAAAGGGTACCTACAAATGTTCACTCTTCCATTACCAAAATATTTAATCCTGCAAAAAAGCAGACGTGAACTCCCCACGCACTGTATGACTGGATGAAGAAATAAAAACCGTTTAAAAAGATCAACTCGTCAAACTAATGCTAAGAGCAGATCGTTTCCGAGCTGTCGAGGAACATTAATATCCGGAGATTTATTTGTATCGGTGGCCGATGTTTGATCGATTAAGCAGTTTTTGCCATTAAATTGTTTGACGCCGTTTTCCCGGAACTTTTACCTCAGGCATTTCTGGGAATCTTATCTGGACATGGTCCGGGACCGCTTGGGTTCTTCCACGCAATGATCAACAACAAACATCACTTCTGTTGCCGTCTTTTGCTGCGCACAAAATGAAGTTCGTCTGAGAAAAGTTAAAATTGATTAACTCATTCAAAGTTCGATACAACAGACATGTTTAACAATATTAATTAATTTATTTCCACGTGAAAATTTGGTGTGGAAACGTTGAGATGAATGCAGGGCTGACCTTCGGACCCAGGTTCGGTGCTTGCGATCCCACGATCATAAAAAAACATTGAATCTTATTAGAAAAAGGTTTTTGTCGCGTCATTGCGCCCATCAAATATTAAAATATTTAAATGAATGCAAGCGTCCATCAAAGCAAAACGCCTTGTGAAAAGTCTTATTGAAAAACACAGAGAGACCTTTGTGGATTGGTCCTGTGTCATGGAAGTTGCGATCCTCTAACCCTGCGTCTGTTTCTACTTTTCATTTCTGCCATCGATTATCTTTGCTTTTTCTCCATACATTACACGACCCAAATCCTCCCACTGTATTCTCGACTGTTCAATGACGCAATGAAATGTTATTATTTTAAAAGAAAGTGCAAGACGCAGCGACTCAAAAGGAAAGTCTGTCAGAAATGGAGACAATACTTAAAGGAGGAAAAGCCCTGAGAAAAGCTATCCACCAGGTCATGATATAACAGAATACCAATAGATAAGGTGCTCTTTATTGGGTTTTAATCAATTGTAGTTTGTAACACCGGTATAGGAACTGCGGTTAACTAAATTTCAAAAAATAAATGAATTTTTATTTCATAAATATATTTAAACCTAAATTAAATGTGTATATAACAAACTATTAAAACACTATAGTTCCAATTTGTTTTGTACATCGACGAGCGCTAAATTCAATGACTGATGTTAGGCCAAACCGCGACGAATGCCGAAACCCTTACTCATGGCACAGAAGGCAACCCCTGACAAAAAAGAAGTGAAATCAAACATGAATCTCAGAGGTAATGCGGGCAAAGATTAGATCATTCCTTTGAGGAGAGTTCGGAGAGATGTTTAGTAGTTCTGACCACTACAAAATACCAAGAAGGAAAGATCGCATGCACATTTTGAATTTGTTTCGGTATCTTTGTCCACCCTTTTTTGCTGTATTTGTTTAACCTTCCCTAACTCCACTTAATTTTGTCATTAGTCATTGGTAATTTCATCATGAACGAAAAATGGTTGTCAAGGAGAGAGAAATGAAAAGTGTTCTCGGGGTTAACGGAAATAGTTTCGGCAGCAAAAAGAACCTGTTGAAAAAAGCTTTGCAGCCTCCAGAGGGTTCTTTTGGTACTGCTTGAGGGATGGAAAAGAATTTGAAAGTTAAGATAAATGACTGTGCAGGCAATCGGTTAGGAATTGCGGAGGTCAAATTAAAACCGGAGGTCAGGCAGGTTTGGCGAGAGTTCTGACTGTTCAATGTCACCTGGAGAGGGAGGAAGAGTAGAGTTTGCTCCCATTGACTAAAATCATAAAAAACCAAGAGCGTGGGAGCACTCCATAACTAAGACTGTTTCAATTTCATCTTCCCAGGACACAAATGGCAATCTAGATTGGCGGGCTGCTAGATAAACTATTGCTCGCCTTGGGGGGTGACTTTTTAATCTCAAAATGCAAAGCAGTTTTACTGGATCCTTTAGCCAATATTTCAAATAGTTCTAATTTTATTCCCATTTATTTTCAGATAATTGTAAATTATGCAGTATGAGACAACACGCTCGAAAATGTGTACTGGAGACAGATTATTATCTCAACCTTTGGTAATTTAATTAGGGCGAAGGAGTATCCGTCAGAACCAATAAAAAGAATTAGAAGGGCGCGAGTTACTGTAATTAGATATAAAAAAGCAGAAAATATGCTCTGACATCATTGATTGAAGGTTAAGATTTGAAAGGACGGTTAATGCCCTACAGGTCTTCTATTACCTTTCGATTTCCTATCAACTGTCATGGCGGGCCCAAAGAAAATTTAACTGAGAACAGATCGAACGCATTTATACAGATGCCATTTTTCCTTCTGCAGTTCTTCCAAAATTTACTGACAGAAAGTATCTGCTCATTAAATATTTTTCATTTAATTCAATTATTAATTAGCAACTCTCTTTACGAGGGATTTTTTGTTTTATGTCTTTTGTACTCCTAAAAACAATGCGTGCCTCGTAATGAGGTGAAAAACAAATCCGTAACTCAAAAAAATTAAATTCATACTGAGAGTACCGAAAAAGGGTGAAGCTAAGCATAATCTACGAGAATCTCTTTTACTTCGGAACCCCAAAGGAGACATTGAAATTCAAAAATTGTAAATTCATACAAATTTTATGGAGAATAATCATGCGGCGCCTTATCGTTTACATTCCAGTTGCGGTTAATGAATTTTATTATTATTATTGTTATTTTTTTTCAATTTGGCAATCGGATTCTTGCTGTGCATTGTTTGGATAGGCACATTTAAAATACATACCTTGAATGCAGAATTCGTTTGGGAATGCGGTTCGTTGCGAAAAAATTTCCTTCAATTTTTCCATCGGGTTCATGCACGTCCCGGTTTGTACTCACACCGCTGACTTTTTTTTTTTAATAACGTTTCGAGACTGGTAGGAATTTGGTATATTTCCTTTATTTTCTTTCATGAATCATTCACTGGAGAATTTCTAATATTGCTTTGCAGTGGTAGAATTACGATCTGCTCGGACTACCCTCATAACCTCTGTACCCTCCCCCAATCCTTTTCTTATCTGAGTGAGTGTATATTTTAAAAAAATAAAGGAACTCAAGACGTCCTTCAGATTTTAGTCACTACTATACTTTTCAGTGTATCGGTCTTAATACATTTTGAAACAAGTTTCACTCCTCCCACTTTTCCAGGATATTTTTTTGCATCTTTGTAACATCCCATTCTCTCCCCTTTCCCTTCTTCGACAGCTCTCGACATGAAAACTCTCACTGCCAATACAATTTACAATAGACTGTAACTGTTGTCATATAAATGGATTTAAAGTCGAGTCAGGGGTGATATAATAACATGCATTACCTCTTTGACTCAGGAATCCAAAAGCTTCTTGATGCCTTCCAAGCACCGCCACTTTGTCGGGAGATAAAACGGCTCGAACACGTGAGGGAAAGGGGTGTCGAAACCCGTGACCCTGAACACGGGAGCCTCCAGATGAAAGAAGCATTCCCTCTGGACAGTTGCAACGATTTCGGAGCCGAAGCCGCAGGTGAGGGGAGCCTCATGGGACACCAGCAGCCGTCCCGTTTTTTTAACGGACTGAAACCGAAAATAAATTAAACTATTAGCAAACCTTGAAAGACAGTCGATTTTCCAATTTTTCCCTAAACAGATCGAAAATCAGATTGCATTAATACGCTTAAACTCTTGGAGCATTTAATGGTAGAAAAATCAAAGAGTACGCGACCAAAAAAATTAATTAAAACAAAACTGAATAATTACTTTGCAAGGTCTAAATGAACAAACTTAACGGAATTTAATAACTCATTAAAAATTAAAAAACAATTTCAAGCGAAAACTATAACGATTTTACGTCCTTCGTCACGCATTCCATTTATCAAATTAAAATTCGATTTCATTGACCCAAGCTTCAGAGTTATGAAAAGATGATTTATGAAAACCTCTTTGGGTATGATCCGCAGTTTTGGCTTAGAAAGGATCAAAGTGTATTCAAACCGCTTTTATTTATTTCGAATTAAGAAACTTTTTGAAATTGTTAGCCATAACTTCTTGTTCGTGTCTGAAGGGTCATCAGATTCTACTTACATTGATGACGGTTTCCTCATCCCAGGGAAGAATTGACACTAGATCAATAACCTCACATGAAATCCCCAACTGATCTTTGGCAATTCCTGCGACCTCCCTCAGAACATGCACTTGGGTTCCCCATCCAACCAAAGTGACATCTTTTCCTAAAATTTTTTTCTTTAGATGTTAATAAAAATGAGGACTCCAGGGTTTTTGAAGGGGTTTTTGAAGGGGTTTTTGAAGGGGCCTACCTGGAACTAAAACCTCAGCTTTTCCCAGTGGAATCTCATAATCACCCTCTGGAACCTCATCAGTAGCGGATCTGTACAAGACTTTCGGTTCAAAGAATATACAAGGGTCTTTATCTCGGATACAACTTAGAAGTAAACCCTTTGCTGTGTAAGCTCCTCTTGGGATGACTACTTTTAGACCTGGTGTGTGAGCAAAGTAGGCTTCAACACTTTGAGAATGATAACAAGCTCCATGACCCACTGCAGAACAAGGAGCTCTGATAGTCAGTGTTCCACAGTTGAACAAATTCCCACTTCTGTATCTGTACTTTGCTGCTTCATTTACAATCTACAACATCAAAGAATACATTTTAGAGAACATTCCCCAGAGTAAATACAAACAGGTGTTATATCATGAGTCTGACAAATAATGCAAACAATGTGAACTTCAACTAAAGAATTTAATTTTGAACTTTGCTAATAACATGTGAAAATCATGAATAAAAAATCTACATTTTAAAAGCAGCTTTACAGAATCATGCCTTTTAGCTTGCATAAAAAAAAACAGATTTTAACTAACCAAATGTAAAATTGCTCTAAATGCAGCATGCAAGAGGTCTACAACTTTTTACTCACAACAGAACTCTAAGTTCTAAATCTTTGTAAAAAACATATATTTTGGTTACCTTTGATAGGTAGATTATCACACAATACACAATTCAAAATTTCTCCAACATTAACTTCCCCTTAGTGGTTTTTGTTGATCTTTCAAATTTTTTCTCTGCTTCATATTTTATTGCTCAATTTTTATGTGTTCACTCTAATTAATTGATTTATTTACTGAAATTTTAGGGATTCTGCTAAAATCCCAAGATAATAATAACAAATTCAAAAAATTCACTTTGCAACTGAAAAGTTCAATTTTACCTGATCAAATGCAGGAAAAATATAATCAGCAAACTGAATTTCAGCTATGGCAGTAGTTCCTGTGCATGCCAAACCAATTGCAAAGCCAGCTATCCCCTGTTCACACAGAGGTGTATTAAAAACTCTATCAGCTCCAAATTTATCTTTAAGACCTAGTGAGCATCTGAACACTCCACCAAATGCTACATCTTCACCAAAAAGAACTAAAAAAGCACAAAAAGTCTACAGGAAAACACTTCAGGAACAATTGTTTTATGGTTCTCCAAAACTACTCTACATGCTTGTCTATACATTCATTCTGAAAGAGGACCATACCTGCAGAGTTATCAGTTTCAAGGGCGATGTCCAAAGCACTGTTAATGGCCTGGAACATGTTCATTTTCGTCACCTTCCCTGGAAGAATGAGGATTAATTTGCATTAGGTAAATTAATTATACATCATTAAATCATTATAAATCATTAAACATATATAACATAAAAAACAAAGAGCTTTTAATTCCCATAATTTATAATCTATACAACAGTATAGGGGCAGGATTAAACAGTAGTTCCGAAGTCATGATTAAAATTTTTATATTTATCTTCATTTTATTATCAGATGTTTCATAATTTAACCCTGCCCCTTATAAATGAATTGTTCATCTCACCCGAACCACTTTTATTTTCTTCTGGATAGTATGTAAAATGAGCACATCTCTTTGGTTCTCTAAGTAAATTATTTTTAATGGATTGTTCGGAATTTATCCCCTTAAATAAGCTATTTAAACCACGAAAAATTCGAGAACTTCTACAGTTCAGCGCCATTTTTACTTCTTAACAAGTGGTATCATCCAGTATTGCCACGTTTTATTCTAGTGCCACTTTCATTTTAATGTAGCTCAAACTCGAACGCATGCTGTTTATAATTTTATTTTCCCAAAAATGTCATTCAAGAGAGATGGAAATGATTCAGGGTTGCTGAAAAAACTTCAGCACAGAAGAGTCGCAGAAATGCTGGGTGATCACATACCTGATGACGAGGCTAAACTTTTGAGCAATGGAAGGTACGTCGAATACCTGTGTTTTAATTTCGGTGGTTCCAATTTTTGGTGTTGGGTTTTCAGAACTTTTAAACAGGGTTTAATTCATTTTGCTTTGTTTTAGATTGACATGCACCATTTGCTCGAAAAGACCGATTTTTGACACAATACAAATGCTTTCATTACATAGAAAAGGCAAAAAGCATTTGTATGGTATGTTACTTTTAAAAATCCAACATTCATTTTAATAATTTTTGGTCATAAATTCAGTATTGAAATAATTTTTGGTATTTATTTCAGAGCTTAGTCAATATCTGCAATATAAAACAGATATAGAATACAAAAAAGCAAAGCAAACTCAAAAAAGCTTCTTAAAGACAGGCCAAATAACAATTGCACCAAACCCTACTTCATCCCTGTCAGTTGTAAGCTTTATGAGAAATCAAAGCAAAAGAAAATCTTGCACCAATCTTTTTAATAGAAAAATTGCTCTAGACATCACTGAATCCTGTGATAGGATTAAAAGCAATTTAAATCCTTCCACTGCAATCGTATCAGCTAATTCACAAGTTCGTCATTACTTAAAGAGTTTGTCAAGGAAGCGATCCTTGGAGAAAACAGTTACCAAATTAAGGGAAACATATAGTGTCAGACTGAGTCAGGTCAAGACAAAGGTTGAATCAAAACCAGAAAGCAAAAGACCTGAAGAAAGCACTCATGGTAAAGGAGATGTCAATTACAAGCTCAAGCTGTTGGAATCAGGTTGGATTCAGGATTTAAGTGGAAAGTGGACAAAAAACCCAGATGTGGAATTTGATTCAGATGAGGAGGAACCTCCAGCTTTTTCTTAAATCAGTGAAGTGAGCATTTTATAACTGACAGAAATCAGTTTTGCAATTGTTTATGTGTTTCTTAAAATTATTTTGTACAGCATTGTTGCTCAAAATACAAAATATGCAATTAAAAATTAAACCTTATGGGTAAATATTACAATAAACTGATCTCTTATTGAGTTCCTTCTGCTAAGTTATAAATTTTATTTCAAAAGTAGTAATTTTCTACATAAATAAATTAAGTTTTTTTATATCAGTTTATATTGTAAGCAAATCAATTTTAGTTAATAAAAATTTAAATTAATTTCCAACTTTTTATTTTGATATTTATAAATACCATTATGTAATTATTGTACTTCAAAAAACAATTCACTTTGAAAAATTAAAATCTGTAATTTGGACAGAACTTAAAGATTCATTATTTCCTACTTGGAATGAAAAAGTTTTACCTATTTGTTAAAATGAAATGTTTCATTTCATTCATGTACAAATGGCAACAACCTTGATAAGGAAATGGAATACTCGATACCTACTTACCAAAAAGCACGTACTTCTTATCGTGAATAAACCATAGTCGAATATTATCCTACCGTCTTCATTTCAAATAAATATAGTAATTTATTTAAAATAAGTTACATAAAGCCACTAAAAAAAGACAATAAGGACAGCATTTTTGATATCATTTTTATTCCACTTACTCATTTACTTCAGCTTAACATAAGTGGATTAAACAAAAATAAGTAAATAATATTATGGAAGTTTAATGGTTAAAAAACAAAGGCTACCTGTCCCCGTTTTTGGGTTAAAAAATCAAAGGTTCTCGGATATCAATGCCACAAACACAGATCAAAATATACTCCCAAATGTACCCAAAATCGAAATGTAATGAATTAAAACAAAATACACATACAACTATTCTTTAGGAAGTGGAGAAACGGAAAAAACCTCTCCTGAGCTCAGGTGACGCCGTTGTCAAAAGTTACTCGTAAAACTAATTTTTCAAACCTTTTCAAACTTTTTCCTGTACTCCCAAATGTACCAAAAATCGAAATCTATCAGAATAAAACAAAATGCACATAGATCAATTCTTTAGGATGTAGAGAAACGGAAAAAACCCCTCCTGAGCTCAGAGGACGCCGTTGTTTCCTTTTTTCAAACATAAAAACATTTCAAAACTTCATTCGTTCCTATATGAAATCCTTTTAAGTTTAAACACAGGTGTGGGGCAATTTTTATATTTCTACTATATACTAGCAATACTATACTTTCATACCTTTGTAATGATTTGATTGATATCTGTGTATTGTATGAAATAAATATTTTATTTATTGAAATTTAATTGCTTTATTTTTTTGGATTAATTCTATATTTTATTAATTAACTATATAATTATTTTCCATTACTTTCATATGAAGGTTTTCTTTTAGTTCAAGCAAATAATAGTCATACTCGAACCGAACACACAAAGTGAATATCAAATACCTACCGACTATTCGGCGCATCCGTAGTAAATACAAAATCCAAAATTTGTCCTCCAATTTTATCCAGGTTATATCAGGATTATCTAGAAATGACCGTTGCACTAAAAACTCGGCCAGCTGCGCTTCATAGGAAATAATAACCAACATTACATTTTCAACCAGATTACCTTTAATTATAATAAGGTAAAAACACTTCACTCAACATAAATCTCACATTTTCTCACATTCAAAAAACAAAAATCTCATTGTTCATTGGAAAACCAAACGAATTCTCAATTCTTATATAAAAACAACGGCAACGGTTAATGTAAAATGGCAACGCTGTATTCTCATCTCAGCCTTACGCTCCTCCTCCTCCTCCTCTCAAGGATTACGTCACCAGACCGAAGTCAACGCGTCTACATTTTCATTTCCCGCCTTTGTGTTGACGACTAGAGAAATCCCAGTGGTTGACCGCACTCACACAATATATTTATTAATTATAAAAAAAATATACGATTCTGATTTACCTAAACACTGTAATTAATTTTAAAAACAAAATACACATACATCTATTCTTTAGGATGTAGAGAAACGGAAAAAACCCCTCCTGAGCTCAGGTGACGCCGTTGTTAAAAGTTATTCGTAAAACTAACTTTTTCAAACTTTTTCAAACTTTTTCTTGTACTCCCAAATGTACCAAAAATCGAAATCTATCAGAATAAAACAAAATACACATACATCTATTCTTTAGGAAGTGGAGAAACGGAAAAAACCTCTCCTGAGCTCAGGTGACGCCGTTGTTAAAAGTTATTCGTAAAACTAACTTTTTCAAACTTTTTCCTGTACTCCCAAATGTACCAAAAATCGAAATCTATCAGAATAAAACAAAGTACACATAGATCTATTCTTTAGGAAGTGGAGAATTAGAAAAAACCCGTCGGAACCTCAGCTGACGCCGTTGTTAAAAGTTATTCGTAAAACTAACTTTTTCAAACTTTTTCA